>JAJJXC010000029.1:0-606763 GCA_022432385.1 Xylariaceae sp. FL1272
AGGGTGCTAGGGCGGTAAGAGGTGGCAGTAATGATAAAGGAGATAAAGGGTGCTATAAGGTAGGGGTGCTATAGGGTAGGTTACGTTACTACCTTTTTATAAAATCCCACGCGGGGGTGAAAATTAGCCGCAGAAATGGGAGTCCGTAAGGTAAAAAAAGTGGTGCCACCGTATAGCGCTTAATAAGTCGTTAGAAAAACCTATCGTAACTTAACCGGAATTGGGTTTAAACAGCGCGTTCTAAATAAAAAAAAGATACCCTTAAGGAATCGAACAGTTTACCGCTATACCAAAGCTTTTTTAATTTTAGCACGGCTTGTACGTTATTTTATACTAGTTAGTAGTCCCGTAATAAAGCTTATATATATAGGTTTACTTTTTTGGTCATATTTTTTTAATATAATTTAAAAAGCTTTAAATCCGACGTTTTTTCGTTATTTTTATTAATAAGCGGGTTTAATTATTCGATTTCGGCTGTTGTTTTATAGCGGTAGTCAATCTCGTTAAGTCCGTCGTAACCGCGTTTGGCAGCTAGTTATAGCTTTATTATCGTCGGGGTAAAAAAGGTTAAACTAGTTATTTTTAGCGGCTTTTAATTAGTTATCTAGTTTTTTCGAAGGACCCTACGGAGTCTAGGTATTTGTCGTAGAACTTTTTAATAAGTTGCGCTAAGTTTTTCAGGTTTTTAACATAGATTTATACGTCGTCGGGATCTTATCCGACTTAGTTAATTTGGTATTAGAGTTTACGGTAATAAAGTCGTAAAGTGCGTATTTTTTCGACTTTTTATTTCGAAAGTCCGTTAAAGTCGATTTCTTTGTTTTTTAGTTCGGATAGCTTTTAGCCCGGTAAAAGGTTATTAAGGTAGAGCCGTAGTTTGTTAACGTAGTATCGGTTATCGCAAAGCTAGTAGTCCGGCATTTTAAATCGGTAAGTATAAAGTCCTGTTTTTTTTAAGATTTTGAAGTGTTATTGTGTTATTAAGAAATTAAGCTTATTCGTCGGCCTGTCAGTTTTTTAAAATTAACGCTTTTTCGTAATATATACGTAATTTCTGACGTCGAAATCTGGTTTATAGCGATGTTTGTTTTCCTTTCGTGCTATCGTATTTTAAAAGCGCGTTATAGTTTATCGAGCGAAAGCGATAGCGTTAGCGATGCTTTTTGTTATTTTTTAGGTGTTTTTTTTACTAAGTTTATTTTGTGGTATAACGTCTGTTTAGTTTATTGTCCTCCGTTTTTAGTTAAAGTGGTTCGGCATAAAATAATTAAATAAAACTTTATAAAGTTATAAACCCGTTAAGTTATAGAAAACGCTAGCTGTAGCGTAGTTTATAGTTAGTATTAATCGGTTTTAATTTTTTTAGTAATAATTATAAAACGGTTTTAAACGTTAGTCGGTATATTTATTAAAGATTTTAACGCTATTAACCGTTTTATAGTATTTTAAAGAAGTAAGCTGCTAATTTATGCCGAAAATATTATATATTTTTTATCGGAAGCAGAATATAAATTATAGTTTTTAGTCCGAGATTATCGTTAAAAGTAGGCCAAAAACTTTGTATAGGCTTTTGTAATATATTTACGCAGCGTTTTAGGATATCGCGTCGTATTTATATAAAATATTTTAAAATTGTTTAAAAAGCTTGTCGATTAAAACAAATATATTGTCGTAGCCGTTTTTAGTTATAGGTTTTGTTTTAAAATTAATAATAAAGTACTAAAATAGTTTATTAAATACGAGAAATAGTTAAAAAAAGCCCGGCGTTTTGTTTTTAAGAACTTTTACGGACTTATAACTATAATTAGCAATAAACATATTAATGTTTTTAATTATTTTAAGCTATTAATATTATTTTACAATTAGTTTCAGAGTTTTATTATAATTTAAGTAAAAAGTCGTAATAGTGTTATAGATTTTACGTATTAAGCAAGTTTTTAAGTTATTAACGTTTAAGACCGTAATACGGTTTTTATATATCGTAAAGCCGGATAAATATTTTTAGTTATTATGTATACTTGTTTTGGCTCGTTTGCGGTAAAATAAAAAGTCGTCGTGCAAACGATTTTACGCGAGAATTTCGTTAATAAAATAAGCTCCGAAACTTACGGGTATTAAGGGTACGTTCGTTAATAAAGTATATACTATTATAAAGCAGATTTAAAAGTTTTTAAAAATAAATTCGTTCGAAAGTTTAAACTGGTTTACGGGTTTAAAAAGTTATATAATACGTATAACGTTTTTTTTTTGCTTTAAAGTATTTATTTTTTTTTCCGGTCGGAATAAAGTATTTATAATAAAGTTTTTTAATCCGAAGTAATATATAATAACGAAATTATATTAAAGTAATAGTTCGGCTTATCCTGTTTATTAGAAATTTAACTTTTTAGTGGTTATAAAGTATTAAAGCGCGTTATAATCGGTAATAATTAGAAAAAAAAGGCTTTTTTATTGTTTAATTAGTTCTAGTCGCCATATTAAAAATGATTTTATTACGGCAAGCATTTTCTTATCGTATATACTATAATTTAATTTAACGTTAGTTATCGTTTCTAAAAAGAAAGCTATAAAATATTAAAGTTTGTCGTCGTTTAGTTGCAAAAAGGCGTTAAAACAAACGCCGTCGGACAAATCTGTTTCGATTTTGGTTTGCCGACGGTAGTTATAGTAGCAAAATACCGGAATAAAAGTTAAACAGGTTTTAAAGTCGTTAAATGCAGCGTAGTATTTTTTATTAAAAACGAAAAAGGTATTTTTACGGGTTAAATTGTTAAAAAGCTTTGCTTTACGGCTAAAGTCGAAAATAAATTGCCTATAAAAGTTGTAAAACCCTAAAAACGAGCGGACTTTTTTAACACTTTTCGGCGTATCCTAGTCCCGGATTACTGCAATTTTATCGGGGTTTATTTTAATGCTATTACGTCTTACAATAAATCCGAAATATTTAGTTTCGGTAACGTAAAACTTGCACTTTTTTAAGTCGGCTTAAAAACTAGTTTTAACTAATCGGTCGAATATTTTACGGATATGCTTTTAATGTTTTTCGATTATATTTAAAAAAATTAAGATGTCGTTAATATAAACGTTATAAAAATCGTTTAAATAATCGAAAAAAGTTTTATTAATATATTTTTAAAAAGTTATAAAACTGTTTATTAGCCCGAAAAACATAATAAAATATTTAAACTATCTGAGTTTAGTTTTAAATACTGTAAGGTTTTCTGATTTATTAGTAATGTATACCCGATAAAATGCTTAGTATATATTTAATTTAATAAAAATCTTAAATTTTAAAATCTTCGAAAACGTTTTATCGATACGGAGCAAAAAATAAATGTTTTTTTTTGTTATAGCGTTTAGTTTGCAGTAGTTAACGCAAAAACGGAGTCCTTTTTTTAGTTTAGGTGCTATAAAGACTAAAAAGGCCTAAAAAATGCTATTAAAAACGATAAAACCTTTATAAACGTTTTTAGTGATATATTTTCGTATAGTTTTAAGCTTTTTTAACGATATTTTATATATAGGGTAATAGCCGATATTATTATTACTTTTATTTTTAAACAGTTTTATTTTGTAGTCGCAAAGTCGTTTGCCGGCAAATTAGTCGGAATCTATTTTATTAAACGTACGAAAATAAGGTCTATAAATATTAGGGACTATGTTTTAAGCTTTGTTGCGAAGTTTTTAGGATTTTTTATTAATTTTTGTTTGTTTTAGATTAAGCGGTCGATTTCGTTTAAAAAAGACATAAAAACTTTGCTTATTAAGTGTGTTTTTTTGTTCTTTAAATCGCGTTTTTATAAAGTTTTAAATGCTAAAGCGTTGACGGTTATATAGTCGCCTAGTAATCGGTGTTTGTACTATTTAATAGAATTTCGCTTTATAACGTACGGTTTATATTAATTAATATTAAATAAAACTTAGCAAGAGGTTGGCTTTGGTTTTAGAGGAAAATCGTTATTAAGCTTGTACGAAAATTGCGCTTTTATTTTTCGAATAGTATAGCTTACCGGGTTATTCGGCGTTTTTACGTAAAGTGGTAACTTGCGCAAAAATCTAAATAATTTTTTACGATAAACTAGTTTACCGTTATATATTAAATGTCGCGTTAATTAAAAGGCTTTGTCTATAAAAATAACATAGCTTGCCAGTAAAAGGGGTAAGTTTTTAGGGAAAAAGAGTTGTCGACGTTTAGAGTCAGGAAAGATGTCGTGATTTATAAAGAAAGTCTTTTTAATAATAATGTTTAAAATTATATTAATAACGAAAAAAAGTTGCTAGAAAAACTTCCGTTTTTATATAGTAAAGTTAGTATATAACGCGTTTTTTATGATTTGTTTTTTTTGGCTATTATAGCCTAAAATACTACGAAAAAAGAAATCCCGGTTATAATTAATTTTAAGTTTTTTTTTTAGTAATTTAGCAAAATATCGGTTTATAAAAAAATAGCCAGTAGTTCCTGTATTAATAAAAGTATGTTTAGCAATAAAAAACAGTTTATTTATTGCTATAAAGCTATAAATAATAAATTAGTTACTTTTTAAAAATCGGAAGTTAATATAGGCTAAAGTAACGTTTTTTATCGAAGTTAGCATGTTTTTCGGTTTGTTTAGTTTTGTTAATACAATCTTTAAGAAAGAGTTTTTATTACTTAAAGCTAGTTTTTTTCCGAATTATTATCTTTAGGTACGCTTTCGGCCGAAGGTTAGTAAGAGGCGGAGTAAGCGTTAATCGCGCTAACGCAAGCAGCGGTTTTATTAAAACAGTCGTAAAAAACATAGCTTGTTTTTTTATAGTTAAAACACTTATTTTTACGTACGAACTAAGCTACTTGCTTAAAGGTAAGACAAGAGGCGCGTTTAGAAGTAAAAGTGCTAGTAAAAGTACGAATACGATTTGGCTACTACGTACGGAGGGTTAGAAAAGGGCCTTTACGACCGCGAGATATAATATTATTATTATTACGGCTATTTCGGTTATTACTTTTAATAGCTACACGTCGTTTATAGGAGTTTTTATTATTACGATTAAAATTGTAGCAAAATATTTTGCAATATTTAGCGAAAGCGTTAAAGCTAATATTGTTATTAAAACGTTAAGTAATAACTAAGTTCTTAATTTTGTTAAACAATTTTTTATAGAATTTTTTTTTTTAGTCGTTGTAGAAAAGCCGGCGCTCGCTAGCGTAACGGACAAAGTTATTGCAAAAGGTCTGATACTTACCCAGGCTAAGCTTTTTAAAAAAAAGTTTTTCGAACTTTTATCGGGCTTTTTAAACGCGATTAAGGTTTCGGTATTCCATCTTAAAATAGTCGATTAAGGCTTTAAAAGTCTAAATTTCGTCGAAATTGTTACGATTTTTAAAGTAAAAGGCGAAATTATAGGCGGCGTCGCCAACTAAATAGGATTATACGTCGATTATTTTGGCTTTTTTATTAAAAAACTAATCGTTATTTGTTTTTTAGCCTGTTTTTTTGCATTCGAAGCCAAATTTCGAATTTAATTTCGTTTTTTTTATAGTTAAGGCCTTAGTATTTAAATATATCGATTTTAACAAAGCGCCAAAAAACAGAAATACTGTTTGTTATAGTTTGTAATATGCTAAAGGCGCTACGATTTTAAAGCATTAAGTTAGTCGCGAACTAATTAACATTATTAAACTTGTTTCGGTTTTTTCAAAACGTTTTTAAAAAAACGTATATTTGGCCATAAAGTTAGCCAAAGCTTGCTTATTATTATTGGCTATATTAGTAAAAGCACCGCCAACGGTACGGACTTAAGACTTTATAGCGCTAATATTAGAGTTTAAGGCTATAGTTTAGCGGTAAAGGTTATTGA
Organism: Xylariaceae sp. FL1272; assembly: GCA_022432385.1. NCBI lineage: Eukaryota > Fungi > Ascomycota > Sordariomycetes > Xylariales > Xylariaceae > Xylariaceae sp. FL1272. Next base: position 5,839 of record JAJJXC010000029.1, read on the forward strand.
CCTGTTTTTTATAAGCAATGCAGAGAAGGAGACGATGTTTGACTTTTTGCCAAAAGGCAGTAACGTTTATCTAGAAGCACTTTTTAAAACTTTTAAAATTTAAAACACCGGCGTACTTATTAAAAGCGGCTTTGCCGGATTTAATAACGGCAGAAAAAAAGGCGGCTAAGGTTTTATCCTTGCTTTTAATAACGTAAAATCCGGCTATAATATCGATCTTAAAAAAAAAGTCGTTTATAAAAACTTTAAAAATAGTTTTGTAGCGACTGTTTTTATATTTATTAAAAAAAATATATGCCTCGAAGTCGTTAAACGTAATAAGGGCTTTTTTATTTTCGTCGTTATTGTTGCTAAAAATATTAATACGGGCAGGGTTGTAAAAAGGCTTAGAAACACTTACGACGGCGTTAAATATACGTCGAAAGTAAGTGCGGTCAAGCCTCTTAGGTTTAAGGAAAACTTTAACGAGGTTTTCGATTAAAAAGCGGATTTTCTTAACAGTTTTAGCGCAGGCGGTTTTTTTAGCAGCCTTTTTTACTTCGTCGCGGGCTATTTTGTCGATTTTTATCGGGTTATAGTAGTTTTAGTCTAATTTTAATTCTAGTTGACCTTATTATTATTACGTCTAGATTGCATTAAGAGGCAGGGCTCCAGTATGAGTACTAACTGTATATTAATAGTAAAGTAAAAAAGAGAGAAGGGCTATATACAGGTGGGGTAGCAGGCAAGCTTTATATGGGGTGCCAGGGCGGTGAGAGGTGGCAGTAATGATAAAGGAGATAAGGGGTGCTACAGGGTAGGGGTGCTACAGGGTAGGTTACGTCACTAATATTATATATTAGTTTTTAATTAAATATAAATAAATAACGAAATTAGTTTTTGTTTTTAAAATATATAGTATAGTCTATAGTTTTAATATAGGCTACTATATCGCCGTTATAGTTAATTAAATAATAAAAACAGTAAACTACGTATATAAAAATATTAATATAACGAACGTTTTTATCGTTATATGTACCGATTTGTATTCTTTATATGAAGCTATTATTAAGCTTGGTACTACCGCCGAAAAGCGTTTTATAATAAATATTATAGCTTTGCGAAAATTATATAAGCGAGGCGAGATTATTAAAGTGCGATAAATTAACGGCGATGATAATTTTACTAACGTTATAATAAAAACAGCGTTTAATAAGGCCTTTAAAAAGTTTATCGATAATAATAAAATAGTTATTAGAGTTAAAAGATCGGTTAAACGTAAAAAGTCAACTAAATAAATAATACCTAAAATCGAATATAATATTTCCGACGTTAGCTCGATTTTAAAAATAATAACAGAAATAGCGTTATTAGGAATTTTATGCTTAAAATGCTATAATATACCGTAAAATATAGATATAAAAACAGAAAAAACTAGTAAAAACATATTAGTATTATATTATATATATATATAAAATATAAAACAGTATATTAATATAAAGCTATATATTACGATATTAAGTAATCGGCGATAGCTCTATATGCTAAAAATAAAAAAGCTGCTAGTATTAGTACGTATATACGTATGTCGATATATTAACTTTAGCATATAAGGTTATTGCTTATATTAATAAAAGCTGTTAGCTACGAAACAGCTATTAGCTATATAAAGTACCGTTTTATTAGACCTTAGTCTATAACTATTTACGGAAACCGTTTTTACGCTCTCTATTATTAATTAATAATAATCCCTCATAATCTATATACACCCATAGCTATACTACGTCCGTACGGAAAGTGGTCCTAATAATTACGTTATTATTTTTAATATAACGTTATAATAAATTATTTATACGTTTATATTAAACTAAATTTTAATAGTTATTTATTTTAATTTACGTTTGCTATATAAATACTTTATAAACTTAAAAATAACTACCGAAAAACGGCTAATAATTAACGTAATATCGTTATATAAAGTATATAAAAATCGTAAAATTTTAAAAATATAATAAATTAATAATAAAAACAATTTATTAAACGTATTTATAAAAAAAAACCTTAATTAAACGCTTATATAATTAATTATATTTAATTAATTTATTATATAAATCGAAATATTTATTAATCGGTTAAATTAATAATAATAAATTCGTATTTTATTTTTTTTTGCGTATTTTTTTTTATACTATATTAAATTTTTTTTTTCTATTTTTTTTAAATAATATAAAAAATTATTATCTTATTATATAAAATATAACTATACGTTTAATATTACGTTTTTAAAACATTAATTTAAAATAAAAAAAAAAGAATTTGATTCGTAATTATAAAAATAAAAACATTATATTATTTACTTTTTATTTTATGCTATTTACCGAAAACAAACTACTTTAGCGCTAATTATTTTATACGCAATAAATAGAATAAGTAATATATAAATAATAAATATAATTAGCGTATAAACTATTAAAAAAGCCCGGAATATATACGTATTACTTATATAAAGCATTAATATAGTAACTAGTTATTATTACTATAATAATATAACGCTAATAAGCGTTATACGGCTTAACCGTAAAAACAATATTATAAAACTATATTATTATACCGTAAAAATATAAATTATAACGCAATATATAAACGTAATTTTTTTATATATTAATAAGCTTTAAAACCTATAAAACATTAACGTTTTAAAACAACATTGTATTAAAAACGCGCTTTTAGTCTTATTATATAAATAAATAAAAACAAAAATAAAAACTTATATAACTATATATATTAATAGCCATATTATATATAAAGCTACGTATATTTAAAATTAAATAATATTAAATTATAATATTATTAACGCTAAAAACATTACTAACTTAATAAGCTTAAAGCCTAACGATAATAATTTAATATAAGCTAAAACATTATCGTTTAATAACTTAAACTTTATTAACTATAGGGTTTAAAAAGTTCGGCTAAAATATAATAAGCGCACTAATTAAAATAGCAAAACCTCCGGCAAAAAAAGCAAAAAACTAGCCAGTAACAGCAGTAATAAAAACAGGATTGTTTAAATTTAAAAAACTAAAGCTTTAATTAAAAAAAGCAGCTATTTTATACGATAGCGAAAAAAGCGGGATAGAGGAGTATTATTATAAAATTGTATAAAATTTAAAACAATAAAAACAAAATAAAATAATAACGTACGAAAAAAAAAAAAAAAAAACTTTAATCGTATAAAAGCTTTTAACGTTATATATAAAAGTTTTAACTTAGTAACAATTATATTATTTTATATTTATAGCATTTTTATTATATATAGAATAATTAAATTACTAGCGATATAATTTACGGCAGTTTACGATTATAATAATAATTCGGATAATAAGAAATTAAACGTATAATATGTACGTAGTTATTTTAACGAATAGTTATTAGTATATAACGTACGGAACATTAAAAAAAGCAGCTATTTTGCGTAAAAAAAAATTACTAATATTTAATTATTATTACGCAAAAAACTTTTTACTTAATATAAAAAAACAATTATTTTATATAAGCAAAAACAAAGTAAATACTAAATAGTTATCGTAAATAAATAGCACGTATATAGTACGTACGTCGGGTAAAAAATAACCGGCGTAAATAAGTATTACGTACAATAATTACGGGATAGCCGACGTAAACAAGTTATACGTACGTTAAATATCTTATATAAAGGCTTATATATTTCGTACAGAATCCTTTTTAGGGATTTCTCTTTTTAAAAAATAGACATAAATGAATCAATCGTACAGTTACTTGTATCTGCCTTAGTGCGCAGAGAGCCTATTCAACAATTAACGTTTTTTTAAAATTTAAGCTTATTTACAGCAGAAATTATTTTAAAATAAATAAAATACCGTTTATAAACTATAAACAATCGATTTAATATACTTTTTTATTTAATCAATACGGCTAAATGTTATAAATAAAAATAAAAATATTTATATTTTTTATAAAGTTAAAACTAAAATATAATAAATAACGAGATTTTTCTTGCTAATTTAACGGCTTATTTTAACGTTTTTAAAATATTTTTTTAAGTTTTAAATTAATTTTATAAAAAATATAACGAAAAAAAAAACTGCTAAAACTTTTATAAACTAATATAATATGCTTTTACTATAAAACGTAATCGTTTTTTTAAATAAGTCTTAAAAAAACCTAAAAATAGCTTACAGCTATTCTATATACTAAAAAAAACGTAAAATCGCTTATAACGCTAAAAAATTACTTTTTTTTTTATTAATTTCGATAATAAAACTATAAATATTTTAAAAAGCCTAAAATAAATAACTAATATATTTTTAAAACAATTTAAACAATAGATTTAAATATATTTTAATAATATAAACGTTTTTTAATATTTATAAAAAAACGCTTTTTTATTTACGTAAAAAATTTACTTAAAATTTTATATGTTAATAAAAATATATAACGTATAGATTAAATAATATTTAAAATACTATAATATTTTAAGCAATAAAAAAACTAATAAATTAGCTAAATTAAAACTAAAGTTTTTTTTTAACTCCGATTTCGCTAATACGGCTTATAATATTAAATTTATAATTAAATATACTTTTAAAATATAAAAAAATCGATTTTAAAAAAATATAAAAAAACGAAACTATTTAAATAGTATAAAAGTTAATACTTTTTATATAATATACGCTAACTGCTTTTTAAACTTAATATTTTAATAAAAAAACAGCTATATCGTTAATTAGCCGTATATATAAAATATAATAACTTTAAATAATACTATAATAAGTTTAAATATAATAACGCCGATTTATATTATAAATATAATATATTTAAAGCTTTTAATTATTTTATACGATGCCGCCGTATATAAAAGCACTTTAAAAACTGGCCTATTTAATTAAATAAGCGTTTTTATATGCTTATAAAATAGCAAAAATATTTCGGAATACATTTTAAAAAACTAAAACGCTTTAAAGCGTTTATTATACAAACGGGCGTTTTTAAAAACTTAAGGTCTTTAATTTAAATCGATAAAAATAGTTTTTAAAAAAACGTTTTAAAAAATAAAAAGCTTTAAAAAAATAAAAATAAAAATATAAAAAAATATTAATAATTTTCTAAACGTTTAAAAACATACTTACTATAAAGTTTTAAAATTTTAGCTAACGTACTAATTATAAATCTATTTTTTATATTTTCCTTTATTACATAAAATATAAAAACAAGTTATAAAACAACTTTAAAAACTACTATACGGCTAATAATTAAAACTATAAACTTTTAAACAAATATTATAAAATTTAACTAAACATATTATCTAACCGAAAAAATAAAGCCTTAATAATAAATAACTATATACTATCTTCGGACTTAAATTGTTAAATACAGGAAGTATATATATACGATAATAAATAAATGTTCGTAGCTTAGCATGTTTCGCGCCCTTAAAAAGGACCTGCAGCAGTCTGCCACGCAGGTCTGCTCCCGACGTATACTGAATAAACAAACAAATAAACAAGGGTATAAGCTATGGTCTGAGTTGTTATAGACTGCTTGGACCATTTCTGAGAAATCAAGATCGTCGTCAATCTCGAGCCTTGTCGCCGTTCCAAGCAAGCCTTCTGTAGGACTTGAAGCGCTGTCTATGTTACTGTTGATCAAGTGTCAACCTCATTGGCTCCGGCTTGCTCCGATCGCCAAGTAGTGTCAATGTTTGGTCATGTTCAACCCTGACGTCAAACCCCATAATCTGCTAAATTTGGCGGCCAGTGAACGAATGACATTCAGCCAAACTGGGCAATAACTCTTTGGGAAACTTTAGGAAGTGGCAATACTCTATGCCCATCAAGGGTCCGATTGGCTCAAGTTGAAGTCATGTTAGTAATGAGTGCCCACAATCTTCATAGCTCTAGACCATCTAAACTCGTGGCGTTAATAGCCCAATCCTTCCTCCACAATCTATCTGGGGCTACTCGAGCCCCTTTGTGGGGTGGTATGGCCACGAGGCTTAGACATGGAGATACTAGGACCGACTGACACCATCAACACACTGACCGGGACTCTATTTCATCATCGGTGTGCTGGAACACATTGTTTACAGCCTTGGCAGATGACGATCCAATCCTCCGAGCTGGACTACTTCGCAATTTAGACTTGCCACGATATCCAAACAAGCAACCATGAACGTCACGCATTCTCCTTTGGTCTGACTGACTTCATTATCGACTGATAGAGTGTTAGAAGCGATGTTGTTAACTCGCCTTCAAGTACGAGGCTTTGCCCGCTCAGAAATCGGAAATCTTATACACAATCAAGAACATCTTCCCAACAAGCAAAACCAAATACGAACATTTTCTTAGAGATCTATATATTTCCATCACCTTCAAACATCTACCACTATGCAGCTCATCTCTTTTTCCTCTGTGGCTCTAGCAGCATTGTTGCATGTAGCTAGTGCCGACTTCGCCATCTATCGCCAAGGAGTCGGAGGCAACGGCATCACGGGAAACACATGGGGATGGATGGCATACAACGGACCGCCCGACTGTAATACGGTTACGGAATGGATCTGGAGAGATAGTTCCGATGTCTCTGGCGGCAAATACGGCGTACGTTGCGAGGGAGACGGATGTCCATCTGACAGCGACCCAGCCGGCATCACAACGCTGGAGATGAACTTCAATAGCGATTCCAAACACTTCAGTAAATAACCCAGATTCTAGCAAAACATGTCGCACAATATAAGCTAACAAAACTGCGTCCTCTAGCATTCTACCAGGAGCTCGGAAACGGTCTCTTTGATCTGTCCAACAACCAGATTGGCACTTGCGAGCCTCTATACGCCGATAATTTCTATTGTGGCAAGACCGCTGGTAGCAGGTCTGAAGGTGTAGCGGCTCTCACTTGCCAGACCTTCGTAGCTGGGTCGGACCTGATGCAACAGCCGGCTTAAGTCTGGCGTATACCACTCCTTTCGCGGGCACAATAAAGTTGTATGAATAGAGTAAACTTTGGTGCTATTACAATAGAATACATAGACGCCTTCTTTGATGTTTCGTATCTTTAGTATCATGCAACACGCCAACATCTATGTTACCTAGAATTAGAAATACCACGCCTGTTCTAAATTTGTGGACACATGCATATGATACTGCATGCTTATACGAAAGTATGGCGGGTGTTTCAAAGACGAGAAGGACAAGAGACACCCAAGTCGGCTGTGGACACAGCATCATCGACCAAGCTCTTTCCAAGAAGCAACCACGGGAGAGGGCGACCTTACGGACGCCACGAAAGAGTTTTCGAGACATACGGGCGTAAGAGCAGACGCTGATCAGACGAGCAAGCGATAGCTGTGACATCCGACTTCCAAAAGGGACCTAAAGTCTTTATGTAATACTGACCCTTAGATCTCGTGGCTGGCTTTGGTCACGCCATGGTGCTGTATTCAGAGGGGCCAGAACGTATGAACTGGCTTGTGGGGTTCATGAAAGACAGGGCTGCGGTACCTGGAATGATCTCGCGGTGAGACTAGAGATGTGAGCTTGGATAGCAAGTTAGTTTTCAATGTCGACTTGTCTTACGTCACAAAGAAAAAAACGTTCTTTTCTTGCTATTTGCCTTCATCGTCGAGATGAAGCTCTGTGAATCCGGAAAGTGCGGTCCTTTCAATGAAGCGTGATTAGCGACATTAAGGAGGTAGGTACAGCTGGCAGGCGTTGGGCACCCGCAGTGTAGGAGGGAGCCTTATATCATCAAAAGAGTGGGATAACTGTAGTGATCTATAATGCAATTATCCATTCCACATTACCAACCCGTCAATCCCACCATTTGCATGGATACAAGGAGCCGATACCAACGTATCTAGAATGATTGACTGCTGATGATTCTGGATGCCCTCCCGATACAATTTGGAGGCGGGCCTAGCCTACGAGAGGGCTTGCCAGGGCAGCTACCGGCACTATAGATACCTACTTGCTATGCTCGACAGCCGCGAATACAAGAACCACCACCATGAAGATACATATTTAAATTGGACATAAATGACAGCAAGACTAACACCTTGCCCTCTCGGATAAGTCATTTCGTAGCATGAGGTCTACTGTAGACATAATACTGTCGCGGCTCTTCGCTGAGTTGATGATTCATCTTCTAAGAAATAGGAGGATGAAGGTGGAGTCAACTAGGAGTAAGACATATCCTGTAGCGTCTATCCACGATATCTTGTGAGCGTTCCCGATCCGAGCATGACCACGCGCGCTTGCTGAGGATAGATCGAAGTGTGTTGATAGGGTGAGTTATTGGAGCTTTGCTTCATCCATGTTCCTAATAAAGGCAGAATACCACTGAACTCCCCGCGTGTGTGCGACAACGCTGACCTTTTCATTCACCGTGTGGATACCATCATCGAACATGGAGCCGCCCTCAGGGTCCCAACCAGGGCCGTAGCGGAAAATATGCCGGGTGAGGTTCCAGTAGAATCTCGTATCTGTGTTGCCTGTCATGATGCCAGGTGCGACGAGCATGTCGGGTCCATATAATGCGCGAGTGGTTCCTGATAGAACCGAGTATGGTGTTGTGCCGTCAACACTCGTTGGCGTCACAGGGGCAGGTTCCAGCACGTGGATTCCGCTGTTGAGTTTGATAGTACGCGGGGCTTCCGGTTCGTCATTAAAGGCTTGGACGGTGAGGTTATGCTTTGCTGCTATCTGCTCAGCGAGTGACGCGATCTTGGATTGCACGCTGCGGACAGTATCGCCGACGTTAATGCGATGATTCACGACAACCCGAGTCCGTTCCGGCAGAGCATTAGTCTTCACACCGCCACTGATGATGTCCGGGGCCAATGAGGTTGTGAAAAGGTATTTCACCTCATCCCCAATCTTGGCGGCTTCGAGAGCGAGCTTGTCCTTCTTCGCGGCACAGCTGTGCTCTTTCCAAGGCAAATGCCTCTTGAGCTGGGAGGGAAAGTCGGGACTGTGCGCATTACCGCACTCGAGCAGTCCTAAGTAGGGATTCTCAGCGTGGAAATGAGGCTCGTAGGGGTTTGCCTCAATCAAAGCAATCAGCTGGGACGCGACGCCGATTCCGTTATGGGCAGGAGGAATAGAAGAATGTCCACCTGGCATGCGAATAATAATCTCGACGTCTACATAACCTTTTTCACCGACGCCAGGTTGGGCAAAGTGGCTGCCCCACACAGAAGATGTACCAGCGCCTTCGTCAACAAGAACAGCTGCTCCGTATTGTCCATAACTGTCGATAAGAGCCGTAGCAAGTTGCTTCGCTCCATTCCATCCTGAGATTTCCTCATCAAACCCAAAAGCTAGAACAACCGTTCGTTTGGGCCAGAAATTAGCTCGAAGTAGAAGTTCGACAGCTTCTAGAATGCCAATGACAACATTCTTGCAGTCGTTCGAACCTCGACCCCAGAGATATCTGCCGTCGAAGTGACCGTCGAAGGGTGGGTGAGTCCATTGGTTTTCAGTGGCAACATCAACAGGTACAACGTCTTGGTGCCCCATGAGTACAGTTGGGTCAGCGCTCCCGTTCGTGCCAAGCCAAGTGTATAGAAGCCCATGCGTATTGACTTTCTCAAGCCTCAGGTGGTGATGCACTAATGGGAACGTAGCTCTGAGATAGGCAGCGAAGTGGTAGAAAACATCCCATCTCGGGTCTTCGCCCACAGGCCCAAGATCGTCGTACGATACTGTGGGAATGCGGACTGCACCTCTAAGATGGGCAACCGTCTCGTGGCGGAACTGGTCAGATAGAATGTACTCTTCCATAGACTTGAGGGCCTCAGTCTGCTGACCTGGCACCAGAGGGTCGACCTGGGGGCATTTTGCAAGTGAGGTCGTCGCGTCTTCGCCCGCCGTGAGCCTTTCATAGAACCGAAACGACCCTCTCAGGATCAATGCGATCGCAATTGCGTGGAGGAGAAGCTTGCCGACATATCTCCACCGTGGCTGCGACGCAGTACTACTTGCTGGCGGGAGTAGCGAACCCTTCTCTGAATACGCCATATTGAAGAGCGTTATCGGGTATGATGTCTATGACGACTGACGGCTTCCTTGCGGCCAGGTCAATCGAGCCATCGATGTCATGGGTGCGTTTGTCAGCAGCAATGGGGGGCATAGCGTGATCTGACAGCGGCGCTGCCTTGAATCTGGCAGGGATCTTCGACAGTCGAGATAGTGGCGGTAGCATGCCAGCAGGGGGCCATGATCGTAGTATCTAGGTCTAGCCAAGTAAGCATATTATCTGTTCGGATATTAGAACAACCGAGGTAGTAGTACGAGGATTACACACGTAATTTATACACGCTATATTAATCTGGTAGCGATACTTATCACTTTTATATAGTACTTTTTTACTTACTTTTCAGAAGTTATAATATAACCCTTAAAAAATTATTATAATAAATTATAAACCCGGGTTCTATAACTTGTACAAAGTTTTTATAATCTAGTTAGTTACAAGATACGACTAATTAAGTTATTTTCTATATATTATTATAGTTACTTAAAAGCTAAAGCAAATCAAAAAATACTTATTATATAAAATAAAAACATAAAATAAAATGTATTTATTAAATCAAAAATAACGGCCTAATACGCTAAAACTAGAAAAATCATAGCTTATTATACCGAGTAACAAATTTTTTATAAAATTAACAATAATAACTAATTATAGTTATATAAATAGCGCTCGCTTATAAGTAATAAACAGCGACCTTACTGCTATAATATTTATTAAATTATAAAAATAAAGCTTTTATTACTTTATTTACGTATTATTATTATAATAAACTATTATTTAAATTAAATATTATTAGTTACTATTATTATTATTACAATAAGTAAAAACAAATAAAGCAAACGACCTAAAAATATAATACAATAGCCTAAATTATTTACTTTTTAAATACCTTTACTTACCTTATATAAAAAGCAATTAGCTGCTATAGCTAAAAACGTATAAAACTTTATATTATTACGTAAATAATCGGCTAATAATGCTAGGTCTTTATTTATTTAAAAGGACTTAGATTTATTTGTCCTTACTACTATACATTTAGCAAAAAAGTACCCTAAAAAATCAAAATCCCTAAAAAACGTCACCTTTATAAAAACAGAACTTATAGTAAAAAAATACTAAAACAACCTAAAACAGCCTATTAAAAACAGCTTAGACAACGAGCTTAAAGACCTAATTTTTGTATTTAGTTATATAAAAAAGCACGCTAACTTCAAGTTCGGCAATAATTCTCCTATTTAAAGCAAAATTGAATCGATAAAAAACCTTAAATATAAGCTTTAACGGTACAAATTTGCCTTATAAAAGGACCTCCGAAATTTAAACGAGGTAAAAAGTAAAATAGCAAATTTTCGGTCTTAACGACCTATAATACCACTATTATAGCTATTTACTAAAACAGCAAACAAAAAACAACCTATATAAAATTAATTTTTATAAAATCCTTAATAGTTATTACTGCTAACTAAACAGTTTAAAAAGCTAAAACTATACGATATAAACGTACGAAATAAAGCCAAAAAACTAGTAAAAAACAAAAAAGCCTATAATTTAATGCTTATTTTAAAAAAATAAAAGAACTAAAGCGATTTTAAAATATAGTTTATAATCGCCGCTCGTACGGAATAAACACTATTTTTTTTACAAAAAAACAGGCCAAAACCTAAAAAACCAAACGATAACTATATTATAAAAAAATAAAACAAATACGTTTTAAAATACGTTAAATAAAAATACTTTAATAATAACGTTTTTATAAATATTTTATAAAAAATTTCAAAATATTTACTCGATTACGTTAAAACTAAAAACAACGTTTTAAACGTTTAAATATATTTAAAAAAAATACTATTAAATAAAAAATATATACAAAATAGCCGAAATCGTTATTTTTTTTATAAAAAATAAACTATATAAATATAAAACGGTTTATTAATATTTTAAATCGTTTAATAATAATCGTATTAAATTTAAAAAGCTATAATTTTTATAGAAACTATTTAAAAAGCTGTTATAATTTTGGTTTATTATCGGCTTAGGAAATTTTTACTTTTATTAAAGGTTTTTTTTATACTTTAACCGATAAATCGGAAGCATAAACGAAAAAACGCCTATAACTTTACGAAAACTATAAAACGCTGCTAAAAAAAAAGGTAAAAAAATAAACTTCAAAAATTGTTATAATATAACTTAATTTTTTAAAGCATATTATTAAAACACTAATAACGCAAAAAAATACGCCGCTTTTTTAATATTCTAAAAAAATTAAAAGCGCTTTAAAAGCAATTTAATAAAAAACAAAACTTTTAGTAATAAACAGATTTTTAAAAAAAAAAAAACCGGCTAATTATATAGGCAAATACTAAAAAGTCTGCAGTTTTTACGGCTAAATCAACAGTTTTAATAATTACGATACTATTAAATGCCGTATTATTATCGCCGTTAAAAAAGCAAGCTAAAAAAACGGAGCTAAAACCTATTACGCAAAATTAACGACATTTACAAACCTTTTTTAAGCTATTTTAATAAAAACGTCTAACGCTAGTTTTTTCGTTAATTAGCTTAAAGGCCTAAATAGTTTAATAAAAAATTAACTATTTAAATATTTAAAAAATATAAAACTCCTTACCGTATATATAGCAAATCAAAAAACAAAACGCGTGCTGCCCCTAAATTTATTAAAATTTACTACTAAAATACCTTAAAACCTTTATAACGCCAAATTTTTTAACTAATTAATTGATAAAAATATAAATAAACATATTTGTTACAAATTATAAATATTCAACAAATACCAAAAAATTTTTAGCCTATTATTTTTAAAAAGTATAAACTTAAAAACAATAGTTTTAAATATTAATAAAATATTAATAATAATATAACAAATTACCGGCATTTTAGTTTTAATACTAATTAAAGCCTTATACGTATTAAGCTATATACTAAACCTTTTATTTTTAGGTTTTTTTATAAACAAGCCTAGCATTATTTATATCGATAATATATACGGTTTAAAGCTATTTTTTACCAATTTAAACGGCTTTAAATCATTTATATTATAAAAACGGCTATATAAACGATACTGTATATTCGAATACTTTATTGCAAAAACGGCGAAGTTCTAAAAAACACTAAAACAAACTTAATTTTAATACTTAATAACTTTCGTAATAAAAAACAGTACTTAATCGGTTTTTATTATCTTTTTATATTAAAAACTAAAACATATTAACTTTAATAATTGCTGCAAATATGCTAAAGCTTAAAGCATTATAATTTTAAATAATTACTTTAATATTAAATATAAACCCTATATTCTTATTAAAAAAACAGTTTAAAAAAATGTTATAAATACTATATATAACTAAATAAAATATATAATAATACGCAAATTTAAAAGGCCTAATCATATTTTTAACATTTTAAAACAAAAGCTATTATTTTTTAATTATTAACGATATAACTAAACTTTTTAGGCTTTACTTTTTAAAGCAAAAATTAAATATAAAGCATTTTATTTAATAAAATATAATATAAGTTAAAACGTAAACAAGCCTTAAAATTTAATATTAGCGTTCGGACAATAAAAATAAATTTAAAAACAAAACTATTTTAATATACTTTAGTAAAAAAAAAATATAGTTAAAGTTTACAATACTATATACGCTAAAACAAAATAGCTTCGTTAAACGTTTACACTAAATACTTTAAAAGCTTATACGATCGATTATATATAATACTTAATTTCTTTAAATATTATAAAATAAAATACTTTATATAGCAGTTTTTATATAAGCAAAAACACCTAATTTTATATTAAACAATATGTTTTTATATAAAGTTTAAACCAGAGTAAAGTTAAGAATAACTTTTTATTGCATAAAATATAAAGCTTATAAACTAATACTTAAAGCGCTATATCTTAAAAAACTAAATAATTATTATAAATTATTAATTTTAATAAGCTATGAAAATAAAAATTTATATAAGCTTTAAAACATAATTATAAATGTTATAAAAAAAGCAAAAAAAGTTATTTTTAATAAAAACGTTTGCATTAACCCGTTATTATAAGTTATATTACCTTTTTTTAGCCTAAACTTTTCGACGCTTTTATACGCTAAATTTATATTACTAATACCATACGTTTAATAAATAAAATAACTAAATATTATTAAACCGTTTGCTATTAAACGTGCTATAATTTATATTAAAGCAAAAAATTAAGCGATATTATAACGTAAATTATTAAATAATACAAATATTTTAAAATCTAAACGATTAATAAAAACGTTTAATATAAACAACGTTATTAACCTAAAATTACTTTTAAAAAAAAAACAAAATAACATTATAACGCCTTAAAAACGAAATAATATAGTATAAAAAGCTTTTAATTAAATAATTAATAAAAACTAAAAAAAAACACTATTACAAAAAATATGCTTCTTAAAAAACATTAATCGGCGTATTAAACAGTTAAAAATCAATATTAATAACATACTTACATTAATCCTACTAGTACTTAAATTAGTACTTAAATTAATATAACGCTTAATAATAAAACCCTAAGGTAAAGCACCCCTTCACCACGTACCCCCTTTATTACGCACCTAAAATTACTATATTTACCACATTATTACCACAATTTAAAATTTAATTATCTGTACTAAAATAAATGGTAAAAATATATAAATTATATTTAATTAACCGTAATTAACTTAATTACACCTTAGTTACCACTATTTTAGGCGCTAGACCTAGTACGCCGAAACGTCGCTAGCGCTGTAAGCTTAAAGCGTTTCTTAGTTATCTTTTTACTAGCTACTATATTTTTTATTGCCACGAAAGTTAAATTAGGCTTCAAATCGACTTTTTGTTTGCGAAAAAGCTTAATAATAGTTAGTTGTTTTTCTAACTCCGTAATACGGTGTTTTAACGCAGTATTTTTAACTGCGTAAGCGTCGATTTTTTTCGCTATTTTTACCAAAGCGTATATTTTGCTTCCACCTATTGTACAAAGCTTTTTGTCGAGTTTAAAAGCCTTTTTGATAGCCTATATATTATAGGAGGTCTTCGGCGTCTTTAGACCAGCGATAGCGATCTGGGTCGCCGTTGGCGGCGACGGAGTACTTTCTAGACTAAAAAGGGGTAGTAAAGTCATTTCCCGGGGACAGCGAAGGCGATTTATACTAACGAACGGCGATTTTTTAGGCTTTTTAAGGTCCCGAAGCCATATTTTAGTCGCTTTTTACCTTCTTTAAATAGTAGTAGGTGTTGCGGCTTTTTGAAAGGCTATTTCGAGTGTTTTAAAGGTCTTTTTTTTACTAAGTGATAAAAGGCATTTCTGGGTTAGTATTTCGCTTAAAATACGCTGAAAACGCCGTTTTATCGTAGAAAAAGGCCTTAAATCGCACGGTTAAAATATGTAAAAGCTATAAGGAAGTAAAAAAACGAAAAGAATACGGGCTAAAAAGCACGTTAATATAAATTTAAAAGTAGTATGACTGCTATAGCTATTTAAAATAAGGACTTTTTATTTTAAAGGGTTTTTAAACTTTGTATTAAGCTCGAAAACCTTTTAAAACTATTATATCGCGATATTATTATTAGTTTAGCCTTTATTTAAGTAAGTAAATTTTTATTTTTTAAAATAAATATTATTAAAATTAAAAAATTACTGTTTTTATATTAATTTTGTAACGAAAACAATAAAAAAGAAAATAGCTTTTTTATCGGCCGAAATACATATAATTACAGTAGTTTATTTCCGTTTTATAGGCCTTTTTGCTAAAGCGACTTTTAAGCCTTCGGATTTAATTATAACGCCGTTATCGCCGACCTTTTCGAAGAGCCCAAACTCGTCGGCGTTAAAAATATTTTCAGGCTTTGCATCGGCGACTTCCCTAATTTTTATACAGTCGAAAAAAATGCGTATATTTTTTCGAAAAGCACCGTTAACGCGCTTATAATCGATAATTCGACTTTTTAGCGTTTTAAGCCTAGGATAACGGCGTAAAAAGGCGTAATGTTAGCGTTTCCTTAAAATTACACTTTGCTAACTAATATTGACTAAACGTTAAACGTAATTTCAAAAGCGATAAATAAGCGGTATATAGCCTAAATAGTATTAAGTAAGTGCTTAGTCTGTTAAAAAGTCCTTTATAGTAGAAAATAATAACTGACGGCGTTGATTATACTTACGGCGATCGATTACGCCTTTTAGGCGACCTTTTAGCGTAGCCTTATATACGCTATGTTTTTTAGCAGCACTTCTAATGGATATGCCTTTTTCGGTAGTAATTATAGCACGCCGAACGCGTAATTAAGCAGAAAGAAAAGCTATTTTTAATATAGAAAGTAATAAAAAATAAAAGTCTGCGTTTTTTTTAGTGTCCGATAAAAAAATTCGCGTTTATATAAAAATTTAGGTAGTTAGGTAAATTTATACGTTGTGCTAGACTAAAGTACGTGGTAAAGGGGGTGCGTAATAAAGGGGTGCTTTACCTTACTTTATTACAATAAATAATTATATATAAAACAATTTTAAATTTACTAATTATATTTAAATAATTAAAACGTAACACTTAAATTATTAAAAAACCGCTATAAATAATAAATTATAATCGCTAAACAAAAATTAAACTTAAATACTAGTCGATAAATTATAAACAAAAAATATTTTTTTAAAAAAATAAATATATAAAATCAAACATACTTTAAACGGTTTTATTATACGCTATAAAACCCGTTAAATAATATATAACTTTAAACAAAAATATAGTATCGACTATATAAAAACTTTCGTATTAATAATTAAATAAAAAACCTTTTGATTATTTTTTGCATTAATAATAGTTTTTAATTAAAATATTAAATAAATAAATATTAAAACTATTTTTTTTATAATAATATAAACGAAAAAATCTATATATAACTATTACTAAAAAAAGCTAATAAATACTTAAAAAAAGTCTGCAAATTAAAAAAGGCCTTATATAGCTTAAAACAAATACCTAAAATTTAGTTTAAAATATTAATAAAAACTTTAATCGATATAAAATAAAAAGCATTTAAATACGATAAAACTATTTTTTATAAAAACAAAATAGTACTTGCTATATACGTCGATAATATATTTATTTTTAGGCCTAAAAAATCAGAAATAAATAAAATAAAACGTTAATTTTTAAATCGTTTTAAAATGTTTAATTTAAAACTTTATAAATATTTTTTAAATATTTAAATTATTTAAAATAAAAAAGCAAAAAAAATCTAGCTAAATTAAAAAACTTATTTAATTAAAATGCTTAAATATATAAAATTAAGCTAAATTGTACCGAAAAATCTATTTCTAAATATTAAAAAAAACTTTATGCTAGTATTAAAAAATTATATAACTAATAAAAAACTTAAACAAAAATATTAATTACTAATAGGTTTATTAATATATGTTATAATAAATATACGTTTAAATATTATTTACTTTATCTCTAAATTAAACCGTTTTTTTAGTAAACCTTATTCGGTAATATAAAAACGTAGTTAAATACGTTTTTTAATATATTAAACAAACGATTAACTATATATTAAAATTTAATAAAAATAAAAATACAAATTTATAAAGCTTTTTTAATGCCGAATAAATACGAAATCAATATAATAATATCTTTATTAAATATTAAATTTTTATACTTACAAACGGTATAATTAGTTAAAAAAGTCGCAAACAAACGCTAGTAGTTACTTTTAACTATAAATCGAAATATATATTATTTTTTTCCGCTTTATTAAAAGCAGTATATTTAAAAGCCTGTTTATAAAACTAAAATACCCAAATATCGGCAAAACAATAAATATTTTTACTAATAATTAAAGCGCTTTATAACTCGTTAAAAATAATAAGTACTATAAACGTATTAAATACGTTAAAATGCGTTTTTATAAAATTAAAAAACTTTAAAAAAAAAAAATATAAATATTATTTAAATTTTTCGAAATAAAAATCTTGTTAATATTAAAATTAAAACACTTTTAAAAATAAAACTTTAACGCTAACGTAACGAAATCAACGTATTAAAGTTTTTTAAATAAAAAAAAAAAAAAATCTAAATAGTTTACCCGAATAAAATATTAAATTTATATTAATTACTTATTTATTATTTAATAAATAAAGCTTAACCGTTAAAAGCTTTTTATAAGTTTTATATAGCGTTAAATCGTTAAAACTATTATTTTTTAAACGTTCCGTTTTAAAAAACTCGATTAATATTAATGCTTTTTATAATACCTTTATTTCTTTTTTTTAAAAACTTTTTAATACTTTATACACCTTAAAGCTTAAAAGCTTATTTGCTTAAAAAAAGCATTTTTTCTTTATTACTATATAGCTAAACCATTTTTATACTCGGTTACTATTATATATTTATATACGACATAATTTGGGGCGTTATTCGGCAATAGGCCCGAAAACGACGAAAAAACTAGCAATCTAGTAATAACCTATTTTATATTAGCAATAATAAAATTATTAACAATTAGCCAGCGGTTAAAATCGCTTAAAACCTTAATAACAATTAATTAAAAAAAAAAAAAACACGTTATTATAACGAACCTATATATAATAAAATTTTTAATAAACGTAACTAATTATAAAAAATTATTTAAGCTATTTCTATTTTTTTTAAACTAGCTAATACTGTTTATATAATATAACAAATTAGATTTAATAAAAAAAAACAATATAAACTAAATATATACGTATAAATAAGTTATACGAAATAAAATATAGTTAAAAAAACTTAATAATAAATTAACTTACGACTTTTATACCCGCTTTATTAAAATTATATACACGATAAAAATAAAAATATTAAAAATTATAAGCATTATTTTTGTAACGATTTGCTTAGCTAGTACGTTAAGATTTATTATATAAATAGTTAGTTTCGATAAATTTAATAAATTAATAGAAGCCTTAATACGAAAAGAACCTAAAAACACTTGTAATCGCAATACCGGTTAGCGTAAAAAAATATTACGAAATATTTTAAATATGTCGTAAAAAAACGCACTATTAATTAAGTTACTAGCTAAATTACACGATATATAACGCAAAAAAGATAAAATTAAAAACTCGAAAAAGTTATTAGATTAAAGTTTTTAATTTAGTTTTTAATATTTATTAGTTAGCGCATTATTTTTAAAAAAATCGAAAAACATAGTTAACGCTATATCTTTAATAAACTTAAAATACTACTACTACTACGATTAAAACAAAGTATTTAAATATTAAAACAACCGAAATAATAGTACGAAAATTACACACGTAACTTGTATACGCTATATTAATCTGGTAACAATACTTGTCACTCTTATATAGTATTTCTTTACTTACTTTTCAGAAGTCACAATACAACCCTCAAGGGATTATCACAACATTATCTAGGATAGCATCTGTTCACCATGGTTCGATTTGATAGAAAGCCCGATCTCAATTCAAGAGAATGCTGAACGCTGACAAGTATGGTGGTCGTCGCCATTGTTGGGCATCCTTTGTGGTCTCTGGGCAGAAGTGGATTGTATGTAGTGTAGCTTGGCATTGTGAGGTACGCTAGGTAGAGCTGCAGCCTGCTGGCTTCAACCCCGCTGCCGCTTCAGCTTCGTCGCATGATTTCAGCTTCATTCGCCGACGAGATACTGTCGACTTCACATTCATTAGGTATCTCAGTCATCGACCATGCGGCTTCTCCATGTGAGAACCCTCGAGTTGGAGGATTTCCTCTCGGCAAAGGGCAGGCCAAAATATGCAATATTATCCCACACGTGGCACGAAGGGGAAGTGTTGTTCGCTCACGTGGAGAGCCTGCGACACACAGAATTGGAGAAGTTGAAGGGATTCGCCAAAGTGAAAGCGAGCTGTACGCAGGCGCAATCTGATGGCTACGAATACATATGGATCGACACCTGCTGCATCGACAAGTCGAGCAGCGCGGAATTATCGGAAGCCATCAATTCCATGTGGGCCTGGTACAGAGAGTCGGATGTCTGCTACGCATTCCTCGCCGATGTCAACAAAGGCGATGAGAAGTCGGTTCGCCGAAGCCGATGGTTCCAGAGAGGGTGGACGCTGCAGGAGCTGATTGCACCAGAAAGGCTAAGGTTCTTCGACAAGAATTGGAGTGAGATGGATGATCGGATACGGATGGCACCACTTCTCAGCCAGATCACTGGCATTGACCAGGACGTCTTGTCTCGGAATCACCGACGCGGACATATCCACGCAGTACAATCTCACAACTTGCTATGTGTCGTATGTGGGCTACCTACGTCAATCGAAGAGATACTGCGGAAGACCAGTGTGTCGATTAAAATGTCTTGGAGTGCACATCGAGAAACAACACGAGGAGAAGACAAGTCTTACTGCCTTTTGGGTCTATTTGGGTTGAATATGCCGCTATTGTACGGAGAGGGGGAATCGTCCGCATGGGTCCGCTTGTTGACTGAGATCATGAGGCGAACCAAAGAACAGTCAATCTTGGCGTTTGACAACAGACCTAAGAAGAACTATATGAATGGGCAAGTAGTGCTAGCCTCTAGCACTCCGTTTGACGGTGGTATCTTTGCTGAAAGCTCCCGACAGTTCATGCCCAATGTCCAGCTGTCAGAAACATCTCAGCCGAGGTACATCGAACTCGTGGGCGATGATCTAGTATTGGAGGCTTGGGTATGTTCATTGATACCCAAGGACCCCAAAAACTCTAGCGTCAGTAGGTTCTGGGACGGTACCAAAATCGGTCTGCTCGACTGCAAGATTACAGGGGAGTCAATGGCGTGGCCAGCCATTGTTCTCAGATCGGTCCGCGGGTCCGATTCGAAGTTCATTCGCCTGCGTGAATATCTTTTGAAGGTAGACGCTCAAGACCCCCCGACAGTCAGGGCATGCCGTGCATTGTGGGGTGATGGCCAGACAATGATAGGATTGGAATCTCATAAACGTGAGCTACACCTAAGTCTCAACCAGTATTATGAAAGCTGACGCTTGCCCTAGTTACCTATGATCCAGGAAGTGCCCGCCTTCAGAGAATTACCCTCACCAATAGAGACCCGATTACAGACCTTGAAATATCAACCCTAACGAAGCCCCTGAAGATTTTGCCCATAAAGCAACCTGAGAGCTTGAAATACAAACTAGACTCAAGTTTTCCAAAAGCGCAAGGCGATTACATCGAGAAGATACCCGTATTTTGGAGCGGCAAGCACAAGATCATGGGCATGGCAATATTCAGCAATCAGAATAAGAACCCATTCATGATTACATGGGGACCTGAAGGCTCCGACAAACGTAGCTTGTGGTGTAAGGTCTCTAGACTTCCCAAACAGGAACAGTCGGAGTATTCGACCTGCAAAGAAGATTTGGCGGCAACGCTAAGATCAAAGGCTTGGAAAGACAACTGTAGTCTCCGACTCGAAGACTTCGGCGTCGATTATAGACTCTATGACAAGGATGCTGCCGTGTTTGGAGACGTCTACTTGTCCATCGAGATTCGAGATGTGGCTGTTCTTGACAGAGAGATCTGGCAGCTCTCAATCAGCATCTCACCCATCAAGCGAAAGGAAAAGGGCGATGGCGAGTGGGAGCATGAGGATGTCAAGCGCAATAAACACGACGACAGGCAAAATCCCGCCGATGATAAGCGGAAGCAAGACAACAATCGGGAGAAAACAGTCGATGACAAGCGCAAACACGCGGCGGATAAAAAGCATTGATACATTGGTCGCGAGGCAGAAGCCGTAACTCTCAGCTCGATGAGAAGATCATTGTGTGCGACGTGTCAACAGTGCTGCTTTGCTTCCATAGTTAGTCTACTCCGTCGGCGATCTGTTTGTTGTAAAGCTCTCCAGTCCAGTAAGCTCATTCATATGGAGCATAGTGGCAACACTCCGCGCAGAGAAGACCGAATCGTGAACGCCAATCCCACGATAAGAAGCACCAGCAACCCTCAAACGGCCTGAGAACTTCCTCAGCAGGAGCTCATGTAAGCGCGCCATCCTTTCGCAATGCCCAACCGTGTACTGCGGAATGGCATTAGGTCTCAGTGTGACGGAAGTGGCTATCGGCTCCTCTGTGATATCTAAGTGGCGAGCGAGCAAACTGCGCGCCATCTCAATACCCTCAGCATTTTTGGGTATCTGATCTGGGTCTCGATTTGACCACCAATGTCCACCGAGTATAACAGTTATCTTTGTACATGGTGGAATATTCTGCCTCGCTCCATGGTTGCGAGAGTCGTTTGACGGGGAGTAATCTTGCCCTGGCATTGCGTCCGAGTCGAAAATGACACCAAGTGCTTGCTCTGGGTTCCAGTGCGACGGGACTCCGCGAGGAATCAAGTACCCAAATCCTTCGTATGGGTGATTGAGAAAAGGTGTTGAATAGCAGAGTGTGACAAGCATGACGGTAACTGCGTCGACGTAAATACCCGACATGCTAGTCATGGACATGACATTGGCTTGGGGTGTCGTAGCTATGACATGCGTGTATGCAGATTCATGTATTGCCCCGCTTTGCTCCTTCACTAATAGCGCCAGACCGTTGAAGCCATCGTTACGAATACTTGTGACGTGGGAGTTCAGACATAGTTGTGCATTATTGCAAGAATCTAGTGTCGTCTTGAGAGTGGCCGGCAATGCCTGCAATCCACCTCGGAAACTGAAGACACTTGAGTCTGCTAGTCTATCTTGCAACTCTCCAGCAAGGCCATTGCTCAACTCTGCGAGTAGGTCGCCCTCGAGTTCTTGCGCCACTGCAGCTAAATTAATAGCACCAGGCAGTGCTTGACATCGTCTTTGTTGGGTTCTTAGTTCGGAACGATTCGAATCGATGTTCTTAGCTAGGCATCGTCGAATCCACTGCCACCTTGCCCTGCGTCTTTGATCTGCCTCCCACAAGCCGGGCAGCAAGGTTTTGGCGCTGAGTTGATATACATCTCCAGCATACAATCCATGAACAATGGCAGATGCCAGATTGTCAACGAGAGCTGAGCCCCATCTTCGAGCGAGAAAACCCCCAATCGACTCATCTTCCACATCTAAACATCGCCGTGAAGACCGTGCTAGACCGCCTAGCACACCGGAAAGAAGTTCAGTGAACAGAGGCTCGCTAATCAGCACACGAATGAATTTTGTCACGTGTGACAGGCTCGGTGTCCGTGGTGCGGGTAGAGTGCAGAGATACCGACGCGCCAAGCCCAAGTCCAGGACTGGGATGGCCACAAGATGTGTCGGGTACATGATATATCGGTTTCGTGCCGAGATAGAATCCTTTGGGACGCTAACGATTTCTTCTTGAAGACCAAGCGTTTGTATCTAAGCGCGGTTAGGTACTAATTACAATACGGAACTACTAGCAGTGGAAAGGGCCATTGAAGAGACTTACTAAATCATACGTCATGACACTACGAGGGGCGTTACATCTCAGAGTCCGAGGTCCTCTTTCGCACACTGAGACATTACGTTCGTCAACACGGAGACGGGTTGACTCGATGAGGCCCCCAACGCGATGAGACTTCTCGAAGAGAGTAACAGAGGCTCTCGGATAAAGCTTGCAG
The DNA here is from genome assembly GCA_022432385.1 of Xylariaceae sp. FL1272. Taxonomy (NCBI): domain Eukaryota; kingdom Fungi; phylum Ascomycota; class Sordariomycetes; order Xylariales; family Xylariaceae; species Xylariaceae sp. FL1272. The sequence continues at coordinate 29,493 of JAJJXC010000029.1, forward strand.
GCATAGAACGCAGCAGTCAACCCGGTAATACCACCTCCAATGACTGCGATCCTGTGAACGGAATCATTGCCTCTGGATCGGAGTGCTAAGACTGTGGAAATGCTCCGGGTATTGAAAGGTGGCCTTCGACGAGACTGGAGGCCTAGTCGCTGAATACCCAGGGATGTTTGCATGGTAACCGTCCCAGATTATCGATGACGGCACGAGACTTGTATCGAGGCACAGGAAGGAGAGAGAACATCGACTCTAGACAGGATAAACAGCGGCCAAGCGAGCTCCACCAGCCCATTAGTAATTCGTGCCTCCCGTTGTCCAACCATGCTTTTCAGACGTCCGTGTGAGATGTCAGAGAGGCCTTCCGTTATGGTGTGAACAGAGAATCAGTTTCCCATATAACGAGTGTCGTACCTTGACGCTGTTCCCGGGACTGCATTTGATTGCCATCACAAATCTGTGCATCTGTGACGAGGACCCCGAAAATGTGGTGGTACCTCAGAGCATATCAGGACAGCCACTGCGGCGGGCCCGGTCTGAAATGAGTGTTCGAGTGAACCCATCGCGCTGTTCTCGACTGGGTCAGACGTTGTGCCGTTAAGTTAAACCTGACGATGACTGGACGCAGAAGAGGTCCGTGTTGTAACGGATGATCTTGTTGTACGATGGCGAGGTACAGAATCTCGAGTGCCGATCCTGACCCTACGACAAACACACTCTTGGATTGCAGAGGACACGAAGTAGTACGATGCTGGTCTTGCAGAAAATCGGATTATGGTACAAAGAGGCGAACTGTTGTTGTACAGTTGCCGAGTTGTGTTCTCTGCATATGGGAATATGGTTAAAGTCCCGTCGGGACGTTCTGTCGTCCACCTCTGTCAGGTGACACTCAGTACCCGGAGTATACGCGAGAGGGTATCCTTACGTATACGAGTGTCGGAATTTTGCATGCAATAGGCAGCCAACGTCGGGTACCAAGTGTCTCGGAAGATTACATGTTGTCTTGAGTACAGGCTGATGTTTGAGGAGCGACGTTAATGGTTCACAGGGTGACGAGAGAGGCAAAATACACTATAGAGAAGATCTCGTCAACATCAACCGCGTTATATAAGATAGAGCTAAGTCAACGAAAAACCATGATGCAGAACCTACCATCGCAGCTTCACACATACCTGTAACATTCAAAGCCACCTTTCAGCCGTCATCATGCAAGCTACAGCCGTAGTCATAGCCGCCGTCCTTGTTGGCGCAGCGCAACTCAGCAATGCGCAAGGAGGAGCTGCCACTTCCACCCTCTACGTACCAATCCCAACTGGTGGAATAGCTTTTACTTCAATCGTCCCTCCGTGCGAGACGGTTCCTGCTTATGCCATCATCGGAGTTCCGAATGGGACATTCTTCCCCGGCACAACTACTGTCTTCCTTCCTCCCCAAGCCTCTGGAGCTACAAGCACCTACTTTGACACGGCTGGGAATCTCACAGAGGTTGTCATAGCAAAGCCTCTCCCCGGCACATGCGCCGATCTCGAGCTGCCAGCAGATGCTACGGCTACTATCGAACCCGATGCGGCGAGCCCATCAGGCTCACCTAACTCAACCGCTGGGGAGTGTCCACTCCAGGGCTGCTCTGCGGGCATCGACGAAGCGGCCCAGACAGTCATTGACGTAATCGACACCGTGGCCTTCGCCTCGCAGAACCTAGCGAGTCTGGCGAAACAGATTGGGAGCGGCTCATTCTCACCGTTCGGGGCCCGCGACGACGATAACGGGAAGCAGCTTGATACTCGCGCGCCTGGCCCATTCGACCTCCTCCCGCCCCTAAGGGGTATCTCAGCGACGCTCGTCGTCAAGCTCCCCGCCATTCGCGCAATCCCTCCCTTTCCCCCAGGCTGCAATAGCGATACGATTGTAGTGGCCCTGATCGATTTTGTCACGATTCACCAAGCGCTACTCGAGATTCTCATCGGTCGAAAGGGAATCATTGCCGGGCCCGGTTTATTGGCAGAGCGCGATTCCGACGTCGACACTGATGTTCACGAGCACGAGGCGCGCCAGTTTGGCTTCCCGAACCCTGTCGGAGTGGCCATTGCGGGCGCTCTGCGGGCTATCGAGACGGGCGTCGACACTCTGGCCTTCGCGCTGATTGGCATCATTCCAGTTCATCAAGAGTGCCTCAGTCGTCAGAAGACAAGCATCGATGCTACACTTAACGATGCTATTGCGGCATACCAGGCGTAGAACTACATATCTACTCAGTTTGTGTCTCATTGGGTATTTGACAGGGAAGCCTGGCTGCCTCGAGACTTGGGCGAGCGTCCTCTCCCGTTCGTCATTCCTTTCATTACGGCTTTGGTCGCGTCTTGAGACAATAATGCGGGCAGTTTTAGTGGTCTAGAAGAGAATGACTCATTCAGTCTCGAGTGTAATTATCATGAGTAGACTTCATCGTCGCCTGGAAACAAAGACTGTTGTGCATTCTTAGGTGCAAAATCGGCATCCGCGGCATGTCGGTTTGCTGACCACGCGTTTTGTTGGTGATCCTTCAGTCCTGTGGAGCACCCTTCAGCGGGCCCCTCAGGTGCATCCATTTTGCTCCTGAAAACACTATTGAATCGCATCCATACCTACCCGAAGAATTGCAATCTGTTGTCCTGTCCACGATAATCGATTGTAATATCGAGTCGTCGGCGGTACAGTCAAGAGAGACTTTCCGCTTCAAGTCGTAAATATGGGCAAACAGCTAATGCACAAGCGCGATCGCGAGCACCCCAATACCTACCTAGGTGGGCACGTACGAGACGCCATGGATGTGCCTGGGAACAGCCCCATGCTTAGATCTGATAAACCCCAGAAGATGAGTCAGAGCCAATTCCATATCTTATCAATCTGATCTACGCGGAGATACTTGTACATCGAGCTGCGATCGCCGAGTCCGAATACGTGAAACGGTGAGATGCCTAGTCCAGCCATGGGTCAAACAGGTCATTTTAAAGCCACCTTGCTGGCTGCTCCCTGTTTTAAAGCATCTTCAGTTCTGAATCTCTCATAGCATGCTTCAGTATTACGGTAGCACTCTGATTTGAAGAACGCAAAAATGCCTGAGATGGATTTCATGACGACGGCCATCGCCGATGCCTTTCGTTCTGCTCGACTTATCTATCGAGCCCTTGAAGATAACGAAGCTGACAGAAACTTCGTTTTCCAAGAATTGAATTCGGATCACATTACCCGCGCTTTGGGAGACCCATCAATCCACAAGCCGTCAAGTAGACTGACATCCGACAAGGACTTCGATCTTCTGCTTAATAATCCACTCCTATCAGTTGTCGTCTGTCTACCGGGTGATGATACCAAGGGCCCCGAGCCCATCGGATTTGTCTCCATCAAACATCTTCCGTCGTATCAACGACGAGGGTCGATGGGGATTAAGATCGCACCCAAACATCAGGTCAGCTTGCACAAACTCCATGTTTCTTTACTTACCCACTCACCTGGCTCGGTCGCTCATTGGGAGTTTGACTAATAATTGGGACTGTGAAACAGAACAAAGGCTACGGGTCCGAAGTTGTGAGCTGGGCAATGGACTGGGCGTTCAAATGGGGAGGACTACACAGCCTGTGTTTGGGCGCGTCTCTATACAACGAGAGAGCAGTAGCTGTGTATGAAAAAGCAGGGTTCAGGCGAGAGGGCGTTAGCAAAGAGGCCGTTTACAGGAATAGAAGATGGTGGGACACTGTGCAGATGGCCATCCTGGAGCACGAGGTAAGTAATTCCCAGCCTGTGACTTCTAGTTTCATTGAGACGTCTATAGTACGAAGACTAATCGTGTATATCTGCAGTGGGAGGCCCTTCGCGGCATAAGTGGTTCGAATAGCTCATAGCATTAACCATCAGCCCAACAACAGTCTTACCTTCTGGACAATCATATTACCATATGGAAAGAAGGATTTCAGACGAGCGTGAACAGGCGTAATCTTCTACAGAAATTCGAGCATCATAACCCGGGATATCACTCCACATGCTGGGGTTTTGAGCTATCTTGATTGTTTCGGCCATCGTCTTATGAGCTTTTTTCTGGTAGCCAATTGGAGCCTGATGTCAAGTGCGTTCATATGTGATGCGCCTTCTATACACTACTAGAGTATAATACTGCCAGATTTACTTTGTCGTCGACTCGCGGGGTAGGCGTTACGTAAAGCTTGTTTTCTGTCGGCTGCAATCGGTATTGGCGATAAAGGGCATTATGGTGACGAATCATACGCGTTGACCCCTCATGTAATGTCTATATCGGTGGTCGGTAAAGTGTACAGTAATTTCGGAATAACTTCAGCGTCAACACATTCAACTCGGCAGCGACATTTACAAAGGTTCACCCATTGTTCACGAGGAGGAAATTGTGAAATTGCGAAATTAGTGACCGTATTACCCAGCGGGGGACGAAGTCGTTATTCAAGTTTCAACAGCAGCCTGAGACTTTATTTGTTGGTCGCTATAAAATAACCTTTTCTTGAATGGGTACCCCAGAATTGGTCTTCTGACACGTTGCGGCGGTACAGTCATTCGTATAGGTGAACGTCATATTCATCATGGCAGACTTCAAGATATTCCAGCTTGGAGACTTCGCTCTGCAGTCAGGAGTTGTTTTAAAAGATGCGTATATCGCTTATAAGACGTTCGGGAGCCCGGAAAACCCAGCGATCGTATATCCGACCTGGTACAGCGGTCTAATCGCGCAGAATGAATGGCTGATTGGTGGTGATATGGCACTGAGTCCGAAAAAGTATTTCATCATCATTCCCGCACTCTTTGGCAATGGCCAATCGAAAAGTCCGTCAAATAGCCCGGAGCTACGCCGATTTCCTCTCGTCTCCTTCTTTGATAACATCTCTGCGCAATACCGACTTGTCACGGAAGAACTGGGCGTGGAGCATCTGAGAGCCGTTCTGGGATGGAGCATGGGTAAGTGTCGCGCGAGACCCTCTTTGAAATAAAGCATCAGGCTGATTAGGGGTTTCAGGTGCCGCCCAAACGTATCAATGGATCACTCAATACCCCGACTTCATGGACCTTGCCATCCCCTTCTGCGGCGCTGCAAGGTGCAGCATCCATAATCAGGTCTTCCTCGATGGTGTGAAAAGCGCACTTTGTGCTGCCAAGGGGACAGTCTCAGGCGGGGTCGCAAAAGGAGAGGCCACATCTGCGGAAGAGTACCGCAATTGGAATAAGGAGGAACGTGAGACTGGCCTCAAGGCTCTCGGCCGTGTCTATGCTGGTTGGGGGCTCAGCCAAGCATTCTATCGCGAGAAACTCTACGAAACTCAGTTGGGATACAAGGATCTTGAAGACTTCATGGTAAACTTCTGGGAGGGATGGGCACTGTCCAAAGGTAACTTTTTCTCCCCACACGGTACATTGTATTATCATTAAGCGCCTCGCAGATCCCGAGAACATGATGACCATGCTGCATACATGGCAGAGTGCAGACTGCTCAAAGCAAGAGGCATATAATGGAGGTACGTCCCTTAGACGGAGCGCAAACCCCGCATACCACGCTCATACTCATGAGAGGTGATAGACTTCGAGCTTGCAATGAAAAGCATCAAGGCGAAAACGCTCGTTCTCCCTGGGAAAACAGATCTTTACTTCCCTCCAGAAGATTCCGAATATGAGGTTGCTTGCATGTCTGAGAACATTGGCAAATGCATCGCATTCCCTTCCGTGTGGGGTCATTGGTGAGCATCGTCTTCTGTATCTCCTAGCCATCGCTGTTACTAACTACGCTCAGGGCGGGCGGACCAGGCGATAGTAAGGAGGATGTCAAGTGGCTTGATGACAAGCTCAAAGTGTTCCTTAAAAGTGGGACTCTTGACAAGATCTGAATGAGTGCCGGAGTTCCTAACGAGTCATGTCTCGGGATCTGAAGCTGAATTGGGAACGAGATTCGAAAATGGTAGGGAAATAGCAGGTTGTCGGAAACATATGAAGCGTTTTAATATTATAGAAGCTGACTTAATATGCCTCGTACTTCGTCAGAGTTGATTTCGTCGATAGTATTTGCATGAAGGCACGCAGAATGAGTGTAGACTAAAGTGCCTCTCTCGCGCAGATTCAGTGTTTCCACTAGCTCCCCCGTATTCACAGTCCTGACTCCACCGCCGACGATGATCTGGATACCAAGAGTCTCTGCTTTTCGAATGATTTTCTTCAATGCCTCTATGTTGTCGATCGCTTTCCCTAGCCCCCCTGACGTAAGGATCCCGTCAAATCCACATGCGGCTAAGTCTTCGAGGCCACTTTCCCATGACGACCGAGTCGGGGCAAACAGGTCGCTGTCGCAGCTGACGATCTCATCATAAGCGCGATGAAAGATAGCCTTGAATGGACGTGATATTTCAACTAGTCGCGTGCATCGTTCCTTGTCGACCCGGCATCGCGGCGATTGGTTGACGGCGTCCCTCGTCTCTGGTTCGCTGCTACGACTGCCAGGGTTTTCTTCTTTCAGAATGCCAAAGACAAACCCATCCCCACGTGCTTCATCAAGCACGCCAGTAGACAGAAAGTCTCTGATACTATTCTCCATTGCCGCAAACTCTTCGTCGTTGTAAAAGAAGTCTCTATTGTACTCGCCAAGCGCCTCAGACGAAGAGTTGGAGGACCTTTGGGGAGGCCCTCGCGGTCGAATCATGATTCGTAAAGGAACCTGTATTCCGCTGCTTATCAGAGCCTCGAGGTCTTCCAATGTCGGCGTCAATCCGCCATCCGGGTATGATCCTGCGGCATTCAGCTCGATCCTCGACGCGCCTAGGTCAACAGCGCGTAGGGCTGCTTGGGCGCCAAAAGCAGGGATCTCGAGGCCCAGGCCAGCGGTCGGCATTGTGGACGACTGATTCGGCGATAAGATCTAGCCTCAGCGACAAAGTAAACCGAGTGAACTTGTACTTTGTCTTCAAACGCAGCCCCTGTTCAGCGCAATTGTATTTTGGAGTTGAACCCGATGAGCGTGGTGGGCGGTTCGGAGGTGGGGTAAACCGTAGAGCGCTACTTGGAGTTCAACAATCTAACACAACGCCGGAACTCCAGATCACCCTGTATAGGTCACTGAATAGGGTTTTCTTTGCTGTTGTATGGCCAAGTGTTAAAACACTTTCAAGGGGCTTTGCCATTGCAAGTTCGCTCCTGTCCGTGCTGGCATTTTGGGTGGAATTCTACATTAATACATGCTTGTCTCTTGAAAGGCCTTCTGTGCTCAATAACGGCACCTCACGTACACTCTACTGTAGGAGTTATTACTAACAAAGCGCTTCGAGTCATTGTTGGGATTGAAGCCTGAGGTTGGTGGTGAGTGGTTCCAAAAGGGATTGATGTATATCTGGAGATATTCGTCGCGATACTTCGGAGAGTAAACCCTAAAAACACAAGAAATGAGCCGCTTATTGAATCTTCATTCTAAGTTGTGTCTTGAGTAAAAGAACAAGATTGCTGTTCCCTCGTAACATCTTTGAGGTAAATAGCAGGCACAAGATTCTTTGCCGTTCTATGGTCCGCTTAGTGACTACCAGGGAAGTTCAACCCCGTTCAACCTCAAAAACCTGCCAGATGCATTTTCTCTAGTGGCTTCCTCGATCTAGAGGCTTTATTAACACGGATCGCTGAAACAACAAGGATCGATACGAACCACTTTCATCATGCCTCCAACGCTTTCCTCGATTGTATAGGTCGCCTTTTCTAAGCCCCATTCTTTGGCGATCCAGTTTCCAATGCCAGTCTGTACAAGCCTGAGAATATGATAAGTTTTTGTGTTGCCCCAGAGCAAGAATGGCGACGGCTTACCCTGGATTGAGCACGACTGCAACAAGCCATTCGTTGCTAAAGTGGATCGCACTTGGTTGAGATGTCATTAGCAATTTTTACCCAAATTGGCGTTTCCGAAGCATCGCGGGAACATTGTTGATAAACAAGAATCAATGCAGAAGCCGACAGAGGCATCGCGAAACCAAGAGAAGCATACCGCGTGATCCAGTTGAGGGAAGCCTTAGCTGCTGCATATGATGTGCCATCCCACGAGCGAATTTGACCCATTAGGGTGATGGAACCTCCTCCCGTTGAAATAGATGCCCATTTTGGGGACTCTGCTTTTTGTAGGAGCGGGCGACATGCTTGGAAAAGCATGAGCGGTCCGACAGCATTGACCTGGTATGTGGTAATCATTTCTTGAGAAGTGACACTCTCCAGTGGAGTCGTGGGAATTGGGCCGCCTCCTGCATTCGCGATCACAAGGTCGATATGATCGATCCCGGCCTTTTGTATCTCCTGTATAGCCTTGGCAGCATCCGTGGGCGATGCACTTTCGATATTGACTAGTAATAGTTCAGAACCTTCTGCGGCCGGGAACTGCTTCAGTTCTTCGACCTCAGATGTGGAGGCACTCTCACGAATACTTCCGATAACAGTATGATCCCGCTTAGAAAGGTAAGCTTTCACGAAGCCATTTCCAATTCCTGAAGGTAGGTAAGTCGTGAGCTGATATAGGTGACGATCGGACTAGCTATGGCGTTACCCTTGTTCACACCCGTGACGAGAACCACGATGACCATGTTGAACCGAAGCGAAGTTGTATCTAGGATGTCCTTGCACTCCGCTTTTTAGGCAGCGGCAATTTGAACCAGTTGGCAGATGTCGCGACAATATGAGTCTAATAATCAAAGTCAATGAGTAAGGAGAGCAAAAGTGACTAGGGGTAGGATGAAGGGGAGTGTGAGAAGAGTCCGGTTAATCCAGCACGGACCGATGGATTGGGCAGATCCACTAAAGCAATGTAGTCCAGAGAGCGTTTTGCCCTAGCTTGTAGGGCTGGCCGACTTTGTTGCTTGTTAGAGCATCATTGCATGAAAAGCCCCTTGCATAAGGTGCAAGTACTCCAGTGGAGGTAATTTGGGGGCGAATTTACTTGTCTGTGGATAAGGTATGTAGATGGCACACCGATTCCACTGCCCATCTCGACACCATCACCAGTTTGCCGCCATTCACAAACCTCAGTCATCCTCTGCGGCTACAGTTTCCTTCTCACCTACTGCAAAATGGACGCCTTAGCAAAGCTTCGAGCCATTTCAACACAATTCTGGCCAGCGAAACCCTCAGTCACAGAAGTAAATATCGCCCTTGATGCTTGCGTAGGTAAAGTATTCCTGATAACGGGCGGCAATGCGGGGCCTGGCTACGAGCTGTGCAAAATGCTCTTCCGGAGCGGAGCTACCATCTACATGGCTACGCGCTCACAGATCTGTTCTCACTTCGACGGGGAAGGCAGTCTGACTGACTTCTTCTCAGGAAAGGGCCGAAAAGGCGATTCGGTCTATTCGAGATTCACACCCGGACATCGCGAGTTTGGATCGATTGAAGTTCTTGTCGCTGGACTTACGGCCTGAAGTGTGTCTCATTTATGTGTGCGTAGTTTATACTGCCTAGAGCGAACTCTTTACCATCCCTCTGTAGCAGCATATAGTATCACTTAAATACTCTCAGAATCTTTCAGTGCCCAACTTAGGTAGCCTTTGACCTCATGGTTAGACTCATTTCTTAACAACCCCCATGCACTTCCGACAAGTACTCATCGAGCAGCCCTGGCATCGATAGACATACAACTCCATAGCCCGTCCACAGGCCTGACAAACTCCGCTACCAAGCTTCTTGTCCCACTGCATGCGGTGACAGCAAGTAGAACCGGGAAGATTTCGGAACATTATTCTCGGCTTCGCTCCTTTATTGTCTGAGGTTCTCCTTCCGTCGCTTTGGTTGCTAGCTCGGGCACGTTCTTCCATATTCTGTCTCGCGCGGAGGTCCTCTTCTTCGGCACGCTGTTTAGCTTTTTCCTTTTCCCTGGCAAGAAGCCCATTTGTTTCTTTCTGTGTTGTGCGCATATTCCCTCGCAGATTGGACTCCTCGTCTCGAAGCTTATCGCCTTTTTCCTTCCATCGTTGTGTAGCACGCTCGCGGTCTACGGCTCGCTGGTCTCGCGTTATGTATGGATCCCGACCATAGCCGAAATTTCGTGGGGCATGGTTTTTGTCGAAGAAGTTGTCGTACCAGCTACTTGGGCTGGCCCTGTCGAGACTGTCATGACTGGAGCTACGGGACGTTCTTCGTTGGGTCTTTGTCTTTTTGCGGGAGATATTGTAGATTCGGCGCTGAGATGGATCTATGAGGGTATCGTATGCTTGCTTGATCTAAGACGCATGAGTGTCAATATGATAGTCTCAGAGTTTTGAAGGGTCTGGAAACCCAACTTGTTGAAAGCGAGCCGTTGCATTTGGATCGTTTAGGTTTTTGTCAGGGTGGGCCTGGAGCGATAGCCGTTTGTAGTTTTGCCTGATATCATGCTCCGTTGCTTGTTCTGGGTCTTCAATCTGAAGGACATCGTAGAAGTCTTCGGCATCATGTTGATTAAGACGACTCATGTTGTCTTAGAATATTCGCAGAGGTAACAACGAGTTGTGTTGAGAAGCGAGATAAGGGAAATTCGTTTCCAAGCAAGTGGGCGTTTGTATATGCCTGCATCCGTGTTAGGGTGTTTGCATACATGTGCCTGGCATTGAATCATCCATTAGGCTGAGTCTTCCGTTGAGTCTGTCTTCAATCAATCTCTGAATTGAAGATCTCTATGAGGCCGGCTGCTCAATTGAATTGTCCAATGTTCTGTTCATCGTTAAGTGGGTGATTATATGCTCTTGCAGCGACTTCTGTGTGCACGGCGTGGTTGTCAGGCCGTTAACAAATTGAATGATACATGGTAGCACGACAAACAGATCAATTAGACGAGCAGTTGTGATACTCAAATCCACGACAAACTCCTATGATGCAGTCGTTAGCTAGATTTACAACCCCTCATCCTGTTTACCAGAAAATGTGATGCTGAAGATTTGGAACGCACACTATACCCTCTTGCTATTCAAAGCACCATTCACATCATTTGACCCTTCTTAGACCCCTATCCGATCCGCACATTAGCCCGGAGTTGACACAAACATATGACCTTTTGCCTATACAGAGAAAGAACTAGACCGTACGTCCCACTCGACAGGCTGTTCTCCGTTCCGTACTTACTATGAAGTCAGAGTACATATATCATCACTCCTCGCTTATCCAGCAAACATCCACTACACAATGCCGACACTAGACACTTTAAAGATGCAACTAACACAAGGGCGACCCGATCATCGTCAAGACTCATACCACAAGTTTGACTACACGCTGGTGCATCATACCATCCCATTACCAATTTAGAACGAATGATTAATTCACGTATCTTGGTACCACCACATGAAAAGAAGTACTAACTGTCAAGTCCGACTTATAGTACTGATTATTGACGGATTTCAAAGTTAGCGAACCGGAGAACCGGCGAACAACCAATCCAGGACATTATCTAACGGACGGTCGAGTGAGCGAATAAGCGGAGGTCGATTCGAATGATTAATCGCAATTCAATTGCCACTATTACAAGAGATCCTTGAATTACAAATCCAGTTCAATAACAGGTATCATCACGGTATCAACAATCAACATCGTCACGTCAAGGGCCAATAGCGTGAGCCAAGGTCGTTTTATATTAATGGGAAGCCAGGAAACTCGATGTGCAGCCTTCTGCCTTCAATCAAATCCTCCTTTTTTATTTTTATTTTTATGTTTCTTACTTTTTCACTCTCGTCCACAATCAGTTGACCCATGTGCCAATTGTCTGCATCTATCATTCTCTGCAACAGAAAAATTGTCCCCGAGACCCATTCACAAAAAATACCGCAACCACTGAAACTAACCAGGTAGACCTCCTACTACTGAGCCTGTCCGTTGTCTTGCTGACTCTGATTAAAAGGTAGACTTACCCTCGTCAGAGGAAGACTCGTTTCCATAGACGTCATCGTAGTCCCTGTAGTTGGCGAAGTCGTAGTAGGGCTCAATCGGTTCGTCTCCGGGATTAGTCGGAGCCGCAGGAGCCTCAAGAGCAGCGCCAGGAGCAGCAGCAGCGGCACTAGGAGGAGGAGCGACAGGAGTGACGGGAGACCCCTCAAGCTCAGGTAAGGTCAAGTGAGCAGGTGTGGGAGCCGGAGGAGGCTGACGAGAAGCACCAGCGGTATTCCAAAGGTCTAGGCCCGGAATGGGGATATGTGGAGTTGGCTCCACGACGGGTTGACGATGGGCAGGAGTCCTAGACAACTGACCCCTCTCCCAAGCCCGCTCAAGAGCCCGAGCTCGGGCGCGGCGCAAGTCCCGTTCTGGATCCGGGGGGGTGAAGAACTCCGGGAAGACAACTGGCTGCTCGTCCTGTTCCTGGTCCTCGTTGATAGTGGCGAGACCGCGAGGGCGGCGAGAAGGCTCAGCAACGGAGCGGGAAGGAGCAGGAATGGGAATGGGGTCGCTGGGCACGAAGGGCTCAGCCGAAGCAGGCCGAGGGGCAGAAGGGGGCTGCGGACGATAACGCTCGATATCTGCCTGAGTGAGGGCCATCATACGGTCAACCGACCGACGTGCCTCCCATTTCCACGCTTCGGTGTTATCTATTTACATGTCAGGCCTGTCGAACAGTAGTATCGAAGGTGTGAGGCAACTCACTCAGTCGGGTAAAGTACTCCCGAACGAAGAAGGCACCGTTGGGAGAGACGCGCTGGGTCTCCACGTTCTGGAACCAGTGCTCGACTACACCGAGTTAGCACATACAAGATCCCAAAGACTTAAACACAAAAGCAGGGACTGTAATTACACAGCATCGAAGAAGTGTACTGCCGTCGAGCCTCGTTGCCCATCTCTGCCTGCATCTGAGTCGCGAGGTCAGCCCAGGTGACCTGGGGGTTGGCAAGATCATTGCCGCAGCGCTTCGGAGAGTGCGCCATGACAGTCCTCCAGAAGTACAGCTCCTCCTCGTATGACCAGATTTTACCACCCATCTCGTCGGTTTCGTCGTCTTTCGAGTTTTCTGGTTCGGGCTCTGGCAATATCTGCAAGATTCCGCCGAGGATTCTGCGGAGGAGTCTGATGATCTTGTTGGTGATAAAGGCTAATGCCCTACGGCAGAGTCCTTGGCGGCTGGCAGGCACTATACAAAGTCAATAGGAGCTCGAGGGCAAAGCAAAAGCAAGCAACGCAGTGGGCGTGCTAACTAATGCTAAGTTTGAAGTGCAATAAGACTCCAAGCTTTGGGATTCGGGTTTGAAGCTTTGGGTGTGCTTCAAGGGCTGGGGATTTGGGTGAAGGCTTTGCAATAACTGTGGAAAGGCTGCTGGTCAAGAAAAAGTGGTTGCTGTACGCAGTGTGCTGCTGTAGGAGCAGGATGGGAATATTCAGTAATGCTGAGGCGACTGATACTTACAGGAAGAAATCAACCTAGGAAACCACGATGCTGGGTCCTATTTATACTCCAGGGGGATTCTTTAAGGCTGCTCAACTCTCATCACAGGAACAATGGCCTTTTCACAGAATCGATGGCACCATTCCTGCCTAGGCGTTTGTACTCAGGTGTTGTTATAGAACGTGAGGAGTTATGATATTGAATGAGCTCACGAGTAGGGCAAAGCTCAAAGATAAGACAGCTGTGATTCACTAGTTGGAAAGGACATAGGGTCTGCGGGCAGGAGCGGCGAACACTCACTGATAGTCCGCACTTGACAGCAATGGGCGAATGGGCTTGGTCTGGAGTTCGTCTGAACATTCGTCTCATATTCAACCAATCAAGAGAGTCATCTGAACATTCGTCTGATTTTCAGTGGCCTGTGAATCACTGAAGTTCTATTCAATGCAATTCAGCCTCATCTACTGCACAGACTTGTGCCAGGGGCGTTGTTGCACAGCTTTACGTTATGGTACAGCCGGGCATTTTGGAGTGCTCTGGTTCTGCTTCATAATTATTCAATGGTAGTGCAGTGCTTAGTAGGCCCCTCTGGGGAAGAAATCAGATGGTTACAGAGCCGGTACAAAGGTCAGGGGGGCGTCCATGCCCAGGCGATCACGATAGCAACTCCCTGGGGATGGAATACAAATTTGTTATGAGGTTGCAGTTATTTGGAAGGAGCTTCAGGTCTTGCTACTATCTGCTCATTACAGCTCTTACAAGCTCCGCGATGTTGACGAGGTCGACTTATAAAAGCTGACGGCATCACGTTAGGTCATGATTGCTCGTTGGTGCTGCTGCTGCAGGATATAGGACATGCTATGTACTCTCCAGAGTCTTGTGGGCTTGTTTTTGATGGCCTTCACAGTAGGTGCTCTACAAAACGATAGGTTGGTATTAAGGCAACTTCGCGCGGGAGTCCCAAGAAACCTTATGCCATACCGACCCAAATTCTTAACTGTCGGCGACATAAGGAATTCCTTGTTTATACGCTTTCGGCGTATTAGTTTGCCATTTTTTCTAAATATGGACTGTGGCTCGCCGCCATAGAAGGCACGACCCACCTGGAATGATCTTATTTCCCTTTATAATAGCTTTGTACAGCTTACTTGTTTTCTGATGTGCGGCCAAGATAGTTGAGCAACCTGTGAGTTCACTGAATTTTGGGTGTATGTGTATCGAATTATCAACACTCCTGGGCTCAAAGCACATCAAAAGCATCTGAGCCTCTATGATTTACAGTATGCCGTACAACTTGACTATCTCCTTTTCGCCACTTTTCAAAGCCCGAAACATAGAAATGACTTCATGATTAGTTCACTCGAAAGGGCTCGTAGGGTTCGATGCCTGGTACCCGCGATTCATCAAGAAAGGGCCAAGACGTTGCTCGAACTTGGAGAACTGATGGTTGTCAGCACTTCCGCTCTATGCAGTGCGGTCAAGATTGAGGAAGGCAGGCTCACAATGCTTTTCTGACTATGCGGCTTGACACCATCCTTGATCCATATGCCCCAGCTGCCCATCATGTTGGCGAGCATCATGTCGGTCATGAGGCGATCACCAATGACAACTATCTCGCTTGGATGTGTCACTCCAGTCTCTGGGTGCTCTCTGAAGTGGGCCATGATCTCGTCTTTGCAACCTGGCTTCTTGGTACTGTGAGGGAGCACGAAGACTCCTGTTGCTGCTTCCAGTTCCTTTGCTAGTCGTTCATCACGATCATATGAAGCAGCACCAGCAGTATTTGAGACAATGACTAGTTTTTGGCCGGGATACTCTTTGCGAAGCTGGCTGAATCGCTCCTAAACTCATGTGAGATTCTGCAGCTAACACTGAGAGGTGCAGATTCACGACGGAGAGCTAGACGTACAGCATAAGGGGGATGTATCTCATTAGTATTTGGGTATGCAAAGCAATCATCTTTGTCTAGTATTACTGCTTTGATGGCAGCTTTGTGGCCCTGAGCCTCGAAGGCTTTATCTAACGGAGAAGGGAGGTCGGCAAATGTGGACACTGTCGCATGAGGCAGACATAGTGAGGGCTTAGCAAAGAGTTTGAAGACGTTCAGTGCCCCGGAAAGGTTGAGATTCATTGTATAAGCACTGAAGTCATCAGGATGGGGATTCTCGCACGAGCTACGTTACAGCGAAGCGAGACCCAAAGAGAGAAGTCGCGGTACTCAGGTGAGGTTGATGCCCCGTGAGGTGTGTAACAAGCTGGCGATTGAAAACTCGATGAGGCTATCCGCTGTCTTGGCTGATGGTGACTGGGTCTACAGGGGCCAACAGGGCGCTTGGGCGGTACCCAATGGGCCTAGCCGCTGTTCCGACGAGAAACTGGGTGGCATCGACCCACTAACCCGCCTGCCAACCGTGCCTCGACGCGTCCCCTTGTTACTGCTGTCATGTAGGCGACAACAACAATTACAACGACCACGGATACCACCCATCTGCTCCTTCTTCGCCTCGCCATGACAGTTGCCATCCCAAATTGACCCCCTGATAGATATCGGCCATGGTCCGGGCGAAAAGAGGCCTCCCAGGAGCAGCCGAAACAGCCCCGAGCAGTACTCCCCGTAAACGTCCTCACGATGCCCTCAATGAGCCTGAAGATGGCACTCCTTCGAAACGGCGATCCTCCCGCGCTGGCGCTGGTACACGCGCCAAAGACGCCTACTCGGAATATGAATTCCCTTCCGATGGCGAGCTTAATCCCCATCCTGCGACAGAATCTACACCCAAGAAACGAGGAAGACCACCGATGATAAATGGAGATGCTAAAGCTTCTACACCAAGTGGTCGCAAAACCAAGCGACTAGATGTATCGACCCCAAAGTCAAGAGGAGGGCTGAAGAATGGAGAAACACCACGACGGCAACGGAATGACCGATCGGCACGAAAGAAGAGTGCTCGAGCCCTGATTGAGAAGGTCGTGGGCGGCGCATCGAGTGAAGAGGAAGGAGACGAGGAAATTGCTCGCGAGATCTACGAGTCTAGTGAAGAAGAAGAGGATGATGATGAGCAAGAGGAGGATGGACGTGACACAGGCGATGCGCTTGACCAAGTAACGACACCCTCCAAGAAGCCTCGAGGGCGCCCAAAAGCCGTAAAGGGCAGACGAACGCGCAAGAAGTCGCCAACGCCACCCCCCGATCTCCCACCACATGAGCTCTATTTTGCTCAGAACAGGCCTGGGGCAAATAAGACCTCCAACAACACACTCACTTCTCTCAGGCTCCTCACTCACGAAGAGTACTTTTCACTCCTGCGGGATTACAAGGATCCACATGCGGAGGACGTAGAGTTTCTGGACTCTATCCACGTACTATCGTTCCCGCAATGGGCTTTTGAGCTCTCACAGGGATTCAGTGTCTGCCTCTACGGATATGGCTCAAAAAGACCATTACTGCATAAGTTCGCCAAACACATTTACGACACGATATCCGATCACGAAAATCATAGGATCGTCATCGTCAATGGCTATGTTCGCGCAAACCAGAGTTCTCTCCGTGAGATTCTCGGTGTTATCGCCGGAGCTGTAGATGCCAAGCACAAGCTGGCTGCAGGCGGTCCTGCAATTATGATGGATGACCTGAAGATCTTACTATCAGCTCACGATGTCCTCATCACTGTTGTTCTGAACTCGATTGATTCCGCTCCTCTCAGGAGACCGGGTTTCCAGCCAATACTGGCGCAGCTTGCTATGCACCCGCAGATCCAGCTTATATGCTCAGCCGACACGCCCGATTTCACACTACTATGGGACAGCAGTTTACGCTCATCGTTTAGCTTTGTCTTTCACGATTGCACGACATTCGCACCCTTTACGGCCGAGCTGGAGGTCGTCGATGATGTGCATGAGCTCCTCGGCCGCAAGGCACGACGAGTCGGGGGCAAAGAAGGTGTAACATATGTTTTACGCAGTTTGACAGAGAATGCGAGAAATCTATTCCGTCTACTGGTCGGCGAAGTTCTTGTCTCTATGGATGATGACACCGGATCGATGGAAGAGAATCCCGGTGTTGAGTACAGGATACTGTATAACAAGGCGGTTGAGGAGTTCATCTGCAGTTCGGAGATGGCTTTCCGGACGCTGCTGAAAGAGTATGTTCATCTCAGCATTCCCTAATGCAGCCACATCATACTAACACTTTTTAGATTCCACGATCACCAAATGATCACAAGCCGCAAAGACGTCCTAGGAACAGAGTTACTTAGTGTGCCCTTTCCCAAGGGAGAGCTCGAGGGGATCCTCGAGGACATTGCATGAACTTCTTGACTGTATAGCGCACATATAAAAACCCCCAGTGGAGCACCATTTGATCATAGACCAATTCATGAGCAGACTGTTGCACGCGATACCAACTCATTCTCACTAACGAACTAAGTATCCTCCTCTATGTTCCTCCTCCCGACCACGCTCTCAGGCTCATGTCTCTCAACTTCCTTCATCAATTCGCTCTTGTCGTCTAGCCCCGTCCACTTAGGTTTCCCATCATGTAAGTCGACGACGCGCTGACTATAGAAAATGTGGCATCTGCCCAGCAATATCAGCGTAGTGTTCCCCAGCACAGCAAATCGGTGGAACTTACTGTGGATCGAACATCTTCTTATGTTCTTGGTCTTCGAATTTGATAATAGCGGGGAACATCAGGACCATATTTCTCCCCTCATCCATGATAGGCGAGTGGCAGTAGGCACACTTGACTTTGACCGGTAACTCGTAGTGGATGCCTTTAGATGGTGAGTGATAGAATGCGAGGTTTTCGGCGCCATTTTCGAAGTGGAGATCTTCTTTATGGAAGATAGCTGCCCATTGGAAGGGCGCGCCTATATGGTTATCAGCGAACTATATTCCCATGCCACGCCTTGGGGGTTGGTCCGCACCATGCAACGACTGGCAATCGACACAGTGGCAGAATTTGGCAGCGAGTGGCCTTTCTCGACTTAGCCAGTACTTGACTCGACCGCAGTGGCAGTGCGCTGTGTATCTCTTGACGAACTCGTCGTTGGACTTTGTTGTGCGGTAGGGGGCTCTGTTCTTCCAGTCATCGTCCTGCTTACGGGGGATCGCTTCGAGATGCCCGTCTGTATCGCCCTGTTCTGGTCGTCCGTTGCTCGGCATCGTGTGAAATGTACGGTTTGTTCTTGACAGCAGAGAGGTGAAGGGTTGAGCACGTGAGAAATGCTGTACTGGTGGTTTGGAGGTACTGTAGTTGCAGCGATGTATGTATGACGGGTGATGACGTCGCAGACCTCCGACAACCGTGCACGATCGGGCGAGTTTACCAAACACAATCATTCAAGCCTAAGATTCCTCAATCAGATTATCATATGAGGAGGAAGGTAAGTGAACCAATGTTTCTCGAAATTAGATAGATACGTAGGTAACCATATAGTGCGACAGATCGCCGCTGAACTTAATTGCTCTTGATGGACTGACATACACGTGCGCTAGCTCTATATCAACCCCAGATCAACGGCTCATCAGACTGAGCGAGGCTGTTTGCTATTGCTCCATGACGCTCACCGATTTCTTTTTTCATTCATCTATTACATCAGTTCTCACTCGAGAACATATCGCTGGTTAATTGGTCCACCGGAAGGTTTGACCCGGAGTTATTCGTGCCCGCGACGATCCCGGACATACCACTCCAGATCAGTGACGTAAGTAGTTGTAGTCTCTTTGCTCCGTGGTCGAATTCTCGAAGACTACCATGTTGCACGTTTGAAACAACTTTGGAACACAAATCAGTCATTCATACTCTTATGGCCAGTGCTATAAGTTGTCTTCGTTGCCGCAACGAAGGATGGCTTCCCACGCCAGTCGCGGGACATCGCAACACCAGCCTCCCCTGCCACTGCTTGGATTCTTCTCGCATTCTCACCTCATCATATTCGCCATCGTTATCAACGGATATCACCTACATTCCGCGAAGAATACGCCATATTACTCATTGCTTACAGTCACTTAAGCTTGCAGTCAATTAACATCAGCAGTATTCGAAATCACCAACGTTCAGAATGCAACCGCCGTCGCTTCGTGTCCCATCCTATCGGAATGCACCGGCATCGGCTTCAGTATCTGCAGGGCGAAACATGTTCACCCGAAGTATTGATATAATTGCCATGTCTATCACCCATAATACTGCAAGTCTGTTAACCGAATGCAAGGCACCCCTTGTGCATCTTCAGCTCGTGCGCCTCATTACTTTGCCGCATGTATAAACGAATATTGATCCCACACAACCATGCTTAACTTGTTGGCGATTGGTCTAGACTCGAGAAATTCCTCAGATATATGAGAAATTGACCGAACATGCTGGCATCTCCTGCAAGGGGAGGACCATGCGCCTGTCACTCGCCGTACGACAGTGCGACAGCAGAGTTCATCTCTGAATCACTTACACCGCTGCATGGGATCGTTACACGTACTTGTTGTGATATAAGATGATTCTGCGAGGAAGGGTGAGTGTGCGAGAAATGTATATAAAATGACATCAATAGGCTCTCCTCCCTGACTGTTTGTTCCGTCATCATTACAACTCACCGACTCCGCGACCACAATCCCTAGTTGTACAGCCGCCAAACGAGACACAACCTCATACTTCATACTTCCGAGCACCACTCTTCACATTGTTACAAAATCAAATCATCACAATGAGACTCTCACCCTTCCTCATACCGCTCTCGGCAAGCAGCGTCCTGGCCGGGTTCATTCCTCGCCAAGCAGCCAGCAGCTCAGTCATGCCCACAACAACAGTCTCAGCAGAGAAGCCCTGCCCGACAACACCAGCAAACTGCAAGGCAAAGCAGGACGGCCACTTAATCTGTCTCAATGCCCAGACTTGGTGCATGTACACCGATGTTACTGCTCATAACACGCCCGCGTTCTTCCCTGTCGATATGAGCAGTCCTTGTGCCTCTTGTGTTCCGAACTACCCTTGAAGAAGCTGTTGGAAGGCGATGGATGAAAATTCTGCTTAGGGGGCCGAGGGAGTTGGACGCAGTTGATGATACTGAGAATATTGTGATGTGTAAGACATAAATCAGGGGCATGACATGCCTTGGTGCCTAAGAAGAAGAAATTGGCTTTTCACATACATTATACAATGCTCCGCAGAGACACGTTAGCGCTCATAGTGGTCTTCACGCCTATAATCCGGATCTGTCGAGACCCATTCCACCACCTCTTATGCTCCTGGGATGCACTTATGGGGAGACTTGGAGCTCATTGTTCTGAGATGACTTGTGATAACGTACTGACACTGACGAACAGTCGAGATATACAAGCCTGTATAGTTCATACCTTTGAGATCACGTTTCTCAACTAAGGACACGCGAACACGGTAAATATAAGATGACTGCTCGGTAGCGAAAGCTTAGGATTCAGTGATTGGGTGTAATTTGATGTGTATGGGGGGAGACGGAAAAACACATGTGGTGCTTGACAGATGTGGACTTATGCCTTCACACTTCCAGAACAGAGCAAAGAAAGACAACCGGTGGTCTCCTCAGCGAGGAGAATATGCAGCAAGAGGCCGAGGAGGTGGCTACGCAAGGCCGAAGAGATCATTAGTATTTAAAACGATCCTCTTAGCACTCCAGGCTTTTGTATCGTACCTGTTTTCGTACTTTTGCTTGCAATAGTCAAACCCTTGCAACTGATCTAGGTGATGACCTAGTATGCTCACTGTATCCTCTACCCAAAGGAGCATTTTGCGTGCAGCCTTAGAACCATCAATAGAGAGGGATGCAGCTTGCACGTAATGAGCAACCATTCCGCAATCCTGCGGGCCGCAGAGGAGAAATGTGAGGCTCACTATGGACATCTAGCAAGCTTCGTTTCATTCACAAACAAACGCGCAACAGGTTTACCTATACCATTCCAAGCTGCCATTATGCGCTTTTCGTCTCATTGTTTGCATATTTTCTTATATTCCTCCTTCTTACATCTGTAAGCAGTTCGAATATGGACCGAATACTCTACGGCTTCGGCCCGCCACTTGCAGTAGGATAACTCTTCTTAGTTCTACGGGCCAGCTGCAAGATGAACACACCATATGGTATAATTCATATGCCAAGCCGGTTGAATGACAGGCGAGGAAGACAAGACAGCAAACGGTAGAATGAGGGCTCGGGTCCCAAGATCAAGCCAGTAGTAGTCGCCGCGTGATCGGACTTCTAGAAAGCGCTCTGTATTATAGAGTGGATATGTAGATTTTCTTGCGCGCTTCTTCAATATCTACCGACCACTAGAAATATGTCTAGAATTTTACGCTAGGTGGGAAGCCATAGATCTTTCATTGTTTCGGTAGGAACTTTGAAGGTGAAAGTCAGTAGACTGGCGAGTTGCTTGAGTCCACCTCCGGGAAGAAACTTAAAGATCACCAGCTCGAAGTCCTTTCTCTGTTTAGCTTGGTTTGTACGATTGCGGTCAAGCTTGATATTGGTGAGCCGGTGGTAGGACTGGTGTCGGTAATCTTGATGTGGTTCCCTAAGCGCATCCTGTCTCTCGCGTAGAGAGTTTGTCCGTACCGAATATTTGGAAACCGGTACTTGGTAGCGCATAACGATGTTGACTTGATCAAGGCATAATGCAAATTGGTAGAGACTCCTAAATGTGGAGTTTATCTATAGTTGTAACGCATGGTCACAAATTAGTTGGTGTGATTGGCAAGTTTGTGGTGCTCTACTTTCAAATATGAAGTCCATTGAATGTACAGATTAAGCATCACCAGTCGAAAATACAGTCACAGATGAACAGGCACGCGATCCAGAAATCTGATCAATCTCCAAAATGAAGAATTCACCGGCATGTATATTTACATGGGCGTTGACAGCTACAGTCACTGGTTCACTGCAACACGCGATCCAGAGTACTCATTGTCTAAATTCAATTGTTGAGTCCCATTAACTCTAGCGATGTGAGGCATCGAGACTTACAATGCAGAAACACAGAATGGCTGGAAAGTGATGCAGATGTCAATGATCTACATTGAAGCTTAGAGTGAAGGCATTGAATGCAAATGTGAAACATGCATCTTTTTGTAGGCAAAGTGACGGAGTGTTAACATCACGGTTCGGAAATAAATTGGCAACAAACAGAAACACTAATGGTCGACATTTCAAACAATTGCGAAACTCTAGGACAGACCGTACTTTTAGAAATAAGAAACGTATTAGAATCACCAAGGTTGTGTTGATTATCTGTTCAGTCATTCAAACGCAGCTTGGCGAACAAGAAGATGTGCGATCTCGGATCCACGCTCCTAGATTAATCGCAGAATGGTCGCTACACGATGTAAAACCATACCGATCAATTCCATGTGAACCAGAGCTCGCTCAATCCGAATATGTGTTGTCTTCCATTTCTTGTATAAAAGGCATGGAGTGCTCAAGACTCAAATTGAAACCTGCAATGGCCACCAAGAAGGCATGGACAGCTGAGGAACGTCTCAATCTTGCCATGATCATTGTCCAAAAGGACCAGAGCTCAGCATCCTCCAAAGGCACAGAAAACTGCCTTAGGGACACCAGAGCTACCTGTAGAGGTTAATTCCACTTTCGGTATGACCTGTTCGGACAAGCGGGTCATGAACAACCAAAGGTGCTCAACAATGAAAGGACACAAACTTGACGACATATTTTAAATATTAGAAGTCAGTATCACAATCAGCGAGCCTTTTGCCTACCATTTTTTGAGTCCGTGTGAAGCGCTGCGCTTATTCGGCGGGTATTCGCTATCCTAAACAGTGGTGTCATTGGTTGATGACCACTGTCTAGTGTGCGTCAAAACGCCGGCGATGCGGCAGACTATGATGGGAGAGGCATTTGGAATAAACAAAGGCCCCTGCTTCTGGATAGACAATGTAAGTGATCGATGTATCGTCGTAGGTGTTTGGTGCAGTATTGCTGCTGGCAGGCATTCTGTGTTCGACCAAGAAGACAGGCAGTCATCAAATCGGTAGTATGAAGATCTACGTTTAACAAGGTACACACAAAATGCAATTCGGAGCTTTCATCTTGTCTGTAAAAAGAGTCATGCCTGCGGCGGTTACAACGTCCAACTGCAGCATTGGTCACGCGTACTTTGCAAGTATGATACTCCAGAGCACTACCCAAGACCTAAAGTCAGATCAACTACCAGATCGTAACATCAAGCACCGAGTATCATCATCATGTGTAGATTGATTTTGTCGCATTAACCTGAAGAGGCACCGACTAAAGATTTCACCTCTTTGACGAGAACGTCAATGTTGATTAGGCCACCCAGAGCGACAGTCATGACGTATGACTGCTTTTGTGGACTAACGATCCATATATGGTGAAGCTCCTTGTGTAGCGTCTGCAAACCTATGTTGGCCAGCTTGGGATTTAAGATTTGACAACAATCCGTATGATTGCTTCGATATGTGGGAGCTGTCGGGAACATGCTGGTTTTCTCATGCCTATGATGAGTTGTCTCCATCAGATGCGTGCCCATTGCAACAGAGCATATATCTGATTGGCTAGTGCTATCACTATGTAACTCTACTGTCTTCTGTGAGGCTATTACATGAGGCTCTTGCACAAATGCTTCTCATCACATGCCGGCTGTCCACAATGGAATGAGGTCAGTATGAAGGTGCGAAGAGACGAGCCTCTTGCTTACCTAGAGAGAAAAACAGGACCCCGAGAGCCATTGGCTGGGCTATTGCTTCATGCTATGCATACTGCCATGAGATACCGGAAGATATGGAAGGTATCGACTGCAAAAAATGAAAGGGATATCCATGACAGAACATTTGAGCTATGTGAGGACACGTCATATTGATGAGCAAGGAGTGATCTCTCAGGGATATAAATACCATGGCAGTCTTTCAGCTAGCACGTTGAACAGCTTCTTCTTCTCATACACAATAGTTTGATTGAGCAGGCGGCATATTCCGCCCTTCCTACTCTACACAAACGACTTGTACAGCACAAAACTCCATTCAACACACAAGCCCGAGCCCAAAATGCCTAGCAACAAGATGACTGGTAGCGACGCATCTCGCATCCAGTCTTCCCAGGTACGTTCTAGCATTTAATGATGTCAGTATGTGGCCGCTCAACCAAACCTGACGGCAAAGCATCCTCTGTAAGACACGCTATCGTCAGGCTTGAAAGGTCTCTCTGGCTTTAATATTTGGAGCCATGGAAAGGTTTCATAGTACGGGAACTGACTGGAATAGGCCAAAGGTGGCGGCGACATGAGTTCAGGGGGTTTCGCTGCTCGTGCCCAGTCCGCTGGCGCGACAAATGATGCCGCCGGCGGTCAAACCTCCGGAAACTCTGGCGGGAGCTCAGGAGGAAGATCTGGTGGCGGCTCTGGCGGAAGTTCTGGCGGAAGTTCTGGAGGAGGCTCTGGTGGAAGTTCTGGTGGCGGAGGCTCTGGCGGAGGCTCGAGATAGGACGGCACTCTAACTCTCACTTATGTTGCTCACTAGCGATCATGCCCTCGCTGCGAGTGTCGACTGGTGTGGAGGACAGGCGTTTCGATTTGATGCGGTTTGATGCTGTTTGATGGATGATTTTCGGGAGTTTTTTGCTCTGATGAAGTTTTCTCCCGAACAAGTCAATTTCTATCCATACCACAATATCAGTCTCCTTGGAAATTGAAGTACGAGGTGAACATGTGTTAATGTACCTAATATTAGTTAAACCAGCAGTAAGGTGTTGCTTGGAGATGGTGGGATGGACAATCATGAGCCTGTCATGGGGGGTCCTCAGTAGCCGATCATTGGCTCTATCTGATAGTTCTCAGTCCTAGACCCCGGCAAGTTCACTCAGCTTGGCGCATTAGGCTCCCTCTACGGTCTCCCTCGACACCATCACGACCGAAGTAGCCTTCGTCATCCAGAAGTAAATTGTCCTCCTCATGTGTTCTTGTCACCTAGCCGCGCCGCGCGTAAGGGCTTCGCGGCAATGTCGCTACTCCTCGATCAGCGCGCCAGTCAATATTTCTACCACAAGCTAGATGAGAAAGCGATAACAATCCGATTGATTGACCTTCTACCTGGGGAGTTCGCAGCGCCGATATACTGCGAGCTTGTCGAGGAAAGGCTAACTCCATCTCTATCGTACAAAGCACTTTCATACTCATGGCAGAACGATGGAACATTCGCTTCAGAGCTCATATTCTGCAATGCCAAGCCTATGTCAATCAGCGCCAATCTGCATGCAGCGCTCCGAAGACTCAGATCCCCCAATGGATATGTCAGACTATGGGTTGATGCGATATGTATCAATCAGAAAGATGATGTCGAACGTGCGCATCAAGTTGGTATGATGAAAGAGATCTATGAGAATAGTAAGGAAGTATTAATCTGGCTTGGGGAGCGGGGTCCGTTTGATGACATGGGCGACTGGGTTGACGATGAGGCTACCTCTCGCTCGAACCCGCACGTCATCAAATGGTATGGTGATGCGAGAGATATTCCAAAACTCAAAGCCTACTTCTCCACGGTTGAAACGCGAAACAAAACACGGAAATATGGGGATGATACATGCGATATCTTCGGTGCGCTCTGTGTGCTGCATCTGCTTGCAAGCGGCATTCCGGTGGACAAGATAATGCACCTGCGCCACTTTCAGTATGTCAACAGCATCACCAAAGGGCTCAACTCCATAATGGCTAAGGCATGGGTAAGTGCAGCCCCGTTCGGTGTGCAGTTTGTTACTGAGTGAGCCAGTGGCGAAGAATATGGGTTGTGCAAGAGACAGTCGTCACGCAACACCCGACGATATACTATGCCAATATGTGTGTTCCATGGAGAATGTTCGCCTTTGCAGCGGTTGGATACGACCAGAGCCGCGTTAGGAGCGCAAGAGAAGCGCTGAGCGGTCAATTGGATAGTGCACTGGCGTTGATGCAATTCACCCGCGCAATAATGGAGATCGAGTCGACGAGAAGGAGTTGGGCGTCTAATGCGCCCATGCAACCCCTTATGCTTCTTCGTAAATTCCGATCGAGGCTGGCAACCGATTCGAGGGACAAGATATTTGCTGTCCTTGGTATTATCCGATCTTGGGGCAAAGACAAAGAGGGCTTGCCTCTGCCAGCTATTGTGCCGGATTACACTATGCGTGAGACTGATCTTTTCTTTGTGGCGACTGAGCTATTGATCAGAAACACGCGATCTCTTGCTGTGCTTACTGGTACCCTGCAGAGGGGAACTACTTACATTGGCCACTTGCCATCCTGGGTTACAGACTGGGGCGCTGCTCCAGATGTTAATGAACACATACGACTCGGCAATCTTCACATCTACGAAAGTCCCGACTATTTTACTGGAAGTGTCAGAACCCATGGGCGCTGGGTCCTTGAGGCTAGTGGGAGGGTCATCGACGAAATTGATTTCGTGGGACGGGAGCTGGAGAGTGGCCAGGGGAGAAAGAGATCAAGGCGCGTGGTGATGGAATGGGAAGAAGCCGTGTCGCATTTCCGAGATCCATACATCGGCACGCGGAACGAGTCGATACAGAGCGCCTTCGCTCGAACTCTCTGCGCCGATCTCGAGTTCGTTCAGCGCACACAGTCTTCCAACTATACTAGAGAGTTCAGGAAATTGGACGGCTTTCGAAGAAACAGAGATGCCTTCGAAGCATGGCGATCTGAAGATGAATCGGGTTCCAATCGGAGAACTTCGTTGGTCGGTGGCATCTGGGTTGAGCCAACGCTAAGTGAGATCGAGACCGAGAAGCACAATGCATTTCAATATCTACTCGACTGTGCTTCAGGCGGGCGCCGATTCTTGACGACTAAAAAGGGATACATGGGAACAGGACCCGTAGACATGCAGGTTGGAGATACTGTTGCTTTGCTCATGGGGAGTGACGTGCCTTTCATCTTGCGTAGCTGCATGCCTAGGCCCTGTGTCAGAGAGGACATCCGTGTCCTCTTCACGCAAGGAACAGCTGCCATCCGCGCCGGCAAGGATGCGACAC
Organism: Xylariaceae sp. FL1272; assembly: GCA_022432385.1. Taxonomy (NCBI): domain Eukaryota; kingdom Fungi; phylum Ascomycota; class Sordariomycetes; order Xylariales; family Xylariaceae; species Xylariaceae sp. FL1272. Next base: position 56,835 of record JAJJXC010000029.1, read on the forward strand.
GAATAGAAACTGTGGCCGGCCAGTGTTCGGCTGTCCATCGGCCCTACAGAGTGGTTGGGGACTGTTACGTTCAAGGCCTGGTAAGGGGTTTGGTGAGGAAAGAAGAATCTACCCAACGGAGTGCTTCGGAGACGATTTACTTGACGTAAATTGACGGAATTGTATGATTGATATTTGATAACACATGCGGAACGGAACGATACGCACTACATGACGGAACTACCTATTGGCCGAGGCAAAACCGCCAGACAAAGTGTATACCTAGTTATTGCTCTGATTACCTTGTTAGAGGCTATCTTCGAGAAACATGAAGAAAACTAACAAGGAGCTTACAACTGCTCGCCGAATAAAAGAAACACAATAAACACTTGTTAAAGACTGCATCTCGGATGATATCCAAATGCAAAATGATGACGCAGGAAACACGATCGGCGGGCCAACCTCCAAAGCCCGCCCGCTCCACCAAACAAGCTCCCGCATGCACCGTCACTCAAACGTCGTGACCAGACTGTCGACGACAACAGCCCCCAACCCAGACATCCTATAACCGCGGACATCTTAAGCCATTTCGAATGTTCGCGCCTTCACATGATCTGAATTGCCTTCCAAGCCTACTTAGCTGCGCGCTTATCATCGGTTGTGCAGCCCCCACAGAATCCTCCATCAAATACCGAGCTCTCAAGAGTCAAGCCACCAGATGCGCATCCCCCACAAGATATAAAACATGCGATCCCACGATGCCCTCAACAGCGAGGACGCGAAGCAAGCTCAGTCCGAGGCTATAAAGGGAGCCGGATACGGCGCACTGAAATGGGGAGCAGCGGCGGCCGCGCTGGCCGGTCTCGGCTATGCCATGTCGCCTGTGTATCGCGGTCTAACTCTGCAATTCAAAGTGTAGGTCAGCTCCCTCCAGGTGGTAGAGATATACGATGGTATTGCATTGGGGGTGTTTGCGCCATGACATAGATCTCCCTCAGACTTTTCAGGCGCAGATGTCAAAAGCACCTGACCAACTAACAAAATTGACAGATATCTGCAAATGTCAGGCATGATACTAGGCGGAATGATCGAGGCAGACTCAAGAATGAGACAATATGAGCAATTTATCCGCACCCAGAGGCGGTTGGCGCAGAATCGGGCAATGTGGAAGAGCTTAGAGTTGGAGGATGATGAGCTGCCTACTACGAAGACGTCCGAGCCGAAAAAATGAGATTCAAGGATGTTTATTTTCATGTTTATACCTTTTCTGTCATAGTCTGACGTCTGTACAAAAGCAGTTCTGCCTGTAAGTACCTACTCATTCAGCTACACGAAGGAAATCAACGGAGTGAAATCCGCCCGAAAAAGCACCTGAGATGTCCGGCCATCTCGTGAAACGCCATGCTATGCAAATCGTGCTACGTCGCCATCGCCAATTTTCAGCCCTCTCTCCAGACTCCTTGCAGTCCCCTCACTTCAACTTGGTCTCAAACTTCTTGGGATCCATGTTGATCTTGCATAAGCGCGCAACGCATCCACTGAGCTGGAGCAATGTCTGCACACCCTCGAGGATCTTCATGTGCGTGAAGCCAATCTCGCGGATGAATTCCAGCTTTGTGTGCTCGCCGAGCGTAGGGATAGTCTTGGTTACCTTGAACATGGTGCTGATAATATCATGGCAAGAGTATCCCAGATCCCATAGCTCCTTGAGGGTGTCCAGCGCACTATCGATGTTGCCCTCGTGGCATGCCTTCAGCATGGCTTGTACTTTGATCGGATGTGGGGAATCGACAACCTTGAACACGTTGTCTCCGCTGACGAAACCGAAGCCAGCAGACGTGCTCTGCAAATTGTTGATTGCCTGTCGCATGTCTCCTTCAGCACTGAAAACGAGGGCAGCCAATCCCTCGTCGCTATATTGCACCTTCTCCGCCTCGATGATCTGCATAAGTCGCTTGACGACCTGTGCATCGGTCAATCGCCCGTATCGTAGAATGGCGCAACGTGATTGGAGGGGCTCGATAATTTTGTTGGACTGATTACAGGCAAAGGCGAATCGTGTGGTGTTGGAGTAGATCTCCATGGTACGGCGCAGGGCTTGCTGAGCGCCCGACGTCATGCTGTCGGCTTCGTCGAGGATCACGAGTTTGTGCCGGCCCGCGGGGAGAGTGACCTTCTTCTGGGCAAAGCCCTTGATTCGATTTCGCACTACATCGATACCTGGCAAGAGTGAATATGGTTAGCTCGCTACTTTCCAGACCAAAGGTCCATACGAAGACAAGATCGTTACATACCACGTTCATCACTGGCATTTAGCTCTAATACTGCCTCCTTGTATGCATCGCCTAGCAATTGTCGCGCCAAACATAGGACACTGGTGGTCTTGCCGATTCCTGGCATGCCAGATATAATGACGTGCGGCATGTTGCCGTCTTTGGCTATGATCTTTAATCGCTCAATGGTCTCTGTGTTCCCCACTACATCGTCGAGAAAGACAGGTCGGTATTTCTCGACCCTGTCACATACTCGTCAGCATGTGCAAGATGGTCGGACGCTGTGAGTGAAGGTAAACCTTACCATGGCAGCTCATATGTGGTTGAGGCGCTCGTGGTTGAGGCAAGAATCTTCTTGGCAGCCGAGGTGGAAGACTCCCCCTTCTGCGCGACTGGCTTGGCGACGGGCATCTTGCAATGCCTGGATGTGAATGTCGGATCTGAGAATGGGCTTTGGAAGAGTCGAATGCTGTTGGCGGTCTTTCGGTTCTCACAGCCCACCTTAATTCACTTTACGCGTGGGGACGGGAAAGCGCGTCGGAGCTCGCTAGCCTATTAGTCCGAATCCGGATTAGCGTGTTGCATACGACCCACCCGAAGCCTACCAGATGTCTTTTCGATCTTGCAGTTTCAATCTACGGACCATCACAGCTTCGTCTCTTTGTTGACTCCCTACTCTCAAAATTGAATTAAATATAATTGAGCCATATGATCAAGACCAATGCGACAGAAACTGTAGATTGTATTTTATTGGCGATGCCCTCTTAACACACCCTTCACTCACACAAATCCTATCAATTCGCAGAATTTCAAGGCACTCGACCTCCGGTATCGCTCAAGCCTAAGGGACCAGTTCATCACTATATTGGTATGTAATTATCTACAGACCGTATCTTTCATCCCAGTACTTCATTCTTGAACATCTCGCAAGTTAGAAGCTTGAGCGACCGATCTCTACTTGCGTAGTTAGCACTAGATTCCTAGCAGAAGGAAGCTGGGTTTCTCAGCGAAGACAGTCAGATCGGTGATGACTTACAACTGCAAGCACCAAACTTGGTTCATGTCTTTTCTTCTGCCCTCTATGTAAACGACCGGACTATCTCCTGTGGTTTTGTATTTTCACTATTGAAGGAAGCCTTTCGTGGATGCTCATGATGATGGATTGATGAAAGACTGTGACATGCATCTCGGAGCCCTGACATATTAGTGTTATTCCCCAGCAACAGGTAGATCATTCAAGAGCCCTTTTTTTTGCGAGTATCATTCCGATGTAATAAGGTCATTGGTAGCCCGTTTCTCTATTATCATTTCTTATCTGTCTTGATATGTTTCCTAGGGCAGTTAGCATTAGGGACATTATTGTATTGTAAACTGCAGTATAACAAGCTTATAGAAGATCGTAGTGCCCTCGCCCGTAAGAAATCAATCTTCGCTTCCAATGGCATCTCTGAAGTTCCAAGGCCACAAGTATGGGTATGTACTCGAAAAATATATTCTTCGAGAAACGTTACTCAAACACACGTCTTGCGAGTCCACCCAGCCAACTTGACCATGTGTTTCTCTCAATCGTGAATGATCCCCGCCGCGTGTATCTGGAACGGCTTGTATGGCCCGTGCGCCGTTGACTCAAAGTGCGACTGAGCAGATCCACTGTTTGTTCCTGGACGGAGGTCTCGAAGGACATCTGTTTTGAAGCTTTTGGGCCAATTGTTCTCGTCCAACTTCAAGTCTCCCTTGTCTGGACAGGCAATTGACTCGGTTGCGTCGAGATGCTATCCAAGAGGGCCTTTTCATCGGCTCACCAGGCCACCAAAGCCACAAAATGGGTGCCTAAGTCGGGCACCTACCCCAAGGGCTTCAAGGTCAATGGCACGATAGTCGGTGTAAAACCCAGCAATACCACCAAGCCCGATCTCGCCTTCATCGCCTCAGACACACCGTGCACAGCAGCGGCGGTAGTCACCAAGACCAAGTTCCACGCTGCGCCCATTTCGTTTTGCAAGGGTCTGCTCAAGACCCAAAGCTCAAACATTCGCGGAGTCATCATCAACTCGGGAAATGCCAATGCCGTGACGGGACCCGGCGGTCTGGCAGATGCCGCCGCTATGTCACGCGAGGCCGATAAGTGCCTGGGCGCAGACAAGTCGACGTTGGTTATGAGTACAGGTGTCATTGGCCAAAGGCTACCGATCAAGAAGATCCTTGACGGCGTGCCCGTTGCTCATCAAGGCCTGGGAGATTCTCACAAGCACTGGATGGCCTGTGCAACCGCCATTTGCACCACCGACACATTCCCCAAATTAGTATCCAAGACCTTCTCTCTTCCCTCTTCGCCCTCAGTTGAGTACAGCATTGCCGGTCTGACCAAAGGTGCTGGAATGATATGCCCGAACATGGCTACGCTATTGGGTGTCATTGCAACTGATGCCCCGATCGCGGCCCCGGCGCTCCAGACTGCCCTCAAGGCCGCAACACACCACTCATTTAACAGCGTCAGTGTCGACAATGACATGTCCACGAATGACATCGTTGCCGTGCTCGCAAATGGCGCTGCAGGCGGAAAGGAAGTGACGACAGAGGCTGCTGCCGACTTCGAGGCTTTTCAGGCCGTTTTATCCGACCTCGCCACCGACCTCGCGCAGCTGTTGGTTCGCGACGGCGAAGGTGCTACCAAGTTCATTACCATTAGGGTAACTGACGCCTTGAGTGAAGCCGGTGCGCGACAAGTCGCGGCTACCGTTGCCCAGTCCTCACTTTTCAAGACTGCAATGTACGGCAAGGACGCCAACTGGGGCCGAATTGTCGCATCAGCTGGTTCGGCATTCGTCCGACCAGGGCAGACGCAAGTCGATGACGCACCCGATTTGAACCCAGACACTACAACTGTGTCGCTCATTCCCGCCGATGGCAGCGCAGAACTGAAGCTTCTTGTCAACGGCGTGCCTGAGGTGGTCGATGAGACGCGAGCGGCGGAAATTTTGGAGCATGAGGATATCGAGATTGTGATAAGCTTAGGCACAGGATCGCACGAAGCCGTACATTGGACATGCGATATGAGCCATGAGTATGTTACTATCAATGGTGATTACAGGACATAGAATACTGCTACAATTAAGTATTACAAGACTAAAAGTCGTAGAGAGATCTCAAATGATATCCATCACACTACTAGATACGCCAAACCGCAACTCACAGCTCCGCCTCGGCGCTGCAGAGAGATATCATATTCTGATCCCACCCACTATCCTCCCTCTTAAAGCGCATCACTATCGTAGAAAACGAGAGCAGGCACTTCCTGCGGCGCCTGCTGATCCATGTAACCCAGCTGCCGTCTTTCATCCTTAGACTCGGGGTCTTTGGCAGCACATTCTCATTGTCTTACTCCTCCACACCCAGAGGTTTGTTCCTGTAGGTTCAAAACAAGACGATGTACTCGAATCGAAATCACATGTGTTCCTAACTGCCATGGATCACGCTGTACAATCTCGAAGGATCTTCAGACACTAAACATAGCGTATTGTGAAGCTCGTAACCTCGCCTATTGTCCTCCCTCCCACTGTAACAACTTCGTCAGCTCCCGATTCAACGCCCTGATCTTGACATCTTCTTCTCTTCTGCTGCTATGATGCTGTTCTCTTCCCGTCTGCCACACGTTCGCCCCTCCTATTATCAGTAAACCTAGATTCCGTCATCGCGCGTCAATGCGCTCCATTACCAGTCATAGAATTGCGTGACGAAGAACGTGCAAGTATCGTTTCGCCCATCCTGACGTTCTTGAGGTCACCTTGGTTTGGCTTAAAGACTGATAGTGCGTTTCAGGGCTTGTGGTTTATGACTACTGCTGCTGAGCGAGCACCTACTTATGCTCCTACAGGTGAGACGATTGATGGAGTAGGAGGTTGACAATGTGCAGATATATGGGCAGGGGTCGGTAAAGGACTTGGAAGCCGTATGTCTCGTGGGTGAAGCTTGAAAGGGCGGATTACGTCTTTGTTACGGGAAGACTATAGGACGTCATAAAACTAGAGTTTAAATAAAGCTTTGATACATCGTCGATGCGTGGCGTGTTGACGCCGAGTAGTAGTGGAAGGGTAGAGGAAAGACTTCGACGCCCCTTTCTCCCCGTCCCCTGCTGGGCCATGGTCCTGAAGGATAGTTCATGCTATCGCAGTCGCGGAGATATCCATGATTGAGGTATAGGTAGCTTAGGATCTGAATTAGCAGCTCATCGACACATTGTAGATCGACACATGGAGTGATGGCAATAGTCTGAGGTTTCAGGGGAAACCCCGTGTACCTGTAGTTCATCAAAGCGCTTCGGCTACCTTGTTGCAATGAACAGCAGTCATACAGTACCGGAAGTATCACTTAGGGCTGTTGATGACTTTCCTGGATTCTTCAGAACCTTACATCAAATTATCTTTACCTTTGAAAATCTATACCACCCGTTTTGCTGTTACATCACTCCGCTCGAATCACGAAGACACACAATAAGTGAAGATCCGCTCGCGTCCACTTTGTCATTATACGTATAAGAAGATTCATGAAAGGCATCAGATGCAACGTACGCACTACAATGGGTATCGTCTTCACCTAATCAATGATTCATTGCGATCTATCTCAGGCTGCACCTGATTTGCTTTCTGGAGCCCTCGCATGTGCACACATGGAGTACATTCATTGAGGTGCAATCGCACCAAGACGATTCGCCTGGTGCGGCCCTCGTGGCCCCAGTGACCATGTCGCGCGTGCTTTGCCGGAAGATTCGGCGATCGCCATCGCGACACCACAGCAACCACGCGGATCCCCACGATACCGGCCCGGAAACCATATGCCTTATGAACCCCAATAATACGGCCAGTCAGTACCCGTAGTGGGTTAGAAGGGTTGGTCGAATGGCGTGTTTCAATACTAGAATGTATCTTTGAAGTACCTGTTCGAATCCCGTTCGAAGCAAAAAAAAAAAAAAAAAAGTTCGAATTTCGATTCGAATTTTTTGCCCTTCTAAATTATTTATACACGAGATGCGCGACACAGTTCATTTGTATTTTGCATCAAAGTAGCACCAATTGATAACTCGGTCATTGGATAGCATTGGTGCGAACGGGTCCAAAGTCTGAGTTGCCTCATCGCGCGCCCTGAAAGTCACGGCTTCTCTTCATTTAACTGCCTCATGACCGATCTCCATTCCTAGAAACTCCGATGTTCAGAAGCGAGATAACACGACATGTGTATGCTACCAGTCTGATCTCATGTGACTTTACGCATTACGAGTACAGCTCAACCTATATTTTTGTACAGCAAAGTTTTGAAGCGATCTACGCTATCTGTATATGAACCGGTATCGAGACACCGGGTAGGAAAACTTTACCGTGAGGATACTTTTAATGGCTATGTATATAGTGAGAAGCCTAATCCCCAATCGACGAGTCGTTAGCACTTTATAATGTGCGTTTACCCTAATATTGGCACTGGGGTATAGGTGATGTTCCTAGGGGTACTCTAAATCAGCATCGTCGTGATATGCTGTGAACCACTTCTGACTGACGGGTAAAGCTACTGGTTGCTAAATGTATGTAGCTAAACTTGACGGCAACCCGAAAGCCTATGTCAATGTTTGGAGCCTTTTCGATCGATATCATAGCCACGGCTCATACCCAAATGTCATGATGCTTTCCGTACTCGACACTTCTAGGGCACTCCAACTCAGTAATGTCAACTTGAACATTGTCGGATAAGTTAAGCAGAAAAGTTCTATAAAGTGGCCATACTCAGCTGACACCCCCCAGAGCCAGCACACGAGGCACACTCGTTGTGCCAGATCTGGAGCTTTTGCGGGTCTGGTGTTATCTCACACTCGTCATGGCCTATGAAGCTTCAGTTTGTATCTCATTCGGGAAATTCCACATATTTGGGTATAGTGTGCATCGTTTATCGCCCGATGTTGGCCGTTGCGTCCGCCGCCAGAGACTGCTTGCTGCATCCACCGGCCTATCTGTCCATTGGCGATGGCCGAACGACGACAGCTTCAATTACCAGGCAATATCTCACCGCATTGTGTGGACGGTGGATTGGCATTGACTTGTAGAAATGTGCAATGGCGCCAGGTCCTTTGCAGAATCACAAAACCACAACACAGATAGCACCACGTCCTTCAGGCGCACTCACTCAGCATGTCGGTCAGCTTGTATGCCGCCCTCATCGCAGGGATACTGCTGTACGGTGTTGCCAACATAGTGTACCGGCTCAGCAGTGCCCATCCCCTAGCGAAGATTCCGGGGCCACTGATAGCCCGCCTCACCGACCTTCAACTCGTTTGGCACGCATACATTGGCGATGAAGGCGACTACGTGCGGCGACTGCACGACAAGTATGGGCCCGTGGTGCGTATCGGTACTGAGTCCGTCGACTTTACAACTCCCGAGGTCATCAATCCAATCTACATACAGAAAGGAGGTTTCGCCAAAGCCAAATACTACAACAACTTTGACATTGATGGACATGCCTCCATATTTAGCGAGACCAGCCCTGCCAAACGCGCCGCTCGCGCAAAAGCTGTCTTGCCACTTTTCAGCGCGGCCAACGTCCGCGCAGGCTGCAGACCATTCACCGATAGCGTCGAGCGCTATGTTTACAACTTCGGCCTAGCAAGGAAGAGCGGCAAAGCCAATGCCCTTGATCTCGCTCGATGCATGTCAATTGATGCGGTGACCGAGTATCTCTTTGGCATCCGCTACGGTGCGCTGAAAAGCGCCGAAGAACTCGAGACTAAAAATGATACCAACAAGGTTGAGGGCGCTGGTCAAGGCGAGAAAATGAGCGCAAGCGCCATTGTTGACAATTTTGTGTCGACCGCTCGTCTTTGGTATCTTGCACCTTGGTTATATGACCTCGCTGATCGACTCGATGCCCTGATATTCCCCAACCCAGCCTTCTCTCTAAGCTTCAAGATAGTAAACGAGTTCGTAGATCGAGTTCTCGTGAAGGCGAAGGAAGACATAAGCAAGAACATGTCTTCAAAGAGTTACCCTGCGCGCCTCCTGCAAGCCGGATTTTCCCCAGAAGAGGTCCACGCACAGTGCAAAGATATTATCTTCGCTGGGACAGACACCATCGGAATGAATCTGACGACGCTTTGCTTCATGCTCGCTAAGAACCACGATGTCTATGAAAAGCTCGAAGCTGAAGTCGCCGTTTCTCACGTTGAGAAAGACGAGGACTTGCAAACACAGATGCCGTATCTTACAGGGGTAGTACGCGAGGCGCTTCGATTGAGTCTAACAAACCCTACCAGACTTCCTCGCGAGGTACCTGCAGGCGGATGGGAATATGGCGGTGTCCGCTACCCAGCCGGCTCTATAGTTTCGACTTCGCAGCTGAACATGCATTTCCAGGAGCGTATCTACGGTGAAAATCCGCACGCTTTCAGGCCCGAGAGATGGTTCAATGCGACAGAAGAGATGCATCGGTGTATGATGGCCTTCGGCCTAGGGGGCCGCCAGTGTGTTGCCAGAACTATGTCCATGTATGATATGCACTTGGCTGCTTACGCGCTCGTGAAGGCGGGCTACCTGAAAGGTGCCCGGCCGGTGTGCGACTCTATTGAGATCTATGAAGGACATACTGCGAAGGTTAAGAGCGGGAAGGTCGAGTTGATATGGGATTAGGCACATGGATATGGATCTTAGCGATTCGAAAGCGCTAGCAGAATTGATTGATGTAACTACTTAGTTTTGCAGAGGAGTCTGCGTAAGATATGAATGTCGACTAAGATGCAGGAGGCTCGACAAGTTATTGCCCATCATGGCCCTGCGTTGGTAATGATCAAGTATCACGTGCAAACTGACACTACCTATATCATACTGAAGACACTTTGTCCACGTCACAGTTCTATCTTAGTGGCCAGACGACAGTCACAAGAAAACGTACTTTGCTGTACGCTCAGCTTCGAGATGGATCCATTGGCATGGACAGGATGATTTTCTTATACAACACCGACAACGATCACGTAGGAGCATAAGTATTGATTCGATGTTCTAGAGCGCTAGTGCGTCCATGTTGTACCTGAGCCTAGAGCTTCTTCGATCATCGCAGCATTCTTGCTCATCTCCTCTCCGAGCCAGCTAGCATCACACTTATCCAAGTCCTTCTCAATCTCCCAGCCTCTGCCTGCCTCGACAAAAACTGCCAATCCTGTCACATCTCCGACATAAGGATCTTTTGGTATACTCGCTAGTGTAAGCACGAAATTGGCCACCTCTTGGGGCTCGTTCGGCGGAACGCCTATCCTCTCCCATACCGGAACAGCCGGGACACCCAATTTCGTCCGCGTGCAGGACGGACAGACGATGTTGATGCGGATACCATGAGCATTAGTGAAGTATTTTCGGGTGGAGCGAATGAGACCCAGCACACCATGTTTAGCAGGTTGGTAGACGAATAATCCTCCCTGTTCTTTGAAAGAGGCCACAGATCCCAGAATGCAGATAGACTTATCTGCGGCCCTGTGCTTATTGCCCTGGCGGAGATATACGCAAGCCACGCGTGTGAAGTACAAGACACCTGTAAGATTTACGTCGACAAGGATCGTGGACGGTGCGGTCTTGACACTGTCAAGATCCAAACTCGGGTCGAACCAATTCTCATTCGGCCTCTCTGTCACTCCGGCTACTGCTAACGCGTGGTCGACTCTGCCGTGCTGCTCGAGCGCATGCTGGAATAGTGCTACGTTATCGTCGTAGCGTCGTACATCTATCCGGCGGAAAGAGATCTGAGACGACGATGTAAATTGGGACTGCAGTCTGTCGACAAGAGCCCGGCATGCCGCCTCGTCGATGTCACCAAACACGACGTGAGCTCCTGCGGCGTATGATGTCTGCACAATCTGTTCGCCAATTCCATTGGCGCCGCCTATTAGATGGTTGTTAGCCATTCACTTCGATTCGTTCTCCATCTCTCTTCTTATCTTTGATCAACGAAGGCATAGGAAGGTGGTAATTTACTGAAACACATACCAGTCAGGACAACCACTTTGTCCTTGAGAGCACCAAAGGAACTCGGCATCGCGTAGAAAGCAGGCATTGTGCGTGCGTTGTCAGAAGCCTGGTGCGATCTCACTTGTTTTGTCTCGTAGTTTTCACTTTCAACACTACAACAACATCAAAATTGTATGCCACAACGCACAAACATATATGGCAGCTCAATTCTAGTACGATGCTACACTGCAAAGCGGTCAGCCTGTCAACCCGTCAAGGATGTGCCAAGTAACCGTCTGGTTACCCACAAACCTCGTCGGCCATCGACGCCGCGGAGTATTTCGCCGGTAGGCCCACTTCGATCGGCCAAACGCAAGGCTACGCGGCCGAGCTCGTCTGGACTTGGGCTTCTTGACTTTGAGAATGAAGGTACGTTGTCATGCGATTCTTGAGATCCCTACGGTAGCCATCGTTGGATCGCGCTCTCGGCCGTCGGTGAGCGACTTCTCTAGCCGCTCGAGGTTTTGACGCAAAGATAGTATGACTTGTAAATTGGGACGACATCGAGTATCAAGTAATCGCTTGTATAGATATTCCTCAACACGCCAAGAAATAAAGTTTGCATTCTATTAGTATAACGGTCTTCTTAGTTGATGAATTCCGAACACGAGACAGGGGAAAAACAGAAAGCGTGCTTTGTCCGCTCGTCCTGATCGGAGAGGTGATAACATGTAGTGGCTTCCGGCTTTCTTCACTTCCATGTGTCAGAATTGAGAGACGCTGCGCTTAGAATAAACTTTTTATATCCGCCCAGGTCACAGGCTTCGTTCATTCGGCGTCAATTCCTCTCCTAATGTGGCAAATGGGGACGATTTGATCTTCAGGATGGGGGGATAAGAACATCAAAGTTATGATCTACTAATTTCTAGTCTACCACACATGTTGTTAACTATGGCTGCCGAGCGAGTAATGCAGCTGAAGGTATTGGTGGAACATTAATATGGTCAACGTAATATCCAAGGTCACCCCTCTTTTGATCTTCGATAGTCCACCCATCACCAATCCAGCAAAGTCCGTCACCCTTCACTTCACTCTCGTATTCATAATCCTCCCAGCGCGGATGCTCCAAAGTTTTCATTGCGTGAAGACTACTCCCAGGCCAAAGACCTGTGATCTTTCCGTTCACCTTGTACCAACTAGTGCAAGAATCAACGTGAACCGTATTAGGAAAATATCGATCGAGAAACGTCGACCAGTTAGCAGCAGCAGACTGCTTGACCTCCATAGTACGGAGACGCTCTCTGCTAATCTTCTGTACGGCCTTGACGATGTATCCAATGACAGATTCGAGGATCAATAGCAATGACCCTCCGCCGGTTGCTGAATTGGGTCCGCCGATGACGAAGTAGTTAGGGAAGCCCGGGACAGAATGAGACATATAAGCTGAAGCATGAGGATCCCATTTGTCAATTAGGGAGATCCCGCCGCGTCCAATAACTGGGAACCGCGGTCGGTAACTGCTGTCGAAACCAGTTGCACATGCAACTGCGTCAACCGTCCATTCCTTGCCATCGGATGTTACGACGGCGTTCTTTGTCACCCTCTTGATTGGCGTTTTGACGAATTGCACGTTTGGCTTTGTCAATGATTCAAGATACCCGGGACCGGGAGTTAATCGACGGCAACCGGGCACGAAGCTTGGTTCCAGTGCTTCGTACAGCCCAGGGCGAGACTTGAGCTTGTCGCGCATCACCCGGCGGATGGTCTCTGTACCGTCGATCTCCTCTCTAGTGCCAGGAAAAAGACAGGGGTAATCTTTGTTAATGAAACTTTCCATCTGCCGCCTGAACTCGTGGTAGTACTCGGGGTCATGCTGGAAGCGAGCCAACTCCTCTGGAGAATAGGAGTAATTCCCAGACTCTGAGCTTTTCGCCAAGATGTTTTCCGTGAACGTTGAGCCGAAAGGCTGGCTGATCCATGTACCTCCACGGACGAAGTTGACCACTTCAGAACTTTGTTTCTGCAGACATGGAAGAATCTGAATCGCAGAAGAACCGCATCCCACTAACGCGACTCTTTTGCCAGCGTAGTCCCACGATTTATCCCAGTTCGCCGAATGTAACAGTTTCCCTTCAAAGTCGTGAAGGCCCTCAATATCCGGCCACTTCCAGTTATTGAGAATACCCGAAGCACTGATAACCACTTCGGCTCGTGTCTCATTCACAGTCTTGCTTCCATCTTCCGCAGTGTGTTCCGTCGTGATCGCCCAGGCAGCGTGGACTTCATCCCACGCCGCACCAATTACTCCCGTGTTGTATTTGATCTTCTTCTCAACACCATATTTACTTGCAACGCTCTTTATATATTCAAGAATCTCAGAGCCTTCTGCAAACAGCTTCGACCATTTGGGATTTGGTGCGAACGAGAGTTGATACACGTGGCTGGGAATGTCGCATGCCACCCCTGGATATCGGTTCTCGTACCACGTTCCTCCAAGCGAGGGGTTCTTCTCATAGATGACGACGGTAGCTTGCGGAACGTGTTGCAAAAGCCGGATGTAAGTTGCGATGCCGCATATGCCCGCTCCAATGAGAACCACACGAACGGGACGACCTTGATCAACTGGTCGCCCCTCATAGTTGGGCCTTCCGTCTTCGACTTCCTGACCTCGCAGGGATCCGTTGGCGCTCATCTTGTTTCAAAGTGATATGTCTTTGTCAGTAGCGCGATAGTGGAAGTGGTATCTTTCAATGATTGCTGGTAGACCAGGGGAACAGAATCGGGAAAGGGTAGACCATACTACCCCTCAGCCCCAGACCAGGACATTAGAAAGTGTCTTATTAATCCTTTGTATTTCGGAGTCAATATGGGCATTTTCATTTTGGCACTAGGTAAGTGACATACCATTGCTAATACATGCTGGCGTCAGTGAGTCTTGGTCGCCGGCTTGCGAATCTACGGGTGGATCGCTGCTCCCGGGCGAGATAGGCCAACATCGGCGGTCATTTTATGGAAACCAGGCATTGACCCAGATACCTAGATAACAGCGCGCTAGGTTAGACCAAGATACGATACAATTCACTCCAGCTTGGACATTGGCACTGAGATAAACGACTATAGGGAGTATCTACTATTTGTGGAATGAAAACCCGGCCGAGGCCATCCGCTGATCACGATGAATATCTCTGTCTTCCATTGAAGGGCACTTAATTGGAATAAACAACCAAGGCACTTACTAGCCATTACTGCCAGTCCCCAAGATTGGACCATCGCTACTTTGATCCCTCTTCCCATTTATCCTCAGGGTTTTGCTGCGACTAGCAGTTCGGGCACGCTCAACTCTTGGAGATCGAGGACTTTGAACCAGATCAGCCTATCATGGAGCCACCATCAGAGAAAACGGTGAATCAAGATGCGAACCAGGCAATCAATGCGTTGGAAGCTTTGGGTTACAAGCAAGGTACGGATTGAAAATGTTTCCGACCGGATCAGCATACTAACTTCGGTCTGCTTCTACAGAGCTCCATCGGTCATTTTCACTCCTTGGTATGATCGGGTTTAGTTTCAGCATAGTGACTTGCTGGACGGCGCTATCGGGGACCTTCACGGTTGGAATCTCCTCGGGAGGGCCACCTGTAATGGTCTGGTCGGTGAGTATAATAATACACGCCATTTGGCACATCAGGGCTGACTGGGGCTATGCGACAGTGGATCGGCGTCACAGTTGCAGCTCTGGCAGTTGCCCTGTCTTTTGCTGAGTTCTGCACAATCTTCCCTCTTTCCGGTGGTCAATATTCGTGGGTTGCGGCCCTTGCTCCTCCTTCTTGGGCACGAGGGTTGTCTTGGGTGACGGGGTGGTTCATGCTGATCGGCTTGGTTGGCGTTTCGGCTGTTAACAACTTCATCTGTGCGGGCTTCATTCTGGGAATGGCAAACCTTGTCAACCCAGAGTATGTGATTGAGCGCTGGCATAACGTTCTCGTCACGTACCTCGTGTGTCTGTTCTTTGGAGGCGTCAACACCTTTGCCCCTCGCCTCTTCAATGGCCTTTCGATGTTCTTGCTTGTGCTGAACATTGTCTCTTTCCTCTCAGTCACAATCACTCTCGTGGCAACCTGCAAGAGCTATTCGACACCACATTTCGTGTTTTCAGAATTCCGAAACGAGACAGGTCTAAGTCCTGCTTTAGGGACCATTGCTGGCTTACTTCAATCCTTCTATGGGATGTGTTGCTACGAGAGTCCTGCCCATATGGTTGAAGAGATGCGCAACCCCACGCGCGACGCCCCAGTCGCGATCGTGTCCTCCGTCATTCTGGGGGGAGTCACGGGCTTTGTGTTCCTCGTAGCATGCTTCTTCTGTGTGGGTGACTACGACTCGGTAGTCAGTACATCCACCGGCTCGCCAGTGATTCAAATTCTGTATAACAGCACAGAATCGAAGGCGGGGACGTGCATCCTCGCGACTCTGATCACGACCATCTGCTTGTTCGCGGCGAACAGTCTGATGGCAGAGACCTCTCGGTCAATTTACGCGTTTTCCCGCGACCATGGCCTGCCTTTTTCAAAGACTTTCAGCAAGATTCACGCTAAATTTCAAGTCCCTGTTGCCGGCATTCTACTAGCCATGGTCTGTCAAGCAATACTCAACACGATCTATGTCGGGTCGTACACGGGGTTCAACACCGTGGCGTCTATTGCGACAGAGGGCTTCTATGTCTCATACCTGTTACCAATCCTCGCCCGCCTGGTTTCGCAGCTGGGGTACGGGCACAAATTTCAGTGGCACCCCAAGTATAACCTAGGACGTTGGAGCATACCGATTAATGTCTTCGCCGCGCTTTTTCTTTCCTTCGCTTCCATCACGTTCAACTTTCCAAGCGCGGGACCGGTCACTGGAGATAATTTCAATTATTGCTCTGCCGCTGTCGGTGCCATCATGGCAATTTCCACTCTTGCTTGGATTATGGACGGACGCAAGAACTTCACAATTCCAAATTTCAGTCGCGTCATTGATGCGCACGAGCGTGGAAGCCCCTCGCCGGAAGGAAGTATTGCTGCTGTGGGAAATGAAGCTGAAAAACTAAGAACGTCTGGTCTATAAGAAAATGAGTGACTCGTTCCAGACAGAAGGAAGGTCTCTATCACGTTTTCCTTCATTATGCTCAAGTTAAGCAAAACCGTCAGTATGTCTTACACTATGTAGCCCTGGATTTTAAGTAGTTCCACGAAGTGTGCTGTTAGGCTCGCGGATCGGCTTGCATTAGTAATGTTTTTCAATCATCTGTTGTCGTAACCCAGCAAGAAAGCGGTCGGGTAGCCACGTGAATGAGTAATCTAGCATGAAGCTGTAGCCGCTGACAGCATGGGTTATGTAGCAAGAATAGGTATTGCATGTGAGACTGCCACAAAACACACAAACACAAGGTGAACGGAGCGTCAAGTGCATCTTCACATTCTACCGCGTATCCCCATTAATAGCTTCGTGCGTAAGTCCTGACTGGAATGCGCTTTTCACGTGCGCCGGGAATCGAAGTGCTTTCTCCATACCGACTTGAAACACGGCGTCGAGTCGCAACAAACCAAGCTGCATCTGCTCAAACAATATGCATTGCTCACGCAACACGATGACCCACCGTAATAACGCTGCCAATGTGACTTTGGCCATCTCAGCCGTCGGCGCTTGGACAAGAAGTAAGAGTACGAAATTGGAGATGGTGGCGAAGCAGTTACGGCTCCCTGTGCAAACGCATGAACACGAGTCGAGATACGAGACAGGACTAGCAACATAAACAAGGGTGAGGGTTGGAGGGTCGTACTACTCACAAGAGTTGAACAAACTATTCCCATCGTATGGGCCAAGGCGTCTTGCGAAAGTCGATGCGCGACAAACAATTTCCACAGCACGGCGGAAAACGTCGTGTACTACGTCATCTCCCCTTAAATTCGGGCCTAATGGTGACTTTTGTAGCATGGCACGACAAATAAGCACCTCGACAGTCAGATACGCAAGCTTAACCTGTGTGGCGGACCCTGGGTGTAAGTAGTCTCGAGTACTGCTCCCACCCTTTGACAGATTCAACATGTGCGCTGGCAGCCCTTTCTTCCAATTATCAAGCCGCGTGAGTAGCCTTCTCCCAATTTCCTGGGCGCCGCCGACGCTGCGTATACGGCGTCTCGCACCCACCGAGTATAGCTCCGAGTATAAATCCGCCGCGATCGTAGATAATGAAGCAAGAAAACGGAAATCGTATCCAAGGTGGCAGTAGTGACATGCCTCTTGCTGTTCAGGTTCGTACGTTGTCGTGGACTCCTTCGGGCAGCGAAGATTGTCGATGATGTAGTCACTTTCCTCCAGAGACCGCACTTCCCAGTTGTCGGGAGATATTCCAGGGGGCAGCCCAAGTAGCAATCCGCGGAAAGCCGATTCGGAATAGACAACCCACCAGAGCCGCCGTCTAAGACGTCGTTCCCATGGCGGAATTGGCCAGCCGCGACAATCGAGGTGAAGGCCGAGCTGGTATGCCAAGTGCACAGCAGAGCCTACCATGGGCCAGTCACCGGGCATATCCGGCGTCGCAGTCACTGCTTCAGGTGGCCGTTGGAGGTATATCAGAATTGCCTGCAAAACAGCCAATTGCGATGCATGCCGCACGCTGCGTTGTATGCCCTCGTACGCAATGCGCCAAAGTGCTGAGACATGAGAAGGTGCGCTAATCTGAGACAAACAGAGAACTGGATCATAGCGGCGAAGTGGATAGACAGACGCGTATATGGCTGCCAACAGATATGACGGTATAGCTGACACGATGGCTGGGGATGGTGTCAAAGCTTTAGTACGGATTTGCAATCGACTGCGTGAAAGTACCGGTAATCCAGGAAAAATATACCGAAGAAACCTGGAAAGATGCTAGGCGTTAACAAGATGCCTTGTACAACGTCGTGGAATTGGGAGCGCAGCGGTGCTACTTTTCGTCTAGACAGGAAGTAACATGGACGACAGGAAATCTTACAACATCAAGCTCGAATACACGAGAGACAAGAGAAGAACACACTAACAAACTGATCAGGCGGCATCCAATTTCTGGCGATACCATTTCTTCCAACGCCGGAAGCGTTGTCGCTTCTGACGACGACGTACGATCCTCTGGGGCGTGATGACTCGACTGGCTGGTAATGAAATGCTCGACTTGGGACCGGGATGAGGACGATTCATCTGCCATTGGGACTGTATTCCTCGTTGACATCCGTCGATACTGGAAATGTCCGAAGTCACACGCTCCTTTGGTGGAGAACAGCGCATGCTCTAAGAGTTGAGGATCCATATCGCTAGAGTGACCCATGTATTGTGTAGAATGGTTCTGATCGTCCACGTCAAGGGCGTCCGCAGACTCAGATTGAGCGTCTCCCGGACCCGTTAAGTCGCGTGATGGCGGAGAATGCCTACTGTGGTGTTCATGGTTCGGGCGAGGTCTACCCAAGTTGGCCGGAGAAGTCGACTGTTGTTGATGGATCATACGAACATATTGGTTCCGGTTTCGGTAGCCATTTGCTTCAGTGTCGACTTCTCCCACGAGACCGTTCGTCTCTTGCATTGCATGAAAATCCGTGCCACTGTTGCGCGAGTCCCAGAGCGATGCGAGATACCACATGTCGTGTTGTCCTAACGCGGCAAACTGAGGCTCGAGATCTCCACCATCAACATCGAGCAAGCTGTTTCCCGAGACATTGTCGTATGCTGTGTATATGCCCACATTCGTGTTTGGAGCTTGCGTGGCTACACCTGGCTGTAGCGTCGTCCATGGCGTGTCCAGCGACTCGTTATGGATTGCATCCTGCCCCTCGTCTTCATTGTCGTCATCATCGCTCTCTGCGTTGCTGCCGGCCACGGCGAACGCATGGCTATCAACATTGTGTTGTGCGTCTGAAGTCTCATCAGGGACTACATACGCACTCGCACTCGGATTCGCGGCAGACGCAGGAAGCAATGGCGAGCCCTTGCGCCGTTTACTAGGAGGCTCGTCAAATGTGCACGAAGTCCGTAGCTCGCGGCAGAGGCGACAAGGGGCCTCTCCATCCATGCAGCAGGCTTGCTTTCGCCGCCTACAAACATCGCAAGGTCGATGCCGTTTGGATCTATACGGGCGGGCCTGTGCCGACAGAATCACTGAGCTGTTGCCGTCTCCAGGTTGGCCATGGCCATCCATTGTGGGGGCGGCGACACGTCTCAGCCTGTGTTTCGCGCGTCGGGCATTGCCGTGTTGACGAGCTAACTGTGACCCTTAGAAGAGAAGTGCCAACATCTACCCAAAAGGTAGGAAATGGCCGGATTTCTAGGCATCTCTACATACTGTAGACTCTCGACATTGTTGGCGAGTTGGGGCCCTGGCTGCTCGTCGGCATCTGAGAGTCGGCCGATCGCGCAACGTCGCTGGCCGATCCGCGCTTCAGACAACAGATCGCCCTAGGTCGTGGGGTATGATAGGCAATGCCGACAGAGGTGCGAAATGTAGTACAGCTCTAGATCATGCACAATGAGAAATAGGATAGAAATAGGAATTGCGCTTCACACGGCTTTTCCTCTAGATGTCGGAGACTGGAGACAAATAATTGGAAATTCTTCAAACATTAACAGTATTCTACAGTCTGCCACCATAGACGCGGGATCCCCCTATTGCTCTGCCCTTTAGCATGGCCACCGCCCAGATTCCTGCTCGCAAGGCCGTGGCCGTCTCGATACGGGTAGGACAAAGCATTCGTGTCACCAATACGCATGGAAAACAGGTCGTTGATTTCTGGGCTTTCAATCCCAACGACAGTCATGATTTTCTGTCCATGGTGCATACAAGAACGGTGCTCCGGGCTGTGGCGATCCGCAAAGGCGACGCATTGTACAGCACGCGACGGAAGCCACTGCTGAAGCTTGTTGAGGACACAACTCCTGGAGTCCACGACATGATCTGGTCAGCTTGTGACGCGGAGCGCTATCGCATGCAAGGCTTTGTGGGGTATCACGACAACTGTAGCGACAACATGCACGGTGCCCTTCGAGACAACTTCCCTGGCGTAAACATTGCCGATGACTGGACGCCAGATCCGCTCAATCTATTCATGAATGTGGCAATTGACCATCGGGGAGGGCTTGACATCCGTTCTCCCAAAAGTGACAAGGGCCAGTACGTTGTGCTAGAGGCACTGGCCGATCTCGTCATCGTCATGAGCTCTTGTCCACAAGACATGGAGCCTGTGAATGACGGGAAACCAGCAGACTGCGAATATGAAATACTCGACACTATTGTCGAGTCCACGTCTCAAATCGCTGTCGCCACCTCACGGATGGCGGACAGAGCGATTCCTCAAGCTTTATCGAGTCGCCCTGCACCAAGGAAGGTTAAAGTGTGTCTTTCTTTTGATTTCGATGCCGTATCGCACTGGCTCGGCACGGGCTGCCACCCTGACAACAACATGGCAGATTACAGCTCGGGAATATTCGCAGGCCAGGTGGGCTCCATGCGTCTGCTAAATCTGCTCAAGACGAAGGGCATTGCCGACAAGGTCACATGGTTCATACCTGGGCACACGATGGAGACGTTCCCGGCTTCAGTGCAGAAGGTCGTCGCGTCGGGCGCTGAGATCGGATTACATGGCTACTCGCACGAAGGCATTTACCAAATGACGCCGGAGCAGGAACGCGACGTGCTCGTGAAATGCATCGAAGTTGCTACGCGGCTGGCAGGCAGAAAGCCACGCGGCTACAGAGCACCCATGTACACGATAAGGGAGACAACGGTGAAGCTGTTGCGCGAGCATGGGTTCTTGTACGATACGTCGTTGATGCACCATGACTCGCAGCCCTACTGGACACCCGCAGACCCGCCGATCCAGACGATTGATTTCTCGCAGCCAGCATCGTCGTGGCTGAAGCCGACGCCGATTGCAGACCCGGCGACCGTCAACCCACTGCGCAGTGGCGAGCACCCGCTCGTCGAGATTCCGTGCGGCTGGTACAACGAAGACATGATGCCACTTCAATACTTGCCGCACCTTGCCAACAGCATGGGTTACGTGTCGACGCGCGTGGTAGAGCAGATGTGGAAGGACAAGTTCATGTGGCTGTGGGAGAATGCTGGAACAGAAGCTTCGGAAAAGAGCTTCGGCACGGCTGATTTCATCTTCCCCATCTTGATGCACCCCGACACTAGCGGCATGGCGCATATCATTGGCATGGCTGAGCGGATGATCTCCTGGCTTCAGTCGTGGGGGGACTGCGTAGAGTTCTCCAAGCACGAAGACATCGCGAGAGACTGGCTGGCAGCGAGACATGCAGAGCAGTAGGTAAATACATGTACTCAATGACCGCTTGTACAAAGGAAGGCAACGGGGCAATTGGCAAGTCTATAGATTCTCAGAGCACCTGTAACCTCTATGATCAGGTACTTCCCGGGCTGTAGAGAATGATCATTGGCATGTCGGCACAACGTACTGAAGATACGTATATCCATATGAGGAAAACACCGCCCTTGATGCAACTCATCGGACGTGAGTTCCTTGATCATGTCCAAATTATGAGAGATACATGTAGTGAGCTTGAGTGCGCACGTATGCATAATGCATCTGGACTGCCAAACCGCAGTCCTATCTGCACGCAGAACATACCTGGCGACTGGACAGTGCTTCCTCAGTGCACTGGCCAAGCTAAGCAATATCGCCGCGTCACCAGTTTGGGTGTTTGAAGAGTGCAATAGTCAGAGGGTAGTTTGGTCGTCGCGCCGTTGCTTGGAACGCAAGATAGGCCATTCCGGGATGCAATGCCGATCGATGGTGCTGATAAGGCGTTCGGGCGCCCCGCCTGAGGGCCATTAGGTATTAGGCATGCCTCGGCGGCTGATCCGATCGTCTCAAGATGCAGCACCTCGGCGGCTGGGTGCCTCTCGCGAAGCATTAGATACCTAGGTAGGTACTTCACGGGCCGCCATGTTGAAGGTTGAAGGCTCTTGGTACGCACGAAGCAGCAAGTCTTCACACTTGGATCGGAGTTCTGCACGCAACGCGTACTAGCCGGCAATGATCGCTACGGCCAGATGTTTATCGTCCGAGTTCTCCAGAACCGCTGGCGTTCATTGTTGGAGATCAACTCGGAAATCAGTATCTTGGCGTCCGGTGGCCACAATGTCCCAGTCCAGCACCAAACGCGTGCGCGACATGAAGGAATCGAACTTCAGTGAATTGAAAGTCAATAGGGACAGACTGAATGACGCTCTGCACCACACATGTACGTTCGGGACTGGGCCGGCATGGGGAAGGTGAGGACTTCAAAATTCCCGGTCAATCCTCAGACAGCATCAGCATCGGAACTAATTCCACCCTCAGCGGGCCGACGGAGACGGGTATGAGCCGTTTGGCCTTGAGCGATTCGGACAAGCAAGCCCGCGATTGGTTTGTCCAAACGACCAGAGCTCTTGGGTGCACCGTTACAGTCGACCAGATGGGCAATATCTTCGCGGTCCGCGCTGGCCGTGTTAGTGGTGCGCCGACGTTCGCTGGATCTCATCTCGACACACAGCCACGCGGTGGCCGATACGACGGTATTCTAGGCGTACATGCTGCCGTAGAGATGCTTCGGGTGCTTGAAGAAAACCAGATTGAAACGCAGTTTCCTGTTGGAGTGGTCAATTGGACAAAGTAAGGGCTCATTCCCTTTTTGGTACCGTGACGATAGTGCTGCACTGTCCTGGAGGTCTCAGGTCCTGTCTGTGTTGTTGCTTTCTAACCACGTGGTGTTGATCACAGTGAAGAAGGCGCTCGCTTTCCAGTCGTTATGGTAGCATCAGGCGTATGGGCAGGAGTCATCCCCTTGGACCGCGCCCATAGTCTTCAGGATGTCGGCGATAGTAATGTCACAATGTTGTCGGAACTGGAAAGGATCGGATACCTCGGGGAGACCCCGGCCAGCTTCGAGAGCATGCCTATGGCTGCTCATTTCGAGCTGCACATCGAGCAGGGACCGATCCTCGAGTCCACCGGTCAAAAGGTTGGTGTCGTTACCGGCGCTCAGGCGTACCGATGGTTCACTGTTGACGTAAAAGGGCAAGGTAAGTACCTTTTTCAATGACCTGCTCCTATCAGCAAAAGGGTAATCAAATCAACTGGTGAAACCGTATTGACAGTGCGAAGAGGCACACACGGGCACCACGCCGCTGTCAAATCGTGCGGACGCGATGCTGTTGACGGCATATCTTATTGCCCAGTCGCACCGCCTGGCAACAGAATATAAGGCTGTTGCTACCACCGGCATTGTAAACCTGAGTCCAGGTAGTGTCAATACTATTCCTGGGTACGTGCGCTTCACTCTTGATGTACGAGCACCATCCGACGAGACGCTCGATGCGCTTGAGGAGGGCATGAAGCGGGATTTCGAGCTCCTCGCTGCAGGACATGATGTTGGCGGATTGCGCACAGGCGGGACGGTGGGAAAAGCCCTAAGTGTCCAGTGGCAGACCGACACGAGCACCCGAGCTACTGTTTTCCACGAGGACTGTGTGAGACTTGTACGAGAATCGGCAGCCTGCGTGACAGGCAGCAACACTGCATTCCGCGACATAGTAAGTGGTGCAGGACACGATTCTGTTTATGCCTCTCTCCGGTGCCCGACGGCGATGATATTCGTGCCATCGAAGGACGGTATCAGCCACAATCCAGTTGAGTACACAAGTCCAGAAGAATGTGCCATCGGAGCGGACGTCTTACTACAAAGTGTCTTACGATACGATCATTTAAGAGCAACACGCAAGGTAGCATAGCTTAGTAGTAATACATTGTTCTAAACATCGATCTTTTCAAACACGCACACACACTGCTTATGTTTTGGCGACATCCATGCTTAGGAGGCAGCTTAGACGATGCCTTACTAAGTCTCCGCGTTACGGTATTGCACCAGAAACAGCTGCTACACTAACAATGTCGACCTTAGCTAAAATTCTCAAACATATCATCGACAGTACAAACTCTGATAGCCACGGTCGTTGTATGGTCGTGCCCTCATGGATTGTCCACTTTCAGGTATACTTCTTCCTCAAATTTCCTCAGCAATCGCAGTATAAAGGGGTCATTTGACGGTAATATCCCTGTTCCAAATACACCGTAAATACCTGCCGAGCGGTCGATGAACTACTCCTTCAGTTAGCGAGCTCTTACGAGTTCAAACAGGTTGATTTCGGATCATAGTCTTGCTCATCCCGTGGGATGCAAGCCATCGCACGATATCGCGACAGTAAAGGAGCTTCTTCTACCAACCCAGTAATTGTTCGTAGCGCCAGACCAGCTCAGGTACTTTCTCCGACGGAATGGGTGCGAATCTCCGTCGACGAGAAGCCCGCCGGGACCCCAGCTATACTCCCCTGTTGCAGGTATATCGCCCACGGTCCAGTGAGCGCCTTGAATTCTGTCTATAAGTGCCTCTTTGCATTGTGACGAGAGGCGCGGCTCGAATAAGAGCGCGGTTGTCTCACACTTCAACACCTTCTCATCGTCAACTAACAGGGAGTCAAGAATCTTGGCAAAATCCGGTATACTCATCACAAGACTCTGCCCGCCGTGACACTTTGTCAACCCAGTTGTGAAAGTCGATGCTGTTGGGTCCGGACGTATGCTCCCATCTTCTTTCCGGAAGGCCATTGCCACATCAGGCTTATTCCAAAATGACCCGGTCGTGATGTTCAATGGCTTGAATATGTTTTGATGGAAGTAGGTCTCGAGGCTTTCGCCGGTCACGCTTTCAATGACCTGACCTAGGCGGTCGATGCCAGGCCCGTAGCACCAACTTTCACCTGGCTCAAATGCCAGTGGCAAGTCAAAACTGCTGTCGACAGTCCCATCCCAATGTGCGCTTTCACCCCTCCAGTTTGCATATTGTGCCGTTTGCTCATCTGTGACCTGCGAATTCGTTAGTAGAAAATTGCTCAAGATACCCACATTGATGAATTAGGCTAGCGCGTATGCACTTATATGAATACAGTGAGTATAAACTTCAGCTACAATGACGTACAGTATAAGCTGCGCCGGAAGTGTGCATCAGCAAGTGTTCCAGAGTGACGGGGTTTCGTCGTGTGTGCGTGAGTGGTAAACCATGGCTGTCGAAACCGTCGAGCACTTTCAGATTTGCAAATGCTGGTATCAAGTCTTCAACGCGGTGAGACAGCGAAAGCCTGCCTTGCTCCACGAGCTGCAACGCCGCGATTGTTGTCACGAGCTTGGTCAGCGAAGCCAGCTCTATGACTGAGTCTGCCTCAAAGTCCCAAGTCTGAGCACTGAAGGCCTGACGCCAATCTATTGATCCTGATACCGAGTCAACTAAAATTTTCAAAGTACCAATGCAGCATGCAAGCTTACCGTCAATACTTTTTGCACATACCACGGCTCCGGGTATATGCCCAGCACGTGCTGAATCAGCAAGGGCGCTGGAGAATGTAGACATGATTTGCAAATGAAAAACCTAGATCTGAAACTAGACTATCGGCTCGCAGTACTTTACTTGGTATCACTGATATACACAATGCTATATCTCGGCGACGGGCCCGGGCGTATGGGACTTTGATGGTTGGACCCAGACCTTGGCGGCCATCGTCGGCCAACTCGGGCGCCACTCGCGCATTGTCGTTAATAGCGCCCTTGTAAGTAACAGAGAAGATACTTTATCTGAGATTCTTTGAGCACACCTAACACGAACCAGATCTAATACCACAGTCGAACTCCCAGATCTACGGGAAAACGATGTATACGCACGTAGTAGCATTCCAGTTCAACGCTGGCTCACCACCCGAGCTAGTCAAAGTATGTTTGTCTCAAAATATCACATGGAATCATCAGATGGCGCTCGACTCTCTTGAGAACTAACCCCGCGATGTCTTTCAGGAACTAGTTGATCGAATGTCCGCGCTGAAAGAAACGTGCTTACATCCAAAAGCTGGAAAGCCGTATATCATCTCAGCATCGGGAGGAGTAGACAACTCTGTTCAAGGGTTGCAAGTAAGCGAGCAACCCTCATTGCTATCGTGAAACGACTTTAATGCTTCCGCATACGAGATTCATACTAACCGAGACACCATATTTGTAGAATGGCCTGACACATGTTTTCCTCGTCAACTTCGCTTGCAAGGAGGATCGCGATTACTATGCGATCGAAGATCCAGTTCACCTGGAATTTGTCAAATGGAGCGAGAATGTGGTGTCTCAAGTCCTAGCGATTGATTACGTAGAGGGGGAATTTGGTGACTATACTATCTGAGAGGACTGCTAAATGCGATGAAACCAGAGATCGTCCGGTTCCAGAAGCGGGTGGACAAGTCAAGGTCATCCTGAGATCACCCAACCGAGGTAGCGTCGGCATCAACGAAGATAACGGCGTATCTTCAGGTGAAGCGATTCATATGGAAGTAGCTGATAGTCCTCATTCCATGTCTCAATGGTCTCACATTGCCCTTACTACTGCCCAGTACTGTAATGTGACTCGCAGAGCATATTGTACCTAGTACTTTCTATACTCATCATGGTCAATAGACGTAAAGTCCCGGCAGTATCTTTCACCTTGGGGGAGGGAATCTTTGGTCTTCCAATTTATTTATGTGCAATGAGTTATTGACTTTAACTTACAAGTCATGCACATCATATTGCCATTCTCAATTCAGCTTATCGCCTGTACAATGTCTTCCTTCTGCGCCATGAGCTGCGACATGTCCCATGTCACATTCACGTAGCGACCGGCAAAACAATCTCTCTTCTTGCTTGTGAGACTCACCAAAGTTTGTGCGCAAAGCTGCGCCTTGTCCACGAGGACTAAGCCGTTGTTAGCTCATTTGGTGAAACAGCAAAAAACAAGCCGATTTGTAGCTTGCCTTGTCTCAGCTCCGAGGTCAGGCCCTCTAGACCGCCAACAATATCTGTCGGAATGTTTCTTGGATTACCGGAATAAGCAGGTGGGCCATCGGTGCCGTATTCCTGACAGGCAAACTCAGCGAGACGCAAAACGGCCAATTTGGGCATTCGTACGGTTGCTGTTGTCAAGTGCGCCTCCACACTGTTGACTACAACGATAGACTTATCACCACCCTCCAAGAATAAGGGCATGAAGTTCGTCATAACGTGGTAAGGCCCGAAGACGTTAACCTCCTAAGCTCGGTGCCATTTGATAGGATCACTGTCCACAATCTGGCCTCGCGCGACAATTCCGGCAATGCTGATTAGTGTCTAATCTCCCGAATACATGGCTTACTCGCTGCGCAGCTCGTGAAACGCTCTTTTCATCCGTCACATCACACTTTAGTGACGAGATGACGGGGTGAGTCTTTTGAAGGAACTAAATGGCATCTCGCATCTTTTCTTCCGCGTTGTAGAGGTCAGATCTCGCAGCAGTCGCAATGATTGATGCGCCAGCTTCTGCATATCCTATCGCAATCGCGCATCTGATTCCTTTGCTCGCGCCACTCATGAATACTGCCTTTCCAGTAAGGTCATATCTGAAAAATGTAATCGCCTCATAGGTGTCACTGTGTACGACTGTTGTCATGTCATAATCCGCTGCAACTCTGATAACCCGCTTTCTCGCCACCAACATTCACGCGGCAATATATATTTTCTTACCCGGATCTTCACGCGGGTTAGACGTTCCCCGTGGAAGAGGCGTTTAGCCTGTGCGCTGTTCGTTTCCGGTAGAGATTTGTAGTGCACTGAGTTCTCTTCGCATCACTCGACGAGTATTACATTTGACTTGGAATCTGCGCTGGCTCTCCCACAAAGGAGACGTCTGTTTCGATGAGTTGCGCCTAGTGCTCTTCAAATATTGGCACTGTGTCGGGTTTCGATCAGAGCCTACTGCTGAATTAAGTACATCAAGACCGCTGACTAGAGGTAGGATAACTGCCAACGGGTAACATTTTAGCGGCCATCTCGGATTTCGTCGATCTGGCAGTCTGGAACTGCCATTTCCTAGTGTCGTCTGCGTTGCCGAAATTTGCCTATACGGGTAGAGGAGCTGCGGAGGATAAGCCGCTTTGCTACAATGCCTCCTAGATTGAAGTTTGGAGGTTGAAGAATCCTATCATTGAAGCTTTGATTGGGACCTGGTGTTTGAGACAAATCAGTTTGCTTAGTTCAAGTGTTGTAGTGACGCTGACAATTCCTATTCTCATACTTATTGCTGGTACCTGACTTGGCGAGTATTGAGATGACATTCACGAGATTGAGAGAAAAGATCGTCCCGAATATATTTAATTCCGCATCATAGCTCACTTGTACAGTTTGAGTCTGTCCCCAATGCCTTCACAATCTCATCGCAATCGCGAGCTAGGTCAAGACAAAGCCACTGGGGTCCTAACTTGGCCAGCTCTGTTTCGAACTCCACCCTTGTAACCCTTCTGCGACGACTTCCGAACCCGTCTGCGATCGACCATCTAAACCAGTAGTCGAAGTTGCAAGTGATACAACGAAGTTACTGGGTCCTTTCCTGACTTGAAAGGCAGTCCCCTCTCTTCTCATACATGCTCAGCCTTCGTAGCCATGGCAGTGGGTATGAAGGAGGGGCACAAGACGTTCACTCGGATACCTTGCGCTTTCAACAGCTTTCGGCTCGATCTTAGAAGTCCGCCTACGCCGTGTTTCGCTGGCGGATACATGAATAGGCCGGGATGGTCTTTGAAAGAGGCAAGAGACCCGACAAGAAGCAACGATCTGTCTCGAGCATCGCCTTGGCGGAGATATACCGCAGCAATGCGAGTGAGGTAATGAACATTTCGTGTTAGCTTATGGTATTGCGTGGTGCTTTGAAACGCTCTTGTTTGACTGGTGCTGCGTGGCACCAGGATTAGGGTTTATCAATTTATTCGTCAGTTTCATGACCACGTACTAGCGCTCCAAGTAGATTTGTATCCAACGATGTTGTCGCCAGCGGTTTCTGTATCGGTTCCAGGTCTAGTTTCGAGTCACACTAATTTGATACTCTGTTACCCCAGCATTGGATAGTGCATGGTCGACTCGACGATGCTTGTCGAAGGCGAGCTTGTATAGAGCTAGGCTGCCTTCATAACTTCGCACATCTACTTTTACAAAGTGAATAGATCCCTTTGAAAACGTATGCGCATTTTTGAGGGTAGAAATAAGTTCTACTCCGCCTTCTTCGTCAATATCACCGAAGATGATGTGGGCTCCAACTGAGAACGGGGTCTCGACGCAGCACTCGCCGACCCCATTCGCGCCCCCTGATAAGAATCAGATTCGCGCTTGGATTTCGGTTGCTCTAGAATAGAGTGGTTTGGAATGGCTTATGGTCCTGACTCACCCGTGAGAACAACAACCTGGCCCCGAAGATTCTCAAACGTCCCCGGCACGACGTTGAAGACAGGCATAGTTCACGGGTTCACGGTCTCTACAACGACTTATCGACGAGCAAGTCTCTTGCATCATTCGGGCTATGTGTTTTGACTTATGTCCGACCGGTATTCTACGCTCTTTAAATGCCTAGATTTCTGAATCAGTCCTTATACTCGGCCGGGGGCACAGGGGGCGCGGATTCGGCGGATAGGTCAACACGACCATAATACATATAGGTTGCAATATGCGGATTTGGGGCATGATGGAATTTCTATATTTAGCGCTAGCGTAAGACTGGATGAGACTAATTGTCGTCTCGATTAAGCTGCTGAAATGATACCTGTATATCCTACTGGTTGGCTTGATGGCGCCGTGACCTGACCATTCTCTGACACGGCGAGTTAAGCATTGCGCGTATCGTCTGCCAATGCCTTCTCCAACCATTTGATAGCCTGATCATATATGGGCGTACATTTCTCTTCCCTAAGTCTTTTTTTCTCTGGCTTGTATCCAAAATGATGCGTGAATCCGTGCTTGCAACCTCTTGCCAACGTCCACTTATACGTGCCCACCTCAAAGTCGGGTTCTTGATCTTTTAGATTACCACGTCCTGCAAGTCGGTTGATCCAGGTTTGACTTTCTAATCTTAGAAGATCCCATTCAGCTCCAACGATGTATATCCAAGGCGGAAGGTCTGTTTTCTTGGCATAGATTGGACTAAGGAGAGGGTCACGGCGATTTTGCCCAGGCGAGACATATCCCCAGTCAAACCAATAACTTGAATACTCTAAGGAGTCTGGCGGACCATTCTTGTACGGGCGAGTCTCAAGCTTCACATTTGGAGGGTGACTCCAATCCACGATAGGATAATATGTCAACGCGGCCTTAACGTTGCCCTTCAACGCCGGCAATTGACTGGCACATAGGGCGAGGTTGCCTCCGGCACTAAAACCTCCAATGACAACTCTAGATTTGTCAAATGGCAGGCTGGTATCGGCAAGAACTGCCTCGGCCACAGCGCCAATGTCCAGGACTGCTGTAGGAAATGGATACAATGGGGTCTTCGAATAATTGAGGGAAACAACCAGCATTCCCGTGCGCTTTGTCCACATTACGCAGAACTCATCGTCTTCTCGAGCGTCGCAGATGGCAAATGCGCCTCCATGGATGTTCAGATAGAGCGGCAGTAGCTGCCCCGGTGTATAGTTTGGTGGGTAGAAGACCCGAGTTGGGAGTCTTGGGCGGCAGGGATATGACTTAACAACGGTCGGAGCAAGAGATGATGGCCGAGGATGGCGGAATCTGTCCACCGCAAACGCAATAGAAGCTATTATTTTGAATACCCAAAGCCACAAGAAGCAGTTTAGGCGATGCGGAAATGGAAGACGTATTTTCAGCAGAGGAGGGGCACCTTCTTCGTTGATAGCAGTGAGAGTGTCAGACATTCTGAGAGTCGGATATAGTCTATGCTCGACGAAAGTGAAATTGATAAGTATTGACTATATACAGAGAAATAAAGGGAAAATGAGAGGGGGGGGGGGAAGAGAGAGACAAAAGGAACAGGTCGTCTGAATGTCTCCTTTACAAGTGTGGTCTGGGTGATGCCACGCGACATGGAGGATACAGTAGCGGAGTCAGTTATCGCCGAAAGACAACCCTGAAAGTCGGTGAGTTCCTCCGGCTCGTGGCGCGGATATCAGTTCGGTGGGACTTTTGTAGAAGATAGATGCAAAGCACGCAGGGGCACTGATACTAGTGATAGGGTGCGATAAAGATGTGCCGCGCGAATTGCTCGTGAGAACTCTGGGCCGATTGATGTCGAGAACATTATGCAACTGAGTCTCAAGGTCAGGTTATCTATATTGAAGGCTAAGCTACGAAGCAGTCTAAATTGTCTAATACCTCGACTCATGCTCCTCATTTTCACCTGCCCCTCGACGATCCATTCGTCCTCCAACTCGAGCTCAGGTTCTCCCACTGCAAGTAGCCTCATCGTATCTGCACGTCGACCCAACTTCAACTCCACCAAAGACACCTCATATATCCCTCCTAGAGGGCATCTCCTCCCGGCCACATACTTCAACTCTACACCCGTTGTTTCCGGCATACAATCATGGGGACTTGGTTGCGTACCTTTTGCTTTCGAGACTCTATCACTTACAGATCGGGGCTTCCCGCCCCTTCGTAGTCATTCGCGTTCGTGAGCGGGGACCTCAGTTAACCCGGCGTCTGTCGAGGAGTTGAAATACTGGGCGAAGGTGCGCTGCTCTAGGTCGAGATCCTTCCATTTAGGACCATCAGCACCACGACCGTTGCGTCGTCGGAAGTAGACCCTCTTAGCCCATTTCCATGTTTCAACGCCGAGAAAGAATAGAAGCGATGCAACGATGACAATAGCCCATTCCCAGGTGATGCCGGCGTGCTTGAAGACGGCAGTGCTTAGCACAGGGATGTAGACGATGGGGAACAATGAGAAGAAGCCAAATACAACGGCAAAGAACAAAAACTTGTTTCGCCAAACGTCGATAGCCCATTGTGTGAAGTATTTCTTGGAATCCGGTTGCATGCGAAAGAAAGATCGGCGTCGGTCGATCATCTCCCAAGCTAAGAACAAGGCGAACCACGTTAAGCAAGCAAAAGTGGTAGCTCGTGCCCGGAACACGACATGACAAGTGTCGCCATAGTGTTCATTACACCCTGAACCAAGATTACCGTCTCCAAAGCGGTAAACGACCAGAGTGAAACTAGCGAGACACAGCGCGGCAACCCATACGCCGTAGACGACCATGTCAACGATAAGTTCGAGGTCAAAGATACCTGTTTTGAGAGACTGAGGTGGCCGTTGCATGATGTCGGGCACTGCGCGCTCAAAGCCCAGGCCCATGTCGGGAGCACCAGATGTCAAAAAAATGATCCATATGATTTCGACCGGAGCCAAAGGGAACACAGAGAGTCCGCGCGCGTCCTTGAACGCAAGCCCCACGAGAAGTGTCAAAGCCTGTGCGACGTTCTCGGCGAGCACGTGTAAGATGAACTTTTGGATGTTGTCGAAAATGCGACGTCCTTCCTCAATAGCCGCCACTATGCTCGCAAAGTTATCATCCGAAAGCACCAAATCCGAGGCCTCTTTTGCGACGTCGCTACCTGCCATACCCATGGCAATACCGACGTCGGCCCTCTTCAGAGACGGCGAGTCATTCACACCATCGCCGGTCTTTACAATGCGAGGTTAGCAAAAGTACCCGAATATGACAGGTTATGAGTCATGAGCAGCAATACAGTACTTACCATGGCGCAGAACTTCCCACGTCTATGCAACGCGTCTATCATGCGTACCTTAGTGCTCGGCGCGCACCTAGCGATTACGAGAGGCAAGACTGGTAACTGATCGACTTGATCGTCACTCAGGGCGTCAAAGCGGGTGGCCGTCATGACCATACAATGAGCGATGTCGCCTCGGACCATTTCCATGCGCCGGGGCAGAATCCCGACTTCCATTGCAATAGCTTTCGCTGTCTCGGGATGGTCACCGGTTAACATGTGAACCGAGATGCCGGCTTCGTGGCAGCTAAGCACAGCATCCGCGGACTCCAAGCGCGGCGGGTCATACAAGCCAATGAGTCCGCGGAATGTGAGATTCGCTTCCACGTCATCCCGGTTGACTTCGTCTCCGGCCTCTAACTTTCCGTCATACTTCTTGCTTCCAAGAGCTAAGACTCGAAGCCCCATGCTGGCAAGCGAGGTCATGTTCTTCAAAATCTCTTGACGAAAGTCGTCCGTCATTGCCGCCGGATTTGCTGTGCTATCGGGATAATAGTCGGTGCAGGTAGCAATCACGCGTTCAACGGCTCCTTTGGTGAACACGAATAGCTCGCCAGACAACCGGTTCTTGAACACAGTCGACATACGCTTTACATCAGAATCGAACGGAAGTTCGGCAATGTGTTTCCACTCTGCCTTGTCGCCGCTAGTGAGTTTGAGACGGTTCCAATCGAAGCGAGAGACGAAAACTTGAATGGCGATCTCGGTCGGATCACCCCTGGCATGCCATTCATTGTCTTTCTGACTCACAGTGGCGATATTGGCAAGAGAGGCCACGCGAAGATAATCGATCAAAGCTGTTTTGCCGTTGGAGAGCAACTTTTCGGGTGTTTCCTTGGTGCCGCTGCCATTGTTTACGCTTCCAAACTCGGGGTCGCTTGGTGCTCGAACGTCAAAAAACATCTCGCCGAGAGTTGGATTGAAAGGGTCCGAGGAAGTCTTGACTGTATAAGTACCCAGGGATGGAATCCAAGCGCGCCTCGCAACCATCTTGCCTTGCGTCAAGGTGCCGGTTTTGTCGGAGCAGATATCCGTGACAGCGCCCAAAGCCTCGAGTGACTTCAAGTTTCGCACAATGACATGACGCTGAACCATGCGCTTCGTCCCCGCAGCCATCGTAATAGTAAGGACAACAACGAGAGAGGAAGGGATCATGGACAAACCAGTTGCCACCGCATAGATGATGACTTCTTGGCTGCTCGAGAAATTATTTGCCGCCAATACAATGATAGCGAAGACGACAGCAATAAAGAACAGTATAATAGCAAGTTTGGAGAGCTTCTTCTGTAGCGGTGTGCCGACATTGACCCCGAGAAAACGACCAATCGCATCTGTCAGCGTAAGAGTATAAGCTTCCAGATACCGATGCGGTTTGGCGGTTCCATCAGCCTTTCGCTTGACAGACCTAACTTTGGAGTTCTTCTGACGAAGAGCTACAGCAATAGCTCCAAGCTCAGTAGCAGTTCCGGTCGCGAATACGATACCCCTTGCTCGTCCTTTAGTGACAGTAGAGGAGCTATACGCAACGTTGAGTCGATCACCCGGTCCAGTGACATCGTCGAAGACAGCATTAGCGTCTTTACGAACAGGCAGCGATTCGCCTGTGAGGAGCGCTTCGTCGGTCTCGAAGTTTACGGCCTCGATGATCCTGGAGGGTTTCAACCCGTTAATCCACTCGGTCGATATGATTGAATGAGAAGGACAGGTAAAATGTAACATCTCACCGAATATCGGCTGGAATTGTATCGCCAGTCTTCAGCTCCACCAGATCGCCCATGGCCACTTCACTTGTTGGGATGACGTTTGGGTTCCCACCTCGGATGATGTTGGCAGTAGGAGAACTAAGGGATCGGAGGGAGTCCATTGTTTTCTCGGCGGAGTATTCCTGAAAAAAGCCAACAATGATATTGACAAGAACTACGAGGGTAATAACACCGCCTTCGATCCAAGATTGAATGCCGAGACTGACAGCCATGGCCAAGATGAGCACCTATTCAGACGAGTCAACTCACTCCTCAATATCGATGAGAGATAGTATCGCCAAGCTGGCGCCTGGAACCTACCAGGGTCATGGCATTCGCAATCTGGGCAATGACAATTCTCAGAGGAGACACCCCTTTGTAGTCGGCCAGTTCGTTCTTGCCGAACTCACACAAACGCTGCTTTGCAACTTCATCTGAAAGTCCATTCAACGAGTCGCCGGCGAGTTCCTCGATCACCTGACCGCAGGTCAAAGCATGAGGTGGATGGGAAAGAGGCTTGTTAGCCTGTCCCGACATTCTGTTATCGTTGGGCAGTATGCCCGTCTTTTCTTCCGCCATGGAGAATGGGGCAATCATACGATGCAAGATATTGTATCGTTCCGGTGGCAAATGAAACCAGAGAGTTGGTACAGCTGGAAAGTAGGGGAAGAGGACATGAGGAATATCAGGGAAAGAAGCCCTTTTATCTCCTCACCGGTACCCGTAATTGTCAAGCATTGCACTACTCTTAGGAGTGCAAAGAACGGCCAAGCCATCGGTTTGCTTTGGGACCGAATAGTTAGCTCTTGGCATAGGTATAACTGCCAAAGCCACGCAGTTTTGCCATCACCAGCACAAACCACTGCCCGAGGGAAAACGCACCAATGTCGCCAACCAAAGCTTCAGTCTGGGCAGACGACATGGAGCCCACCTGCCAAGAAGAAGATGCCAGTAGCGGTGTGTTACTCGGCGCGAACGGCACGGCGGAGAAGGGTATGGTAATTTGAAGTATACTCACCACATTGTGCGCCAAGCCGCCTACACGTTGTCACCTATCCATGGATATCAGGATACCAACGGTGGCGGTACCAAACAGCGCCCGGGCCGTAAGCGGCCGGTAGTAGACGGCAGCTTCTTCGGAGGCCGGTGTAGAGGTGGAGGGCCGTCAAAGCGGAAACGCAAACTTCAAACGGATCGTAACGCGTCATTGGCTAGACTGCACAAACGAAGACCGCATGAGTCCTCAAGACAGACATCACTATGCAAATTCTTTCCCCTTGGTGTCGCTGATGACTGCGCGCAGGATGTTAGCGATTCAAGAGCCAAGAAGTCCAAGGCCGTGGCCAAGACGCGAAGAAAAAGTAGATTTCCGGCCAAGAGAGACACGGGGTCAAACTCGCCACCGTCGCACACGTGATATGGGCGAATATTGGACAGGCAACTGACCAACTCGAGCGACGGACAGCTTCTTGCTTTTCATGCCCTTGCTGTATGATCATAGACTGGTCTTCAAGGACCTAAGGTAGGTAGGTACATGTACCTCTCCTACGATGCAGTTTACGGCATCCCTACGTGTAGTGGATCTTAGGCCTTGTGTTGCGGGGAGGTGGTCGTCAATGCCGCCCGCCAAACTGCACAACTTACCGCGAACCTTGCATATCCAGAAAGCGTCTGCCATCATGGACTCTTCTAGTAGTGATTAAATAATCGGAAATTCCCAAGTTCGTGTGTGTACCGGCATCGAGCTGCGTTGTAGCAACGAGATTGTTGCCTGACTCAAATACCACGGTGGCCTGCTCAAACTGCCGCAGCTGAACCTCAATGTACAACGCCGTGCTAGCATTGGAGTCAACCGCTGAGTGAATAACAAACCGTTACAGACCTAGGTCGAAAGTACGCTCATAAAGCAGATTTATATTAGTTGACTATTCACTTAATAGTATGCATATCATATGCAGTCTGACATGACCGGGTTAAAGCTACGTCGCCATGATGAATTTGATATTACATTAGTTTCAGTGAGATAGTTACTATGCCATGCGATAAGTGCCAGTCCGAAGACGTCCCCAGCGGGATGAATGGGAGATAAAGAAAATCGTCGATGATGTTATTGGCCATCGGTTCTAATAGTGTCGACATAAGCAGCGACGCCGCCGTACAGATTCACAGCCCGGCAAAGCGACTTGATTCCATTCGAACAATCTTGTTCGTTCGCATCTGCCGCAAGAACTGCCAACTCGGCATTCGAGCCCCTGCAGTGTTTTTCTCAGTCAGCATGTAGATCTCGGAACCACTACTCGACCTCCTTATCATCATGAGATCTTGCCCTTGCTGCATTCTAACCACGATGCATGGCAAAGTCGCGATATCCAAGACAAGGGAGTCTCTCGAGACATTAAAGACGTACCGTAAGTAAGCTATCGCTTGATTCTTCGTCGAGGCAGACGTTTGAAGGTCATAAGGACAGATCTT
This sequence comes from Xylariaceae sp. FL1272, assembly GCA_022432385.1. NCBI lineage: Eukaryota > Fungi > Ascomycota > Sordariomycetes > Xylariales > Xylariaceae > Xylariaceae sp. FL1272. The sequence continues at coordinate 93,956 of JAJJXC010000029.1, forward strand.
TTGCTGTATTTCCTCCTCCAAGAATGCCAGGCTCCGCCCAGTAGACGAATAATCGTTGGCGACGACATCGGACTTATTGAATCTGATATCGGCGATAACGTTGTCAATGTAGCCTTGCAAATTGCGGATTCCGGTGGTAACATCCGAAGGAAAGCATTTGGCTTTGGCGCTGGAAAGGTGCGCGCACAACAGAGCGGCTTGTACCAAGGCGAGGAGCTTCATGATCGCGGTCACTTTTTGTCGCCTGTTGTTGGTGAACAATGATTTCGAAGGAAACGAAGGGATATGAAGGATTTTCTAGACAGCCACATTGAAAACATAGCAGTCTTTAATGTCTCATCGTGCTTTCGCCTTCGCTTGGCTTTTTCGAGTTAGGCCAACCCTCCTTTTTTCAGCTTTCGTGGTGTTGCCCGCAATAGAGCTGAACAGGAGAGCTGCCCGCACATGCCAAGACGCCGAGTATAAAGTTAGCGAGGATGAGAGGGGAGGAAATGCGCCTGTTCTCGATTCATGGATCATTGTCAGTTCCAATCGGTTGCGCGAGCAAACGGGTTCCTATCCTCGTAGTTTGCAGATAAAAACGTTTTGGCAATCCTGATTTCATTGAGTCTTGGAGTATAAATCTTGAAAGACTGAGTGCTTGACGCAGCGGCTCTTCAACCCGCGATTGGTTTTTGCTGGTGCTGGTAAAGCTCCTTAAGTCTGGTAGAGGACTAGGTATGGTGCGCGGCGCCGTGCTAATAACGCAATTCCGAGATGGGAATGTCGATCACCCACTACTAACGTACCATGATAAATGCACCCTTGCCCTTGATGTTAGTGAAATTCAACGATCGTGAACTTCTAGCAAGGATGAATCAAGTCCTATTGTGATTGAAGAGTAACAACACTCTGTCAGCACTCCGCGACTCCCAGCAGGATCCTGAAGTTCGAACGATAAAACCTCGACAGTCGCCAACCAGGATACGCCGAAGCTCCGCGACCCGCATGCAGTCTTACTCCGAAGCTCCGTCTGGTGCAATAACGAGGGAGGTTAGTTGCAAGATCAAGATGCAGGCCAGCCGGCAGGTGTGCTGGAGTTGAGGCACTCGTCTAGGGTTTCAACATCGCGACATCGATGACCATACGCGGCTCGTAACGATCTCCGTTACTCATATTGGGATAGCTTTACATCGTCAACTCGCAGGCACCTATAAATGAACATGTTTGGCCTCTGCAAGATGAGTCTCCCTCTTGCTTCATCACCATCACCACTATCACGGAGTATTAGACATTCAAAGCCATCTCAGGTTGAAACCTGGATATCTCGTGCCGTCAAATTCTCACCAGAATCATACCTGCCGCCCGAGCTTCTCGTCAATCCAATCCGCATACCCAAGTCATGTCGCCTCCACGCCGTGCCCTCATCGCCGTCACATCGGCCAAAGCCACACTCTTTCAAGGCAAAGAAACCACGGGTGTGTTTATCTCAGAGGCTCTCCATCCCTTCCGGGTGCTCAGAGCAGCAGGATTCGAGGTAGACCTTGCTTCGGAAACGGGCACTTACACCGCGGACTGGCTCTCGCAGCAGCCCGACTTCTTGAACGGCCAAGACCTTGCGACATGGAATGACACAAACAGTGAATTCCGCCAGAAGTTGGACAACATGACCAAAGCAAGCGATCTCGACGGCTCCAAGTATGGCATTTTCTATGCCTCGGCAGGGCATGCTGCGCTCATCGACTACCCTACAGCCAGGAGTCTACAGGAGATCGCGGAACAGGTCTGGGCAAATGGCGGTGTCGTGTCGTCCGTGTGTCACGGGCCTGCCATTTTCGCGAGCATGATCGACCGAGCTACCAACAAGCCTCTCATCCACGGCAAGGCCATCACTGGTTTCACAAGCGAGGCGGAAACCACAATGGGCATCATGGAGGAGCTTCGCAGCTGGGACAGGCCGCTGGTTGAGGATTTGGCCGTTAAGCTCGGTGCAACTTGTGAGTATCGAAGCATTCAACGTATAGAAAAGCATGGAATCCCGGAAGGCTAATCAGATAATGCAGACAAGAGATCTCCTGGGATATGGGATGATTTCCATGTCGTGGATGGTCGTTTGGTCACCGGTCAGAACCCGGCGAGTGCGGAGTCGACTGCCAAAGCCGCCGTGCAGGTGTTCGAGACATTGTAATCCATAGGGCTGATGAGAGTTGATCGATAAATGTCACCACCTATGATTAGTCAAGCCAGGCAATTAGTTTTTCGTAGAGATGAGCAGTGCAATGAAGAGCCGGTGTGTGCTGCATTCAGGGACCGGACCAAAAGCTGTTACGTGACTGCATCTCATACCCAGACTGATGGATGAATTTGGGAAGAATGCAAGCCAACTCTGCCCTGGCACTTACTTACCTTAGGTACCTAAATATGAGCTCACAGGTACTGTATGTAAGGATGTGGCTAACGCTCCCACCTGTGGCTTTCTAGACCTTGCCAATAGGTACCTAAGAAGATATGAAGGTAAGGTAAGGTAGGGCTTGAGGTGGGGTCGGGTGGCGAAGACGGGACTGATCCGCTGGCCCAAGCTCTGTAGGTACCTATTGTGCTACCACCTTCGGTCCGTGTCGAAAATGACACGATTCAAATCCTTCCCTTCCCTTTTCTCTTCCATTTCCTTCTTGCCAGCCATCCCACTCTTCAAGGTTCCATTGGCCACCCAACATGTCCAGCGCGGCGCAGTTGGCTGCCTGCTTGCCGTTTGTGCTCGAGTCATCTTCTCCGCCTCCTTGAAACCGCCTTACTTCGCAAACACTGCACCCGAACGCACAGTTCTGCATGATCAACCTCGTCCACCACCTGGTTTGAGCAAGGCGCTTCAGCGGTATTTCATTGCAAACCCTTCTCTCCAGACGACCGATAACACAGAACCCCGCGCGTGTCGTCGTCATATCGTCTTCATCATGTCGGACGTGACTACCCTCTACTTCTCTACCCCTCCCATCGCGAGGTAGGTCGTCGTCCCCGAATTAGCGTGTCACCGCCCTTCATGTGGCTAACTACCCGATCCACAGGACGGTGGCCACAGCAGTCTTTCTGGCTTCCGTGGGTGTCTACACGGGCATGCTCTCCATCTATGGCTTCCTCTTCCACTATTCGATGCTCCTGCAGTTTCCTCCGGCCATCCACCGCCTTGTCACCAGCTTCCTCATTACGTCCAAAGACTTGGGTGTGCTCATGGACACGTATTTTGTCTACACTTATCTGAGCCAACTGGAAAAGGGTAACTCCAAGTTCTCGAGGAAAGAAGACCTTATTTGGTACCTCATGTTTGTTGGCGCCGTCATTATTGTAAGCTTATTACATCAGAACGCTGTTTTCGCGATACTCGTTTCTCTGTTTGTGCTACGCGCATATTGTCCCTCACATATCTGCCCGCATAGTGTCAATGCTCTACAGCTATAGCGGTTCCTGGAACTGAGGAAGATTACCCCTGCACGCTGGCTGGTCCGTCATTCGCAAATCCTAATAGGGCCAGTTCGGAGTGTGGGCATGGTGGGATGTCTATATGGATGACTCGGGTGAAGTCTTATGACCATTTGCTCGGGTGGTATCTAGCGCCCTACATTTCTATATCACGTCTTGTTCCTTGCTTTCTGTCCCTGGTTCTCCGAAATTCAGTTCTAGACTTGAACGGCGAGCTAACCACAGTATTAGGCTGCCAACCAGTTTGTCACTGGCGCTATGATGTATCTCCACGCCCTGTTGATAGCCATCTGCTATACCGCGACGCAGGATCAAAGAGGGATGCAAGCCCACTTTTACGTCGTTACCGTCCCTGCTCAACTCATGCCTTGGTGCATGTTATTGATGCAACTTCTTTTCGGTGGTATGGGTGCGTTCTTGCTGGGTCTGACTGGCATATTCGCTGCTCACCTTCATGATTTCCTCACGCGCATCTACCCTGAATTTGGACAAGGACCGAACATGATACCAACTCCGTGGTTCATCTCGTGGATTATGAGCACTCCAAGGATTCAGAACACGGTCTACGGCTCGTCCCACGCACCACCGAGTGACAATAGTGGTCGCGGTGGTCCCTTGCCGGATTCGTGGCGGACCCGAGGATCTGGGCATCGCTTGGGTTAGCTACGAGTCGAGATGATGTATGAATAGTAATGAAATATGACGCATGACTGAGCGCTACGGGTTTCGATTGCGTGATTCATGTTTCTGCGTCTCGCGTTGTATCACGGTATTATGGATGTAAATGTGACACTACTCATCAATTGCTATGCATGGTCCTACACATCTACGATTGTGTGCGGCTCTCCACAACGTCCATGCAACCTATATCGATCTAGTGCTCTTGCATCTGTACTACCTCGTCTAGGACCATCGGCAGATCAACTCCTCTGCCACGAAGCCCGATGCGCAAGGCTTAACTGCTTTGAAGTCGCCGCGGTAGCAAGTCAACGACGCCCATCGTGTACAGCTTACCGACCCGATCAGAGCTCCCGGCCACACCTCCTGATAGCTGGCCACGCCGGCCATATACCCGCACGTATCTCCATAGACTGACATATTTGCATACATCGTCTGGAGATAGATGGACGCGCCGATAACAGAGTAGGAAGCCTCCCATTGAGCTGTCTGGTTGCACGCCGTTGCTACCTGTCCGTCAAACCCGAGTATTGTAATCGAATCCGGCGTCTCCTTCTGTGTTGAAGACCAGATGTGGTAAACAACCACCGACGATGACTCATTTGCCCGTTGCGCCCGACTAGCGAACAGACCGATGCTAGGAGGCTGGAATGGGCCGCCGCCACCGCCTCCCGTCCATGACCACGCACATGTTCCTGACGCGCAGCACGAAGGAGAACTTGGCGTGCAAGAATTTTCATCACATTCGCAGTTAGGGCAGCTTGCGTCTTTACAGCAAGAGGGGGAATTGGCATCGCATTCGCCTTTGCTGCAACTACAAGGATTGCCGTTGTCCAGCTTACATTGATCATCGCAGGTAGGCGCACTGGTAGGGACTGAACTCGTCGACGTCGTTGAGTCGGGTTCGATGACCGTTGTGGGTACAGACTGGCCGTTGGACGGGTCTTTTGGATCTCTGTTTTGCGAATCGTGAATTAGAGACGGGGAAACATCACTTCTTGTACATCACTGGCGGTTGCTGGACGATTCAGGGGTAACAGAAGAAATCTCATGAAACCTTACAAGTAATCTGGGGGTATGCCGGTCGGGCTCGGATCACAGTAAAACCCAGAGCAAATTGTCCCTCCACAGCCAGAAAGCTCGCTGCATGTTGGTGACGGGGTCGATCCCGACGTAAATGTGATGACTACGCCTGCGCTGATGCCTGTGTCCGATTGCAGAGGGCACTTCCCTCCATCGTCTCTAGCTACCGGTCTAGCTCTGGTGTTGCAAGTACCAGTGCTCTCCCCCGGTCCCATTTGTGTCATGTCGATATTGATGCCATCACATGCGCCAATGGTATCCCACTCGGATATAGTGTCGTAGTCCGACAGACAACTGTGACTTTCGATCACGCCGTTGACCACGATTTGCACCTGGCCGTTCCATGCAACTGGTCGCATATCGGCTTGGGGTATAGCTTCAATCCCGTTGTTATCTAGCCTCTGCACCTGATACCTATGGGCTAAAAATTCGATCATTTTCTTGACGTTGGCTGGTTTCTTAAGGGCTTCCTTGAACGGCGAATCTAAAGATCGAAGATAGGCAGCTATTCCAGCAACGGCCGGCGCCGCTAGAGTTCAAGCATTCATCAGCACACTGTAGCTTAACAAGTGATAACGGACTTGTTCGCTCACATAAAGATGTACCATAGTTTAAAACCCATGGCCCTTCGTTTGAATCCGGGTCGTTCGGAACCCAGACAGAGCCGAAGTCGCCACCAGGCGAGTACGTAGTCAGATAGTCGTCGCCCTGACTGAACCGGGCCTCGGTACCGTACATATCTGTTGCTCCCACAACTATCAAGTTCTGCACTTGTCCGTATGGGTTCGTGTTCATATTCGGGTCCCCAAACTTGGCTGGATAATTTGTGATCTTCCAGCCCAGATCTTGACGACGATTTCCCGAACTGGCAACAAGCACCACGTCCAATGCGTCCAATTTGTCAAAGATATGCTCTGTGATAGCCGTTAGTCCAGTCTCATGGCGGTTTGTGCAGCGGTCTTTGTCATGCTGTGCAACTTACTTGCAGCGCGAAGACCGGCCGGTGTGAATATGGTCGTATTCCATACGAAGGACATCACGATGACAGCTTTAGATTGTAGCCCCCTTTTTATGACGTAGTCATACACCTTGGTTAGTTGAGCAAGTGTCTCGCAGGTGAGACGGTTAGTCCTATAACTGTGCCAGTCATTTACTAGAAACCAAGCGACATGACACCTCTTGCATGTTCCGAGTTTGAAACCATTAACGAAGGCCGCCACAGTTGAACCATGACCTTCGTCTTCTGCTGGGTCTAGACTTGGATCGTTCTAGAGTGATTCATGAGTTCAGGAGACCTGATAGTGGCGGCGCTGGATACGCACGAAGTGGTCCGCCGAGATCGCCTCCAACGTACCCTGGGCACCAGGCTCTGTCCATTCCTAAATGACAGAGTTAATAAATGCATTGTGCTATACGCAGGACCCAGAAATTGTTCCCAGGCGGTATTCTTGATGACGCAACTCACTGGGTGCTTTTCGTATACCCAATGCTCGCCAAGCATGAATACAGTATAACCCTGGTTTATTTCGTTGTCCCAGCCTGCAGTTTCATCATACCAATACTGATAAGGCTCTCGTGTGCCTGACCGATTAAATGATCCACTCGAGTCATGTCTCCAGGCTTGATTCTTTGGCAAAGAATTCGGAGACGGGTGGAAAGCAAAGCTGTTTGACAGTACAGCTACTGCTCTTCGAGAGAGTGATGTCGAATCACTTTTGATCATGCGCCGATGCAGATCGGCTTCGTCTCTGACTCCTATCTTGCTCACCTTACCCTGAAGATCGAGTCCCGCTTGGTCTCCTTGCGGGTTGCGAGATAGCCTGGTAGCGTTACCACTGGCCGATATAATCTCACCGTATGAGCCAAGAGCTTCGTTGAGCAACTCGTAATACTGTACGTCATAAACAATAGACTAGAGGTTGGTTCTGGGGTCAGCAGACATCTAGTATAAACGACGCATGTTTGCCTTTACCGTCGAAACTTTCAATAAATCGTATACATCCTGGTCCAACGCTGGAACCCAAATGAACGCTGTTTCTCCGCCTCCTTCTATTTGCACATATGAGTAAGCAGAAATCAAGGCCAAGATCTCATTGACGTCGCCAGGATTCTGTGGATAAATGATAGCATCGTTTTTGCAAACATTGAGCTGGTCGTTACTAGCGGTAGGCATACAGGCTACGACGGTGGTCGTTGCCGTCGCTGTCTCTGAGTCTGTTACGGAGCACCCCTCGACTGTTTCGCATCGTCCAGTAGAGATTGTTGTTTCGGTAGTTGTCGTTGTACCAGTGATGCTTTCGGTGATCAAAGTTGTAGTAGAGCATACCAGCGCTGTCTGGGTTACACAGCTGTTTGTGGGCTCTTGGTCATACGTGATCTGGTGGTCTGGCCCAATTCTGTATTGCTTTAGCTTTAGCACCATGGAGAGAGTTGAAGCTGTCTAAACGCGCCGTCACAGATGCAGTCGGCATATCAGAAACTTGAGAGAGATGCAAGCAGGATGGTGGGCAAGCCATACACAGGGTTCTACAAATATAGCAGCAACTTCGTCGATGTCCGTCATTGCACTTACGTGATCTTAGGCCACGGAGGCAGTATTCCATTGACTTGCCATGGAGATGGCCACCGAATGTATGGCGGAGGACCCCTAAGACAAGCAATCGTCAGATTTGGAGTTTCGAGCCTCTAAAAGACTAGTCAAACCGAAGACGTAAGCTGCTAACGGGGGATAGATGCCCGGAGGTAAGATTAAATGCCACCCCCCAATGACTGCGTCGATGCATATCTGTATCTTGTAAGTGTGTTGGCTTCATATCTTGAGTGGTTTACTTACAAAGAAGAACCAAAGATGACAGCTCGCTTTAACTCCATCGTCTGTGGGCTCGGGCTTATCTACTTTCGTAGTCACGGGTACAACAAGACCCGGAGGCCATGTTGTCCATGTTGGCAACATGACTGTGCTTGATGAGCTGCTGGAGCTACTTCCCGTAGGAGGTGGCCCTGGGAACAAAGTCGTGAGTGAACATTGCTCAGTTAGCACGATGTCTGTTGTTGATGCCAGAAATGTTAAAGTTTTCGATAACGGGCAAGTGAACTGGATGGTGAAGCTGGTCGGGGTAGGCCACCACAGACTTAGTGTTGTTTCAGGCTGAGTGAACGTGATCTGGCAATATGGTGGGCATAATATTGTAGTGCCCCCGATTGCCGTGGGAAGCTGAATGGTGGTAGTGGTAGGAGCAGTGATTGTCAATGTCGTGATATAAGGAAAGTAATATGTTTGCGAGCCAGTAGTGCCTGACGCTGGACTGAAAGAAACAGCTGAGGTCGTCCATTCTTCTTGTAGATCATTGGTTACCGCAGGCCATGGAGGAAGTTGCACAGTCCGAGTAGTGGTGCCCGTGATGCCATCTGGAAGTGGTATGCTGACAGGTGGTATAGGGACACTGGGATATGCAGTCAACGTACCACCACTCGGTGTGTCCGTGACGTTATAGTTGTAGAAGGGAATAACGCTAGTTGTGATTGCCGGTATACTGATGGCAACAGTAGTTGTACTCTTTACAAACGAGCTCATCACTTGGCTGTTGCTATATGTGGTCACAGGTTCGATAGCGCCATATTCGAATGAAGTAGTATAGTTCCCTGGGATTATAGTAGTGAGACTGGACAGAGTGCTGTTGGGTATTACCAGAACACAAGGTGGCAAGCACGCCACTGTTGAGTTTGACCATATTTCGGGTCCGACGTAGACAGGACTAAGACTGTCTTGCCCTTGTAACGGCAGCCAGAGGCTAACTTCGGTCGTAAACCCACTAAGCACAGAATGTAAAGTCAGTATCTCAACTCATATCACAACTGGGCTTAGGCTTTGGAAATTGATAGGTCACATCTAGGTACCTCTGAGTATGATTTCTGTAGACGATAGAATCGCTGATGTGATCATAGTCAGTCTTTGTCTTGCAATAGAAGCATGGAGAAACTAGAGATGTAATACTTGGCGCCGTTCGCAGCCTGAACCGTGGCCACAGTAAATGAGTTAAATACGACTACCGAAGCTGATCCAACAACTTCTAAAATCTTATCTTGACAATCACCTGTGTTGACACAGTCCTCGCTGTAGTTTGAGAAGAAGCTGTACAGTCCGAGCCCATGAATCGTGATATTAGTTGAATCAACAACACGCAGTCCCCAGGCTTGCTTGCATTTGTCGGTAGTGCAATGCGCAAATGATGGGTCATCGGCGAACCTCACTGTGGCCCAGTCAAACGGTGCAGGTGCCACGGGATTAGGTTGATAATATGGGGTTTCAGCTTGAGCGTGTCCTATGTAGATCTTCCTCCTAGAGATTAGTTAATGATCGTGGAGAATCTTTTCTCTTCTTTGGTTCCCATTTTGGCTCCTGGATACTCCATGCAAGTGAACTAACATTTGTGGCTTGACTGATTTGATAATTATATACGACGGAGTGCTCTGAACTTGTTCCGTAGAACCAAGAGGGCCCTTGGGATTCGATCAAAATGCCACGAGCACCATAAACAGATATTTGGTTGACCTGTTTATCGGCAGAACCATGAAGAGGCATGTCGGCGTCACTAGAGTACGTCAGTGCTCGGTATTCTGCATGAGGATGACAAGATAGGAGTTTACTGGTCAGCTACCCAAGCCCAGACGTTCTCGAAATAACCTGATGATTGTTTAGTAACATGCAACATCAACAAGGCTGCAATACACTGTTCGTTGAAGGCGTGTCTTGGACAAGTCGATGTGTCCAAGTCAGTTCCGTTACCGCCACCGACGCGGAAGTGGCTATCCCACATTGCAGCTATAGCACCAACGAACCCAATTAGTAACGCCTATTTACTAGTCAAGAATTCTGTATCACGCGTACCTGAGCCTTGTGACTGTGCCTGTACGTTCCACTCCATGAGGATTGCTCCCGCGGTCGGCCCTTTTACCGTGAACAACATCTCAACAATTTCCAACTCGCCCACGTCCCCTTTGTTACCAACCTGCACCATGACCTGCGGATTCCTCATGTCTGAGAAGTAGAAGCCTGCCCCCTGTATTTGAGACCAACTTGAGCCTTGGACACGGGATCCAGTGGGGATAAAGACTGTACTTCCAATCTGGTATATACCAGCAGGAAAAAATGCTATTTGTCGGTTTGCTCTAGCTTTCAATAAGAAAGCATTTATTGCATTTGCCTGATCACCAGATCCGTCATTCGAAATCTCGTTCTGCGTTGCGACGAGAAATCTGGCAGGTCCGGCACTCTCATAACTTGGCCTTGATCGTACGTAAATGTCGGTGCCAGAGAGTAGGGCCACGGCTCTAGGTGGCGCGCTTTCGATGTCGCCGACCTGGTAACTCCCTGCCGAGCCATTATAACGGTGACCAGCACCCCAGAGTTTTACTGTCTGAGACCCAGTCGTTCCTGGTATCACCTCGTCAATTCTATTCAGTAAGTAGAAACCTGAGCTTATCACCTACCGTTGAGCAAAGTTGTGCCCCCTTCTTGTTGCACGATTTGGGCTACGTTATTGACATAGAGATTGTCCAGTATGATGGTTGGTCCATTGACCTGTGAGCTAGTTAGTATACCTGTTGGCACGTCCGTAATTGTAGAGTCTGTTACTGTCAGTAACGCGATACACCAAAAAACAGCACGTCAAGATCGCTAGAGTAGGAGATGATCCGACTAACCGATGATGGAGACCGAGCCTATGCCTTGACCATTGTCACCTCCACGCCCACTAATATTGAATCCAATAGTGCCACCATGAATAGTTATCTTGATAAGAAGTCGTTAGAGGGTACTCTAAGCAATATAGGTTGCTTCCTAATCGAATCCAGATGGACTCGAAGGAAGAGCATACCGCTTGCCAATTAAATCCCCAGTCCCAGACCATTTGAACTGACGTAAGGCAACCGAAGAACGTCAAATTACGTGCAGTATATTGCTGTGACCCTTGTGAAACGAAATTAGCTTCATGAGAGATCAGACTACCTCGTCCGTACCTGCTCGCCACCCAATTGCACCGCCATTGAAAGTCTAAGCGCCGTTAGTAGAATGCATCAAGACATTCGGCCATATACCCATGTACCAAATCTGCAAGAGACTGTAAGCGCAGTGCCCGAGGTAGTAATGAACCTTGCCACGAACCTGACACGAAACCACCACTCCCATTCTCCGTCAGTATGCCTACATGAGTAGAAGCAGTCGCACTACTCGCATGAGGCATATTGAAAACTAGATTTTGGAGCATAGTCTGCAATGAAATGAGTGACGGACCATGAATGTCGACTAAAAGCAGTGAATGTCAAAACTCACGGCCTGTGAGGCTTGCCAATGAATACCTGTTGGCACATATGTCTGATCATTGACGGTAGACGAAAGCGGCATATCGTTCATGTCGAAGATGAAATTGCGTATATGTCGGAAAACTTGATTTTGATTAACGTACCTACATAGGTTGGGACTCAGTCAAAGTTGGCGACGAGTTGGTAGCGGGGAATAGGGGTACTGATCCACGTCACTTACCACTGGGCGCCAGCTCTATGACAACCGGTTAGCTGAAATATCAACGAGGCTTATGTCAGATTATACAAACCCCCCTGGCACATAAGGATCCGAGTCGATCAACGCAATACCGGAGAAGTCACTACAGCCTTTAATCGTCGGCCAACTGATGGCATCACCAATGAACTGAGTGTAGAAGTATTGAATTATCGGAGTACAGATCTTGTACGTTCCAGGCTAGGATGGTCTTAGTGACAGCCTACAAAGTGAGGCGTGTTCAGTGCCTACTGGGAAGTAAACTATTGCACCTTGTGTGAAGCTACTGCCGCAATCTTTGCCGCAGCGATTTCCGTTTGCAATAGCGGCATTGATGGCTTCTGTAGCGTCAAAGGTCCCAGTGTTGTCAGCACCATAGTCGTTAACTACATTCCTGTACAACTTATAGCCGGGACCTGCAAGTGGTTGCTGAACGTAAACGTTAGCAACTGGTCAGCTATATGTATCCAAGAACACGGAACTTGGAGTCTAAACAGAATCTCACGCTGCCAAGTGGCGCCAGTTCAGGCAGCCAATATCCTGAAGACATCCCATTTCCGCTGTGAGGGAAAGTATGGTTTTCCAGGACAGTGCTGAATGGTTTGCTAGGAGGACTCGTCGAGGGGACTCTGTCAGGTCCTTGTCTGCCACGAACTATATACCCATCATGGAGGTTCTGCATGTAGTTTTCAAAACTGCCAGAATACGCCCATATAGGTCCGTCTCGTAAACCTCCAGTGTAGTGATATTAATCCCATGTTCACAGCCCAGATCGCGTGCTCGCTCACCTTTATCAGGCGCAGTCCCGAAGTAATTATGCTGATCATCCACCATATAGGAAGGGTTAGGCTGACGACACATTAGACACCTTGAACTTCAAAGTTTAGGTTGGCTTACTTGAGGCCCATAGCTGGGAACATGAGGAAAATGGTCGGAGTCAGGGTTGGTCCATTTTGCCCATACATGCAGAATGGAACCGATATTCAACACGCCGATGACTTTAGCAACTCTCATGATCCTTCCTGCTGAATGATGTCAGTCCCTCACAACTGGTGATCGTAACTCTCACTACTCGATGATTCTACTTCTTCTGAGATCATACGGAGACCATGTGGAATTCACCTAACAAACACTGATGATTCGTGAGTCACTATGTGTCTCGAGATGTTATTCAAGTTGAATGGTAGAGAATATCAATCCAAATGCCCAACATGTTTCGACACTGAGTCGCGTTACTGTTCGAAGCACAAAAGATACACATGACAAACGCGCGTAACAGGCAGTTGTCGCAACTTGTGGAATTGTGTACTCGACAGGCTCACTAATGCAACTTTCTAAGAGACAGTCATTCAAAACTCCCATCTCAATATCTCGAATAAAATTCTCATGAGACACTGTACTCCGTTGGACGACACTATCGCCTCTTCCAGGTTCCTGATTCGTAGAGGAGGACCTTGGGTCACAGACAGTCTCTAGAATCTGATCCAGTTCTTGTCCTGTCTAAGCACGGTTGTATATCTTACCTCCCATCAAAATTACAAGAATCAGTGGGTGAGATTCAACAGCCCTTATATGTGCGTCTTCGACACTTGCACAGTCCAGGCTCGACACCAAATTCTATGCATCAATTGCCTCTACGTCACAGCGATTCCACTAATTCCTTTCCTCTTCTTTTTAAAAAAAAGAGTCTCGGCTGCAGCGTCATTAGTACGCAGACGCGAGGTTCCCCGTGTGGCATGCTGTAGAGCATGTGCTACTGTACCTAGTTGCACGTAAAACAGTCGCGTAAATGGCAGGTCACAGACCGAGTCTTATATCATCAATTGTAAACGAAACCCAAAGTGCTACAGGCTACATCCAAATTTGTAAATCACAACCAACGCGGTGTCAAGATGTTACGGTTTGGACCCATGGCGGCTTGAGCCAGCATTAATTATGTGCAAACAGTCTCACTAAGGCTGCACACGACAAATCCTATCCTGTACGGCCTGAGGCCGATACATTACGAGCTAACAGTCTAAAGTTTAGAAAGCGGTGTATTGGGGAACTTACTTACCGCTGAGAAACGATGAATGTATAAATAGGTAGTTATAAGGTATTAATCTGGTCGTCTACGAGCAACTCTCCCCGTATACTTTAGTTATGGCCCGACTCAGGCTTGTGGATCTTGATTGCGTTCATATTCCGCACTATCTCGCACTCACGCGTCTTTTCATTGCGACACATATCCCTGTCACAATGGATAGTCTTAGCAGGAGATAATTGCACCGATGGAGGCTGTTTTCTCATTATCTCCCAAGTACATACTGTATTACAGGACAAATTCAGTGGCAGCTGGGAAATATATGCTTTCGGTATGTAAAGTGTGCACCATGTCGTCATGGTGAATCCTGTGACTCAGTACGAACATCGAGTCGACCTCAATACTCGACCACGAGTGGCTTAAATAACGATCGTGCAAATTTACGATACAATTTCATCGTTGCACTCGCAGCATCTAGTGAGAGCATCCGTAGACGTGTATATTAAAAAGTATGCGTGCGAAGCTTTGCCGATCAAGTACAACTCAAGTGTCTTCGCACCCTGTAGGGACTCGGACGTACAAGCATTACCCATATGTGCGGCAACTATCTGCCATGCACGTACACCGATTCTACACGCCTCATTCAGGCTCTCAAACGCTATCTCGTTCTTCGCTAGAGGCTGCAGTGCTGACATGAACCCTAGAAAGCTATCGTAGTACGTCGCCCCGTTTGAATTTCATACGCTTCTGGTTCGGTGGCAGTTTCACAGAGTAGCGAAATCAGATAAGTGTTAAATAGTGATTTCCACATCGTAAGATTAGGTATAGGTAGATGTCATGAATTCTCTCGACTAGTAAGATACAGATATGCACGTCAGGATGTAAAATACAGCACGGACGACAGTAGTCTTCAGTACAAGGTAAAGGTCTGTTGCTGCACGATTTAATTGGCCACAGCTCTGGCAATGATTAGGTACGTAAGCCGATGAAGTAGACGCCCGAATTTGGAGTCGGCCTGAATGCTGACGGGTTGGCAACGATTGTTCCAATCTCCATCTGGGACACTTTCCATGACGAAGGACCATACCTGGCAGGTCATCCTCTATTGGGTCTCGATTTACAACAGGACTGTGATGCAGTCTTGCTCATTCCAGGAGCACAGTCAATCACCAAGCCCTCCTGACTGGATCAGACAATTAAATATAACTTACCCTTATTATCTTTCCCATTTTCCATGAATATAACGGCTCGGAGAAGATAGTCCAGGAAGACATTGAATACAATCACGTCCCAGGATACACACACAACCATTCCCAACGACCAAACAAGTGACCAACCGGGATGCAAAATATTGTAGGCGATAACAATATTCATTGGACAATCGGGGTAGGAGGCGTCGACTTCGCTTGGCCACGCTCCTGCAAGACGACGTCTTTGGGGAAAAGGTTTCAGTCTTATAACCTATTATAAGAAACCAAGAGCCAATCGTAAGACCACGTTTCGTCAGGGGAATCAGTCGCGGCTTGCAAGCTCTACTGAGGAGCGCTCATCCTTGGCCAGTGGCGTTTGATTTTGTCAAGCCCATAGGTTGATAACTCAGCCGTCGGTATCGAGCTTTTCGTGAGGCTGCAGACTATCATCTGGCTTACAATGACCGGGGACAATAACCAGAAAGATGGAGGAGGCAATGGGGAAAACTCGAAGAGGGGAGGATCCTCAACGGATCCGTCGACCCTCTTCATGGATGTTGGCAATGGAACGTCCGAGTCATTGGGACTAAGTCATCTCGCATTGAGACTCTGGAGAGACTCGCAACGCTACGGGACGTATGCAAATACTATGCCGTATTTCAGCTCGGCTCTTTGCGCTGATACTTGCATTCGTATGATTACCCTACATCCCGGCGACTTAGATGACCCCATATCTTGCGAACTGTCCGTCGAGCCACTCAATGACTTGCCTCCTTTTGAAGCACTATCTTACTCATGGGGTGATCCTGAACTCCGCACGCCCATTATAGTCTCTGGACAGGCTTTCAAAGTTACAGTCAACCTGGCAACGGCATTACATTATCTCCGCTATCCAGATCGGCCAAGACTGTTATGGGTTGATGCAATTTGCATCGACCAGCGGAATGCCCAAGAAATAAACGTCCAAGTTCGACACATGGTCGACATTTACGGGAGGGCAGCAGGGGTTTTGGCATGGTTAGGCCCAGACAGCGGCTTCGCAGGTCCAGCTTTTGAGATTCTTCGAACAATCTCGGATAGGGTTAGCCATGGAGAAATAGAACTTCTCACCGCCTTGTTCAGTCAACCATACTGGACTCGTCTCTGGATTGTTCAAGAACTAGTGCTTGCACGAGAACTTCAATTCGTCTGCGGCTATGAGTATCTTTCTTGGGCCGCCATTCATCGATTCTTTGATCACAAATTGTCCAGCGGTGCCACACCCTTTGACACTCTCCCACAAAGTCTGAGAACCGTGGCCTACAGATTGCGCCATATCTGGCACGCTCGCAATATTAGAAGTATGGGTCGGAATCTCACCTTCTCTCAATTACTCAATAAATACAACCCCTGCCGATGCTCTGAGATCAAAGACTATGTCTATTCACTTCTTGGGCTTGCACAGAGGACTTCCGCGATTCACCGATTCATCCAACCGGATTATACAGATACCACGTCTACTGAAGATGTCTTTCGTAACGCAACAGCATCTGCTATCTTGGAAGACCAAAACCTCAACGTACTCTGCCTAGTCCGCCGTTATTCGTGCCATAATCCAGACAACATAACCAGCCCTGTAGCAATCAGCAACAGCTGGGTTGGGGATTGGTCATGTGTGCGTGTTATCAGGCCGTTAATAGAGCCTGACGATGCGAAGCAGCTGTATTCCGCGTACAAACCAGGTCGCTTCTCCGAGCAGGACAACCTGGATCTGAAAGATATTGGGGTTTTGAAGGTTTATGGTGCAGTTGTGGATACTCTCGATGCTGTCAGCGTAGAAGCGAACCCCCTTTCAGAAGACTGGGAGGCCTGTGTGCAATCATGGGAACCTTCCAATATCCAAGTTTATCAATATCCGTCCCAGGAATCTGCCGAAGACGCGTTCTGGCGCACGCTGATCATGGACGATTGCTTTGCCCCGTTCCATAGAAAGCATGAACGGGTTGTATCTTCGCACATGGACGATTATCGAGAGCTCTATCGTCGGTGGAGGTATCACGATGGTGACAATCACCCGGATGACAACCGATCTTTTGCAGATTGTATTCGATGGGGGGCCGGCCTTAATACCCTAGCAGGCTGGACTTTTGCCACAACAAAGAAGGGCTTTTTTGCTAGGGTGCAGCCAGACGCAGAAGAAGGTGACATGGTGGTGCTACTGCAAGGCAGTTCAGTGCCTTTCGTGCTCCGTCCCTTTACGGAACTTGACCATAGGAACGTAAAGGAGCCCACGCTTGTGGAGAACGCTTTGAAGATGATTGGCACTGCATATGTCCACGGGATTATGGACGGCGAGGCGGTCACCAATGGACTTCTTTCGACGCAACAGGCATTCCATCTTGTCTAGATTTCATCGACGATAGCACTCTCCTTGAAAAAAAAACAGCAAGCATTGTCTTTCGGCTTCAGCTTAATGGGATGGGGTTTAGGCTTCGTCGCCTATATACGACGCAGCAGAGGTAATCGACTCTGATAGAGGTGTATCAGTTGTCGGTCAGAGAATATTGCCAAGGGCCATACTATGGGACAGGGGCTATGCTACATGCAGACGTGCTTAAGAATGCTTCGAGTTCAGAAAAGCGACGTGAGTTGGTTATATATGTTTGGTTCTAGCTCGTCTACTATCAATGCCCATCAGTTGATCTGTTTGGTGTATTGTAGGGGGCAGGTTTAAACCAGCCGCAGTCGATACTAGAGCGGCCTATGTAATAAGGCTCGTGTATGATAAGTTTGACACGGGAGCATGCAGCCTACGGTACCACTTGTCGCAGCTGAAAGACCTTTCAGTTATTGATCAAGTTCAATTCTGGAGCGTATAGGGCCGCGGCTAATTACACTCGTATAAATTAATCAGGGCTGAGTGAGGTATAAAACTGGAAGTTTGGACAAGATGAGGGCGGCAATAACATGTCAGAGTATGAAATATTGAGTTTCTCAGATGAAAGAAGAATTAAGCACCAGCCGAACCTAACGATTCAGGCCCCGAAGACAGTCAAACAAATACACACGTGCCCGTTCCCCCACCTTTAACAAGTCTGAGATGTGGGAGTAAAGTAAAAAAATGAAGATAGAGAGGGCTTGATGGGTGAGAGTTGATCAATGAGTGCGACTGACATATCTTGTATAGCGTTCAACTATCTACTCCATTAGACAATACCTACCTCCCAATGTATCTCACAACGTGAGTATAAATGATACATGCTACCGAGATAGAAGGTGCCTTCTGCGCTCGAAGGATCGCTCTTACCTTACAGCAGCATCAGATTGTCAAGTCGCTTGCCCTGTCGCAAAACTCTCACTCCGTTCCTGCCCGTCCAATTCCTAGAACATCCAGAATGGAAGCTCACAGCGGAGCAGCCAGAAAGAACTATACGGCACTAAGTGAATGACAACCGCCTCAGTGGTAGGCACGATGCATCGGAATTTGATGATGATGTGCCCATATCCGGCCCAAAGCCGCCCCAGCTCCTCTCATCCCATTTCACATCATTCTACAACAACTTGGATGATACAGCAACACATCACACGTCCTAAACACTCACAATTATTGTTTCCATACACCAAATCCATACACTATACGTCATAGTTATCACCATGTCATACTTCGGTGAGGTCTTGTCTGTGTTCTTGAGTTCCGTCTTCTACTGCGCTGTATTATTCCTTATCGGATACGGTCTCATGGTCTTGGTTCGCGCGATATTTCACAGATGTCAAACTGCACGCTCCAGCTCGCCGAAAGACGAAGCACATTCGGACGTTGAAGCGAATCCGGATGCCTCACAGGATGCCGATGGTTTCAGCCACAAGGTGAACACGAACACCACCGACCCTCCATTCCCCGCTGCACACTATCGGTGACTTCGCGCATGCCACCGTCCATTGACTCTGCTGCGTTTGGTTGCACCGAAATTAGAGTACAGTAACGAGGTAATTCATATTCCGATAAGTCATCGCAATGCTCAAGTAAATTTTTTCTCTCAGCTTCTCTTTGCACATGAATCTCTCATCCCCCTTGGTGCCGACTTCCTGGTGGATTCTACTACATCGTTACAGCATGCCATCACATGTTCTCAAAGTCGTAGACTCCTCGCTGACTTGGTATATCGACAAGGTTTATCGAAGATGTCGTGTTTTCCAGGACTATTTTCTCTTCCCGGGCTCGTAGGGTGTGGCTGGACCAACGGATCCATTCTGCGGTGCAATTTTGGCTCCGGTATCAAGCGCATCATCCGCGAAACCGAACCATGCCTGAGTGTTGTCTGCCGTATTCGAAGCAACAGCGACGATGAATCCGGTCCCATTGTGTCCTTCATGGCCACCGCTGATGGTGAAAGTCTCGTTCGAGCTGCAAGGCAAGTTGTGGAAAGTCTTGAGGCCGCAATCTTGGTTTGGTAATTCAGGCACGACAAAGTCGCAGGTAAAAGGTATCGCATCGGGAGAGGAATAGTCGTTGATCATCATATGCCAGTTACAGACTGATGAATCATTGCTGGCACGTTGGCGAGTCGCGTTTGAGATTGTCCATATGCGATCTTCCTCGCCGGCTTGCAATGGAGACGCATATGCGAAGCCCGTGACCAGGGCCAAAACAAGCAGGATAATATCCATAATGAAAGCAATATGATTTTCGCTTCTTGACTGAAGGTATCTGCGTGATCTGTATAAGGGGTGAGTGTCTTATTCGTATGAATATACGATTTTGTGCGGTCATACAACTCTTCTTATATCGCGTATTACCTCTCAGCGAGATCTACTTGCGAGCAGATTTTCAGTCATTCCAGCAGTAATCAGAAGTTAAGGGTATCTTAGGTATCTGCATCAAGCCCAGCCGCAATCAATGTTTGTCAATCATGAAACCTCGTAAATGCAGATACCCTTTAATTTCTCACCAGATCCAGCCGTCAAACCTTTTTTCAGCAGGAGTTTGACGACCCATCTCAACTTCGAAAACTTCATCCCAGTAGGTCCCATCCATCTGGTGCTACAGTAAACAAACCTTGCAAAGTTCGTGCTTTCTCTCAATGCTGTTTGCTCTACGGTTCACATGCGCGGCGTCCTGGGAACTAATTCAGAAGATATATAGGGGGGAAATACAGGGCAGCAGAACGGCATCGATATGCATGTCTGACAGCTGCTGGTCCCCGAGACAGGGCAAAATCGGTCAGAACAACGCCTGTCGCCTTCAAAATCTTCTTAGCAACATCCCATATGCCGAAAGATACAGAATGTGATTGCGAGTCCGATGTTTCAACTCCGTACGCTTGGTACTTACTTGAGCCCATGTGAACGTGTTTGTCACAAGAGCTTGTTTGACGTTACGCAGAATGTGCAAGCGAGAACCAGGTATGTTTCGTATGTAGACAAACCAATAGGGTTGACACCAAAGCAGATGCACCGTGTCTGACCTCAGAGCTTTTCGTGCGCCGATGATGGCCGCGAGTACTTGCTGAAGAGTCACAAGCAGGGCTTGGTTCCGCACCCAAGACAACCGACTTTCATTCCGTGTGGTGGGTCTCGAAAAATGCAATTTTACTAGAGTGGTCGCACATCGCCTCATGGCTCGCAAACCCTTTGTCCGAGTGTTGAGGGTTGGTGTTGTTTGACACCAAGCGGTGTGACATGAGCCTTTCCTCAAGCTATAGGCCATGCATATCCTGATCCGCGAGAAAGCGACCTCCTTACAAGCTGCGTGGAGTAGCTAGGTAGTCTCAACATTCTCGTTGAAACCCAAATGCTGTTTGAATTCGCTTTCTGGTCTTGCCTGAACGGTAATTCATCTCATCGAATATGCAACTTTAAGAATCAATACCATGTGATGCTTCATTAATCGTGTCGCTGATTCCCAAAATAATTATACCCCTAAACACCCATCAACATGGTATCCTCCCATAGACGCCAGTACCATGCATTGATTATTTATACATTTTAACTCCAATTAATACAACACACTTTTTCCACTTCTTACTTCAACCTCGGACAAGATCCAGGGCTGTGGCCGACGGTCGGTAGCTGTTTGCTCCACTACCGGCTGAAGTGATGGTGACTGCCCGCGTCTCTCCCAGTGATTTCCTCCAAACCGAGGCTCGTGAGTAGTCATGGGATTGCTTATGTCTAGACCTATGGAAATGTCCCCTTGAGATTGAATAGGGGCTTCAGAGTGCTCTATCGGAGTGGCGCCTTGCACTGTGATGCTTGGCGGGATGTACTTTTTTGGAATACGAAGGCGAGGAACAGATGGGAACGAAAGAGCTGGAACTTTCGACTTCTGGGGCGGGGGAGGAGGTGGCGGTGGTGGTCTCAAAGCAGTGCTTCCGGGCTCTTGTGTAGGGTAAAGTAGAGGTCGACGATCAGGAGATGGGCCACGGCTGCCAACAGAGGAATCCCGGCTGTGGGAAGGCAGGCTGTTCGAAGATCGACCGTAAAGCGAAGCATCCCTCGCGGCGGATGAATTTGATACTGACAAGGATGGTGGTGGTGGTGCATGGTTCAGAGAATGGGTATCCATTGTCGCACTTAGATACACCTGAGAAGTATAGGAATCCCGTTTATAGACCTTGGGTAGTTGTGGCGGAGGAGGATATGAGGACTGACGACTATGAGCACGAGGCACGTAAGCCGCATGTGTAGGCAAGACGCTTTCAGGACCCGACTGCGGGTGGTTAGGGTTAAGAGCATAGTTCGGCCGCTGTAATTGGATTTCTTTTTCGAGCATATCATAGTATTCTTTGTTGCTGCCCTTGTACATTCTCTGCGAGCGAAGTTCGTAATCGCTCATCGGCGGCGGAGGGCCCTTGTCGGCGGCAGAGTATGCACCGGGGAGAGGAGGAGTTACAGCATCGATGCCAGTCCGTGGGTGGCTCCAGGAATGAGTAACATCACGATACATACGCTTTTGCCTGCGGTGGTGCACCCAGAAGAGCGCGAGGCCACCAAATAGCAACAGAGCGCCTCCCACTGCGATGCCGACAATGGCTCCGGTTGTCAGTATATTGAAGCTTTCATTCCCGGGCGAAGTGTCTGGTGGTTCGGTTATATTCACTAGACTATCCGTAAAAAGAGCGCCACTAAGACCGATCAATGTCCCTGCGGCTGGCTTCTGTTCACAGCCAGCTTGCAGGGCAGTGACAACTAAGTGGTATTAGCAACATTGCTTCCACAAAAGAAATGGTCTCATACAGTTGGACATATAAGCCTGGTTTGGACTTGCGGCGAAACATTGAATGCAAGTGCTCAAATGCACGTTGTCAAGAAAGTCACCATCTGCTGAGCAATAGTCATATTGCGGTGCTGTGGAACTCAAGTTGCCAGATTCAAGAGCTTGCTGCAATGGCTGACAGGCATATTTGATGTCGCACGGCGATGACACTGGTTTTGAAGCGTTTCCTGGAAATCCAAACAGGCACACGTCCAGGGAATAGCGCACGTTGTCTATTATTACGATTAGCGAGGAGCTCCCTCATCTTGAAGCAAATCTCATACATAGAAACCACGAAATATCGTTCTCTGTATCGCTTGTTGCGTTGCTATTTTGCAAGCAGTTGACACAATTCTTAAACTTAACACCTCTTGTCGTCGACTCGTAGTCATCATCAGTGCAAGTGATATCGCTAGGCTCGGTATTGGAAGCGTTTGGATCCGATGAATCGCCCTCTGTGTCGTCTAAGCAAAGAGCAGCGCATGCTGACCCTGGTGTGACCTGCAACGCATTTCCGAGGGGCAGAAGGGAGAGCACTGCAGAAACCAATATCGATAACGGATTCATCGCGGTTCGCGTCTAAGAGGGCGCTTTGTGAATAGAACAAGGACGAAGGGAAGAAAGCGACGAGACCAGCTATGTCCCTAGCATGATAGGTACGGAATACTTCTGTAACGCAATATGACAACGCTACTAAACAATCCAAGAGACAATCGCTAGAAACTATAATGCCCACCCGTGAAGCGGAAATGTGGATGAACACCTACAGGTGTTGAGGATACATAGTCTCTATATCTTCATCTCAGCCCAGCTGGGGAGAAAGCCCCACACGCAGCTCATGGGAACTAAGCATGCGTTTGATAAAAGACATCAACGCGTGTGTGCGGTACTATGGCCATTCGGGAAACCGACTGTTGGGCATCGAGCCAATCAGGTCCGAACGGGATCGTAGGTCGCATGCAGACGGGAACGAAGGCTGGCTTTTGTCGCCATGGGCTGATTGCGAAGATGTTTAGCGGGCCAATTGCGTCTCTCGGCCGAGGGTGTTGAGGAATGTGCAGCTGTAAAGAGGGCGAGAGTGCGCGAGTCAGCCTGTGGTTGGTGGATTAAGCAGCTTTGGCGCTTGGAACCGCAGGCAGAGCAGGGCCCCAAGGAGGATTTGCGCCAGGCGGGCCCAGACATGCCTGAGTGGCGTCTTAGGCGCCGGCCAGCTTGGGCGGCCGTCTTTGTTTCCACATGAGCATGTCGGACCAATGATGTGACCGTCTAGGCCTACCAACGCACGCGCTCAGAAACGAAACAGAAGCCTTTCTCGGCCTTCCGTAGGATCGAGGTGGCAACGGCGATCTCATTGTTGGCTTTCACATAGCCGACGGAGATCTAGCGACAGTACATCTCTTCGTGGCTACCGGAGCTGCGAGCTGGTAGCGGACGAACCGTTTTAATGCTCGGCCATTTTGGTCATCTTTTTCTTCATACTATGATACTGTGGCACCGGCATCGCGTAAACAACAGATCTGACCGCGCATCCAAATCGTTCACCTGTGATGGGGTACGGAAATACACGCCCAAGCGAAGGCTCGATTTGTTGTGGCCCATGACGCGATGCCCAGTTGCCTGACCAGATAGAAAAGACCGGCAGTGTCAACCGCCGAAACCACATAGAGCTGACGAATATGGACTGGAATGCCAAGCCAATTGCCGCGGCGGCGGTAATTGACTCAGGACTGGGAAAAGCGGCCAACCCCCCTCACACGTTGGTGTGATAGTGATAGCAGCTGCATAATAGGTATGCTCCATCCTTGCCTGCTCTGTGCAGCTAGCTTGACGGGCGAAGGTGGATGTTCGCCCGATTTCCGCGACGGACGATGAGTCTATTCACGACCCCCTACCTACATACTTGATGAACCTACCTACTCGCCTATTATCTGCGACCCGGGTCTACTTGATGTGCTCCCAGCCACCCTGACTCGGACTTTGTTGACTCGAACGTATAGCAAGCGAAAGTTACCATGAAACGACATATTCAACACAGGCACACCCTTCGAAATTCAAAAAGCGGGAGAGAGGTTATTATACTATTAGTTGCATAGAATAAGTTGGCGGCATAAGGATTTTTTCAGTTGTTGTTAACACGTCTGAGGGCTGGAGGGCCTCGTATCTAGTAACCCAACGTGATGCTTGTATAAGTGAGATGCTGATATGCTCAAGATCAGATTGAAAATTAAGTAGTCAATGTTCTTGCGAAATAACAGGTGTAAAGGGGCCAGGTATGGCGTACGCCTCTCTTCGCTTCAATATGAAGCTAAGTCGGATAAGAAATTGAATTGCCTGGTTGGTGATCGACGTATAAATTCAGGGACTAGACATGGTATATGTGAATGTATGTCATCTCATTCAAGATCCAGTTATGAATACTAAGCTGCGTGTAGTAATGAAGTTGCTCATCGCCCTTTGATCGATTTTGCTTGCTATCGACGTTAGACTATGAAGAGTTGCATCCTAGAACATGGAATGCTATAAGCAGATATAACAATCACAACACAGCACAACACGAACTAAAGTCAGATCCATCTCGTAATCAAGCGAAATCTGAAGTACCCGGCGAGGGTAGAGAGATCCTAAGTTTCCAATGACCAGGTAAGCTAAAAACAGTTTGGTGCTGTCGTATGAGAGCACCAAGCCATCAGTCAGAAGGGGCATTCTCAAGTGTGGCCTTCAAACACAAGTAGGAGAATACAATCTATCAATAGTTCTGTTATGCTCAGTCTCTGTCTTGTCCCTTACCTGCTCGCTACTCCAAACCAAACGTATTTGAACTTGACAGCATAAGCGTTTGGGGTGGTCAATGAGCAAGTCACTAGATTTGACCTTCAGGAGCCTTGAGTTCGCGCAAGATCCCTTTACGATCTCAGGATTTATTGACTAATACATAAACAGACATCTAGTACTGGCGCTTTGTTCCATCTACATACGTGCCCTATTGTCCGTACACTGGGTCGAGATGGTAATTAGTGATTAGCCTATCGATTTTAGACATAACAACACAATGCTCACCCAAGTGAAAACATATGAGCGCTTTCAAATAGGCCATCTTTGCATTTTATGGTCTTTTTTCCAGCCGTCCACATTGATCCATCGAGCGTTGGTACCTTGAACCTCACAATATTGGCTCGCACTATCGAGAATAGTTTACTACACCCGTGACGAGACGTTCAGAAGGCTTACGTTGAAGTTTTGATTCACAAAAAAAGAAAAAAAGGAGGGGCGGGGAAGAGGGGGGAGGCCGTCTAAGAATTCTCACAATATCACTCTTAGATATATCTACTTCGTTTGCGAGTCAATGAGTGCGATAGATAATAGTAGCCATTGAGATATGTTTGCTCTGGAAAGCTGGAATGACGTGGCAGATTATCGATGGAACTGTCAAGACTCAACAGGATGTTTAGTGTAGGACGAAGAAAGCGGACAGACATGAAATCCTAGAGTGTCAGAAATGGACATGATATAAGTGTTTATACGCTCTCTCACATTGTCATATCTCTTTACGAGCGGATTAGCTACGTTGCGGGGAAAGCTGCGTCAGAGATTCGGCATATGAACGGGAGCGATGCAATAGCTCGATGGTCAGATCCGCCACGAGCATGCATCCAGGGACGAATATGCACGGCGACCAACAACCCAAACCATCGGGCCCTCTAAGATGACGCCTCACGTCAAGCCATGTACACAGTGCCGCATATCAAGACTTTTACTTAGGTAGGTAAATTGATTACCTGCTTTTATGCTGTCTTTAGTATACGATTGATTATTTAATTGAGGGTGCTAGGAAACACGCTCTAGTAGGACGATAAAATGAATATATTCATTGTGTGTTCAAGTTTGCGACAGCCCACGCGACACGACCAAGTTCGGCAAGTGAGAGGTTCCACTGCGATCCAACGGCGCTTCTCGAATGAAGATGTTTAGGGGCCATTCGCAACAAGTCAAACTTGAACGGGACGCACTCTGTTTGGAGCATTGCCTCTGTATTGTATTTTGGTTCGCATGCAGACTGATACGAATGGAGACTCTTACTGCAGACCTAGGTACTCTTGCCAACTGTTCCTTGGTTTGAGGCTCATACCTAGACGCTGATCGGACTAAGGTTATGATCATTTAGTACCTACATAGTCTCAATGTCAGCTTTTGGTAACTCTCAAGCACGGCAACCAGACCACGTCGCGGAGACGATAGGCCATATGAATGGACATTATGTAACATTTGATGAGCAATAAGTACATTACCGTGGGGTGGGGGGTATACAGGACCGTCACGGGCATTATGTTCGCGTTCAAGTCAGTCATGCCAGACCAAATGGATCCTGGATTTGCAGGACAATTACCAGTATTATCTTGTACTGTAAATTGTCACAAGTAGCCGAAATTAATTTAAATCGAACATCGCGTTCGAATTTATGCCCGTCTGTACGGTATAGCCGTCACTACCACTAAAGGCCGTCACCACCACCTAAGACCATGACCACTTCCCAGGATCGTCTCCGTCGCTGAGATCGCACCAAAAAGGTACGTACCCCGTCACTGCCGTATCAACTTTGCAACTTCCAAATCATGGTATATATGCTGTTTCAAGCTATGCTCCCGTATGCGTACTTATATGGCCCCGTAGCTCAATTGAATAACTATGTGACTGTAATATCGTAATACTGTAATTCCAGTACTCCGTAGACCTGCTGTTCGATTCCGTGATGTGACTAAGTTTTTCTCCGATTGTGACGATGCTATAATGTGACTTGGTAATCATTAGTACGAATAGCTGTACCGACTGTACCATACAAAATAGGTGGTTCAGCAGGTACAGTGATATTTTTCCCGCTAAAAGCCCGCTCCAGGATCGTTTTGGATTTCCAGGATCGCATTCAATTTCCAGGATCGTCTCCAATATCCAGGATTACCTCCGCCATATATTATCCCATACTAGATACCTTCTTACGCGTTTAAAATTATCACGTATCCGAAATTATCACTCTAAAAAAGTTATCAGGAGCACAGCACCAAACCAAGACGATCCTGGAGGCCTGAAATAATGCCCGGGATAGTCCTGTATACCCCCCTCCCCACGGTAATGTATAAAGCAAGGCGGCAGAAACGTCACGGGTACACATTTCAATACCGTGGGCCAGATTGAAACTCAGGTAGGTCCTCATCATTCATCTTTATTGATACGGGGGAGCCGCATGACGACGTTGGCACCCGACGAAGCGTAAGTAACGATTCAAGTGTTGGAAGGTTTCTGTGAAGCTTTAAATGTTCCGTCGCGAGTGTTGTCCGTTTGACGATGTGTCATTGCGTGTAACTAAACATCTGGATGTGTTACTTAGTACACAGCAGAGACGCAATACACAAAATCATCCTGACCAGTCTCGCCAGCTTCAACATCAATATTACCGGAAAGTGTCCAGCGTGACACACAGAGGAAGCGAGGGCTTTGGGGAAATGGGGCACTGAGTCTGCCTGTAAGTGGCAGGTAGGTACCCATTTCCAGTGCTTGGCGGGCGCTGGGCGCTTAATTCAATCCTTCTATGGCCCCCATTCTCGAGATTATTCTGGATCAAGGTTGGCAGCGTGACCTCCTTGCATGTCCCAAGAATATCGTTACTGATATGCTGTTAGTTCCTCTTCGATTCCTTCGCATTGCCATAGCACCGAAAGCAACAACCAACCGTCAACGACAAGGTGTCGATGTGACGATGCGGGAGATGTGATGCACCTGCAGTGCCAGTGCTGGATCAACGCGCCGACTGCGAGCGAAACTGTTGTCCAATAACATGTGAGAGTAAGAGGCATGGTTGCCAGTAATAGCTTAGCGGGGATCATTGAGGGGGGGCGTTTTATCTTCAACCATGGGCGAAACCATGGCCGCACATGGCCTGCCTAGGTGCCTCGCCTGTCTATATTCGGAGCGTCCCGCCGCCGTTGGACCACTCACATCTGATTCGAGCTGTTCCCCCACAGAATTCTGGCTCTTGGTGACAGGCACTGGTCCACGATGCCCCTCTTCTCAGACTCGCCAGGTTACATGAGTTTCTGCATGAGGTTGTCGAAGGACCTCTCCAGCGGATGGTCTTCTCGATTCGTGTCCATTTGGCGAGAGACAGGCGACGCCAGTGGTGCTAGGGATACCATTATAGTCTGCGCATCCCATCCTCTTATCGTAGCCCACCCCGGTCGGAGCCATTTCTGCTTGCCCGGCATACATTCTATATAACCTTCTCCCCCCGTTCCCCACTTCGGTACTTGTTGTTCTTTCGGGCTGCGTTTGCATGTCTACCTGATCTAGTCGTTGCAGGCACTGTGCTGAAGGAGCGAATTGAAGGCACCATTGTCCGGAGGTTGGCGACGCTGTCGATGTCAAGATGAGGATAGGTTGCCTTCAATTTGCGCCTGAGGTCGCTGACCGCAACAACAACCTCAACCGCGCCGATGCCATCCTGAGCAAAGCGAACCCCCAAAACCTCGATCTCCTCGTCCTGCCCGAGCTCGCTTTCACCGGTACGCTGCGTTTTACGGTCCTTGCGCCTTGTTCTTCATTGAGAGACGATCACTGACTGAATTGTCCAAGGATACAACTTCAAGTCCCTCTACCACATCAACCCGTGCCTCGAGCTCAAAGGCTCCGGAATTTCCGCTCTATGGGCTCGAAGTGTCGCTCTGAGGTTCAACTGTGTAGTTACAGTAGGATATCCAGAAAAAGTCGACGTCAAACTGAGATGGCCCACCTCTCCTGAGTACTACAACTCAGTCATCGTCGTCAACCCCGACGGTGAGACGATAGGGAATTACAGAAAAAGTTTCTTATACTACACCGACCAGACCTGGGCCTTAGAGGGACCGGATGGCTTTTATGGCGGCTCTATACCCGGCCTGGGCCAGACAGCGATGGGGATTTGTGAGAACCACTCTCTCTACTCACACCTGTTAACTCTGCTAACGATCACATGTGTCTAGGCATGGATATCAAGTAAGCTATGCAGGCTCGTATTTCTTGCGTCGCATCCTAACCATGCATAGCCCCTATAGATTTGAAGCACCATGGAACGCTTTCGAGTTCGCATTCCACTGTCTCCAGGTAGAGGCCAACCTGGTCATTTTGACAATGGCTTGGCTCACTCGAGAGGACGCACACTTATTCACTAGTATGCCGCACGAACCGGACATGGATACCCTGACATACTGGCTTACGCGACTGGAGCCTATCATCCGATCAGAATGCGAAGATGAAATCATTGTGGTATTCTGTAATCGTACTGGAGTAGAAGACGACGCTGTGTATGCCGGCACAAGTACAGTATTGGGAATCAAAGATGGTGAAGTCAGTGTGTATGGTATCCTCGGCCGTGGTGAGAGCGAACTACTCGTTGTGGATACCGACGCTGAACCGTATGCTAAGCTCGTCTATGGATCTACTAACCCGAACTCCGCGATAGCTTCGGCTGTTGGATCCGTTCAGGAGCCCGGCAATTCGAATTGGCACGAGGCTCACGCAATCGAGGATGAAAACCCATCAACCTCTCCGCCGCCGTGCAATGTTGATTCAGCGGAGGAGTTCTCAGAACATGCGATTGACTCTCAGACGCAGTCGACAGGACTTGGACAACTAGGCCAGGCGAAATCGTTCACAAGTCAGACTCCGCATTCAAGTCAGGACTCTCAATATGATATTAAGTCGGACTTTACTGAGACACCCTCTGGAGCTCAAGTAACCGCTTATAACCCTAGACGAGCGCCACATGATTCGGCACCACGACTAGATGTTGGTGAGGATTTTAGCTACGTGCCCTTGGGCTTGGGTAGTACAGCAGCGAGCGACAGTAGCATTGCATCTGTGCAAGGCTCGATATCCTCACATGGTTCTTCAACCCTTCAGAGGCTGGGGAGTTTGAGCTCATTGAAGACTTCTGGCTATGACGAACCAAGACCGCCTTCCGCAGTCGATGATAGCTCGCACATTGACCAGGCACTGCCAACGCCAACTGCGCCAAGTCCAACCCCGCTTGATGTCAGACCAGATGTGTTCAGCCCCAGGAGTCTATCCAGGCAGGCCAATTCTCCCCGTCAAAGCATAACCGCTAGCAAAAAACCGCCTGTCATGCCAGATCGCTTATGCTCACCGAGATCACGTAACACGAATCGATCTGGATCCACGAACGTGGCCGCGCGAGGCAAGTCTTCAGGTCCTCTCCGAGAAGAGAATCTATCCAGAAACTCGGAAAGGGATCATAATCCTTATGCGGGTTCGCCCGGGAAAACAACTGCGCGAGATCGCGCGACCCAATCCCGGCAGGACTCTGGGATAAGCAGCGTTGAATATGCAACAGAGGCGAAGTCCAGGCACTCGCTCTCTCATGCCAATCCTGGGGCGAGCTGCAATGTTCTCCCGGGAGCGGAATCGCACCAGACGCATAGGGAACGAGTCGAAGTCAATGCAGTTAGCCATCAAAATCAGCGTGTTTCAGCAGACATCGGAATCGGTTCTGGTGAAAGTCAATATAATTTTCCTCGATCAGATCTCAGGGTTTCTGCGCTGAATGGCATTGCGCATGAGTTTGAATGTCGAAGTCCCGCGGAGTTCGAGGCTGAGATCAGACGAATTTCACCCGACTGGTCTGTTAAGGCCTTCTATGGCGATAGTGGGAATGGAGATCCCGATGAGATCATTGGCGAGATTGTCGTGCACCATACACATAGGGAGACTCGGGAGCCTTCCTCACTGAAGCATTCGTCCTCCAAGAAGTGTCTGGCTCCAAAGCCAAAGGCTAAAAATGTCATGGGCTCAGCGAACACTGGGGATGAAGAAGTCGGCGTATTTGAAGGAATGCTTCGGAGGCCCAATTTTCGTGTTGATTCCGTGCCTTGGTCCCCTGCAGACAGTGCAGAGTCAGCCCCAGGCAATTGTGCTCATTCCGACGCGTCCGTCGAGAGTCTGAAAGACTCGCCGATGACTGCTGACACTATTCTCAGTCCTCAGACCCCTAAAGCCATGGTGCTCATACCAAATGGCAACGATTCCTTGCCGGTGACACCTCTGACTGCTCCTTTCATTAAGCCCTTGCAAGTGGCCAAGTACACTGTAAAAGGGGCTGTTGATAACGTTAGCACACGAAGGCCTAAGAGTGCAGTATGGTAGAGCAGCGTACCTGGAACACAACAACTATCGTACAGGCCAATGCGCTTAGCTGTCATGAAGGAGAAGTGGGGAGTTGTGACACACGATGTTAAGTGCGAGAGTCTCGACTTGTAAGAGAAATGAAATGTAAAGAAGACGATTCGGAGAGGATCATCATGTTGTTAGCCTTTAGACTTGGAGTTTAGAGGTCACTTGATTTCTTTCCCTGGACAGCCATAAGCGACTGCAACATATACCTGGCCCCTCATGCTAGATATGAAACGCAGATTGCATCTCACGACATGACCCAATGTGATAGTTTCATAAAGCCCGATCCTGGCTCTTATGGTTATTATTGCGGTATCATCAAAAAGATGACACCAAGCCCAGCAACGTTGCGATGTGATAAACTTTTTATCTTCTGTCTGACGGGCGTTTAATACCTATGGTGCGTGACTTTTGTAGCCAGTCGGGTGGTGCTCCTTCAGCTCGGCCCGTGATGTCAAAAGATGTGCAACCTGGAATCAGGGGGCTTTCACATTCCATTCCGAAGCAGTCATATTCTCTTGACTGAACATGACCATATCCTAGCATATGCCCAATACTCCGACTTGCTTGTCGCTGTCGCCCCTGGCCGTTTCACGGGCGACGCGCTGAGTTTAAAGCTTCACGTCAAGTAGTACATCACCCCTTACTGCTGTGAATCACGGTATTCGGGCGAATCGGTCATTCTCACACCTTAGTCACATCTTCGATGTGCCTTGCGAATCCAAGCACCATAAGCGCCGAGAGAACGCGGCTCCAGAGCGTCGGGATGCACAACCGACAAGGGTACGAACTACGATGAATTCAACGTCTTCCTATTAGTCCAGACATGCATCATGTTGCATCAAGCTCGTTTTAGGGGTACACCATATAGCTCTTCTACTCCGCCCCGAGTAACATCAAGTTCAATCGCGTGACAGAGTTAGTGAGAGCTGTAGAGTATAGACCCCGGACTCGACTACTTTTGAACAGCTTTCAGTGTACTGTACCCTTGCATGAATTTACTTAGACAGAGAGGGAAGGTGCGTCGGCTGTGCAATGAAAGCCTTCTGGCTAGCACAACGTATCTGAAATCTATTGCGTCCGAGTAATGGTTTTCGAGTTGGGATATGGAAGGATTATTATTTTGCTATTCGAACGGCATCGAGCACCGGAGTGAGACACGAACCGAACTGCTCGCGAGCAGAAGCGATTCAAGCGACATGGAGTCACAAATGCCTTATTGCGTCGGTCTTCTCAACCAATACCTATAGGTACCTTACCGTACACAGCAGGTATGTAACCAAGCAATACGTGCAGCGTCCAATCACAGCGGTCGGGCTAGTTGTGTTAGCTGCACGATATGCGATGGCGAGGGGCTGGATGCACAGGCTTGGCATCACATAGGAACACGACTGGACAGCGGCGGATGATTCCTGCAGCCCATCCCTGTCGACGTCACCCTCTAGCGTCGGTTTGATGGCCAGTGACCGCTCGACCTCCCAGGGCCGAACAGGATCCATGGGATCCTCCATCGTGGAGGAAAGTGACAGAATGGTCGAGTGGTCACCAGCCCCCGCCAGCTCGCCCAGCCCAGCCAGTTTTCCCGCCCCCAAATCGTTCGAGCCCCCCTCATTTGGGATGGACATGTACGACCGTCACCTAGATTTTCGTCGGGATGCAATTCGTCAATCACATCTCGGGCCGCTTGACCCCATCCACGGACAGCCGGCTCTCTTCCATCCCCCAGGCTTGTCCCTCTTTGCCACGACGCTCCCGCTTTCATATCACATTGGATACCAACAGACATCTCTGCGTTCCACAATACAGTCTTTCCAGCGCTTCGACAAAGACGTTTGCTCGGAGGGATCTGCCACCGATGCTTTTAAAGTTGAGAGCACGTCTCCATCGTGGCTTGTGTGATTCGCCTGTTGGTCCTCTTGCATATTGAACCGTGGACCCCAAATGCCGTAGGAAGCAGACCTTAGGAGAGAGCCTTGTCCATTTATATCACAGGCCCAGCTCACCATAGGAAACACGTCTCCCCTAAGACAGAACTTCCTTTAGATCAATCGGCTGTCTCATAAGAAAGCGGACATCTCGTAGTTGGTTGCGAAGCTAGGCTAATAACCGCATCGACCGACGACCACCATCACTTAAACCTCTCTCTGGATCCGCCTTCATCACCCGAATACTCAATCATTTCTGGCTTCTGATTCCGAGGATACTGGGGACACCATGCTCGTCGCCACCAATTCCCCTTGCGAGAAGAGCTGTGGCAATGTGCTTGATGGGTTGTCGGCAGATCAGGTCGTTTGCGACGATGCCGCTTACTCTAGCTCATTTTCCGGCCAAGTCTTCAAGTCCTGTGTGACATGTGAGACAACAAGCACATACTTGGCCACTGATGGCAAC
Organism: Xylariaceae sp. FL1272; assembly: GCA_022432385.1. Classification (NCBI taxonomy): domain Eukaryota; kingdom Fungi; phylum Ascomycota; class Sordariomycetes; order Xylariales; family Xylariaceae; species Xylariaceae sp. FL1272. The sequence continues at coordinate 127,780 of JAJJXC010000029.1, forward strand.
CAAACTCAGTCAGACCTCGGTTCTATGCTCTGTATGTCTTGCCACTCCTGACTGTCTTTCATTCAACAGCCAGCCCTCGATGCTAATGATCGCTTTAGGGAACATGCGCTATGCTGCTAATCAGTGCATCTTCCACTCCAACGACTATCAGATTTGTTCCACATCGTAAGCACCACCAACACTATCCGATGGCACTGTCTAACAATGCGCAAAGGCGAGCTTGTGAGCCTTTCAAGGCAGCGCTTGAATATGGCAATTTTTCCACCTCAGTACTTCCTTATGGCTACTGTAGCCAGTGGGGGGATGCCGATTTCTTGACGAAGTGTAGCAATTGCCTACTGGCATCTAATTCACCGATACTTCGCAACTGTATGTGGTCATTCAAGTTTGAAAACATTCGCTCACTCACACGCTGGCAGTCATATCCGTCCTCGACGGAGCGTGTACGGAGTTGGTTCAACCACCTAATCTCATATCTCTTGACGGCGGTAGTATCTTCTCGAATTCAAAGGTCAACGTCACAGAATCAGCCGCGACAGAGGCTGTCCACACACACAACACCGTTGGCCCTCTGACTTACGGTGCTCTCGCGGGTATCGTCATTGGTGGTGTTGTTGTGCTCCTTGCCCTGGTAGGCTGCGGTGTGGTAATCAACGGCAAACGGCACAGAAAACGATATCTGCGTAAAAGAGAGGATCAAATGAGGAATTGGCCGACTCCACAAGCCGGAGGAGGTGATATGTTCGAAACACCAATCAGCCAACGACCACTACGCGGCGGCGGATGGGGCGATTCACCCATCAGTGCGGCAACTGCGGACGGTTCCTTTCCCCAGGGACGGTACTTCTCACCGTATTCATCTCAATATAACAGCCCTGTGAGCGCCGTGGATGGTCCTGGCAACATGATGTGGCCACAGGACAAGGCACACAGCATTGGTGTCGCCATCAGCCCTGATAATGATGCGTCTTACTCACCGTGGTCTGATCACAAGGGGAAGGACAGGGAACGGGCTGGGAACAATAACGGATACGGGACTGAAGACATCGAGCTCAATGGACCCATCTCCCACCCACACGAAGTGTACAATCCGCCGATACTAAGACACCCAGGTTATGGCAGATATACAGATGTTAACCCGATCAACCCTGCCGAGGGCGAGGGCAGGAGTCACGCCGTCTATTCTGGGCCGCCTCCATGATTTAATCTTTCAACGGGTGTTCAAAACACGATTTGGTCTTTTCGCGTTGTTAATGTGGCCAGGGAGGCGTTTTAGCGATGATTAGAACCGGCTTTCGGCGTGAACGTCCAAAGCTTTCAGGAATTGGTCGCGGTAATCATATGGATGTGTGGATGTCACCGTAGTCACTATACCCTATTATCCTTGTTCAATGTAAAAAGATTATCTGCGCTGCGATTTTCTCACCATCCCGTTATCCGCGACAATGCTGGCCTACAGACCTTAGTAGGTAAGGTACCTGTAGGTAGTAGGTAGGGAAGACACTACCATAGAGCATATTATATGAGAAGGACTCATACTGTATACCTCGTATGTATCCATAAACCGGAGATCGGACTAGATGAGCGTGTCTTTCCAAAACGGCACTTGACGGATTACAATGAGAGGCTTCAAGTGGTTGGAATGTGGCTGGATGGAAGAATATACCATTGTGGCGCTATCGAAGCTTGACGTCTTATCGATTACTTATCGGCCGTCCTGTTTGTGTGAATTTAGGTACTGGGTGGCTGGAGCGCTCCCGCGCTGATCCCAGGTTCCTCAATTGAGGTCCACGGGTAGCAGAAAAAATTTGGAGCATTGGATTTCCTAGCCCGATTCAAACCAAGAATATCTGCTAGCATCAGAATTCTACAGCAACACTTCGTTCTGCGACGACCCTGTCTCCAATATATTTATTCTCTTGAAAAACAGACATAAATATATTGATATCCGACAATGGCTGCGCAGCAGAAGGACATCAAGGCCGGCGACGAGTTCGCCATCAAGCCCACCAACGTCACGCCCACCGTCGACACCAGCAACTGGCCGCTGCTGCTGAAGAACTACGACCAGCTCCTCATCCGAACCGGCCACTTCACCCCGATCCCCAACGGCAGCGCGCCCCTCTCCCGCGACCTCAAGAGCTACATCAGCTCCGGCGTCATCAACCTCGACAAGCCCTCCAACCCCTCCAGTCACGAAGTCGTCGCCTGGGTCAAGCGCATCCTCCGGTATGTCTGCCTCGCCACCAACCGACGAGCAACAGGAAAAGGAACTGACAGAGATATCACACCAACAGCTGCGAGAAGACGGGCCACAGTGGAACCCTCGATCCCAAAGTTACCGGATGTCTGATTGTTTGCGTCGACCGCGCCACGAGACTCGTCAAGTCCCAGCAGGGCGCCGGAAAGGAATATGTTGCCGTCATCCGACTCCACGACAAGCTGCCTGGCGGCGAGGCTCAGTTCGCACGCGCTCTTGAGACTCTGACCGGTGCCCTGTTCCAGCGTCCTCCCCTGATTTCCGCCGTCAAGCGCCAGCTTCGTATCCGTACCATTCACGAGTCGAAGCTTATCGAGTTCGACAACGATCGCCACCTTGGTATCTTCTGGGTGTCTTGCGAAGCTGGCACATATATTCGTACTCTTGTGAGTAATGCCCATCGTTACACTATGTCTTTCCCAAGATAGCAGGAAGCCTGGCATTTGTTTGCTCCTGCATTGTCCCCGTTATGGCCAACTCTTTTGGAATTACAAACTGTTTAGCTGTGCTAATCTTGCATGTCATAGTGTGTTCACTTGGGTCTACTTCTCGGTGTCGGCGCCCATATGCAGGAACTGCGACGTGTACGAAGTGGTGCCATGGATGAGACAAAGGACTTGGTTACACTGCATGATGTTCTCGACGCCCAGTGGCAATACGACAACACTCGCGACGAGTCTTATCTCCGAAAAGTCATCGCTCCTCTCGAGACCCTTCTTACATCCTACAAGCGTATTGTAGTCAAGGACTCCACTGTCAATGCCATTTGTTACGGTGCAAAGCTCATGATTCCTGGTTTGTTAAGATATGGTAAGTTCCCATTTCAGCTCGTTACCTTTGCCAGTAGTGACTGATTCGGATCGCAGAGAACAACATTGAGGCACACGAAGAAGTTGTGCTCATGACTACCAAGGGTGAGGCTATTGCCCTCGGTATTGCGATGATGTCGACTGTTGAGATGTCTACCTGCGACCACGGTGTTGTCGCCAAAGTCAAGAGATGTATTATGGAGCGGGACTTGTACCCCCGCAGATGGGGTCTTGGCCCGACTGCCACTGAGAAGAAGAAGCTCAAGGCTTCCGGCAAGCTGGACAAGTTTGGACGTGCCAACGAGCAGACGCCCGCCAAGTGGACTTCCGAGTACAAGGACTACGGCGCTCCTGCGGGTGATGCTGCCCCGGCTGCCGATGTTACTATGTCAGAAGCTCCTGCCGCGATAGTCGAGACCACCACAACGATAGTTGAGACCACGACAAACGGTGACGAGCCAGCAGCAGATGAAGACAAGAAGAAGCGCAAGAAGCACGATGGCGAGACGGCCGACGAGAAGGCCGAGCGCAAGAGAAGGAAAGCCGAGAAGAAGGCAGCCAAGGAGGCCAAACGGGCCTCTCTCGGCAAGAAGGATGACTCCGACTCGGATTAATGAGTGTTGTCTGGATATGTTCTCCGTAGTTTTCTGTGTGATACTATGTTGGCTTCCATCAGGCTGACTTATATCACGTGCTCATGTGTTGGCGGCGTTCTTGCTGTATCATACAGTTTCAAGGGTGTGGAAAAGGCGTTCCGGACTGTTGCTTCTGTGGCTTCGGCATCAAATGTTCAATCGAAGAGAGGAGTTGTACTGCACTGCGGACTGTCAGATAGCACGTCACATTTGTCTGAAGTTATGTCAATTCTACTGTTCGTCAAATGACCCCCTCTTATAGCCATGAAACCAGGTACCTAAGCTATGTGCACGTGTGGCGTTATTTTGGATATACATAGTCATGTAGGTCATAATCTGAACGAGTTGGCAATGCCAGCTACAAGCACAGTTATTGCCGATTGCATATAAGAATGGCTGAATCGTTAACGAACATCTTTCCCCTCCTTGACCAAGCGAAGCGACTGTCAGAGTCAACGTAATCCGAAGAAACAGTAGGATCGATATGTACCCATGTAGAAGCAAGACATGCCGTCTCCCCATTCGGATAATCAGCGCCTATCGTGATCCCCAGATCGGCAATCGAGTCCGTGGGTTTTTTTTGCGCGAACATGACATGGCTCGTGAATGTACTATCTTGGCGAACCCGAGACTATGGGCAGAGCGCCCTGGTGGAAGCTTGCATGGAAGGGCTCAGCGGGCGATGAACCGGAACTGATGTTCGGGATGAGCTGGGAGCGGTGGAGCCAGCCCAAAATAAGCGCCCGCTCTAGCATGTGGCAATTGCCTGTGTCCCCTCTTGGGGGCTATTGCATGCAATCTGCACGCCTTCATCACGGTCACATCTCACGATGCCCTGCCGTGCGGTGTTATGCAGACGTACCAACCTAGGCAAGGGACTCTGGGCGTGTCACATCTGGTTTATCGTACCAGTTTTGTCTCCTTATTGGCAAGGGCGCTTCGAAATGACGTGGGACGAGGACTGCTACTGTGCACACATCGTCTTCTCGTGCTGGCCGTTGGCTCGTCCTACACTTCGTCCTACCCTTTGAAGTTGAGATAGACGAACGCAGATCACTCATGAGCACCAACCGGCTGCTCAGCCGCGATTCGTAGTTCCGATGACCGCTGAACAAGTATGCCCACCTACCTATTCTCCCCATCTCGGTCCGTAGACAGAGGGCATGGGCAGCCGTTCGCGCAAGGATGTCCATCTGGATCGCGAGTGGCCTGTTTGCCGCCCGCAACCTGCATGCTGGCCCACTACAGGAAGCTCCCCCAGAGCTCACCAGCAAATCACAGCTCTAGCAAACTCGGACAATTTCACATCACTGATCCAATATTTGCGACGTCCTACTTCTAATGGTGAGCTAGGGCATATCCGACCTGTTCATCCTACTAGACCTGGGAATCATGGTGACTACTTGTCAATAGTATCGATCTCGGCGGCAGAGAGAGGTGTAGACCATGCGGGCGATGTGACCCATCCCTTACTAGATCTAATTTTATATATGCTCTAGAGGATGTGATAGTATATGTGACCAGCTCGTCCTAGACAGTTCGTCTCTTCACGTTTCTCTGTACTTGTGCGTTTCGTTTCTGATATTGGGTAGTCTGTTGATTCTTTCACAGACTCGACGTCTATTTTCCCAAAATAATCGACATTCAGCTGGCTGAATACTGTCACTTTATAATTAATCTTCTTGTAATATCGTACAGTCGCATTTCGAGTCGTGCAGAGCTCTCCTTATCTCCTTTACCGTTCGAATCTCACCGTCTCGACATTCAGTCAGCCTTGCGAAACAAGATGAAGGTCTATCAAGTCGCTTGCACCGTTCTCGCTCTTCTTTTCTCCTCTTCATCCGCCTTGAAAGTTACACCTAATTCGCCATGCGTACCACTATGCGTCGGTACCAGCGCCGATGACAACGACCCTAACTCGTATGGAACTGAAAATGACGATATCAGCTGTTATGACACCGCCTATGCGACAACACCAGCTGGTCAAAGATTCCAAAGCTGTATGACATGTCTCCAAGACAGCACATTCTCGCAGGGAACAGAGACAGATCAACATTGGTTTCTATGTACGTTGCCGTAGTCTATTACCACCTCGTATGACACTAACACGTCGAAAGACAATCTAAGATATGCATTTGACAACTGCATATTTGGCTTTCCAAATGCCACTGACGTTCCGTCAACACCATGCTCTACGAGCACAGCTTGCGGCGGATTCCGCGATGCTTTGACCCAAGACGACTTGAACCCGAATAGCCCAGCATTCGGTTATTGCAACGTAGACGGAGCTGATCTTGCTGACACGTCAATTACCAAATGCGCCGGTTGTGTAGCTGCTACTGACAATGAGAGTTATTTGGTTAACTGTGAGTTGTTCCGTGCGTCATGTCATATCTGTCCTGCTAACTTGGCGATCAGTTCTCATTGCTTTACAAGCGGGCTGCAGTCAACGTCCCGCTGCCGGGTCAAGATTGAATCTGAATGGCACAGTCTTCTCAGACACGCGTGTTGAAGCCACGGATGCTTCTTCCGAAGGCTCTGGCAAACAATTGTCCCTGTCAACGGCAGCAATCGTTGGCATCGCTATCGGTATCGTCGTAGTCGTGGGGACAATCGCGGGAACAGCCTTTATCTGTTACCGCAAGCGACAAACCCGGAGATGTCTCCTTGGACTGGAGTCCAATTCTCGACGTAGCCACCACCGTCCTGACTCATCCCTCTCTTTTAGATGCCAAACGCATCTCACACCCCGTACTTCGGCCTACCCTGATTTATCGCAGTCAACGATTGAAGAAGAGAAAGGCTACGCGGACCAATACACAGCCATCGGATCCCATCCTCCAGCAGCATACTCACCAACATTAAAGACCATATCACCAGACTGGGAACCGCAACTTCAGCCGCAACCCATAAAATCAAAAACCCCATCATTTTCGCGACCCGGTCCAAAGCTCCAGTCCCTCCAAACCATATCAACCACCACACCCACCATGCCCGAGAAAGTCCACTACTCTACCTCACCAAAACAATCACATTTCTCCCCACAAGCCGAAACTCCACTCAGCACAATAAGCAACAACAGCACCGCCCAACTCCTACCTCTCCGTCCTTACATACCGTCAGAATACGGATACACATCACCACAAATCGGAAGCACAGACAACGGCACCTTCAGCACGCCTACATCCGCGACTACATCTTCACCTCTGCTAAGCCATAGGTGGGAGAGACATAATCAGATGTCGCCCGTATGGGAAGTACCACAGCGTGAACGGGATTTTGGGAATGCGGGACGTGTTGCGGGTGCGTTGGAAAGAATGGGTGTCCCGCCTAGTCCGGGGAAAGGCAGGAGAGTCAGTAATACCGGGAGTCCGGTTGAGTCGAAACAGATTAATGTTAGCTTTCCGGCACCTCCTACGAGGAGGTAAAGGACAGAAAGGTAATGATGAATTATGGATAATGTGCGGATGGAGAGCTAACTAATGAGTATATAGCTATGATACCAATAGATGTTTAAGATCAAGAAATGAAGATGGTTTTTGTCTATACTGAAGCGACCGCACGATGCAATTATTCAGCTCCATGGTGCGTCCATATTTGACAACGGAATGCAATTCTGGGAAGTAGCATCATAGGCACAGATTTTCAGCGGTTATCGTTACGAGTTTATTGATAATTTCCGACATGGGCGATTGCTGCTGACGAAGAGGATGTAATCAACATTGACTAGCTAGCCTAGCCGGCAAGTGTGCTGATGTCCAAGACCAAGACGGCGCACAAGCACCGCCTGTTGTCCTAAAGGAGCGTGGTAGGCTGGGTGACAGCCCATAGCAGCTGGCCATTCCAGGTAGCTCCTTTGTCGACCAATAGCGTTGCGCCGACGAGCTACGCGATAGGTGTATATAGGGGGTGTTAGGTAGCTACCCCTCGACGTTCCCAGCTGGGCCGGTGACCACCGAGGCCGCCACGAAAGCTGGTCAAGTTAGTCAGGTTGAAAAGTAGTTAGACTACGTTTCAGATAGCGTCTGAGTGCGAAAGAACACCGGTTCGATCCCGAGGCATTATCCTTTTGCAAATCTTTTTTACTCAGCACTTTTCATTGCAGTAATGGCGGTAAACCGCATTCAAGGTGTCATAGAGCATAACCATCTGTAGGTCTATGCAGAATCAACCGGTTGCCCCCGTGCACATATCCGACAACACGTGCGCCGAACTTCAAAGTTCCAATATGTCGTAAGGAAGTCGTGCCCATCACTAAAGGCATCAGGATAAGCAGGCTAGACAACTCCGTCTTACTAGCAGTGTATCACGCCCTGTTTTATTCATCTTTTACATGAAAAAGACAGGCAAAAATGCACTGATGGCATTTGCCTGTCTGAACGCCCGTGAAGCTCCCGCTCGCAACCCTGCTTTTCATGCATCGTCATCACCAATAAATAAGAACCAAAGGATATTGCAGTATCCCCGACGATCTTGCTTACGCGGTCAACAGCAAAGCCGCAGTATCATGTGTGCCCACCTCCGCCGTAAAGCTACCTGTAAATGCGCCGAGGCTCTGTCCAGTCCACACATCCAGCACATCATACGTCCCGTCCTCATCTAGCTGCGGGACCTCACTGAAATCCGCTGTCATATTTCGACTATCCGCAAGCGTGTTCATCATGAGTACGAGGGTCCCAGCTGAACTTTTCCCGGACCAGAATTCCGCGGGATTCGAAGCGTTGAAGGTGTAATCTGGGTTAGTGCCCCATTTATACGGCTTCGCTGCCGCGCCGAAGACGGGGTCTTGGTTGAATGCCAAAAGATACTTATTAAGTAAGATAGCGACAGAGTCACTGGACGCTGTAGCGAGGTTCGTGCCGATGAGTACTGAGTATGGGGATGTCAGCCCAGTTGAGGGGGAGAGAATGTGAAGTGTAGCTTACAAGGACTCTTCATAGCGGCCCAGAAAGCAAAATGCGTCCGCTCTTCGGCGAGCGTGAGACCATTACCAACTTCCAGCATATCTGCGTCGTTATGTCCGTAGAAATCGACATCGTTGACAATAAATGAGTTCTGGTTGAGTATGGAGAGAACGGACCCGAAACTCGCTGCGTACTACTCAGCATCACTCACTGCAACGTATGTTTTAATGGGAACTCACCCCTAATGTCACCACTCATCCTCCAAGAGTTGCCAGTCTCATTTCTTGAACGCCCTCAAACCCCCATTCGCAGAGACTATACAGAATCGTGCGGTTTTGCGCTTGTAGCGCATCCCTCATGATCGCGTATCGCGTTGATGTATTGGATTGAGTGTAGTCGTAGCCCTCAGGGCAGTAGTTATTATCATCTACGCATGTTCCATTCGCGTAGTTGTCTTGATCGTCGATGTCGAATGTGCAGGCCTGACACTCATCTGTCCAGTTCGACGGGACGTTGCAGTTGTCGTATTTCAGATAATCAACTCCCCAGGCGCTCCACGTCTCGGCGTCAATAGTCTCATAGCCTATACTTGCAGGCCAGCCTGCACAGGTTTTTGTTCCTGCGCTGCTGTAGATACCGAGTTTGAATCGAATTTCGTGGATCTTATCCGCAAGGCCGGATATCCCGTCGGGAAAGCTTGTCATGTTGGGCACAAGCTGCTGTGTCTCGCTATCGCGACCATCTTTCATAGACCAACAGTCGTCGAGGTTGATGTATTCGTAGCCGGCATCCTGCAGTGTTTAAGTATCAAGAGCCGTTGAGTATAGGTGAGTTGCACATACTTGTAGACCTAGATCAACCATGTATTGTGCACTGTCAAGAAACACAGTCTCATTGATGTCGCAATTGTACGCATTCCACGAATTCCAGCCCAACGCTGGGAGTCTTCCTGTTCCGTCTGCCCATTCTAGAGCACATACGGTGGAGACGGAGAGCGTGAATGCGCTGATGATGAATTCCATGATGTCGTTTTTTGATTGCGAATTTGCTCTATTAGGCAGGAATTCAATGCAAGCACGCCATCAGACGTCAATTCAGTTCAGGGGCCAGTCCAACCCATGTGTGATGCTTATATACACATTTCAAGTACCATAAGTCCTCGGCTATCATGACCACGTTGATGCAATACTTGATGTTGAAGATCTGCAATGCTGTAGATCATGTGCAGGCGACCCCGCGTTACTCAAGTTGGAGGTCGTATTCGCTATAACATATCCCGGAGTTTCTCCTCGCCTGAGTGCTACACGAGGTGCCGAATGTATCCTGGACTAACTAGAAGAGATCGCGGTTCTGTGCTTGTGCCTCTGGGTTTCCCGGGCTATGTTGCGGAATATTTCACCGTGCTACAATCCTTTTGGGTCACTGTTTGCAATGAATGCGACGACAGTGCAATTCTCGGGTCCAAAACCCGGTGTTTTTTTCATGATCGGGCTATTTCGCGGATGGACTGTCCGTGCCCTGCCAATTACGATTTACTTATCAATGAATACAACGAAGCGAAGTGGCCTGCCACTTGAGGTAAAGCGGAAGATCTGCCTAACGGAAGGCAAGTCTCACGGCCCCTTTGTAATTTACAACAATAATGGGAGGTGCTGGCGTTTTCTCGATTGGCTCTAAATGCAATACAGACGTATATGATGGGGTATCAAGGGATGGGACAGAGGAACTTGATAATTATGCGTATACACGAAATGTACACCCGGTTTTTGGTATCCATCGTTTCAGCGTGCTAGGACTAAAGCATCTAGAGGGAACCTTTTCAAGACTTGGCTACGAGTTTGAACTCCGCAGTCTGTGTCAATATCGTCTTCGCTAGTTGATGACTCTTCACGCCGACTAAGTCAACTGCTCGAAACTGCGTGGGACCTTTTATCCTCAGGCGCGGGTCTTATTTGTCTCAGTGCGGCACCTGTAACGAGATCGATAATGATAGCCGCGCCGCTCGGATTCGAAGCGTCGTGATAATCAACTGCACAGGGCAGTTTGGATATGCTGCAAAATTGCAGTTGGCCTGCGGTGGCTCTCAGTGGAGCTGATGCGTTGACATGGTCTCTAATCCAATGTACGGATACGCATAAGGTTTATATATACCAATGTCTAGTTTCTTGTCAACTCAGGCGAAACCGCAAGGCTTCAGTTAGACGTGATAGGCCTCAATGAGACTAGTTGAAGGAGTACAAAACTAATGTATTCTATCTAACAGGAATCGCCCAGTAGACTTTGACGTTGAACTGTGAACTTAAGTCCCCTTGGAAATAACAATCAAGATGATGATGATGATGCAGAATCAACCTAATGGGCAACTTCCACATCAAGGACTTCCTAGGGCCGATACCCGGAAAATGACCAGCGAGAGGTTTTGGACCAAGGTTGCGCCGATTTGCACTTCGATGACAACGTATCCGTGAAAAGGATCGGTGAGGGTTCTTCGAAGGCCAACGGATGCCCCTCAACGGATTGTTCACTTTCATATTACCCGGTAAATTGATTCATACTTACGACCAAAATATATCTGGTTCAAATAACCTCGACGGGAACGAAATGAGGTTCATCCCTAAGTTAAATTTCCGGCCCCAGCCCTTCACTTGGCAACCTCCTTACGTCGAGTGTCAATAAGTTTCAACCAATACTATCTCTATAAGCAATGCAAGGGGCTAATGTACGAGGGGATTTAGTTATTCGATCATCCAGTCCAGTGAGGTCGTTAACTTGATCTACAAACTTCCTATTTATCAAAGAGGCTGTCATTCGAATGAGAGATGCCCACTTGACTATCTTCAAGCTACTCATACAATATCAAGTAGCAATCACCTTCCGCAGTGAGCCGTGATTCGTGCTGTCATTCCACAATGCACGACTTGACGGCTGGACAGGACGTCATCTTCCAATACGATGATCCTTTTCAGTTGCAACCCTTTTCAGTACCTGAGACGCCCGCGACGCCCGTTGCCCCTGAGCAGCTGAATGCGAACGACGAAAGTGAGGATGAGCTCGTGTACCACAATGGTGTCCAGTTTTGGCTCATGACAGCTTCGTAAGTATAACATCATACATCAATATAGAAGCACATATTGATTTTCGTTCAGCGTGGCTATCATGATGTTCTTGACAAACTTCGAGGTTCCCGTTGTCACCACGGCTCTTGTAAGCATCACAGACGACTTGGGAGAGTTTCAGAATGTGAGCTGGGTAAGTACATCTGAAAACGTCCCTCTCTTATTATGTACTTCTCTCTGTAACATACAGGCTTTCGGGATACCAAAAGCAGCAGAGTCATGCTAGAAACCCTAATTACTAACAGCAGTCATAGGTGATTGCTGCGTATTTGATAGGATACGTCGGTACGCACTTGTTGATGTCGATTATTATTCGAAGCTAACACTGCAGATTCATAGCGGTAATAGTGATCTGTGCGAAGTTTTCTGACATATTTGGGCGCAAATCAATCTTCGTTTTGTCGATCGGACTGTTCACAGTATTTAGTGCAGCCTGCAGTGCATCCCAGACCCTAGTCCAGTTGTGAGTACATGTCATCGTACCTCAAGTCCAGCTGTTATACTAAACTTGCCAAGAATCGTATTCCGAGCCTTTCAGGGTGTAGCCGGTGGAGGTGTAAGTTCCTTCCTTTTGTTCCGTTGCTCGTCCGGTACTTCTTAGTTCGCCTTAATGTGTGCGTAACGCTCCTTTAAGATCCATATCACTGACGCACTTGAACCGCAGTGCTTTTCGCTATGCACAATAGTTGCCACTGAGCTCGTTCCACCTTCCAAGTATACGCAGTTTGTGTCCAACATCTCAGTTGTCAACGCTCTGTCGCTTTTGCTAGGCCCTATCATTGGAGGCGCAATAGCGTCCCGTACTAGTTGGCGATGGATATTTATCATCAAGTACGTTCAGAGTCTGCTCTACTGAATAGTGATGGCGATTCTAACTATTCATCATCAAGCGTGCCTATCGCACTTCCTGCGCTTATCATGATCATCTATGCGATGCCAAGGGACTTCCCATACCACGATCGTCCCGACCACCAACCAAAAGGTCTTGGGCAGCTATTTTCCAAAGACACGCTCAGCCGAATCGACATTCCAGGGACCATTTTGATTCTCCTTGCGACATTAGCTTTGACATCTGGATTCGAAGAAGCCGACAAGAAGTTTCCGTGGAGATCCGCCTATGTCATCACGCTTTTGACAGCATCCGGACTCCTCTGGATTGCGTTAATCCTGTGCGAGCGATACCTCACCAAATCGTCACTGGCGAGGGAGCCTGTTCTACCATGGCGATTCTTCAAAAACCGCCAGATGATGGGCATATTACTGTAAGTCTCTTGTTGTGTTTAACCGACTCGTCGGTCTGTTATCCACCTACTAACTGCTTCTAAGCAACTTCGTATTTCTGGGCGGCCCAACACTCATAAGCATCTTCCTGATCCCTCAGCGCTTCCAACTTGTATATGGCACATCTGGATTAACCGCCGGAGTGAAGCTCATTCCGTTCAGTAGGTCCCATGACGTTCTCTGTCAAGCTACAATATGTGATATCCAGCGACGGGATTTTCTGACACTTAAGTAGGCATAACCCTTCCATTTGGGGCTATATTTGCGTCCATCCTTGCAGGGAAACCGAAGATTCCAGCTCTTTACCTCGTGATATCAGGTTCACTCCTGCAGATCATCGGCTTCTCTGTGCTTGGGACGCTCCCGACCACAGTTTCTATACCACCAAGCATCTACGGTGGCGAGTTCTTAGCAGGTCTTGGCTGTGGTATGAACTTCTCGCTCTTATTTATCATGATCCCGTTGATAAACGAGAGCCGTGATCGTGGTAAGTCTTGTCCCTTCCCCGCCAGAGCTCAGTCGTTTGATATTCTGCCTATAGCCGTCGGTATGGGCTCTGGTGCACAGTTCAGAAGTATGGGTAGTACAGTCGTATTAGCAATTGCCACTTCTGTCTTCAACACCTATGCACGACCCAAACTACAAGAACTCGTTGGTGCTTCAAGCGTCGATGACCTCACTAGTAGCACGCTTGCATCGCTCCCAACGGCGGTATATCAAGAGGTCCGACACGTACTCTCTGAGGGATATAATCGCCAGTTTTTAGTCTTGACGGTTTCCGCCGCTCTACAAGTCCCAGCTTCTCTCTTAATGTGGAAAAGAAAGCAATTAAGGGTGTAGAAGACAGAAAATCTTTGTGAGCACACAGGTGGTCATTGCTGACTTCCATGCACTCCTCCTTCTTACTGATGCCTCCACCGGGTATTATTGGCCTTAGATGAATGCCAGGCTCGCGTTCCATCCCTTGCATCCAAATACCCGGTTACCGGTATACCCCAGGATGCACCAACAGAAGAACATTTCCGAGAGCTCCGAAAGCTTTCCCCGGCAACGCTGAGCTCGACGAGTCTTTCTTCACTCATTTCTAGATGAACTTCTCTTCAGACCCAAAGAGATACCCGTTGCCTTTTCATCTGTACGGCTCATTCACGAACCAAACTGTTTCACTCTCAATCTACACTCAAGATGCCGTATACGGTAGTTGTGTTCTGCAAACGAAACCCAAAGCTCACGCCAGAGCAGTTCAAAGACCACTTCGAAAATGCCCATATGCCTCTAGTGCGCAAAATGGCCAGCGACAAGTTCCCGTTATCACACACGAGACGATATCTCCATCGAATCCAAGATCCAGTCGACCACGACAGCTATCCGGCCAAAATGGTGGTGGGAACACAAGAAAATTTCGCTTATGATGCCATCGTCGAGTTTGTCTTCGAAAACGAGGCCGCGTCTCACGCTTTCATTAGTTCCATGGGGAATGAGGAGAATAGCAAGTTGCGCGAAGAAGATGAGAGCATGTTCCTCGACGTATCTCAGACGACCGCTGTTGTGTTGGGAGATGTCAAAGAGACGATGAAGTGAAACGATCCTCAAAGTTGACTACTGATTTGGAGAGAGAGGGTAGAGCAATATGAGTATTACTAAGTTGATTTGTCAGTACGACGAGGGTTTATTGCCTTGGTATCCAATACAGATATGGCTTGTGTCATAAATCAATCCTCGTCATCGCGAGTTGCAGTCTGTCCCCCAATGATATGCCAAGTATTCCCACAAGTCTTACGTGTATTTCATCGCCTTGTCCTAACTCTCATTACGTCGCCAATATGATATATCGTACCTGAGTGGACACCTGCTCCCATATATAGTTGGAAAAATGAAATTAATCAGCCCTATCGTGGTATGCGGGTGTTTTTCGCCATCAACCCATGTGGCACTATGGTTTTCGTCTCCAACACCCGATTTCTACTCCAATTGTGTAATTTCTACCCCAACACCTATTCTCACTCAGAAATCAGACAACCCCTGATTCGAAAGCCCAAGTGATCATCGGAGCTCAACTACGATATTTTCCGCGGAAGTTTCAATTGGGGTAGAAAAGCGAATGCTTACACAACCAGCTTGCAATGGCTCACGGGGGAGAGGCATAATGCGATTGGAGAAGAAAATATAGCGACTGTGGATTTGTAAGATGTTAAGGTGTATATAAGCCCTCGTCTAGGAACAATCAATATTCAACTCAAGTCAACATCCGCAAACCGTTGGCAATATATGACTCTTACTCAGAATCCTCTGCCTCTCATCATCACTCTGCTATCCTCTAGCCACAGACCAACACAGAATGTCACGAGTTAGTCAAACCGTGTTTCGGTTCACTTCGCGCCATGGCTTCGATGGCCTACAGTCCTTTCAAGAGCCCATTCCCTCGCCCGGCCTAGGTGAGGTGTTAGTAAAGGTTCGAGGCATCGGGCTGAATTACCGCGATATCGCTATCGCCTATAGCCAGTACCCATTCGCTGTCAAGGATAGTGGTAAACATGTCTCCCCACAATGCCTCTTCGCGCACCTTATACTAAGTAAGGGTGCTTGCGACAAGGAAGTACTGACTCTCGATAATAATAGTAATTCCTTGTGCCGACATGGCGGGCACTGTCATGGAGATTGGCCCACATTTCGAAAGTTCAAACGTCAACCATGTGATTCATACCCCTCCAACTTCTCTCGCGGTTGGAGACTCTGTGACAGCGACTTTGAGTCCAACTGGCCTTGCTGAGCACGCATGGGGAGGAGTCTCGGATGGCTTCCTCTGTGAATATGTCGTGCTCCCCAGTGATTGTCTGGTCAAGAGCCCGGAGAAATGCACTACGACCGAAGGGTTCATGCGCCTGGCTGGTAGGCCTGTAGTGGTTGGCACCGCATGGAACTCTCTTTATGGCTTGAAACCACTCAAAGCCGGTGACACGGTCTTGGCTCTCGGTGAGTTCTCTCCCCAAATATGAGATAAAATTGACGCCGCTCACTCTGCATACCAGGCACTGGCGGAGTTTCATTGACCGCCGTGACATTGGCAAAAGCCGCCGGAGCGACTACTATCATCACATCTTCTAGTGACGAGAAGCTCGAATTTGTCAAGACTCAATATGGCGTGGACCATGTAATTAACTACAAGACTCATCCCAACTGGGCGGCCGAGGTCATGCGCATCACGAACAACCAGGGTGTGCATCAGGTTATCGAGATAGGTGGCCAAGGCTCTTTGCAACAGAGTGTAGACTGTACGGCAAGGGAGGGTATCATTTCCGTCATCGGGTTTCTGGCTCCAGCAGACGAAGCACAAAGTGCGGGATCGAACATCTCCGCGTCCGTGTTAAACAAAGCTTGTATCATCCGTGGAATTCTGGGTGGCTCGAAACAACAACTTGAAGATGCTTATCGGTTCATGAAGCATCATAACCTCGATGTCCATGTTGATAAGACCTTTGGCTTCACTCGTGACGAGGTAATCTCGTCATTGAAGTACCTTGAGTCTGGGGCACACATTGGGAAGGTGTGTATTAGCACAGCATAGAGTCCGCCATATACTTAAAGCTCCACCTAAGCTCTTTAGTCCATGTGTTCCGCAAGAACAAAATTGACAGATCGCCACTTACCCGATTTGATTGTCTAGTGTGAAGACATGAGTGCCTTGAAAAATCCCGGCCCAGATTCTAATCGTGGTGTTAGCCATTCGATAAATGCTGTTCGATTCGTCTTCGATAATGTCTAATGTGCCAGCAAATGACGTCTCTTTTATGATACTCTTGACGGTGCCCAAGAGCTTTCTCTCGATATTCTGAAGCGAAACGCCACCGGAGGATCTCACAACTAGCGATATCATCTCCAGCCAGTCGCGTAGCACCAAGGCGCTCTTCAAACTGCAAATGGAGTGCTCAACACACCATATTGACGTTTTTGTGGTCGCCATGTAATCTACGCCAATTCGCACCGGTACGCTGAGAGCGTGAGCTGCAAATAATACCGCCCTGCTGGTGCCAGGAGATCTGGGAAATAGTGTGGGAACCCGGTTGACAGTACACATTCGATCCCCAAGGTATAAACTTCTCGAAGAACCTACATTGGCGTACAAGTCAAGATAGGCTAGCCGAAGCAGGGCGGCGGCCATGAGACTAATTGGCGCCCTTGTTGAATGCGGGTCGAGAGATGCCCCGTCTGAATTTTCTGTTGTTTCCCACGATGCTTGCCATTTGCTCAATGCTCTCTCAAAGCAATCCACGCTTGAGGCAGAAAGATGGTGATCGCTGCTATGATTTTCGAGATAGAGCCTTTGTAGAATTCCGTGTATCAAAATGTAATTCGAAAGCGGTGAAATGCGAACATCATCAGGGACTTCGACTTTGTCGAATAGGGACCGGATGGCTAGAAGAAAGTGTCGACTTGGTTGGTGGGAAGTTCTTTTCCACTGCCCGGCATCATTTGCTTCCCACTATGATTTAAATGTGAGCACAAACCAGGGTCACGATTACACCAAAAGGTCGAATTGTCGGCCGTCGACGTTGAAGATAGCAGGCGAAGTACTGGCATGTAGTAAAGGGGAGGTTCATGATGGCCAGAGGCTACTACCGACAATAACACGCTTGAAGTGTAAAGTCGCCGTACGGAATGAGGTAGTGGAAATAGACGTACCACTTCAGCGAAGTCTGGTAGAAGCAGCCCAACATCGGCATTGAGGATAAGGGGTGGAATGTCAAAAACAAAGCTTTGCAAGTTGAGCATTATGTATGCAGCTAACAAAGTTCTTCGTCTCTCCTCGGCGGCGATCCAAGCCAGCCAGTCATCCTCCCGTGTTTCGCTCTCCGGTCGGTATATCCCGTGCTCTCTGGCTAACATGGCTAATTCGCTACCCATTGAGACCGCGCTGGATCTGACCTTTTGATCAGCCCACGATGAAAACATCATGAGAAGAACTATCGAGAGATTCATCAGTATCCGATGGAACGATAAACCTTTGATTGAGATTCGAATTTGCGTCGAAAGAAGGATGAAGATGGCAATCGGACCATCGTACTCACTAAGTGTCTGCATCCTCTGTAGTCTGGCCGAGTCATCCGGTTGAGCATCGTCCTCTTCTGACAAGATATTGGACGCTACTTGCAGCTGTTCGCGCCGCTTCTTTTCTACAAATATAGCCTCGGCAATGAAATATAGACCGTAAGACTTAGTCTTCTCATACCTGTAAAGCTGCCCGATGGCAGCAATCGCTAACAGAAGCTCACTTCCATGTTTTTCGGCAGCGAAGGTGGGAATGTGTATGAATGGCAGATACTTCTGAGCACATCTAAAGTAGACCTCCATTCCGCAGCAAAGATAATGACATGTTGGAGGTGTGAATCCTACTGGGAGTGTCGGCACATACTCTTGAATATCAGATAGGATCTTATCATAGACAACGCCTGAACATGACCACGGATCGAGACGAGAGCTGCAGTCAGTATAACTGTCGCTTGCGTTCCCTGGCATTTCCGGTGACTCGTTGTTTTCTCCGAATACAATTCCATCTTCTACGATGTTGGCGCGAGGCAAGGAAGAGGTGAAGTTATTGAAGCTTGCCCGGTTGGATGGAGTCGGTAACTGACCCCTGGGCTCCAGCTCGCGGCCTGTGAAGAACTCCATGTTCAAAAATGTGTCGGGCATGATATCAGACAAGTTCAGCTCAGGTGCCCAAATAAGATCTGTCTCACTGGCATCCAGGATGTTGCGGTCGATATCAGGCGTAACGGCGGGCTCGGACGTTTGAGATGGCTTATGGGAAAGCCGCGCATGGCGTCTCAACAGGTCCCTACGGGTGTAAACAGCCTTATGAAAAGGATCGAGGGGCCGAACATCTCACTGTCTGGCGAAGAGCTGTCCACAATCGCAGGCATACGGCTTCTCTCGGGTATCTTTGCAGTGTCAGTGATGGACAAACTAATACGCAGAAGCCCGGGGCCATACGGGTCCGCTCATGGCGCAATTTGTGTTCTTGTCGTTTGAACGTCCTACTGCAGAAGCGACAAGGTGCCACATGGACTTTGCGCCGCCCTCGTGGCATCGTTGCCAGATTGCTGTGAATGGCCGATACAAATCGGGTTCAACACATTATTATGCAGCGAAGAGGAAGGCGGGCAAAGCGGATTTATTGGTAATCTGACCTAAGGTGGGTGCGCCAAACCTTCCTAGGTAGCCTCTGGCGCGGCGCTCTGTGCACCTGTGTAGTACCCGGGCATTCAACCCCCCCGACGGCTTCGGCGAGCAAGCAACAGATACCCAGTGGTGCTCCAGTGGTGCCGCACTCCCGTCTGGTTGATGGGTCGCCGAGTTGTTGCTCATTCGGTTGACAGCGGTCCAGTGCCACCGGCCATGACGATCTACCTAAGGTAGGCACCTAGGGGCAGCACACTGACTGACCAGCAACAGAAGGACGGCGGCCTACTCCAGGGACCTGCCGTGCTCTGGCCATACTGGTTGTACTGGGTGTGCCCGCTGTGTGAACATCTGGCCAATCAGCCGTCAGGTAATTGCAATTAGTCAGATTCGTCGACAGGAAATGCTCTGTGCTAAATCGGCCCCAGCAGCCTACGCGGCAGGCTGGCCAGCTGACAGTGGGCACCTGCAGCGGTCCTTCACAATCAGCATGCATTCGACGCAACGCTTCAAGGGACCAAGGTGACAAGTTCCTTGGCCGGCCACGTTCCGACTCTGGCACTCTGGTCGCCTGTCCACTGCTGCTTGTGAGTGCGTTAATCGAAAGAACGGCGAGTGTTGCTACTTCTTTCAGCCATGAACTGGCGGAAACTTCAACATGTGCTACTGCGTCGAGTTCGACGATAGTATGAGATGGGTTGTGCGAGTCCCTCTTGAGCCGTGCGTATTCCCATTCCGGCGGTTGTCACCTATCGCCTCGGGCAGGGCCAAGAACCTCTTGCGTCGTTTCTCATCCTTAACTATGTTGAAGGACGCAAACTATCCTACCAAGAGCTTGCTTCACTCTCCGAGAAGCAATAGAATTGCTTGTATCAGTCAAGGGCAGATGTATTTATCCAACTTAGGCCGCTTGAGTTTTCAGGAGCGGGATGTCTCAGCGTCGATGCCGATGGTGTCACGAGCGTGTCTAAGATGAACATGTCAATCGACATCAATATGCAAGAGCTGGAGGGCCTTCGACCTACCGCGATCCAGTCTAGATTCTATGGCCGGCACGGTGCTCTCTCATCAACTCGAAGGAGTACACATCTATGCTCCTCGATCTTGCCGATAATGCTTTCGCAAAGGGTCGGAGCAGCGTTATTCTCAGTGAAGAGCATGGGGTAGATGCCTTATATCGGCTCCACGTCTTCCGCAAGTATGCAGAAAAATGGGTTGACCCGCGCTTTGAGAATCGCCCGTTTGTGTTGAGCCACGGAGACTTCGACATTTTTCAACCTGCTCCTCAATGATGACATGCAAGTCGTGTGTTTTGTGGACTGGAAATGGAGCCGCGTTGTACCGTTGCAGTTCTTCAAACACCCTCTGTGGTTGAGCACCAGGAACACTGAAACGCTCGCATTTGAACACGAATATTTCAAATATCTCGGCTATTTTGGTAGGTTGTTGGCGATCCTCAAGGCACTAGAGCTCAAGAACTACGGAAAGCCACTCCTATCGATCGAATGGGAAGAGGCAAAAAGAATGACGAATTCCTGCCAATGCTTTGGAAAGCTGGACAAATATCGACTGTGTCGGATTCCGATACCCGAATAGGAAATATCTAGGCGATGTCCCCGGCCTCAAGGAGCGCGTTCAGGCATTTATAGAGGAGGTTGCCGCTCGTAAGGACTTCATCGCAAGCAAGTACCGTGAAGGTATTGCCTACGTAGCTGAAAAAGAAGCATTGAACAGTCACAAAGATTACCCGTCAACATTGCCACTCCCACACAAAAGGGATCGTAAATACAAGCATACGTTATGTTACTAGGTGATGTTACGCCCGAAACGTATCAGTTACACTGACGACTCAATGCGGCACACGATGAGTCCGCATCAATTACCTTGATGACACATTCCACCGCAATTGCCCATGACAGGTGTTTCCCACCTTGTCCCCTCCGGCTCCAAGCATCATCCAACATCTAATAATACGTAACATCCCAGTGATTTCCCTCATCCTACAGCATCACAATTAGTCACGTCCCTACTCTTAATCTCGCGGTACAATACGTACACAGTAAATGTTGCCAGATGCGGCTTGCCACTGGGGGTATCCATCGCCTCGGTTGGCAATTTGTGTAAACGAGTTGGTTATGTATGAGTTCAAAGCAGAGTTCTTTGCGAAATCAAATTTGTATCCATTCGCGTGACTGATATCACAAGTCAGTCACCTTGCTGCTAGAAATAAAGCACCCGGACCCTGGATATATGCTTGCCTGTATGTCCCTGAGGCGTGACCGACCTCGGTGCCTCCGGTGATCGTAAGTGAGCACCCGCTACAGCATGGGTCAGCAATAGGGGTTTCCGACTGCCCGAGAGCAAGTGGTGTTCTACCGAGCAAATGAATGTTCAAGGCTTATGAGTTGATGCAATTGGGCAGAAGCGGAGAGTCATTGCTCGGGACATGTAACTTGGGATTTACTCACCAAGCGCCCTTCAGGGTGATGGCTCCCTGGACTGTGCCAGAGTACACTCCAGAAAGAGATGTGCTTTTATACTTATCAGCATTCCGAAGGTTAATAGAAGAATTGTATAAGAAATGACGCGTGTTGATGTGACACTTACCAAGTCGGCGTATTCTTATCCGTGCATCCACCACTAGACGTCACGGCAATGCCCGCAGCAGACAAGCGAGATGAAGCCTCAGCTTGGGTCAACTTGGAACCAGATCGCTCGTGTAGCTCTGCTTGCCCGAGGGCAGCGAAGGCGAGAGCTGTGAAAATGGTGGTGAACTATCCATTGTCAATATCATGGTACACAAAATATTCGCTATGTCGGGGTACAACCAACCATCATGATAACTGAGCCTCCTGAGGAGGAAAAGGGAACCTCGAGATATTTAGAAGAGAGCTATGACTATTTGCAGACTGCACTGCGCAGGAATCAAGTAAACGTGCATCATTCTGGGGCCGTCAAGCATTATATATACCCATCTTCGCCACTCTCATGTTTGTCTCGCAGTCCTCCCTTCTACAGTACATGCTACATCCTCCTCAGCTCATCACCAGCCAAGACGCAGCGGAATGAGACCGCACATCTGTACAGATTATGTTCCCAACAGGATACCCAAGAAGTGCACTTGACGTCAGGGGTCTAAGATGATCACGGAAGGAAGGAAAGCCAAGACAATTCTACAAACGACAAATACCAGAAGTCATTGGGTGTTGTCTTGACCTCCTGCTCGTTGCGGAAATAGTCCTCTCGACGGCAGTTCTGCCAAGCGCGCCGCAGTGCATTAGCTCCCAGCAGCTTGGCGTCGCAGAGCTACTGTAGAAGACACAGTACTAAAATAGTATCCCTGGTGACGGTCAGTCACTGATTAGGACCACTGCGTATTTGCGGTTTGGCATAGTCGTGTAGGCGAGTAGGTTGCCATGCTTGTTATGATCGTCTCTGAGCTGAAACCCCAAGATTTCCCCCTTAGAGCTGTGGAATGTGGCAGTTCGGGAGGCGTTTCTGTCGTCATTTTTGACGACATCTTCCGTGCCTTCGACCGCTGTCGGCTACGGGCATTGCTGCTTAACACGGTGCCGAGAAGAATCACATCAACCCATTCAACTGGCGTTCTTGATATATACTTGGCATGTACCCTCGAATCCAGGCCCAACGACATTTGGTCATATAAATAATTGCACAAGCATGAACGACCATCCCGTCCGGACAGCGAACGACCATGTCATCTCCATCTGACCACTTTCGGAACACCGTATACTGTCATTCATCTGACCAATGGCTATACTGTAGCCCAAGCAACAATATCGTTATCAAGAGGCGAAAACGGAATATTGCGAGAATGCAACGGAGGACCGTCATGAATCCCACTCACAAAAAGGCAGACCCAAACATATGGCTTTGCATACCATCTTGACGAATCGCTTGACATCAGAACACTATTTCAATGACCTCTTTATTCTACACCGTCCGATATCGCAATACAACCCGATCTAATATTCAGATGCTGAGAAATCCATTATGCTTGAAGCTAAGAGGAAATCTTTTCTAGAACCATACACCAACAGGAGACTAAGGGAGTCGCGGTAAAAACCCTGTAGTGAAGATAAAAAGAACTAAAGAAAATTGTGAATATTACCGGTCTGTAGCCGAATTGTATGACTTGTGCATTGGGGATAAGCATATGGAACTCTACTCTACGTAGAATGGGAGCTGTTCGAATAGCCGAGGGGTTGACAAAGCAGCTTTCAAGATTTCCTCGATCTACAGATCGTGGAAGGTAAAAAAAGTCTTGAGCTACTTCACAATAACAATAGGCTGAAAATTAGCCTCGGTAGTACGAGGAGTATACGTGGTTACGTGTCACCCGACAAAACAAAAGGGAAAGGAAAGGAAAGTAAAACAACTTAGGGCACACAATCCCATGAGAACGTGTCTTCCCCACTACAGTACGGCCTGCAACTGTTGACTCACAACAACATCATCACCGCTCACGCTCCTATGTACTCATTACAACATCACAAGTCCAGCCCTATCTATTTGCACATCACAGCCAATATCTAAGGCCGCCTACATTGATTGATTGATTGATTGATTGATTGAGTATATCGTCAGGAGGGGGCTGGGTAGCAGTTCCAAAGCCTCCCTTAGGGCATGAGACGCTGGATCGAATGGGATGTTTATCAGTCTAGTCAAGCATACAAGCCTTTTCCTATTCATCGCTATACTCCCACCCAGTCCAGGTCTGAAAACAAAAGAGCTTTGCTTACCATCGAAAACGACCCCTTTTCACCCAGGAACCAGCACGGGGTATCCCGCATCCCAGCCCTAACGCCATGCCGAACCGCAAAACAAACATCCAACTCTGAGCAAGCGCACGAAACAAAGGTCCTCCCGATCGTGTGCGCAGTGCGCTTCTAGTCATCTTCGCTCACGTCATCAACTGAAGTAGATCAGCTGTCTTGTCCTTCTTCCATTTTTCCGAACGATTCTGCCACGATGTGGCAGGCAGAATGCGAGGAGGGAGCTAAAAATGGCACCCGCAAGACCTCCACAGTCGGCACGTGGTACGATCCTCACAAGGAAACAGTATCTAAACGTGGGATAATGCCTGGTCTTCCCAGATAGGCGGTGTCCAGTTGATGTTGTTTTTCGCTTTGACTTTACCAGTCTTTGCGACCAAGTCCATCTCCATGCCTTCAATGTTCGTGCCACAAGACACGTCGTGTGGCGTTTAGGCAATTCCGATCACAATGTCGGCCGGAACTCCTCGAAAGAAAAAAAAAAAACACAGAAGAGCAAAACCAAGCCCGAAGAAGTTGCAAACCCGAAGCAATGGCGTCTCTCTCCGACTAAGCAAGAGTCCTTGATGACACTAGCGAAGCTAATGGAAAAGGATTAAACCATACCCAAGCCCGCGTTGACGGTGTCAAAAGCCTCGCTTCGATCATGACGCAGACAGTGATGGAAGCGGCAAAAACACCATCTTCGTCAGCCGTGACAGCGTCGAAAAGGACAAGAACCGTTGTCGCCTTGGTATCGTGGCCGTTGGAGTATTTACTCGGTCCCGTCGAAGTCGTCAATCCCATAGCTTCAGTCCCTTCCGAAAGCAATCGAAAGCAATCGTTATCCAGGACACCAGGACTTGGTATACTAATTCCCAACGCCGCTGTAAACTGGGGGTAAAAAGGTCGATTTCACCTCCGAGTTGCAGCGACCTCGTTACGACTAGGACCTCACCGTCCCGTCAAAGTCGGTTCGTTTATAGTATCGGTAAGCCAATATCTTCCTCCCTGCAGGCTTCCATTCGACGCCCATTACAGAAACTCGGGGGTAAACAGTTGGCGGCTCGCCCAATCCTCTCATACTGCTCCCTGTCCTCCCAAGTCCACATGTCCTCGTCAGTTCCCACCTCTAGATCGACCGGGGAATCACTGGAACCGAGCTCGTCAGGGGGATGTCCATTGACCAGTCGGTCTTCGAACGGAGTTCCGCCCCGAAGCCAGACATCTTCATCCGTCGTCCTGGAAATACGATGCCGAGGCGGACAGTCGTAAAATTCGGGGACGATATCTTCTAGAGACGGAAGTGTTTGAGGCCCGACCGCAACTCCCGGTGCGCTTGGGAAGTAACTTCCGTTCTGAAGGGGATACCAGGTACTTGACTGGAAGCCCGTAAAACCACCAATTAACGGAGCGGGCCGGGACGCTCTAGTCATGCCGACTGGACCGCCGGGAAGCTTTGGAGGGTTAGCCAGAGCCCATGTCTTTCTTTTGGCCGGTATGTGCTCTGTTCTCCGTATGCTATGTTCTCGCGGAGTAAATTGAGCTGGTGGGGGCACAAGGGGACGGTGATTGGTGATCCTTTCCGCCGTTGTCTGCGTGTCTGGCTCAAGGACCGGTGGAGACACGGAGGGTGGACGGTGATGCTGTGATGCCTCGGGAAACCTCACCAACACTTGAGCGGCCTGGGGGAGCGATTCGGCCCCAACCGTCTCGCCGTGTGAGACGCTCTGGTGAGTTCTTGCCTCGTGAGATACAGAAGCCGGGGATACTCCCAAAGGTAAGTGTGCTGTTGGCGCCGAGTTTACAGCAGTTGGTGACCTCGACGAGGGTGGTGTCGGATGGGCGTGGACTGGCTGGTCATTGAGCCCTGTCTTGGCCTCCTTTCGCGGCTGCGACTTCTCCACAGACCACCCACTGCGACGTTTGAGAGAAGTTGTCGAGTTGGCGTGTGGCTGCGTGAGACGCGCGGAGCGTCGTGGGGTGTTAAACTGCTCGGGTGCCATCTTCATGGTGTGGTGATTTTAGGCGGAGAATAGGTGACAACGACGAGGTCGACTACCTTCTGATACCGATGCCGAACTCCTGTCCAGGATATACTCCCGCCCAAAGATAAACGGTAAGGAAGACGATCGAACAGATATCAGAGAAAACGGCGAAAGATTATTCGCTGCACCTGAGGACCAGACGCAGTGCGCTCGCAACGACTGCAGTATGCAATGAGAAGGAGACGAGTGGCGAGCGATGAAAGATGTGTGGAGGTGAGGCAGTTATGGTGATTGATAAGAAGTGTAAGAGGAGCTGAATTTTGTGCCTTAGGTAACGGTTTCTGGCGGTTTGGTGCAAGTGTACGACGGAAGAAGGACGCTTTGGGTTAGGGACTATATTACCAGCGTCTCTTTTGAAGGAGAAAGAGGGGAGGGAGAAATGATGGTGAGTACAGGTGGGTGGGTGATGGTGGCTTGCGTGGGTGAAAGCGGATCACACTCTGTGACCTAGGTCAGAGTAGCTAGTAACTTCGTGTAAGTGCACCGCAAAGAGTACCTTAGCTAGATACATGGGAAAATGTTTGGGAAATTTTGGATTAGAAGGGGGCCTGCACGGGAACGGGCCATGCATCAGGTTCTCAGGTATCAACCTATCGCCCCAGGGACGGATCGCATTGGATTCGACAGAAACACTCTTGGACGTCGTGGTCGGTCCAGGTGAAGAGGGTGTAGAAATTGTTCCGTGCACTGTAGCCTGAGGGCGGACTGAAAGTATGGTTAGCGAAGCGAGCATGTTGACTTGCAAATCCCCTAAGGTAACGACCACTGCGCCATGTCCAGGTGCAAAACGGGGGTGTATGAGAATTTCTGTGCACTCTACCTTGTGAGCGGACTGTGAATAGAGGAAGCTTACTTAGTGAAGCGAGCATATTTACAAATTTCTAACGAATGAGGTTTGGATTGAAGACTGGACGTCTAGATAGTGTTGGGAACGGTCGAGCACTATCCAGTCATGGAGTATCTACTATCCATGCCTAGTCTATTGGCATCTCTCTTTTGAAGACTTATCATAGCTTGATAGTTGAACAGCAAACTGCCCAAAAGGGGTTTGCAAATCAGGAAATGGACCAGATCAGTAATCGCGATGCCAACGTGGTGAATATCACATATCTTTTGTGTGGCCTTTATGCCCCTGACGAATCTCGTGGGCCTACAGGTCACCAATCATAGCCATCGAAACTTGAGCTGTTGCGTCTTCAGCATGTGTTGCGACGGCAACCTGTTGATAGTCGAACCTAAAATTAACGCGCTGTCATGTGATGGATGTGTGCACTTGACAGTGTCAAGCCACAAGTGAGAGAACACTGCGAATTTTTAAAAATGTAGAATGGATCTTGAGGACGTGGAACCCAAAAGCGTCTCCCGCAATCACTATTCTCTACAGAGTGAAGTAGAGGAACGAAAGCCTCTTTTATATAGAACAACGCCTACTCTGCTGCCGGACTATGCATATAGTAAGATACCCTCACACATCGATGCTCAATTTGACGGGTTGTCGTCCACTTCGGCAGTCTTGGGCTCGTTGTCAGCTCTCTCCTTTGGGTTCTCTTCTTTGGCGTCGGGTTCTGCTTCCTTCTTCTTCTTCTCTTCTGTGCTTTTCTTAGCATCGAGGTCCGCCTGCTTGGACTTGATGATCCTGAGGAGTTGATCACCAGAATCGCCAAAGCCCTCGATCTTACCAAGTCGGGCGATGAGATGATTTATATCGGCTTCCATGCTGTCGATGTTGTTAGTAGACGTCGAATAACACTAAGGGAGGGGTGGATGGAATTATATACCGTTGAATGGCCGCCTCGTTGTTCGCGTCGATCTCTTCAAGTGTCTTGCCCAGCTGTGATTTATAGCTATCGAATACGGGGTACATAATCATCTGCACCGTTCCCTCTGGAAGATGCTTGGTAAGGACACGGTGTAGGGTCACTGTGTCTTTGACTAAAGTCTCCATGTACACATTGACTTTGGCTTCCGAGACCTGATTCCAAGCCACCCCTTTCATGGTCTTAGCATGCGTGGAAGCTCGCTGACTCATAATATCCACGAGCTTATCATAAATGCTGTTTTGGTGTTCCTGGAAAAGGCGCCTAACCTTGTCGAATTCACCCATGAGATTGGTGACATTGGCATCTTTAACGTTGCCTGGGCCTGCGTGTCGTCGGACAAACTCGCGGACGTGTGGGATGAGCGTTGCTATGAATGAGAGGGCCTGCGACGCAATCGCAAGGTGACGACTGGTGATATTCTTGAGACCTGCGGACTTTGTGGCTCCAGCGCCTAGAATGAGCTGGGTGCAACGAGAATTGAAGAGTTGGAGATAGGCGATTAGGGATGCAGAGATGTCCGGAGCCATGGAGGGTATACCGGTGATTAGGTGTAGGAAATGAGTCATGCCCTCGAGACAAAAGATGGCCGACTTGGGCAAAATGAAGGATTCAGAATCTATCGTTGCACTCCTTGTCTTCTCCTTGGTACTATTGGATTCGGCTCTTGGTCGACCGTTGGATTTCGCATCATCGCCGTTTGGCTGAGATTCGGATAGTGGGATCCAAATCTTGCTTCTCTCTGTCCATGCCTGACTGTCCTTTGTGCTACATTCCAATACACAAGCGAGGACGACATTGTCGGCATCTGTGAAATCTTTGGCACTCCACTGATCGGACTCCATGCCCTGGGCCAGCTTCTGTTTCTCAGCATCGCCATGGCTCTGAATGAACTCTTTAATGTGGTTGTTGACGACTGTTTTCAGCGGTGTCCCGCTCTTACCAGATATTGACTCGCACTCATTTGCGAAATACAAATTGAGTGTAAAGTATCTTAGGAACCAAACAAGTGGTAAATGCGTACTTTGCTCTGACCGTACTTTCAAGACCTTCACAATTTTCTCCTGTGACGCGTCTACGGCTTGTCCAAGGAGATTGGGCAAGTCAATGGTCATGTGAATCTCCTCTTGGATATCGGCATTTGCGCTATTCAATGGTGGCGATTTCATGCCCGACAGAGAGTCCGCTGGGGAGCTTGGCGGCTGTCCGACCGTGCTGGCAACATCGAAGAGGACTTTGACCTGGGTGCTGAGCCTCCGCAATGTTTCGGTTACACTGAGATAGATCTTGGTGAAAAGTTCCTCGGCATCTTGTTCATCGAGCGATCTAAGGTTTCGTGCTAGGATGGAAGATTTCTCCTGCTGTGTGAGACGTTTAGAACTAATCGTAGAGGCAGACATCATGGACTCGTTGTCATCATCATGTGAGGTTGGCAGAGGTCGTTTCACGAGATTTCTAACCTCACGCATCACTACCTCGCGGTAGGATGCGATAGCAATGGCTATGTGTTTCGATCGGTGCAGGCCAAGCAGCACTGGCATCAGCTGAGAGCGCAGACCTTCGGTTTTGGCCAAATAAGCCGGAAAAGCAGACGGTTCCCTGCTGTGGCCACCACGAGATCGCATGGCTGAACTGCTCCAACGCAATAAAACTTCTTGCGTCGACACTTCTTCGATATGGCGCCGCAAATCGGACAGTAGTATCTCGAGGAATCGTGACTCGAAGGCTTTGCCGATGCGGAAGCGCAGGGTGGATATGTCTTCATTCACACCTTGGAGAGCCACAGCGCCCCTGAGGTCTCGTAGTTGTATGTTCGCGTCACCTTTCCTACCAGTGACAATTATGCCTCGACCTGATATCAACTTTTCCAAGTTGTCGATGCTATCCAATGCCCTTTGCAGGTCTCCTGCTTCTACCAAGCTTTCACAGGTTGCAATAGATTCCATTATTTCCTGCAGTTGTCTGACAGCGTTATTCAATTGGTGTAAGTTCTCACGACGCCTCTGTTTCTGCACAATTTCCAGACCACTCGTTGCCACCTCTTCGTCCAGGGCTTGTAGCTCTTTGCGCAAGCCCTTGATGCGCTCGACGGAGTCGGCAGCTTCGGAATGTAACTCTTTCAAGGATCCCAAAGCCGTAAAGAAGGTCGTAGATGCGGTCGATATGGAGGAGATGAGATGCATTTCGACAGTGTCCATGTACCACGACAGTTTCTCCTGCAAAATGGCATTGGTGGCGAGGGCCTTTCGAGGTGCCGTAGCGTTACCACTGGCAGCTTTCTTCTCCTCGGCAGATCCAGGAGTGGGGCGTATTACTTCGGACCTTTCGCTAACAATGTCAAACGTACGGGGATTTTCTAAGTGGAAGTTGTCGTCGAAGTAGACGTTAGGTATAGTTGACAGCGGTGGTGGGCCCTGGTTCGATTTGCGATTGTAGCCTGAGCTCGATCTTCGGCGCACGGGTGATGGAGGATCGACTGGTGAGATGGATCTTATGGAAGAAGCTGAGGACTTTCTCGCAGAACTCGGTCGGCCGCCTGGGCGCAGATGGCCATCGTCCGCGAGGCCCCCATACTCATCACGGCTGCCCCGTCGAAAGATGTGGTCGCTCGCATCTTCGTCGCTCTCTTGCATCCGACGCAACTGCTCATACAAAGCCCCAACTTGGGTCAGGTATGGCTTGAACTCGGATGAGTCGACATGAGGCACGTTGGTCAAGGTGACAGGCGGGATGTCCCTAGCTGTCGGAGGCTTGTGTGTGCTAGAAGCTGGGGCCGAAGTATGAGGCTGTAGACCGGTGCGGACTATGGGGGGTTGGAGCAAGGTCGATATGGCATTTTGGCCCGACTCGATGACAGCGTTGGACCAGCTAGCGGAGGGAGTGTCGAGCTGGCCACCGACGGAATGGATGGAGCTGGCGGTCGACCCGCGACGGGTTCTCGAATGGGGTCTTACGGGAGGCTGACGATGGAAAGGGAACTCGTTGGGTGAGGAGGGCGAGAAGGGCGATAGACCGTCGGCAGATCTGCTAGCGGCATTGTTGGAGAACATGACGAATGGGCGTGTGGCCCTGCGATGACAGCAGGGCGGATGGAGGGAGAGAAGCCAAACGGCTTATGGGCAAGAATCGCAAACGGCTACCGTGGAAGCATCGCTAAGGGCATATGCAGCCAGTAGCTATCTCGCCTAGATACGCCCTCAGGCGCAAAGCCGTGTGTTGGGATTTCAGACCCTTCCAATCCGTGGTTTCGAGGTGTGTGGTTTATTCGGATGGTTTGTAACAAGAAGAGAGGGTTGACGAGGACACGTTGTTGAACAGGCGTCAGTCTTCTGTTTTCAGGAGAGCTACTGTATCGTCACTCGATGCGGCTGAGGGTGGCCGTGAATTGTTTGCACATAAGCAGTGGGATATCGATACAGTGATAGTCAATTGGATAGGCCGTCAAGCTTATGGTCTGAGAGACCTTGATTGAGCAGCTTCGTCTACGTTAACAGCTCTTGGACCGAAGACATTTCATCCTATACATTGAATGTAAGGTATTCCCTATCTTCAGATGACAGCCAAGGCTCGCCAGGGTGGCTTGCGTGGTCGCAACGGAATCGCGGCAGCGCTAGCGTCGCAAGCTTGTTTGAGCTACCCTGTAAAAAGGGCACCACGAGTCCGTTCTTTGATCCCGTTGCCGACTGCGCTTGGGAGAGGTCCGTCCGCCACCAGCTGTCTCCAATGCGCTCACTACACATACTGGTAGGTAAGAAAGAAAAGATCCCCGATCGGGCTTAGCCATATGCAGCCACTCAACGCGTCTTCTCTGCCCAAAGCGCGCTGGGTCGCGTTTCGGCCATTGAGGGCGATTAAGGTAGTTCCAATTGGCCTGTTCTATCGGCAGCCCCTCGTTCGGGTTTGAAAACACCAAGATCATTGAAACCGCAGATCGCATCGTCCGTCGTCTTTGGTTTTTGTCCCCGACCAAGACAAGAGGAGAAGCATTTGTCACCAATTTCGGCATTAATCACAGCGTCTCTGCACGATGGATCGCCAATCCGCGTACTCGGTCTCGGTCTTTCCAGGCCGCGAGGGCCCCAACGAGGACTCTCGCATGCAAGTCCAGGAGCAGTTGGTCAGCTTCATCATGCAGTTCAGGCACGACAACACTTTCCTATACAGAGATCAGCTGCGCGAGAATGCCCTGCTCAAAAAGTTCTACTGCGACGTCAACATCACAGACCTCATCAGGTACAACGAGGAGCTAGCACACCGTCTGGTAACGGAACCAGCCGAGATCATCCCTCTGGTGTGTTCTGCCTCAGTACCAGTATCCTGGCAGGATAGAGACGGGCTAACAATTGTAATCAGTTTGAAACGGCCTTGAAGAAGTGCACACGCCGAATCGTATTCCCTCAAAACCCAGACGCCAAAATCCCAGAACACCAGCTCCTCATACATTCCACCGCCGAAGATGTTTCCATACGTAACTTGGACTCCGAGACCATCGCGCGCCTTGTTCGGGTATCAGGCATCGTGATTGGCGCTTCCGTCATGTCCTCCAAAGCCACAGAGCTGCACATACAGTGCCGGAACTGCCAGCATGGCCAGACTGTGCCAGTGCTAGGCGGATTCACCGGCGTCACACTGCCTCGCCAATGCGGCAGAAATCGTGCGCCCAATGATCCCACTGAGAAGTGCCCCCTGGACCCCTATTTCGTGATTCACGAGAAGTCGGAGTTCGTCGACCAACAGATCATCAAGCTTCAAGAGGCGCCCGACCAGGTCCCCGTCGGAGAGCTTCCTAGACATGTTCTGATATCTGCCGACCGCTACCTGACCAACAGAGTGGTTCCCGGTTCCCGGTGTACTATCATGGGTATCTTTTCCATCTATCAAAATAAGGGCTCCAAGAATTCGTCAACCGGCGGCGCAGTCGCCATTCGCACGCCATACCTGCGATGTGTCGGTATCCAAACAGACACAGACTCGACCGCAAAAGGTCTGTCAATCTTCTCAGAAGAAGAGGAGCAAGAGTTCCTCGAGCTTAGCAGACGCCCCGATCTTTACAACATCATGGCCGATTGCATTGCGCCCTCCATCTACGGAAACAGAGATATCAAGAAAGCAATCTTATGTCTGCTACTGGGTGGTTCGAAAAAGATATTACCTGACGGGATGAAGCTTAGAGGAGACATCAATGTTCTTCTTCTTGGTGATCCCGGTACGGCCAAATCGCAATTGCTCAAGTTTGTTGAGAAAGCGGCACCCATATCCATCTACACATCCGGCAAGGGTTCGTCAGCCGCCGGTCTGACAGCCTCGGTCCAGCGCGACCACTCGACAAGGGAGTTTTACTTGGAAGGCGGTGCTATGGTACTCGCTGATGGTGGTGTCGTCTGTATCGACGAGTTCGACAAGATGCGAGACGAGGACAGAGTCGCTATCCACGAAGCCATGGAACAGCAGACTATCTCGATCGCTAAGGCAGGCATTACCACGATTCTCAATGCGCGAACATCGGTTCTGGCCGCCGCCAATCCCATCTTTGGTCGCTACGACGACATGAAAACCCCCGGTGAGAACATCGACTTCCAGACAACCATCCTGTCCCGTTTCGACATGATCTTCATCGTCAAAGACGAGCACACGCGCGACAAGGATGAACGAATTGCCAAGCACGTCATGGGCATCCATATGGGCGGCCGCGGTATCGAAGAGCAAGTAGAGGGTGAAGTCCCCGTAGAGACAATGCGCCGATACCTCAGCTACTGCAAATCGTGAGTTTTGCTCCCTCCCAACCTCACTCACAAAGCGCAAAGCTAACAGGTTCTTGCAGCCGCTGTGCACCCCGCCTCTCCCCAGAAGCAGCCGAGAAACTCTCCTCCCACTTTGTATCCATCCGGCGACAAGTCCACGCCTCAGAACTCGAAGCCAACACCCGCTCCTCCATCCCCATCACAGTCCGCCAACTCGAAGCCATAGTCCGCATAACGGAAGCTCTCGCAAAGCTCACTCTCTCCCCCATAGCTACCGAGCAGCACGTCGACGAAGCGATCCGGTTGTTCCTCTGCTCTACCATGGACGCGGTGAACCAGGGTTCGAACCAAGGGTCCCGTGAACTCAATGAAGAAGTTGGGCGAGTCGAGGCAGAACTGAAGAGGAGACTGCCCATTGGGTGGAGTACGAGTTTGGCCAGTTTGAGGAGGGAGATGGTGGAGGGGAAGGGCTTTAGTGAGCAGAGTCTCAACAGGGCGCTTATGTTGCTTCAGAGAAGAGATACGATTATGTTTCGGAATCAGGGGAGTCAGGTTTATCGGAATGGTGCTTAGTATGTGAGGCGTGTTGAGAGAGAGGTTTTGTGATGAGACGAGGATTTGCATGATGAGAGGAGATGACTGAATGAGATATTGTGGATTGGACATGGTAGATACCGAGAGTTTGGAGTTCCGGTTTCATGGACTTGTTATTGTATCAATGCTGCTTGTAACCGATTGATTTGGTCAACATATATAATACTGAGTCGACTCGTCAAATTTGCGTTGAATCGAAATAGACGAGTTTAATGAAATACACCGAAGGGTTAAGACACGATCATAGACAGTAAGTCAGGTACAAGACCCAAGAACTATATTCGATCTATGAGGATAACTCGATGACATGAAGCATCATTCAAGACACTTTGTGAGTGAACCGTACAGAGTCCTGCATATAGGAATCTGGTTAGAAATTGCGTTGAAAAGTCCGCGTCCCATGCTATACACATCTCTCTGCCTTGTTTCCTCCTACGAGAATCAAGGACTTGTATCTACGCAAAAGCAATCGTATTGTCATCCCTGATAAAAGCCACCACACCCAGCGCCGACTCCCCACCCACAACAGCCGGGCCACGGACAACGATCTCGCCCTTATAGCTGTCATCCGTGATCTTATGCGCACCAGTGTTCCGCAGCATCACCTCCGTGCTGCTCAATGGGGGGCCAAAATGTGAGCCTGTGCCATCGCCTGAGACACGGTAGTCGTGGTATTGAGTTTGCGCCACGGCACCAGCGCATTGCGGGGCGGAGAGGGCGTAGATGACGCGTGCACCGGTGAAGACGCGGAGGTCGGAGAGTGCGAGCTCGGAAAGACTCGGTTTGGCTGTCGTTGATATAGGGTGGGCAACGTATAGGAGACGCAATTTACCAGGTGTGGTTCCGATATGTGGGCGAACCGAGTCGTTCCAGGACGCTAGGAAAGAAGCAGCAGGCATAGCTCCGTTTTGGACAAGGCTACGGGTTTGCACCCAGTGGGAGAGTGAGGCGAGGGCTGACGACACTTTGCCCTTGGTTTCGCCTAGGGTCTTGTTCAACGTCTCTGGGGTGGCAACCAGAATCGTCGGGGCCACTCCTTGCGTTGCCAGGGCGAGATCCGGTGCGTCTGCTACTGAGCTAAAGGCTACGGAGGCGTTGCTGTATATAGCAGTGAGAGTCAGGACCAGTGTAAACGATGAAGATAGAGAAGCAGCAGGCAGGAAAAGATCTGCAGGCCCGAAGCGTTCCTTTGTCGGGACGGCGGTCAGTTGGGCCGAAACACCAGAAACAAGGTTCCCTTGCGTGAACTGAACCATTTCCTCTACAGAGTTGGGTGTCTTCCAGAACATGATGACATCGGGTGCAGCGGACTTGGCATCAGCAGCCGCGAGTTCAGTGCCAGCTGTCTGAGGGTTATCGTTCAGGATATCCTGCCAGGTGGAAACGTTTACTTTTCCGCCCATACCCTGAGGCACTTCGTTCCAGTCCAAGTGTTTGTTGCCCTCGTCAACAACCCAGATGAGCTGGCGCAAAGCAGGATAGCTCTTAACAACGGTGTCAAAGGGGAAAGCACCAGGGGAAGTGACCACAGTGTCGGCACCCGATTGCTGAAGCATCGAGATAACGGAGGCCTCGGGTTCACCAAATGGAAGGAGAATAGCCGTCAAATTACAAAAACTGCAGGCGAAGAGAGTCGCCATGTATTCCACCGAGTTGGGCAAGTAAATAGCAACCTTCTTCCCTCCTTGAGAGGAAATATATTGGCCAACCAAGTTGATTTGACGAGTAATGTCATCTATGCTCTATTAGTCAAACGTCAATAAGAGGATTGCGTATGATATAATTTTACCAAGCTTATGCTCGATGACATTCTGTTTGCCATGAACCGTGAGAATACGTCCTTTAGCTTGAGATGGGGCAGAGCCATCTTCTGCGGGAGGACCATTGACAGCCCTTCGCCAGATATCTCTCAGGTCGCCATCCCGACCCATCGACCACTTAGAAGCACCAGCATCTTTCACATTTAGACCACTGTTCAGTGGCATGCTATGAGGCGCCGTGTTGGAGCGGTAGATGGGAGACTCCCCTTCTTGACGGACAGGTGAGCCATGAGCCTGGCGGGCCAAGAACATGGGGTGAACATCCGGCTCGACGCGGGTGGTGATTGCATAGGTTATGATGAGAGTCAAGACGGTGACGATTCCGGTTGAGTAGACATTCCACTGGCTGATGAGAGAGCTCAGGCTCTCGTCGAGCGTTGCGAGGATGCTCCCTACGCTCATATTGGGGGTTGCCGTGGTGTATAAGTCAGGTCGACGTACGGTTTAGCATGGAATATAGACAGCAAGCTTGGGCTCAACGCAGCACTAGGCAAACAAAACGACATACACGCTTCGGGTATTTTAGAAGCGCAGAGAAGTCGGTTCGCCTTCTGCTGATCTGCTGACACGGAGGATTCCTGGAGTATCCGGATGATTGAGCAGCCTGAGATGCTCACTGCGGCTGTGACATAACAACGCCAGGTACAACATGGTGGGGTCCACCGCATGTTTCGACACAAATCCACAGCGCTCCAAATGCGACCCCACGGTGGGCAGCTTGTAGTAAGCCACAGTGGACACGCCCAGGACGGGACGGGACCTGCATCCCTAAACAGCTCGAGCCACATCTCCTCACGTCTGTCCAAGCCCAACTTGGAGTTTTGTGGCTGGTGCTGCAAAGGTGGCTTTCCAGCTACCTAGCAACCCCCGAAGGTGCAGCGATGCCACCTAGGTACATACTAGGTAGTGCAACGGTCCGTGGCCGTCGCGAACAAAACAAAAGAACTTCCCGCATCGTCTAAACCTCATCTGCCTGTCGACCACCGACCGCTGCTATTGCAGCACGACGACTTTCTACTAACCCCCTAGGTATACTAACGGCTCAGCGACACAAGCGCTCCATTCTTGTCGTTCTTGTCTCAGTGTTTCTCAATACACACCACCCTCGACGAATCGAGAATCTCCGATCCCTATCATAGTCGCATATTCCGAGTCAATAATCCACCATAGTCGACTCGTTGCGCATAAGCAGTCCTCCTGTCACGCATCCCCGGCCCCCCGTGAGGCATTGCCGATTGCCAACATGGCCTCCAAGACAGTCCTGTCTACTCCCACCAAGACTCCAGCAGAGCCCGTCACAGACAGCCCAGGCACGTGGCGGCATCCTCGTCTCCAGGAGATCACCCGTCGACAAGAAGCCTGCACCTTTACCGATAGGAACATAAAGCACATAGCCATCAATGCCGCTCTGATCTTCCTCATCTCCCTCTTGCACACCACCGTCTGCAAGTATCTTCCCTCCCGGCGCTCAGCTCCTCAGTACGTTGTTCCTACATCCACGTCTTCTGCTGAGCGATTACTGACCAAGTCCTCGCAGTATCTGGAACTACGAGTGGTACGCGTTTGGCCTCCTCCTCCTCCTACCGCTCTTCAACATAGCCTACAATCTCTGGCCCCTGATCCGAGCGAAGGACGATCTCTCCGACATCCCCCTTACACCCGCGCAACGCCAGCTCCTTGGTCTCCCACCATCCTCCGCGCCACCTACTCCAGGCTCGGTCTTCAGCACGCCACCCCGCTACTCCCGAACACCCTCAGTCGGCTCGGCAGCAAGTAGACGCAGCTTCTCAAGCTCGCCCCTCTCCAACCAAGCGAGTCCCACACCCGCCGGAAATGGCTCGCCGGGCTTCGCATCCCCAAATCACCACCTACTCCAGAAGGCCATGTTCGGCGCTCGTCGTTCGTCGCGAGGCTCCATTGGATCGCCGGGCAGCCCATTGGGTGTATCAACGGGCACGTCGCTCTTCGGTGGTGGCCTCGAGAGTCCTAGTCCCAGCCCCTCTCCCGGAAAGCGCAGCTCCGTGGCCCTGAGCAGCAAGTGGCGATATGAGAAGGGTTTGTACGACAAGAACAGCTTTAGGGACTCGATTGGGAATACGATGTACACTTAATGATGGCAATGGCACTGGCATGGCGTTTTGCGATAATAATATTTGCAGGGTTCTCGATTGGACACGCATTTTGTCTGGATGTGGATGGAACTAGCTGTATGAGTAACGATTGTGTGTAATGCATACTCATGGCGTAGATAATGAGAAGAGATCATGAAATCTGGCATTTGTCCCCACTTTGACTTCTATGATACTGATGATAACACTGGGTGATGTCTGGCTGGACATCGAGTTAGACAATCTAGTCAGAGCTGCTTTCCTCAACCGTTTTGCTCCGCCCTCGAGCTTGTATTTGCGATGTGTATCGCGGACATCATCTATATACACGCAAGTGAACACACATATAGACCCACACATGCGCACTCATAGAGCAGATGTCTACATTCTGAGCCTGGGGCTCGAGTGCGTGGCTCCAGTTTACGACGGAGGTAGATTAGAAATAGAGGTCGAGGTGAGTAGATGAAGACAACTTAACAGAGGTAACTCGGAGGTGAGTGCGAGGCAACGCAGATAATTTCACGATCCAGGTTGAGAGGAATGTTTGGAGACCTGGGTAATACGTCTTACTTCGCTCGAGGACTATATCTGTGTTGGAGACAGAAACGACGACATGAGTGCGATCTGCTGCCATAACTCTAGAAGGGTTGTTATGAATGTTTGTCCGCCGGTCTTCCAAGTCCTTTCATGCACTGCTTTCCTCAAACGGAACACGTGGGGAGTTGTGCGTCCTAGCTAGGTAGATGTACTCAGAATGTCTATTCCGAAAACCATCGCAGCCAGGTACGTTTCAAAGGACATTCCAGTCACCATTCCCATCTCAAACTACTCAATCCAAACCGAGTTCATCCTCCCATCATTGACACCCAAAGACTCCTGAACCTCCTTCGGCGCAAAAACTTCCCCAACATAAGTAAAACGCCTCTCACCGCCCACCGGACGCAGAATAACAGGCAGAGGGCAATTCTGCAGAACATACAGAACATCGCCGGCCCTCGCGTCTCGATTGACTATTCGTAACTTGGCATCTTCAGTAATAGCAAACATCATGCGTAGTCTATCCAGTCTATCGAATGATTCCTCGATCTCTCGTTGTTTTTGATCGAGGATGTGACTGTCCTCTGAGCTTTCTGGAGGCGAGATGCTAGAGGCGTCATGCGTGCAAAAATTGTGTAAATGTTTTATAAATGTGGCGCTCCCTATTTTTCTATTCGCATTGTGGAAGACCCAGCTCTCGAGCCGAGATGATTTTGGTCGAGGGGATTCCTCCGTTTGACGGTGTATCCGACGTAGTATCCGGACGATTGTCTCGTGGTCGATATCGGCTTCGCTACCGATTGTCATGTGGACCAGACAGGTAACTATGTCCTGGGAGACGGCAGGTTCCATTGGGTCTTCAATTGCGTCGCCGTGGTCCTGCTCTTTGTTTTCATAGCTTTCCATGTCAAGGGAGTCAACTATTCGGCCATACTCGTAGCCTTGCACCTTCAGTATAGTATTTCCATCGCTCACTTCATTGGGAGTCAATAACCGCGGACGGCCTTGATCCAGACATTCCATCACCCAAGGCGGCGGAGTACACTTCAAATTCGCCCAATCCGGCACCCACGATGGCATTTTCCGCTCTCCGCGGCTCCGGTGTGCAAGGAGTATGATGTCTGTTCTATAGTGCTCTTCTATCATGCACCGCGCCGTGTCAACGAATATTTGTTTAGCGGTTTGCGAGTAGTTCGGCGTAGGAACAAGCACACGACCATCTTTGGCGAGTGAAAGAAGCGCATAGAGTTCATCTCTCGGGTCTGAAGCGAGAGATCTGCGACTTGATACAATCAGTGGGATTAATCCCGTCTCGGTATCTGCCCTGAACCTATTCTGATCCCGGTATCTCATGTGACGCAACGGCGCGATCAGATGGCGGGCATATTGGGCAGGAATAGACATGCCGAGGGCATCGAGGCGATTCATCATAGTGCCCCAGTGGACATATCGTCGCCCACAAACGATGGCGGGATTCCTCGCACGACAGATCTCTTGAATCACCCAACAGCGTGTCCAGTAGGGTCTGCTGAATAGTCGAATGACGGCATCCGCGGCAACCTCAACTTCCTCGGGCAATTCGACTTGTTGGCTACGCTTCGATGCTCCTAAGACGGCCATCGCCATATCGGAATCATGGCTTTCGGTGCCAAGCCAGGCGTACACAGTCGCAGCTTTTGCAAATATCGTATCCATCATCCGGACCTGACCACTCTTCTCCTCGTTGTCACTTTGGTTAATGCAGAGGAAATCGACCCAGATGGATGTCTGTGCCATCCGCCACATCTGCTGCAAGGCAGTGAGAAGGTTCCGTGAGACCTGCACCGTCACGTCATCTACAACGAGCTCATGTTTATTCTGCAAGTCACCCCAAAAATACGAGACAGCTACGTATGGCTGGGGTTTCTTGAGCGAGTCGTGTTTCAGGCGACATTTGAAGGGTAACTTGGAGGTCAGGTCCAAGGATGTGTACAGCTCAAGTAGACGAATCTCGTAGTTGTGGCCATTGAGCTGGCGTCTGTAGATGTCAGCTGGTGGCATCGATGCGATACGGCGCATGAAAAGCGTCGTCAATGGTTGCTGCATGCGACCCGTCGCTACGACCAAGGATCCTAGGCTGGTCCATCTTGACTTCACCCCGCGGTACACAGGGTTCATGAAGTAGCCCATCGACGGGGAAAGTGTCTTCGCATCTTGTCGTAAGATTCAAGATGAAATTGAGAGGGAGCCAAAGTGCTTGGACTTTCTGCGATCATCTCGTGGGTGATGGAGGAGGCATGCACAATGCATGCCACCCAACATGGGGCTTCTTGCAGCGCCGTCCTAGCCCCATTTTGATGGAGGCCGCAGGGTATCAGATTGACCAAATTGGTATGCCCCAGCCTCTACTTAATAAGCAAGACTACCTATACCAACAGAGTTTCACAATGGCATCAGTCGCAGTTGATCATGCTCATGATAAACTGTTTTATAATCCAAATTGACTTCCGAGTCCCTATGGAAGAGAAGTCGCATACATTAGTAATACATGGATGGCCCAGCGTCTAAAAATCAGAGTGATCTTTGTGGAAAAGACGGGGGCAGCTTGCTAAATGCCTTATACGAGAGTGACCAGACAGACAGACCTATGCAAGAGAAAGAAAAAAGAAAAGCAGAGGTAAAAACAAAACGCTAAAGGAAAAAACAAAATAAATGACACGGGCAAGATCGTCAGATTATACCCTAGGATAACGTCGTTGCTCGTCACCGGCCCCGCTATCTTCGCTGGAATCTCCGGCTTATCTAGATAGAGGCTTGATGCAAACGCGGATGTCATTGCCTAATTAGCTCTGGATCCCGTGCCGATGTGTGCTGCAATTATTGGGATATATAAACCTCACTCGGCAAAGGCTCGGACCGCGCTGCAGTGCGTTTGCTGGGCGGCCTAGGCAGGTTACTCAAAGTGAAATGGCCTCCTCATGTTGCACACTGGCTAGCCACCAACCACCACCACCAACACCACCACCACCGCAATATTTCCCATCCATTGTGCACAGATGCAAGTCTCTTTCTCCTGGGGCAGTTTTCTGCAGTCAGGGCATCATGCGCATAAGCCGGGACCACTTGTAAGTCTAACGCAAGCACAACATCATCAACCAAGGCCTATCTATCCTCGCC
Organism: Xylariaceae sp. FL1272; assembly: GCA_022432385.1. NCBI lineage: Eukaryota > Fungi > Ascomycota > Sordariomycetes > Xylariales > Xylariaceae > Xylariaceae sp. FL1272. The sequence goes on from JAJJXC010000029.1 coordinate 169,558, forward strand.
TGTCTGACGGGCTATTAAAGACCTAACGTCTTTAATTGAAGTTCTTTGGCAGCTTTGTCTTTTTGTGCACGCACTGTCAAATGGTGTCCTAGATAGGCAGTGAATAATGGAATGCCATATGACGATGTAAGGTAATATTTGAATCAATAAATACATGTATTCATGTAGTTTGGACAGTTGGTGTACACTTGGCATTTCGCATTGACGTAAAGCCTCCAATTACGTGAAACTCTGCGGAAGTCAATCACCGGGTGAGTTCCAGATTGATGCTGAACAACCGCAAACGCACTATTGCTCGCGTACACTGATATTTGCGAGGTTCAGTCTCTGATATATCAGGCGTCGGGCTCACGAGCATCTCGCCGCCCACTCCGCTATGGGTCAGCCAGCAACCGAGGCCGGTAACAAGTTGTAAGAAGAAAGCGACAACATGCCACTCTTCTAACTCTTTACTGATCCACGATTAGCTGAAAGGCAAGGTCATGACTGACTTCGATCGTAAGCCAGGCATGGCCCATCAGAGCCAGCACCAATGGGTAATTTTGTCCTAGCCGACCGAAACGGAGACGATGAATGCCGCTGTAATGTTTGCATAAGAGACGGAGGACCCAAAGACAACTAGAAGTATCTCTGGGATAACAATAAGGGCATCGATGCCGATTCCTTCTTCGACGAGCAATACCTCATCTGTCCTCCAAGAATTTTGGGCTACCACTTGATGGAAAAGAAATGGGTCGAGTTGCAAGTGACTGAGGTCAGCGACATTGGGAAGTCACAGTTTGCGAATGCGTTTATCGTGCTGCAGCTGGCAGAAGGAAAGGAAAATCTGATTCGAGACCTTGTCCAAGGACTCACGAACGACAAACAGAAGGACACTCCGAGGAACAGAATGAACGATCTCGCGAAAGGCAAGGGAGAAGACCTGGTGATATTACTCCATGGTTAATAATGTCGACAATAAAATGCTACACGCCGAAGTCATTCCCTATGACTTAGTATTGCTAACTTAGACGGAATTGACCAGGGCCTCCCGGAGTCGGCAAAACACTCACAGCTGGTTAGTAACAGTATTGATGTACGATTGATAGAACTATGACTGAAGTCCTCTTTCGCAGAAAGCATCGCAAAAGCAACCGAAAAGCCTCTGTTCCCGTAGGCATGGGTGATGTGATGAACGATCCTTCTCAGGTCGAAAAGCGACTGGAGCAACTATTTGAGCTTGCAGAAGCTTGGCAGGCTGTGATGCTGTTGTAAGTATCGTTGTCCAGCTCTTGCGACTGTGCTCTTTACTGATGCCATACAGTGTTGAAGCAGATGTATTCCTCAAGTCGCGCGCCGCTACAACAGACGTTACTAGAGTGGGCCTTGTATCCGGTAATGGTTTTCTCAGAGAGAATTCCGTTCATGTGTTCGTCGCCCGTATGCTGACTCGGATGATGAGCCGGATAGTCTTGCTGCGCCACCAACCGGATAAGATGCTTCGACATTGCCGTACAGTCACGTCTCAACTTGCTCCATTGGATGGACAAAGACGAGGACGCCAGTGTCAGCTTTTCCAAATTGAACGGCCGTCAAGTACGTAATATTGTGTTCTCGGCTGCATCTCTAGCCGGCAACCGCTCGCCACCGCAGAATGTCTTGAACATTGAGGACGTGCAAAAGATGTTGAATGAGACGGTTGATTTCCAGAAGCATCTTCATGAGCTAACTCGGGCAGCGCGAGAGCACAACGAAGTATAGGCTCCTCGCTGTTGAGTGCTATTACATATTGATGGTGATGGATAGCAAATGTGTACCGTTCAGCGCAGACCTGAGACTGTCGGACCTAGGAGACTGATTGACTGAAGAAAACAGAGTAAAAGTCATGGGTGGGAAGCTATCGTCGCATCCACTGGCGCTGGTCTTTGTTAGCGAGCAGGTATGTAGTTACGTCATTGAAGAAATAAATGGCACATCCATCATACGCCTACTAGCACTCGGCACAACAACATAGGTAAGGAACAAGGTACCTACCATTCTGCTAATTTCTTCCATTGGATCAGTGAACGAAACATACCTACAATACTTACATGTAGGTGTACTGACATGCGTTTGTGACGTATTCGATTAACCATTCAGAAATTGGCCGAATGATGATGCCTCTTGTCAATCGATGGTTTATACATCGTGGCTTGGTAGTCGGGTGCATTTATTTCTTCTGCTGTCATGGACGATCCCTAGCGGGGGCTGTGACTATTCGCACTGGACGAAAGGGAAAAACCCTGAGGCAATTTCCCCAAGAAGCAAGAAGCTGATGGCCAGCCAGAGTCAGCTAGCCGGAATAGAACGTCTGCAGTCCGCCACCTCCACAGAGCGATCCATGTAAACTCCCGTGAGAATGCAAATCGGTTCTGGAGGGTTCGCGGAGAAACGTGAGGCATGCTATTGATGTTCATAGGTATGCCATGCTATTTCGGTAGTACATCTGTGCGCTGAACTCATAGCGCGTCACGTTGCGAATTGACCATCCCAGGACTCCCTCGATGAGCAACCTGAAGTATGAGACTCATCAATGCCGCGACGTTACAGCTAGAGGAGTTCGAGAATTCCTCCGCTCGACCTGACTATGCGATTCTATCGCATAGATGGGCCCATGGAGAAGAGGTCTCCTTTCATGACATGAAAGGCGCCCACCGCCAGTGGATGCCCGGATGGTCAAAGATCGTCTTCTGCTGTCGTCAAGCACTCCAAGATGGATTAACCCACGCGTGGGTTGACACCTGCTGTATAGACAAGGACAGCAGCGCAGAGCTTTCCGAAGCCATCAACAGCATGTACGAATGGTACTCGAACGCCCGAGTCTGTTACGCTTATCTCAACGATGTCGATACTGCTCCTAGCAACAACTCTAAGGACATATCTCTGTCAACACGTATTGCAGAGAGCCTTTGGTTCACAAGGGCCTGGACCAGGTAACCCCATACGACCTCGATGTGTACGCCGCGCTTCTTGATTGCGGGCCCGGTTCAAGCTGGACCAGATATGCCATTCTCTTAGCTCGGGAGAGTAGCAGGACCACACGGTTCTATAGAGTAGCCGTGAGGGCACAAAGTCTTGTCGAAGTGCCGCCTTCAAGTCTAGCCAGCTTCAAATGGCAAAAGATGCACATAATCACCTCACCGCAAATTGAATATCGTCGGAGAAAACGAAGCTCCCATATGGTGGAGGGCGGAACGACCAACCAATTTTATGGCATACGAATCCACGCTCCTGAATTCTTGCAGCATAGCGAAGCTTCGCGTCCGTATGCACTCGTGGCGCACTACGATTGGGAAGATGAGCGCGTAAAGTCGCCGCCAGTCGACAATAAACCAAACACGTCACACATCAAGTACATGTCTCGCACAGTGAGCAAACTGAGCCCTTTATCGAACACAGCTTTGGCCCTCCCGGGACGCGATATGATCAATATACAAGATGACGACACTTCTGGAGCGTTTCGCTCAGTGCAGGCTCCGAACACCGATTCCAACAACGGTCTCCGCGCCGGTATCCCTACCTCGCCACCTCGTGCGACGATGCATCACATGGACCTCTCCCACACGCAAGATATACCAAGTTTGTCGCAGGAGGCTTCGCCTGCTAGTTTCCAACGGCCAAACTCTAGTGCAGAGGCGGTAAAGCCGATTGGAAGCTTAGAGATGCCATTACTGTCAACGGGGACAGCAGGCGTGATATTTTTCAATCAGCCAATTCACGGAATTAGGTCTATCAAGGCAGGCTTTGACTTTGACTTCTTTCCCGTCGTCTTCCTTGCGACCGATGAATCAGATACTGATCTGGAAATCCAACGATGGATACAGCAAAAGCGGTACTTTGAGCTACGAAGATTTGAGAAATCGCATTATTTACTTGACGATTTCCACGAGGAGGGTGCTAGACACTTTTGGAAACTGCATCCAGACGTTCTGAGAAGCCGCAACGACCTCGATATCTCGCACGAAGGCGTGATACGAGTCAACAAGGGCGTGTATGCCTTCAAACCCAAAGACATTGCCAAACACGAGCATTGGATCTTCAAACCTGACGAAAGCCAGAATTGGCACCTCGTCGTTGAGATTCGGAAGACCGTGAGCGAACGAGAAGCATATTGGGAATTACATATCAAGCGACATCGGGAATACTTTGAAATTACAGTTGAGGACATGTGAGAGCATATGATAATGGGAACATCTGATTGTGCCGACCTTCTGGAATCCGTCGTCATCTGTAGACTTCGATTTCTGGCAAACAACAGAACAGTTCCACACAGATACATGCCATCCTTCTCAGGATGATTGCGCCTTGGCTTCTTAACACATGCACATTTGGCATTCTTGGGAATTTTATTCGTGCAGGGCCGCGCACCTTGTCGAATTAGCCAACAGTCATGACAGACTAGGAGTTTGTTTGTACAGGGAGCGATTCGAATATTCTTGGTGGTCCGTCTGCTTAAGCGATTGCTCAGAGCTGGGGCTGTCCTCTAATATATATCCAATACCAGAAATGAGGCTTTGACTGCTTTACGGCCGAATGAAACGACTCAGTCTGCTAGAAATGATTTAAGATGCTGCATGTATTTCTCACGTTGGTCAATGTGAGCAAAGTGAGCTGCATCCTCAAGAGTCACCCATTTGACTTTTTCGATGTTATCAAAGAACGGCTGCATCGCGACATCTTGAGCCTCATCCTGGGCGCCATTCAAGAGGAGCGTGGCCACTTTTATCTCGCCCAGCGAGGGTATACAAGTCCAATCACGAAGCGAGCCAGAAACGTACAGTTCACTGGGGCCATACCTAGTCCATGTGTTAGTCATAATAGGTGTTATCAACTCATACCTAATAATGGGGTGTTGTTGAGCCGCTAAATCTACTTACATGGTACCATATGTAGTAGAATCACGAGCAAACCAATCCAGAGCAGCTTGGACTTCCTTTGGAGGCCATGGCCGAGATAGGCTGAGGTGTCTTTTATAGAACACCTCAACAGCGGCCTCATATTCCGGAGTCTCGAACTTCAAGGTTTCCTCTGCATGATCGAGTACTTCCTGGACGTCAGGTGGCAATTGTTTCCTCAAAGCAGTGATTCCAATCCGCCATACCTCCATACTGGCCAGGCTGCTCGCAATCACAAATCGGTTGAGATTGTCAGAATTTGATCCAGCTGCCCACTGGGCCGTGAACATACCGCCCCACGAATGGCCATACACATTGATTGCGCGCTTTTCCAAGCCAAGGTGGCGCAGAAGATTCTGTAGCTCATCAATAAAAAGCTGTGGCGTCCAGAAGTTCTCATCGCCTGATTTGTCTGGTAAATGAGTCGAGCGTCCATTGCCAATCTGGTCATAGAAGACAAGTGGCATCGATGACGCTAGATCTGTGAGTGGAAGCAAGTATTCGTGACATGCCCCTGGACCTCCATGGACAACTATCAAAGGAACCTTGTCTGAAATAAGGTCGCCGATGATTTTATACCATGTCTCGCATGGAGACGAAAGGCCGTCGATAACAAAACGTGCTGTTCCTTCCATGGTCGTGAAGTGTTTTAACAATTCCCACCTCAAATTAATATTCTAATATTTGAGGGTTGAATTTCTTTGAAGTAGAAGCGAGAGCGCGAAGGTAATGGTAAATGCTTGACGCTGTTGCAAAGAAAGAACGAAGAGCTTTGGGTATCACAACATTATAAGCAGTCAACCCCGCCCGTGTTGGGGTATAATATACACTTCTTATCCCTTGCTTCAAGCAGTCACTCCGGTCATTTCTGACTAAAACCGTGACTCGGCGAAATAGATGCTGTTTTAATCTCAAGTGACGAGCTAAGGACAAAGTTGCACAGACTCACTCTTCACAGCAAAGAACGATCTATGCTGACGTAGTTATTCAGGACCGAGATCTCAGCGCGAAATGTAAATTGGCGCCCTTTGAGATTGATTCTGACCTTTTAATAAGACGTTCAAATGGTCCCTCTGTGGAGGTAGTTCTTATCGCTCGACTTACTCGTTCTGGTATAGATATTGCGCAAAGACTCGATACTTCGTTCGCAATATGACTTCGACGATTTACGTGGTGCTCATTATAGGCGCCTGTAGTTAAATATCACATTTACTGATGCCTCTTGATAACCCACCCGAAATAGAGTTGAGCTATATATAGTTTACCGAGGTGTGTTGAGTAGACCAATGTGTCGACGTGAGGTGCCGCTCAATACTTCAGCTGTAGGGTGGTGACATCCCACTTGGCAATCCTAAGAATCCTAAGACATGTCAGCCGCACCCGAAAACACATAATTCCCTGGCAATTTAGCATCATCATGATCACCGAGAATTAGCGAGACTTGATTCAATAGCCATCGCTGCCATCATGGACTACCTCGTAATGCCTCACAACGCCTTCCTGGCAAGCTTTCCACAGTACGACAAAGTCGTAGTGGGCACTGCGATTATCAAATACTCGCCCGATACGCGCATTCTGCTGCTGAAGCGCAATGCCGACGAGGAACATTACCCTGGTTTATTTGAGATACCCGGAGGCAAGGTTGAGGCGACCGATGCGACGATCAGAGATGCTATCATTCGTGAAGTAGCCGAAGAATGTGCTTTGATCGTCACCAATATCACACGTGCACTGCCCAACTTTTACTACACGACCAAAAGCAGCGTGGTGTTGCCCGCGAACGACAAAGGCGAAGAGAAGATGGAAACTGTCGCGAAGCATTGCGTCCAGTTAAGCTACATCGTTGAAGTCGAGGAGGGCAATTTCAAGACGAACCCTAAGGAGCATTCTGAGGGCATATGGGCTACTCAAGAGGAAGTTGGAAGCCTCGAGATGACGACTGCAATGAGAGATCTTGTACTTGAGGCTCTGGCCTAGGTGCAAGCCGACTTTTGAGACGAATGACGAGCATGATTACGATATGCCGAGAGGAACGAGGGTTAAAGGGACTAGGCACGAGACGAATTGGGTAAAGCCGTTGAATGCGATGAGGATCGCCAGATCGTTAATCAAAACGTTCCGCACCTGGCTGCCCGTCCCGAGCCGCTGAGAGCTCGGGATGCCAAACCACACGAGGAGTCCCAGGATAAGATCAGACGAACACAAAACTTGGAGTAACATTGAACATTGCCTTCTCTCCATCTGCCCGGCTCGCTCGTTCATTTTTCAACCAGGAACATGCCTCCCACCCCATCTCTCTCATCTGTTCCGTGCTGAACATTTTAATCGGGCTGGTTCCGTCCAAGCTGTGCGCCCATCGTGTCAACAAATGACGCCCTGCCAGCTCTCTACTTACCACCGTACACAAAACAAGCGCATGACATCGGTAAACACATTCTAGGCGGGTTTAGCAGCAACAGCGAGACATGGTACAAATGGACGGAGTTTGGTCTCATGCCTTTGCTCCGCATTGTACGCTAGACCACTACATCTGCGGTTTGCAATCAACATGAAGCAAGTCTCGTCGAAATGCTTCGACCCAGTGCAGGCGTTGGTGTTGGCAATGCAGCTGCTGCAACCACAGCCAACTCTTATCCTTGATTCCCATTATTCACTGTCCTGTGTATCGTCGCATCCGACAATGTTTCGCATGTACACCTGGCGCCTGCTGCTTGTGCTTTGTGATGCTTCCAAAGTGTCACCTCTAAACGCCTCAGTCGCGGGGTCGTCGTGTGACTTCCACGTAGCAACGCGCAAGGTTGTGTTAGTTCGGTACTACACATGGATCGGCTGGCATTCGCTTCCCCAGTTCTGGTCTGACACGAGCCTCGCTGGTTGTTTTGGGGGCTGTATTGCGCGTACTTTGTCCAACGGACGGTAGGTTATTGGCACGAGGCTGTCGCGACTACACGCATATCACCTGTCGTGTGATGTTGTACGGGTATTTTCTTGTTTCATTGATGGCAATCAGATAGCCAACCAACTCAGGTATACGACAGAGTATGTAATTGAATTTCAAACAGCTGCTGCGATTGAATATAGCTACCTTAGGTATTGCTTGCAGTTAGGCATCGTGCAGTAGCCCCGCTGATAGGGATGACACTCATTCTACATATCCATCGGCCTGTTCGGTACAGGTGGTCACTAATGTAGGGGAACGCATACACTTACGCGTATGCAAGCAATTAACCAGCGAATGCCGATCGCAACATTTGAACATGAGTCCCGCCGATGCGACTTGATCGACCAACTGCCATTCCTACCATGCAGAAGTTGGGCCGTTAGACTCGAGATTGCTACATTGACTCAGTGGGAACATGAGTTATTTAAAGCTTGTTACATCGTCCAGTCCCTGGAACAAAGGAGTAAAGAAGCGAGGAATCGGATGGTGGTTTGAACTCCCAACGGGGCACTACCGACTGGCAGTGCAGGGAGGAGACACGCCACCCAATTCCATAATGCTGAAACCAACAAAGAAGAGAACGTGGGCGTTTCATATAATGTCCGAATAACAATGTATTTGATTATTGAATAATTCTCGACCTATGTACCCGGTCTGACATCGGAGAGATAATGTTCATTTAGAAGAATTTACAAATAACTGTATCATTCATTTTGCTAATAACCTCGGGCGTGTGTTTACAAATCGCCGGATAATGCCCGAGATCGTCCTTGGGCTAAAAGTAGGTAGCCAAACTAACTAAAAGGCTCAGCGGCGCGCGGGAGAAGAGCGCAGGGTTTACTACATTCCAAGGGCTGCATTGCAGGGATGGATCAGAAGTACAAATGTGAAAAACTTAGCGAAGGAGTCTGCGCGAGAGGGGCTGAAAAGACAACCCTATTGTTTGAAAAAAGGAAGGAGGAGGCACGATGATCCGATGAAGACTCCGTGATTGCATTGGGAATATCTTAATTATATGCTAAATTCTATGAACCTCACAAGTTCACGATCATTTCCAGCAGGTGGATGTAAGTTAAGAGGGCTCTTCTTCATGTCGATGTTCAAATGCAGGTATATATGTACCCGCGATAAATTTTCTCAACACCTGTCGCTAAATATATACATAGAAGGTAGTGCGAAGATAACTCAATGAATGTAAGAAGAGTAAAAAGATTGAATGCCCATGGTGGACACTGTCTGAGAAGGGTATCGAGAAAACGGAGCGGTCAGCATCGCAAGTTCTCGGATCAAGTGACGACCATTGATGGCCGGCCCAAATTCGTTTGTTGTGAGGGCATCCAGGTGCTTGAGCACCGCCCCCAATTCCCAATTCTATAGCCAAGAAGGTAACTCTACATGGTGTTGACCAATGGCAACGTTACCCAGAAAAAAAAGAGCGTTGGGGGTAAAGGTGAAGTGAAGTCGGCTTGGGTATCTCTCATTCATGTCTGTCGTTCATCGTCTCCCGCGCTCAACGCGAACCCGCTTTGTCTGAATGCAAAGGGATATGCCTAGAGCTTGCTCTGGCTTTTAATGCTTGCCTAAGACGTAGTTTCTTGAGACTAGTTCCCTGCCCGTATCTCGTGATTCGACAGCAAGAGAACCACCCAAGGTACAAATGAAGTCCGTCTCGGTTGTGGTGACAGTTTGAACGTCGTCTGGGTGCCAGTAGACTGTGTTGCAAGGGTAGACGGTGCATCCAGAAAATGTTGTCAACGCTTCGGTTTTGACGCTGGCTTGAGACACTGGATACAATTGCTTGACGCCATTGGTATCAGTCGAGTTGACGATAGCAGAGACGTCAAAGTAATTTAAATCAGACCATCCTGGTTCTGTTAGCCTCTGCTATAAGCGCGAGAAGGGGGAAGGGAGAGAGGCGAAGGAGGAAAAATAATAATAAGCTGCGTACCTTGGAACGTGAACTCTGCGAGCATGCCAACAACACCCCTGTCCGTGCCCGCAGAGACACTGTAGCCGTTGCCAATCCAGCCGGTTGGGAACACTTGAGTCACCGACGCGTTGCCAGGTACAGATAGATCTGGGATCTCCTGAGATCCAGTAAATACTATCGTTCTGGAGATGGAGTCCTGGGAGACGAATTTGACTGTATTCGCTTGAACCAAGGTGGAGGCCATCAAGGCAGAAGCGGCTAACTGAGAGAAGAAACGCATGGTTGTCGTTGTGTAAAAGGATGGTGATGGTACGAGTATGGTTCTCGAACGTGTGATGTTGTTGTGTCGAAAGACAAGTGTTTGAATCTCAGTCGAGAGAGAGTGAGAGGCAGTAGCTAGGTCAATAGCAAGGCCTGAAGCTCAAAGAGTGTGCAACACCGTTTAGAAGGGAATGAATATAGCTGTGAATAGCCAAAGGAGGGTGTAAGTGATACTGGAACTCACGACAGTTTGCTCGCAGATTGATGCGGGGAATGTCCAACTGTTTTATACCAGTTTCTACGCGAATAGACCAAAGTTGCCGGCAAGGGGCGGACCGGATGCCATCTTGCGCCTCTCTCGCCAGATCGTTGGAAGCATCGAAGCTGGCGCAGGTACCGGAAGCAGATGCCAACGACGATTTACTAGCGCCGTGTACCTGATGCATCTACTATCTAGCATCTCCACGTAAGCCGCCAGTGCTGCGGGCACCGATGCTGATGGAGGGCAGCAGGGGTAAAGCCCCTGATCGCAGAGGCCTATTGGCTGACCTCACGATGATGCTAGCCTGTTCCTGAATCAGCTTGCCACTTACGCGACGTCCACGTTGACACCAGGAACCTCGCACGTCTTCCCGCAGCCCTTGGCCGGGCACTATCAAGTGTGCGACCAAGCCCCTGGGCCCGAGTATACCATCTTGTTCCAGAACTCGCCTTCGAACTGGTCTTCAACCTACGCGTTCCTGGAGACCGAGTCAGAAGTGTCTTTAGCTTTCCCTAATAAAACAAAGTCGGCGACGGGTTAGCAATCTAACAGACACAGTGACCGTCGACCGAGGTGTTGAAGCCTAGGAGACGATCCGGAAGCGAAAGCAAGTTTCCCTTGGCGAAGCCAATTTTAGGGCTGCAGGATTGGCGTATGTATCATGTACCTCAGCGGAGGAGTAAAAACTAGAAGAGGGCCTCGAGCCATTTACTCCAGTATTCCAGAGAAAAATTGTTCAAGGTTGTCTGGCCCCTCACATCGGTTGAACATGTAATGGTGGTGTGGAGAGACGCATCGCACAATCAAGGATGCGATCGAGGGAATAGATTTTGCACATTCCATTCCCCTCGTCGGCGAAAAGGCAAAAACGCCCGCGAGGGATCGAGACGGGAAAAATTACAGGGAAAAAAACTTATTTAGATTGTGGCCGAACACAACAGGATATGTTCATGAAATCCGATTGGTCAGGTGATGCGGGCTTCGACGCCAGGAATAAGCTGTGCCTGGTACCTGACAGCAGAAGATTGTTCGACTATCCATGTGGCAGTCTCTCAGAGGCCTTTTCCATCGCAACTCAAATCCCGCGATCGAGGGAAACATCAGCCCCTAGTTCTGGGCCTTGCCGGACGACTTACCGCTGATCCTCCAATTACTTAGGTAGTTACGGCATTGCTGACCAGGGAACTATGACAGAACCATGACACGTAAACAGCGCTGTCAGAAACTGGGCAATGGCACCCAATCTTTCTCGCTGACAGCATGCTGACCGCCGACCACGGCAGAAATCACTATACCTTGTTGCTCAAGATCAGAGTCCGTCGCAAGGCAAGGGAGCTGATAGGGCTCCCAAGCTCGAGTCCTCGACAGTTGATAGGCTGCTCTCAAACTTTCTGCGCTACAAACACTGAGTTGGGCACCATGGATCTAGCCCGTCTGGCGTCGAAGAGGGGAAGTTGTCCCCGACGTTGCTATACCAAGTAGCTGCACCTCTACTCGTCACATCTTGCCGATTTCGCGACTCCTCCCCGTTCGGCTTGTAGGCGAGGTAGCCTCCAGTGATTGACGGCGCGGTTTTCATTGCCCACGCCTCCACTGATTTCATCTGCACCCAATAATGTGCCGGGTCTGCAAGAACATCGCAGTGAGGACCCAAGTTGGTTACTCCCCGTGATAATTCAAGTCGGGTCTATAGGGCGCATCCACCTTTGGTTGTTGGCAGGACATCTGAGGTAGGGTCTGGATCGTATGTTGCGTGGTAGCTGACTGACACCCTCAAGGCCTAGGCACAGGGCGCCACAGACAACGGGAGGACAATGAGTGACAACTCACGGAATAACTCTAAGTCGTAGTATTGAAATTGCATGTGAGGCGCTTAGGTACAATCTGCGATGGAGTTGACACATCTGTGTCACAAATTCAAGGCTTCCAAAGCCTTGAACGGCGACCCGCGGCTCGGCCATGCGTCTCATCGATCTGAATGTGATTGCACATGGAGAAAGAGAATTTTTCTCCAAGACTTCGTAGCGGGCCGCTTTGGCTCCTTGTAAGACGGGCCGCAAGCCGCGGTGTGTGGCGATTTTGACTATTTGCTAGAAAGTCAAATTTTGTGCCTCAGAGCATTCTCTTCAAACTGCGCAAGGCCAGGCTCGCAAGGTATTGGGATTCGGCGAAACACCAACTAGTAATAGGTGCCTTAGGAGAAGCATGGTCCACCCACCTGCACTGGAACTCCAGTTGTTGGCCAGTCGAAAGCTTGAAGAGTTAGAGCCTCAAGGTTAAGGCTAAAAGACTGATTCCAAAAACCAGAACATCACAGTTCTTTAGTGCTGTAAGGATGATTAAGTACCTGAGTACGTTGCGAGCCAGGCAATTGGCCTTTTTTCTGTTTTCCTTTTTGTTTTCAGGTAGCTGCGATTGATGCAACCTCTTGAGCTAAAAAGTCGTGCTAAATCGAAGGAATTGTGGTTCGGTTCACGACAGCTAAGAGGCTCACACCGAAGGCCATGAATCGCGTGCTCGGCTCTCAGGATGGTGTCAAAAATGCAACGGCGGTGCAAGCAATGGTCAGTCCAAGAGCTGGTTCGTAAGTGCGAAGTTCGAATACTGTACGGCCTTGACATCCTTTAATAGTGGTCACATATAGCGATGTAAGAATTGCCCTGTTGCAACATGCGTGCTGGTCCTAGAATTCTTATGGGCATGCGTCCAGGTAAGCTACAGGTCGTTTGTTTGCTCCTCACCTCGCAGGATTCATCTTTTTCAAGAAAATGTTCCTATGTAGCAAATGGTATGTTACTGAAGATGACGCACAGACCGGGCGACTACACGATGATGAGGCCGATGAGGAATATGTGACAATACGAGACAGCTTTAGAAATTTGTGGTGAAGAGAGTTAACCTTAGAGGCAAGCGAAAGTACTCGGCAGTAAGATTCTAGAGACCCAGAGACAAGGGCAAGCTACAGAGATGAATATCCTTCGAGTAAATACTGAGGGCAGTAAAAGAGTACGGATGGCGTAAAGTTCCTGGCAGCGTCACATTGAAGGACGCTGGTAATGGAGGACATAGTTTGCGAACAATGAAGTGAAGTAAGCTGATTTTGGGCGGACACACACGGAGGAAAGAGGGAAAGCCTGGACGCCCGGTACCCCCGCCGAAAAAACTACGATCAGCCTATACTGTATGCAATTACAAGAAATAGTGCAATCCATGCGGTAGGTACCTCACCTTATATCAGGCGAGTCAGGAATGTTTATTGTATCCCCATCCATCACCCAATTTAGTCCAACGAGGGCATAACCGGAACCTCTCACGGAGGGTGAGAGCTGACAGATCAGCGAAGCTTTAGGAAGCGCTGTAGACGCTCATATAGAAGGAATAATAATATATATACAAACCTGAGTCTTTTGTATTATGCTCTACCCATATGGAACATGTCTTATTCCCAGAAATGGGAAGCTGAATAATGCAAGGTCGATAGAGGGGATCCTGAGCGAGGAAGAAAAAGACACGGTACAACCTTCATTCTGGCATCAGGTCACAGTAGCTAAAGTCACAGAGAACTCAGATGACCATGTCTGGTATTCATCTTGTAAGCCGAAGATTAATACATATTCAGGCGAATAGTGAACCAGTAATTGGTAGGAATCGTGTCAGAATCACAACGGATCGAGATTTCCAAATGACGAGATGGAGCGCAGCACATGTTGTGATTGCATGACTTGCATTCTCTCCACAGAAACATAAAGCTCTCCCTGCGCAGCCACTTAATGAAATGTTGTAACAACTCGCCAACCTCTCCGTGCCGTCGCAGGTGTGCGCCGTGTGTCACAACCAGGAAGGACACTGCATATCCGTTACCACATCACATATTACATGCGTGAAGAGGAGAGTCAACATAAATCAGCCGGTCAGAGCCGGTCGGCCGCTCAGGAAGAGGCCTGCTCTCAGCCGAGCCCTCGTGGCCTGTTTCCGTCTGTGAGAGAATCCCCAATGTTGGTGGATATTTCCTTCTTGGCGTGTCTTGCCATACGTATTACCTACCTCTAACTGTTGTCACCATGACTGAGGTAGTATTGAGAATAGAGAAGTCGATACACTTGAACGACAAAGCACTTGAATCTTCGCTAATGCCGCGAGCAGTTCAAAAGGGGAATTCTCCATTTCTTGTGGGCATGCACCCAATGACGTGCATAGACGAGCGCGGCGGTGTGGTGGCGTCAGACTCGCAGTTCTGCACAATCAAAGACATTGGCAAGGCAACACGAGAATCCAACTCGGCTCCTTCGGTAGTGCTGTAGTATTCTGTGGCCAAAAACGGCAGGAAACCTCGCGTGCCAGGCGAGCCAGGCTGCCAGCACAGAGCTTTCGCCCCTGCCCTCATCACTGGGTCGAGAGATGGGATACTCGAGCAACTCAATGACGTCTCCAATCAAATCGCCGTCGCCCCGGTCAGCGTCAGCAAGGAATCGGGCCATCACCTATTGCAACCCCGGGCAAAAACATGCGTGCCCCGCATGATCGTCAACCACGTCAAACCCTCAGCCAACCCGACGCGGTGTCTCTCGACAGGCCCGCAAGTCACGGGCTAGAGACCTCGTATTACCAGTTTGCCCATGCAGACATTGGTGATGACGAGAGAAACCGCCAGCTGTATCTAAACGCAGTACTTGGTGACCCGACTGCCTGTTGCCACGCAGTTTTTCACGTTGGGATGCAACGTTGGCAGAGATGTGGGAGCCGCTCGTGGCAATCATGAGTGCCTTGCTTCTGAATCCAGCACCGCCTCCTCTCGATTCTTGTGTCCAAGGCAAGTATCGCCGTGCCCGGTTAGAGCCCAAATGTTTCCTAATATAGAAAATATATGCAGGGTCCGTTCATCAAGACACTGCCGAATGATGGTGGAAATTGTTGTTGGTGCCATCGGCGGCACAAGTGACGACAGGCTGAGGGACAGTACTCCCGCCCCCTCCTGTAATTATCACGCTTATTGGTGACTCGTGTGGCTGACAATGGCATGGCAACATCGCATCCGCATCCATGGATGCATCATCGCCATAGAGACGGCCACGACGGTCAAGGATCATCTGCAGCTGTGGGTTTCCCATCGCACATCATTGCCTACCGACTCTGTTGCCCAGTCGTCGGGATGATAAATAGCTAGGTAGTTCGCCAGGGCATATGGTATTTCTAGTTTCTGATGATTCTTCATCGTCTTTCGTCTGATATAATCGCCACCCACAGTCGCTATCCAACTGTCAGTCGATATTATTCGGCATTGCAATCGCTCAGTCAAAACAAGTGAAGCCTTCTTGGTTCAACCTCTCGCTTGATTCAACTATAACACATCCATAATTTAATCATAATCATCAAGAGGTCGATCACCATGAAGTTCACACAGGCTCTTGCTCCCGCTGCCGGGCTCATCGCCGCGGTTCAGGCAGACTATCCCGTCTCATCCTATCCGACAACCACAGTGGTCACATATCCGGCTTCGAGCTACTCTTCGACACCTTCGTCCACTTTGGTGACTTCATCCTACAGTTTTACACCTCTCCCAACCACGACTATATCGACAACCACAGTGGTCACATATCCGGCTTCTTCCTACAGCGCTTCTTCCTACAGCGCTTCTTCCTCCAGCTCTTCTTCCTACAGCGCTTCTTCCTACGGCTCTTCTTCCTACAGCGCTTCTTCCTCCACTCCAGTTTCAACACAAAGTTACTCGGTTTCAACGCCACCCGTGTCGACACCTTCGTCTGCTCCCCCATCCTCGTACCCTGTCTCGTCCCCGTCTTCATTTCCCCCCTACCCAACGTCACAATATCCCACTTATACTTATCCTTCTACTGTCCCAACGACCGGGTACCCTACCTACACGACAAGTCCTAGCGGAAGCTCTACAATCGTCACTTACACAACGTCTGGAAGTTTCACAACTTCCTACGCTGTGACGACTCCCAGCGGTTATCCTACTGGAACTACCAGCTCTAGCAGCCCTACCACCACTTCTGCGATACCTACTGCTGCCGCGGCCAGGGTTGGCCCCGTGGGAGCTCTGCTCGCTGTTGGTGTTGTTGCCTTGGCTCTGTAAATGGGTTTTAGAAGAGATGAAATAAGGGGCATGAGTTCTCTAGGAAGTTTGGAGAGTAGTCGATGAATTCAGTATTCTTACGAACGAAGCTTTACGAACATGGTCACGAATGCGTTGTTCTCACGAACGATAACGCATGAACATATTTCATAACTTTCCTTAATGGCTGGATTCGGATTGGATGTTATGACATTTAGCACCTCGCGGGAAACAAATAGGTTGGTTAATGCCAGGGAAACAGAGGAGGTCTGGGCGTTTCTGGTTACGAACTAGGAGGCTGGCATGACATAAAGAACGCACTCCTTTACAAACATATGATATAATAATAGCTTAGCTTAGCTGAACGAGGTCGCGAGACTTTTGGAATAAAATATATTAGTCTAATTCTGCTTGATTTTCCACCACTGTCTCCCTTGCGTGAAAAAGATCATCTCGTGAGGTCTACTGTGCATGAACCCGGGCGTCGATGTTGCGAAGCTCATAGCCAGCAGGCAGATGAGAACTCAGAGGATTGGTTACAGGCTCAGGACAGCTGCGAACATCATGACCAATTTCCTTGCAATGATCGCAGATCTTCTGCCCACACTTGGCTTTCTTGTGGTGGTTTGCGCCACACTTTGGACAGCCGTTCAGTTCACCCTTCTTCAGAGTGATAAGCCCACCACCATCGGCAATGAACGACGTGATTCTTGGAAGGATGGTCGCGCGCTTATCGCCTTTGGATCGCTTGCCGACCCATGCCTGATCGTTAGCGATGAGTATAATACCATGTTTAGCTCTCGTAAACATAGTGCAAAGGTTGTATCGGTCAGCAATGAAGGTGGGACTCTCTGAACGGGGAAGGTCAATGATTACCACGTCGGCCCAGTGTCCTTGGGCTTTCGTGACAGTTCGCACTAGAATCTGGTCGAATACGATCTCCAGGGGGCTGAGCTTCTTCAGCTCACGAAGGAAGTGTTGCTCTTCAGCCTTGTACGGCGTCACATACATGATGGAGATCCGCTTGCCGGGTCCTGTGTCGGATGGGAGTCTAGAGCAGAGGTCTGACTTGTGCATTTGGGCGATAACTCGGAGCGCGAATTCAACATGACCGGGATTCTTGTAGCTAGTTCCGACTTTCTGTTCATTTTCTCCTTTGAGAGTTGCCATGACTACCGATCCTCCAAACTCAGGATTGCCAACGAGTTCACCTAGGAATCTCTTGATTCGAAGGTTCTCTTCTTGATCGGCGTCGCCTTGTGATTCAACCAAGGTACCGTCGTAGAAGAATTCCGACGCGAGAATCATGACGCCACCTCGTCCACGATGATTATTGGTGAACTCATGGCCTCTGCCTAGGACATCGGCGTCTAGGATCCGCTGGGCAAGTGTCCGCTGGTATTGGAGGATGAATGGGTTCACCATTCTGAACTCATCTTTGCCCTGGTGGGCAGAGGACGATAGCTTGAACACAGTCTGCTATCTAAAGTCACCGGATAGATTCACGATCCGAGCCTTGGGGAACGTGGTTATCGGGATCAGCGTGGCGGGTTCAGCGTTACGTCCTGTTTCATCTTCCCACAAGAAATACGGGTCGTAGATTGCACGCATCTGAGCAGATTGGAGATGGGTGGCCAAAATAACGTCGCAGTCCGCTATGATCCCCTTGAGAAGAGCAGCAAGTAGGGAAACATGCTTCGCGAAACCAGATTGGGCCCAAGCTTCGGGGCTCTGTTTCTTGATCGCATAGTTCGCGAGGACAGCTCTCGCTTCTGTACAAAGCTCTTTCTCCGGCACGGATAGATACGCAAGCATGACTCGCTCAGGGGATTGAGGGCTATTCCAGATAGTTCCTCTGGTATACCTCAACTCCATCCTTCGGACTGCGAGTTCTTGGATCAGTCTCTGGGCTCCAAACAAGGAAATATAGTCTTCTGCCTTGTAAGGTGTGATTGGGTCGCGTAGAACATTCTTTGCCGAGGCGGAGATGTTGAGACCTCGCAAAACTTTGATGGGACGGTTCAAGATGCGAGATACGTCCTCTACAATCTTCTCGGCATGGTCATTCAGTTGATCATTTACGCCACCCATGATCAAGGCTTGCACACGACGACCATGCTTGAACTTATTGTCGGAAGTATTCTTGGTTTGCGTCAAAGCCAATTTCATCCACTTGATGTTTGCATCATCTGCAGCTTCAGCTTTCCGATCACGAGGAGCTGCGTAAACGGCTTTTGACGGATCGTAATAACTGTCCCAGGAAGCAGCGGCATCGTCGGTCGATGTAGGGGGCTGAGGATCATTGCCCCAGGAAGCAGCGGCATCATCGCCCGAGGTATGTGCCTCAGCTTCATTGTCCGAAGTAGCGAACTCATCGTTGTCGAGACGATGATGATTCTCGTTCTCTTCTCCCTCTTCCTGAGTCGGCGGGTATTGTTCCGACTCTGGGATTAGATCTAGATATTCCTTGGTCAATGAAGAGGCAAGCTTCGCGGCCTTGGACATCTGGGGAGTTGAAACATGTTCATCTTCCAGTATTTCAAGTTCGTTGGCTTCATTGACATCGACATCCAGGTCAAGAAGTTCGAGGCTGCCAGACGTACGAGTCAAGCTGGAATATTGCTTCTCAATCATGACGTCGTTAATGGGCTCTGCAAGTAACATGGCGAGCAGAAAGTTACCCGCTTTGGTCTTGCCACTTCCACCATTTCCGTGGCACATCATGATACCGTGCTTGAGATCATCACAGTCCAGCACGTAATCTTGCTGATCTTTGTCGAGGCATTTGAACTCGGCAAGAAAACGCTCGGATTCCTCGGCAGTGAAGCCATGGACAGGGAGACGGGTAACTGGCGTCAAATCCACGGTTGCTTTTGTAGCTAAGCTATATGAATCAATCTCCTCTGACTTGTCCTCGTCGTCAGGCAGCAAGAAATAACTCCTGGGTTCCATCTGCAGAGGATCTTTGTTTTGTGGGCGATCTTTTTGCGTGAAATAGGCCGACTCTTCAGGTGTTTTGCCCTCGAGACGGTCTTTCAGATGATGCATTGCAGGTACTGCTTTCGTGAGACTGATCTTTCGAAGATACTTGTCGTCGAAGTTAGCTGTCCAGCGAAAAAAATCATTCCGGGGGTCTTTATCATCCTCTGGAGCCGGTGAAGCCAAGTACATGGCTTTCATCTCTGCGTGACCGGTATCCTCATGACTTTTCATTTTGATGAAGGCTGAATTGATATCAGTGCCACGGTCCATGTTACTCTGGATGTCTGAAGCGACAACACTTGGGTCTGTATCGATATCGATGCTCATCACCTTTGCACCTGTGTCGACAAGGGCCGGCTTATTTCCCATCCATGACTGCCATCCGGGGTGGGCAGGAGCAGACGCCGCAAACATGATATCACCAATGCTGTCGAAAGCCTCGGGTACCTCGATACGAATCGCGGAAAGTGCTGCAACGCTATCGTAGGTATTCTGAGGCATCTTAATCTGGTTCTTCGCAAGTCCAGCTCTAACCCAATCCTCGATCCTGATTTGATGGTCATTGTACGTCTCACGAATCTTCGTCGTTTCGCCATTTTCTTCCTGGTCGAAAACTCTAGGAACCAGCTGTTTCGCGGTTTGCAAAAGATACTCGTCTCTGATGTTCTCCTCTTCGATGCTGCTAACCATAGGGGTGACTTGACCAAGGCTGTATGCAGTAGCTGCAATGACCATTAAAAAGTCGCTCTGATGTTGGCTTTGCGCATCGCGGATTGCCGACGTCAGAGTTCTAGCGACTGTGTCGACTACCTGGTCCTCTGTCATTGGACGATCTGGAAGGTCTGGGTACTTGGAATCTGCATCTGGGAACTCGAGCTCGAATCTTTCGTGCATGCGAGGAGATGTACCCAAGTGGCTCACGCTTTTGATGAATCCGACGAAATAGGTGGCCCAGGGATGCACTCTGTCTGGCCGATCAGGGACTGGGATCAATGCAACCTGAACTTTCTTTCGATATGTGGTCTCGATCATAGATGCCGTATACTGAAGATCCAGAGCAGCTGCGTATGTAAGCCGGGTTGATCTGGCACAAGCACTCAAGAATGTCTCCGCCGTTTCGCGGTGTTCAAAATTGCATTCTCCGAACGCCACGAGGTCCGACATATTCTTGAACCGGTACGATCCTCTATTAGCTCGTAAAAGAGGCTGATATGGATGGAGCGACCTGGTATGGTATCCGTTGCAGAAAAGGCGCATCACCTCCGGTTGCTCGTTATTTATCATAGGGACCAAGACTTCCATGGCCATAGCTTTAGCCTTGGAGCCGAGCCTGGCTGAGAACTTGTTTACCTCAGCCTCGACATCAAAGCTATGAAGTCTTGCTCTGATTAGTCTATTGATACCGACTTGGTTTCTCATGAACTTGTACGAGTCCTGAGTTGTGTTGATCTTCATTTCAAGCCGCATAGTTCGGTATTTTGTGCGGTCGATGTCAAAGCCAATACTTGCAGCCAGTTTTTTGGAACCTCGACGATTTACCGCGGAGATCTTCATGTCGACAATGGCGCTGTAGTCGATCTCCATCTTTCCGAGTGTAGTACATTCTCGGCTGTTTTCAGTTCGAGCGTACACCAGATCAAAGGTGATACTTCTATTGCTAAAGATTGCGTTGTTGACTCTGGTGATAGTGCGAGGTCCGGATTGAAGACTCTGGCCTTGGGATGCAATGTAGTCGGTTGTGTATGACATGATCGGCTGCAGCTTGTCGTATTTGCCGTCATGACTAAACTTGTCTTTGTCGAATAAGGAGACACAGACGATGCATGCCATGTCTGCTGATTCGGTGGTAGTCTTCATGCTACCATCATCATTGACTCTTGTAGCTAGTCGAAGCTTTACTTGGATTTTGTCCTCGAGACCTTCCATATCAAGAGTGATGCCCAGGCCAGGATGAATGCCATCATTCATTTGGTCCTCTGCTTGATCCTCTGCTTGATCCTCTGCTTTGTTGTCGTCGTCCCATCCTTGGGCATCAGTGGACGACTCTTGATTCTGAGCATCAGTGGCCGACTCTTGGTTCTGAGCATCAGTGGCCGACTCTTGATTCTGAGCACCGGTGGACTGCATGATGTCTCCAGGAGCGGTGGCCTGCCGGTCCCCGCCTGCGGCATTGGACTGCATGCCCTCGGACATTGTATGACCTCAGACTGCAGATGCGCGGGGTTGTGGTTGTGTATGGAGAGAAGGCAGATGCGCGTCGCACAAGGCTGAAGTATGAACTCTACCTAAGCCAGCGACTGCGCGGGAGGGTGATTATGTAGAATTGAGAGCGCAAACTGTTGAAGTATGAAGTTCAAATCAACAGCGTGTGAGTTTTGTTGTATGTCGATGCAGAAACGCAAAGATACACAGGGAACGCGGAGATGTAGAACAAGAGATGAGGGAGCGAGGTAGGTCGAAAAGACACAGAAGGAAAGGGAATTTAGGTAGTTGAAAAGTGTGTGGGCGGGTGCTCCTGACAACTTTGTGTGCTGGAAGTCTGAGTTGTACCTGCGAGGAAAGTGCGCTCCCGGGTCCTTCCCTAGGTAACTACTGGCACCACAGAATTGAGGGATGTGTAAGGGCTTGCAATGAGAGAACCAAATATCTAGTATGAAAGTATAAAAAATTTCAGAAAGTTGTATTACCGGGGCCTTGCGCCACTACAGAAGCTGTGAAGCGACTGTTTAGGACTTATGCGAAGGTGCCGAGGAGCCTTTTTCTGGCAGGCAAACACCATTGGTTCAACATGTGAGCTCGCACCTTCCCGTGTTATGCCTTTTGACGTCGTGCAGGACGGTTTGTCATTCTATGTGGGAGAGTGGCTTAGTAGAGAGGGAAGCAAACGCCGAGTTGCCGCTGTCTTTGATCATGGCGTGGTCGTCCTCTCAGGATTCGGTAGTCAGCGCCACTGAGAGCTTTGGCCGAGAGGAGTGTAGAAGATTTTCTGTGATTCGAGTGACACTCAAAATGCTCCGCCTATGCGAGTTCGATGATGGCAAGATGTCCTGTTGGAGTTTAGCAGGAAGGTAACGTGCAAAGCCTCTTAGATTGCTGCGTAGGTGGGCATACCACGTCTTGCATTCCTTCCCTGTCGAGCTGCTGTTCATTGCCAGTATGCATTTCATCGAGGAGTGAGAATGCCAGTCCTTCTACATTGGGAATGTCAGATGTTATCAATCATACGGTATATGAGCCTCTGAGTCTCACCTTTAGGCCATTGGGTCGGAGACTCGACCGCGGGCTGAGTATTGGGTAGTGTATCCTTCAGGAGCGCGATGCTGCACCATCCTATTTCTATTTCAGAAGGGTTAAGGAGAACTTCGGGCTAGTCTTCGTTGTTTGCTCAACTCTAGACCAGCCCTACTCTTGCGCGTATGAGTAATGTAATGGCGAGGATAGTGATCGAGAGGTGGATGGGGAAGCTGCAACAAATGGGGTCCCGGATCGCACTCAGGGGTCTCTGGTCCTACTGTACTAGTCCACAGCCGTGTAGCCGCATTCCAGTAGGACGGTATGTCGGGATAGGAGAAGTCGGGTCACTTTCTGCAATGGCCGTTGTTACCAATGCAAGGCGGCGATAGTCCATATTGTGCAACGAGTGTGGATTGAATGGGACTCGTCAGAAGCAAGAACTTCCACGTAGCAACAACACAAAAAAAAACAAAGTCCAGACCAAGGTACTTGTTTAGGTTTGAAGATTAGATTTGTAGAGACCTCAATGTTGCTTTTGATCTGAGGATGTACGAGAAGTGCAGGTGAGTGGTGTGTGTTGTTTCGCAGGCCTTAGGTAGTTCAATAGCAGCAGGCGGACAGGTGCTATTTGATCTAGTTGTGCCATTCCAATCGATATTTCAGACCGTTGGTTTTTCAATTTCAACTCGATTTGCCTTGCTACAAGATGTCTGGTTGCTGAAGGCGCCTGCGTCCGTGATGCTTCTGGGAAGCTTGACGTCGTCGACGTTGCAGTTGACTATCCTGATCCCCGGTTTTTTTATGTAGTGGTAAAGCTTTATTGGAATTTTGTCTGGGGCTCGCTCTTTTGGTTCTAGGAAGAAACGAGCCTGAACTAATATTTCAATTAGGAATTGGTGTCAACTTTTCAACTTTTCTGAAAGATAGTAGGGCCAAGATAGCTCTATCAAACAAGGACGTATGGTCCATAATCACCCACCATATAAAAGAGAGTGAAGTTGCAGCCTGGTTTCAACCTGAGACGCGCGACTGTGGGTGTAGAAATAAAAGAAATACTAGGCATAAAGAGAGCGATACTGCCCTTAGGTGAATAAAAAGCTGAAACTGACCATATTCGATGTAAATAAGAACCATGATCTCGTTTAAATCGGAGCTTGACCCGTTAAAAGACCCTCGTCGTCCAGATACCCTCATCATCGTCCAGATGCCCTCGTCGTCCAGATGCCCTGAAGTACTTTCACAACTTCTTTGATAACTCCCAGCAATTATCCTACTAGGGATGGGTTTCGGATAAGGTAAAACAAGTGGCAAGAGCTGTCTGGAAAGTTTGAAGAGTAGGATATAATAATAGCTTAGCTTGGCTAAATAAGGTCGCGAGACTTTTGGAATAAAATATATTAGTTTAATTCGGCTTCTTTTTCTACCACTGTCTGCTTTGCGTAAAAAAAATCATCTCGTCATATATTGTGCTTAAGATATCTTAGCAGAAGCTCAAATCTCGTATTGCTCAAAGGATCATTTGATAGCCCCACCCAGATTCGGTCTTTCAGAGCTAACGCAATGACTCTACATGGCCGATGGAGTGGCAGACAGCAATAACAAACGGGTTATGGAAACTGTGCGGCCCAAGGCCGTGGGAGTGTGTTCGTGTGCTGGTGAGGGGTTGATGTCGATCTTGGAAGGGCGCGAAATCCTTGCTCTCCTCCCTGCAGTGAAAAGGCTTGTGATGATGCAGCGGTGATCTAGCTGGTTACAGCTTGCTCCAAAGCGCAGACTTGCTTCGACAAATCAACGCAGAGAATGCAGATTTTGACGAGGCAGCGGATGCTGTGCGTGCAATGCGTCCTTATGACGCATTCGGGTCTTGCCTCCCTGATCCAGTCTTTCGACGTCGAAGCCTAACCTCATGTAGAACAAGATACAACCCCAGCCTGATCAAGGCCTGAGAAGAACATCGTGCCAATACGAGTAATGCTGGCTCATTGTTACCACAAGCTTTTCTCACAACCCCACCGTGACCACCACCTCTCTGCCCTGAGGTTTTTCAATATCAGACCTTTCCGATGATCGCTTGGTGAGACAATGTAGTGAGGCAGTCGATGCTGTCACTCACTATATCATGGTGACATCCACAATATGATGTTACTCAATGACCCGTGAGGTGCTGTTGGTGCTTGGTTGGGCTTCGCCTTGGTTGATTGGCAGTTGAGGGGTGCTTGCAGAAATTATATCAGACTGTGCGCTGTCTGGCGGTCTAGCCTCGTCTCACGTCATGCGACCCTCGATATTGGGCTGAGTCAGATGAGAAAGCCGTTGTATGAGCAATGATTTTCTATAATGATGTTCATTAAGGTGTGATTCAGATGCCGCCTGCCACTTTATACGACAATTGTTATAGGTTCGTTGCAGTGATGTAAGTCTGCAAATGTGACATTGACGACTCGGATCCTACCTGGGTATCTCATTGCTACTCGTCGCTCCAGTTTCTTCAGCAAATTCATGGGTCTATTGAGAAGAGGTGGTTCAGTAGTGTGCCTGACGACGTCAAGGCCAAAAGATTTCGCATTTAATCCATGCTGCAGTTCAGGCATCGTCAACTGCAAAGACTTGAGATACAATGGCAATGTGGCGATCATATCAGAATTTCTGAGCAAGAGGCTGGACCAATAGCAACGGCTATCGTAGACGCTTAGTCGAACACGTTCGCTGGTCTTTCATGGAAAGGGTCTGATATGAGGTGGAGATCTTTGGGCATATAGTTATTCATGTGACCTCACCTACTACTACTGTGTAACGTGCCTTACATCAACTGTCAAATTTGAATGTTCTTCTATTCAGTGCAAGACGAGGACACAGCAGCAATGAGTAGGAAGGTGAGTTGGTATTGCTTACGGTCTGTTCACAGTATTTCCCCAGGAGTATTGTGATTCCGTCGTAAGCCGGCCACACTTTGACGGAATGTAGGATGATCCTAGGTGCATAGTCATTCCTTTCGACTGAAACTGCCTTTCGCAATCGCCTCATACTCACGTGGAAAATCTAAAAAAGTGCATTGAAGAAACTGGCCTTGACAATTCTATGGTAGGGACGCCAAAGCACTAGCTGCTGATTCTAATCTTGATCGAACTTCGCGAATCAGTGCCTTTGCTTCCTCGACTTCCACACCATCCTGACAAAGTTCATTCGCAAGACGGCTCGCTGTGCTGTAATCTTCAGTCCGCATAGCGAAGCGCGCGAGCCACATCCGTGCTTTACTAGTCGCAGCTGTGACCCCAGTACCTTCATTCGCTCCTCGTCCCCCGCTCTTGTCACCGTCATCTGAACCGCCTCCTGGCGAGTCATGATGTATGGCGATACTTTCACCCTGGCTATCACCACCGGGGCCTGTCTCTTGCGCAACACACTTTTCCATGTATTCCCTGGCTTCGTCTTCCTCTCCCAAGCTGTCGTACATGCCTGCAATTTGCAGCAAGATCTCCGGGTCCATATGTGCGCCTCGTAGGCTACCCGAACCACTTCCAAAGCTGCTTCCCGTGTCGTAGTAGCTATCAGCCATTAATGCGCGTTTGAGAGCTTTGATACCGTCGTGATATCGCTTCATTTGCTGGAGGCAGGAGCCCACAGCCATCCACATTTTTCCATCCCAGGGCCGTAGCCCTGCCGCCTTTTTGTAGTACCACAGTGCATACGCGTGCATCTCCAAAACTTCATACGTCTGTCCCAGTCCATACCAGGCACGGTAGTCGCGTCGGTTGACGTCTACTGCTCGTCGGTAAGATTCGATCGCGGCGTGTGTATTCTTGAGCTCAACGTATTCATGACCCATTAGCGTCCAAGCCGAAAGACATGTACGGTCCAGTGTCAATGCGCGTCGGAAGTACTGCACTGCTTTTTCATGCAGTGAGAGGAGAGAGTAATAATTTCCAATCACCACACAGGACTCTGGGCGGAATTTATCGACGCTGCTACAGAGATGCGCCAAGAATGCCAATTTTGGTCTTGCATTCATGACATATAGAATATTGGAGTAGTGATCGAGTGAGTCAAGGCGATGTGGATGCAGGGCTAAAAGATGGCTGAAGCCTTGTTCAGCAGCAACAAGGTCTTTGGCATGATAGGAGAGAAGAGCATTGCAGGTGAGGAGAAATGATGAGGTGGTGAAGATGTTGAGAAGCTGCTCTAGATGTTGGGCTAGATTGCCATCGTGCTGGTAAAGCTCAAGTGACGTATGTATGTGAAATATGAAAGAGACAATGTTTTGCGGTAAGAGAGGCATGATACGACTCAGCTATGATGGTCAGTAGTGCTCCCCAAGAAGCGGTTAACCTTACTTACGTCGTCTAACCGCAACATGAGAGCAGTCAACTCTTGCCAACATCCCCAGTTCCAGGGGAATATGTGAACACTTCGGATTAACCACACTTTCGCCAGGTCCTCATTCTGCTCTCTTGCAAGTACCATACCATATCTGTCTTCAGGTCAGCTCCTGTTGCGTAGGCCCAACCATGCAATGAGGCTCACAAGTACTCAAGCCAACCTTGACCATTCATAAATTGATCATCGTCGGTCTTTCGGCTTTCAAACCACGCTTCGAGTACACGACTGACAGCAACTAGCTGTTTGTTGACGCACACCCCCAGGTCTTGAGGGCCCATGACCATCTCGGCATCTTCATCCTTTCGCTTCTCACCAGATAAAAACTTGGCGTAGAGCGCGAGAAACAAGCTGCGTTGGCTGATATTTGGAAGACCAAATGCACTGCTCGGGCGAGCATTGCCAGTGGTGGTAGCTTTGGCCTTTCCCTTTCCCTTGAGCGTCGTGTTGGCGTCTTTCGGCGAGATGATGCCGGTGAGAGTCGACTCAGGCAAGAAGACGGCGGCGCATCTATCATACTCTCGGCAATCGAACAGGGATTTGGCTAAGAGATATTTGCCTATTTCTTTGGCTTCTAGAGCAGCCTCCTCGGGGTCTGGATTTGGAGATATTACAGTTGCTGCGTATCCACTAGATGCGTCAGACAACTCAGAATCGTCAAATGACTCCTCTGTTTCTGGTATAGCGTTGAGAAGCTCAGCGGCCCTGAACGAAGCAGTTTCCAGTCAGTCATGAAGTGTATGCGACTGTCTGTGTGGGTGGGTTGGTCAAATATACCATTTTGAGGATTGGTAGAGGCAGCGTTCTGAGCATTTCACAACGGCCTCTTGCAGAGCACCCCGAAGCTGGGATTTCTCCCGGCTGTTCAAAGACATCGCTAGTCATGAAGAGCATATGTAGCATCCATATGGAGTAGTTCACCTTGTCGCGGTGGCAGGGGTCAAACGCGCAATCAGTGAGTGCTCGGAACGAGGAGCGAACACACTAAGCTGGCTCTCCCTCACTTGCTCAGCCTGGGTGAGATTGTCGTGCCTAGTCTCATGAAAACAACAAGCAGAAATCGAAATTGAAGTGCGCCCCAATGATCAACTGAGAACGTCTCATTATATGTCCACGATGGGCTGGCCTCTCTGAGAAGTTTGACTCCAGCATGAAACGCATTGGGATCGGTTCGGCAAGCGCGTCAGTGAGATGAATGCATCACAGCTGCCTAAGCTGCCCCGCGACACTGAACACCAGCCGCGGTGCCAATGTTTGATAAGCGGCGGGACGTAGCATCTATCGATAAGACGACTGTTCCGATTGCCCGTGGGGCATTTGATGATAACGATAAGAAGTAGAACCCTACATGTAGGTATCTAGCTCGATTCATCAGTGCAGTGAGAGGCAGGTATCACCACATGCATTGCCGGCATTTCCCGCGGTGGTTGTGAATAAGTGCCCCCTGACACCTAACGAATGAGAACAGTCAGCCTCAGTGATCCTGAATATCCCCATCTTCTACCATGACTTGGAGGATGCTGCTATTTCCAAGTCGCTTTCCAAATACCCCAGCGTTGATTACGATTAGGATCGTGGTCTCCAATCCACGCTTCATTTCCCAGTCCATCGTAGCGTAAGCGTATTCGTACCTTGCATTCGGCAGAGATATTTGCAGAATACAGTACATACATGTATGTACAAGGGGCTCTGTTAGCAAAAACACATACTGGGCAGAGCACCGGGCTCTACCTCATTTGGAATCGGATCCTACCCTGTGGACCCCTAAAGTGTTGCTGCCCCTCAACACCAAGGCCGTCCCAACGCTGCCATTTCCCCAAGGCCCGCTCACTCTTCAACATTTCTCGCATCGACTCCTTTTGCCTCGTGGCCCTCAATAACTGGCCAAGAATCGTTCATTTCTCTGTTAAACCAAACTGTGTCTCTCCTGTCCTAAATTCAAAATGGCCACTAAAACGACACTGAAAGAGTTCGAGTCCGTCTTCCCCAAGCTGGAGGAGGACCTCGTAGCTTGGGCCAAGAAGTACAACCTTCCCCAGGAGCAGGTGGACTGGTACAAGAAGGTAAGCCAAATAACGAGAAGAAAAAAAGGTCTCAGATATGTTGTTGTGCAAGATATATGAGAAAACCCCCTCTGTTTATCCTGGGACGATTCACGACTACGGTATCGGGCATTATGGTTTTATCTATCACTCCCTTCATCTCCACTTTCACATCTCACGTCATTAAGACCACGTTGGCAATAAAGTGAAACATATCAACTAAGGTCTCTCCCAGTCGCTCGAGGTCAATGCTGTGGGTGGAAAATGTAACCGTGGCATGTCGGTGCCCGACTCTGTGTCATTGCTGGTCGGCCGCCCGTTGACAGAGCAGGAGTACTTTCAAGCCGCGACTCTCGGCTGGATGATTGAGCTGTTGCAGGCTTTCTTTCTTGTATCGGACGATATCATGGACAGCAGTATCACTCGCCGCGGCAAGCCCTGCTGGTACCGCCAGGAAGGTGTTGGGATGATCGCCATCAACGACGCTTTCCTTCTCGAGGCCGCCATTTACACACTGCTGAAGAAGCACTTCAAGAGCCACCCCGCCTATGTCGACATGATCGAGCTGTTCCACGAGGTTACGTTCCAGACCGAGCTCGGTCAGCTATGTGATCTCATTACAGCCCCCGAAGACGTTGTGAACCTCGACAACTTCAGCTTGGAGAAATATAGCTTCATCGTCATCTACAAGACAGCCTACTACAGTTTCTACTTGCCCGTCGCTTTGGCTTTATACATGCTGAACATTGCGACGCCAAAGAACCTAAAGCTCGCTGAGGACATCCTGATCCCCATGGGTGAATACTTCCAGGTCCAGGACGACTACCTCGACAACTTCGGTCTGCCGGAGCACATCGGCAAGATCGGCACAGACATCATGGACAACAAGTGCTCGTGGCTCGTGAACCAGGCCCTGAAGATCGCCACGCCCGAGCAGCGCAAGATCCTCGAGGAGCACTATGGTCGCAAGGACGCGGCACACGAGGCCCACATCAAAAAGCTCTACGACGACATGAAGCTCGAGCAGCTGTACCACGACTACGAAGAGAAGAGCGTTGGTGAGATCCGCGCCAAGATTGCCGATATTGATGAGAGCGAGGGCTTGAAGAAGGAGATTTTCGAGGCGTTCCTGTCTAAGATCTACAAGCGAAGCAAATAGATGGAAAAACAACGGAGATAGAAGGCTGAAAGCCGATCCTTGAGTAGAAAATTCTGAATCTGGCATGGCACAATGGGCGATTGTATCGCGGGTCTATACGAAAAATCACATAGAGATGTACGCAACGTAAATTGGCTTTGGCAGAATGAGATCACGAATACCCAGATCAAGTTGTTAAACAGCATGTGGAACCAACTACATTGTCTTTAAGGTTACACCAAAAACACTATACTCTCAATAGGATATTCTTCCCGATATACGACAACCAGGTTTCAACCCACTTAAGCACCTGGGTAAATCAACAACGCACTCTAAGCCCGAGCGCGCCTGTAAACGATTATGAACTAGTTTTGTAAGTTCGAACTCGCTCCTTCCAACTTGCTCTCTGACTCGTTCCAAAATTCCCCCAGACAAAGGACGACAGCTCGTTCGTCTTATAATTCCCGTTTCCCGACATGTCAGTTATCATGATTCATTACTGAAACATATCCATTCCGTCAAAGTGAGTGTCGCATGATTCCGAAGTAAAAAAAGTCCGCTAGGTCGCTCGACAAAAAGAATTCCGACATCAGGTAGGCAACAAGGCCACATTTCCCATGAAGACACAAGGCACGAGAAAATCTAATCGAAGCATGTTTGGCTGTGATCCTATCAGATGACTTTCAAAAAGCCCGCTCGGCCAGGAACAGCATTATAAGCCGCCTCTCGCTCACGGTACTCCCGTTCTCGCTGCTTGCGCTCCCTTTCTTCGCGCTCGCGGTCCCGGGGTCGCTTCTCTGGCTCTCTTTCTCTCTCGCCCCGCCCACTCTCATTTCTATGACGAGACGTGTCTAGTCTTGTTCCAGAAGTACCTCTTTCACCCTGCAATGGCAACAACGGCAGACCAGGCACGGGCGGGATAGCTTCTAGCAATGGCCGCCCTCTCGCAGAAGACGAACTTCGACTTCGACCTTGAGATGGCATAGAATGGGTACTTGAAGCCGGTGTTCGTCGAGCACTGCGTGCTTGGAGGTCGAAACCGTTCGTAGTGCTAGTATTATTGCTATCTTCCATTCCGTTGCCCTCGGCGATCAGATCAACGAGATGAGTGGTTCCATTAGGTGCCTTGACGCCGTGTCCACGCTTTTGCCACTGTATTGCGCCCTGCAGTGTAGGCGCAGGGGGTGTGAGGTCCACGAGGGGCTTTGGCTGTTCTCTTCGAGAATGATGAGATTTCGAATGCTCAGACTCAGTTTCTGCTTTATGTGCCTCGTGATCTGTGTGGTGTCGAGCAGAGGAGCCTCGGCGTGAGCTATGCGGCGCTAGGGCTCGGGATGTTGTTGCATGAGGAGCCGAAGGTCTCCGCTCACCTGTTCCAATGGGGGTCTTGGGCTGTGTTAACTCGCTATTACTCGACTGTTTGCTTGCAGAGTGTTCAAGTGCGGATGGAAACCAAGAGGGTGAGTCTGCCTTCTCGTGTGAACTTTGGTAGCCACTGTTTACGGTGAGATCGTCCGATTGCTTCCTTTCGGCTTCAGCGAGCGCTTGTTTTCTATCTTCATACTGTGATGCGAGTAGACCACCTGTGAACCCTTCCTCACTTGGTCTGTTGGAAATGCTCATACCCTTCTGGTGTGTAGGACTTTCTGTCTTCGACAATCGCCGGGGCGTCGAGGGCCCATTCTTCAGCGGCATAATAGTTTGTTGAGATAGTGGTCTCTCGAATCGTTCGGGATCCATGAAGGGCTCAAACTTTCCAATGGAGTAATGTTTGTTAGTCGACATCGACACTTTGGCACGGTGGCCTTGCAACAGTGGCATGTGTGTTGACTTGTTTGATGCAAATTCGGCGGCAACTGGAGCATTCTCTGTTGGCTTTACCATTTGAGCTTCTCTCTTCGCATTTTGAACTTCTGGCCTCCGGTCTACTAGATACCAACTTCTCCAAGCATGGACTTTCTTTCGGAATTCCTGTGCAGCACGCGGATCCTCAGTACAGAAGTATTGCACATAATTGTCCGTATTCAAGAAAATGGTCGTCTTTTGCTGAGACTTGATCGCAAAACAAAAACGCTTGGGTGGTTTCAGATGTCTTCTCATCTGTGCTTCCGTTGGTGTGTAAATATCGTAGTCGGAGAGCCGACAGAGACTTGCAGTGTCCTTGTCCGTGGCTGGCGCGTCGGGTCTCTTTGCTGCAATGATTTGACCATTTCCGAGGAGTGATATCCATTTCTTGTTCCACTTCCCCGGTCGATTTGAATGGTACATATTCCATTGAAAGCTACTCGAGCCATCGTTAGTTTGCGCGACAGATTCCATGCAAAGGTCCTCATGATTCTCGTCTGCATTGATGAACTCTACGACGAGTCTGTTTTGAGCATCTCTGTCCCAAGTGTTCATGACGTCCCGAATGTTCTCATAATGGCGTATGCGGCGCTCTAGGCTAAGCACGCTATAGTGTTCACATACGACGCTGTTTTTAACGGTGAACTGGAAGTCGTATGTCATTTGATTCGTGGTTTGAATCAGGATGTCAGCGACGGTGGTTTCGGGGGTTACCGGTAAGCTAAACGTGTGGTGTTTGCAGCGAACCGTAACGCTCTTCATCATACCGTAGTCAGCAGTTAATTCAAATCATCTCCTGGCAACACTTACGCGGTCGCCAGTATTGATTGCAGCTTTTGGAGCATCGAACTGGGACGTGAGTCCCCTTCCGCGGTTCTCCACGCGGGCTGGCTCGCTTTCGACAAGGTCAGGCCCTGGTTTTCTCCCAGCCGTTGTCCCAACTGCCTTTGGCGACGTTGGCGAAAGCCCCTCTTTACTGCCACGCCGCTTCTTAAGAACCGAGAATTTCGCTGAGACGGAATGATTCGATTTTTGCGGTTGTGTTGCTCCTCGTTGACTGTTCTCTAGCTCTTCCTCTAGTCTTTGGAGATCCTTCTTCTTCTGCTCTGCTAGCCTACGCTCTACTTCAGCCTCAGCCTGCAATCTTTCTTGATCGGGACTCATCCTTTCCGCCTCCCTATGCTTGTCGGACGTTTTGCGAGGTACATCACGATTGACAGTAGGCTGTCGGTCGCGATTCGGGAGATGTCTCATGGTCGCGTGACCTTCACGATCGTTGGCCGGATCGATGGGAGAGCGTTTGTTGTGCTCAGCGTCTTGGAACTGGCGTCGCATGGAAGAATCGACCGTGGAAGTGGAAGGGGAAACGAGCTCCTCTTCCTCCCTGCGACCTCTCGCCATTTTGACGGAGTCCGGTAGAGCTGGTACTGGGGGTAGGGCAGGATCAGGGTTAGCTGTCTTGCTGTCTGCGGAAAGGCTATTTGCGCTGCGTCGATAGCGAGACATGGATCGCGATATAGAGTTCGCTGGCGCGGCAGTAACCTGCTGGCCGCCCATGGCATGGCTGGGACTAGCCGCAGATGTAGCTACGGAGGTAGGTGGCGTAGAGGCATTGGGGTTTCGTGTACTTCGATATCGTGACGGCCGCGTGACTGGCTGCTGGTCCGCTCCTTGTCTCTCTTCGGGGCCGGACATCATCTACGATTGGCGGACTCGAAAAGGGCGTGTGTGTGTGTTTGAAGCATCTACGCAACAGCAAACTCAAGTCGCGATAGAAGTAACGATGGGAGCGAATGCGCTGTTCAGGGCTGAAAGCAATCAAGGACACGAAAGACGTTTCCCGGAAATTTTAGGTGGGGATATGTCTTAGACACAAATAATACTATTGTTTAATTTACATCAGTCCATCCATTGCCTTCACGATCGTAATAGGTCGTCTCCCTGCTCAGCCTGCCCTCCGCACGAGAACAGAAGGAACACAAGGTCGCGCAAAGCTGCAGGCTCGGCAGGCAAATAGGTAGGCCCCTGATGAGACGGGATGCAGATCTCTGGTTCAGGGACTTCGATTGCCCCCAAATCCCACCACGCGTTGTGGGTGATCACCCGCAGCGCTATCCTGAGAAGAGCCAACCGTCGTCTTTCAGCCTGCCTGTTGGCGCGGTCCTTGTGGGTGACTGTAAATTAGAAAGTTTTTGCTTGGCGGGGCGTATATTGTATGCAAGGATGAGCCCATTAACGACGGGAACATCCAAAGGAGCACTGCTGTTCGACAAACAGCAAGTTACAGTCCCCTCCATTCAGTCCGGCGCCACAGATTGTGATGCTTCTACTCTACCACGAGTTCATTGATACTCTAAAGAAACACATCCCAGGGAGGACGCCAGGTTGCCCGTAGATAGGTGGCGCTGCCGAGAACTTGGGCAATTCAGAATGACGAAGCTGCAGTTTCACCTCGAGCGTGATCCATGTCCTGTACAGGTTTCATGCGTCGCAGCGTGCCTAGACTGCAGCCGTCCAAGCACCAACATGCCCATATGCCGACGTAACGGCTCAGACGGCAAGCTTTTCCTTGGCCACTTAACTTCAGCTAGTTTAGTTCTTACGAATACGTCCACATCGACTACTTTTAAATGACCAAGAAACCCTCACGACAAACTATCATATCGGCCCGCACCGATTGATCGGCATCGAACTGCTCTGGCTCTACAAGCGTGCAAAGATACCGCGAAACTTGGTGCCGCCATTCCACAAATTGCCTCCTCCTTACGAATATTCTATTTAGTCACTTCTGTAGCTGGTTTCCTGAGCTTCGAAGCTCTTACGCGTTCAGGAAGCACGAGTCATAAGAATTAGGATGATCCAACATACATCGGTTGTAACTATTCGGCTTCGACTTGATACCCGGGTAAACTGCTTTCAGACACCAAGGCCAGGCTGCGAGATACAAGACAGTCTGCCAAAATCAGTAATGTTTTGCATGTCCCGTAGGTCGCCATGCGCGGGAAGCGCGTTCAATTTCCAATTGATACCTACACGTAACGAGGGCAAGATGTCGTACTTTGAGCACGGTGGCGACTGAAACAATCAAAGACATGGTTTATAGGTACATATTGGCATATGTCATGTGAAGCCAGCCCGCCGCATTACCTTTCAGATGAGAACTTCAACCTAACTCGATATTTCCAGAATTCCAGTCCTCTCCTCGATTCGTCTAGTTTGGGCATTAGACGCTTCAGATATCATACTTTCCTCTCCACAAATTCGACCATCAGAGGTGCCTCCTTCCACATCATGTACATACGGGCGTCGTTAATCCAATCACCATGATCATGGGCGAGCCGCATATCATACGTATACACAAGCTTCGCCAGAGCAATACGAATCTCCAGCCACGCCTGCGAAACCCCCAGACATGCTCTGGGCCCCGAGCTGAATGCCAAGCCTTTGGGTAAGGACTCGCCATGTGATCGGAGCCACCGCTCGGGCTTGAATGCATATGGCTCATCCCATTCCGCTTCGTTGTGCATTATTGCCCAGTGTGGCGCCGACACCGTGGCGCCCTCGGGAATGAAGTGGCCGTCAACGGTGTCGCCGGGCGATATGCGCGGAAGTCCGAACGCGATGGGTGGAAAGGCGCGCAGTGTCTCCTCAAGCACAGCATTTAGGTAAGGGAGGGCCGCCAGTCGCAGACCTGTCAGCTCATCGTAGCTACCAAGGCTACGGATCTCGTGTTGAAGCTGCTCGAGACAGGTCGGATTGGCGCAGAGAAAGTACAGCGCGGCAGTAAGCGCATGTGAAACCGTATCCGCGCCGGCTATCACGAGAGCCTGTGCCATAGACACAAGTTGTGCTTCGTCTAATTTGCCACTCGCAATCATTGGGCCGAAAAGATCGGAATTCTCGCCATACGCTTCCTGATTCTGAAGTTCTTTCCGTCTGCGTACTGTCTTGAGTGTGTAGTCGTAGTGTTTCTCCAGGTTTCTGATTGCTGATTTGGTAATCATGTAGGGAAGTATCATTCGAAGAAGTGGCATCCTCGCTGAGAATGCCGGTAGTATCGCGGCATGGGCCCCGTCGCGCATAAGTGAGACCCAGAAGTGAGGTTTGCCAGACTCGAGGGACCCGAAAGGTTCGCTAAATGTCATTTCCCCTATACTTTCGTCAGTTCGTGCGATGCCTCAAAGACAGTCCTGGGAACCGAACGAACCCATGATATCAAACCCCAACCACATGATGGTGTCAGTGACATCGACGCCGTTTCCACGGGACGCGGCACTGAATTGTCCAATCTTTTGCACAAAGAGGTCCACGTAACGATGAACAAGATGCTCTTGGCTACGCATTGCTGCATTGCTAAAGCCTGTTGCGAGAAGCTTCCGCTGCCAAGCGTGCTCGGCGGCATCTATTTCATAAAATAACACTCTCACATCCCCATTGTTATAGAAGGTAGCATCCTTGATAAATGGTTTCTTTGACCGCGAGGGTGTCGAGTAAATGTCCCGGTGGGCTTGAACAGTGTTGAAGCTCAACTCATTGGGCGCCACACGCACAACGTCGCCTGATTCCTCTTCAGTATGTGTCTAGCTATTGATTATGGATAGGAAGGGTATACCGTATTTGCGATGGACATTGTGAATGACTGTCGGGTATCGACCGCTCAGCCAGACATAAGCCAGCCATACCTACTTGTGTTAGTCGCGAATCGATACTACCAACTCTTCTGAAAAGACTCACTTGCGACATGGCGGCAAACTTTGGTCCTGGATATTTGGAAAGAGGATGAAAGTAGAATGTGTATACACACCATCCCACAACGTAACACACTATGCCCTGGTCTGATTTTAGTCCCGCTCCAAATGTGAAGAAGATCGGGGCAAGACACTTGGTTTGAGAGAAACATACAAGCCCGACTACCAAAAGACTCAACGGCGACAACCCAACTGAAGGCATACTGAACAAAGAAGGTTGTTTACTCCAACACCAAAAGGTGGTTCGAGGGATATGCCAACACTGTAGACACCAAGTGAGGGTTCCGTGGCAAGATATATTGGATATCCAAGGACGACAAGATCTTTCACAGATAGAGAAACATAAACAATATGGGTTGCCTCTGTCAATAGTGTGAGGGAAAAGTAGAGAGTATATTCGATAGTCACAATGGTTAACTGAGTGTTATCTGCTACGGGCGAACACAGACCTATATAGCTCCCTATACAGTATTTCCTCGCTGACCCTACTCTGAAACCCGTTATCCGTCACTTCCTTACAAATTTAGACAAGACCGAGGTCATGGTTCTCGTTCTCATATCTCGGAGAATTCATACTGCATGGAAGCTCTCTGGCAAACACATTGACGTAAGCTACCAACATGCGGCGTACGATAACGAATGAGGGTGATGCGGCCGTAAGCCGCGACTGCGTCTCTTAAGTGGATGTGAAGACCAACGCCAACAAGACATCGTGTAGCAAGCCTATAGCGCTTTCGATATCCATAAACGAAAGCGACGGCGCTCTGCCGTTTCCGATCCTCGCCAGGCGGGTCGCCGACGGAAAGCGGCGTAGTAGGTGTGGTTGAACTCTTACACCCATTCCAGTGCGGCACAGCTGGCTCCCGACCAATCGAGTTCCTCTTTGACGCTTTCAATACAATAACAGTTGATGCATCACGAATTATATTGGCCCGAGTGCATCACCACTATCACATGGCCTGATAGCTCAGCACATCGCAGACTGTCGACCTTGGTTATCTAGGTTAGAACTTTACGCCGTGGCTTACGGACTTTCACCGGCTCAGATTTCCGCTGGCCGTGAAGGTGTAGGTGCGACGCTGATCGCGATTGTCATACCTGTATCCCAATGACCTAGTCTGAATAGGAAAAAGCAACCGAGTCACCAAGAATATCATGTACTGTCAATTTTACCTCTTAGGCGCCGCAAGCACCGCACTTTGTGATTTGCAGCTGCGTTACGAGGTAGTGCTTGATACCTAAGTTTTGAACCTAAGTTTTGACTATGATGTTTCCGTCCCAGGCTGGTTGTAGTCGGTAATTAAGTAAGGCAAACACTGATTGACCCTGTTACACACAAGGCTCTTGTCTAGATTAGGTAACCAGTCATCCTTCCGAGGTGTGGTTGTTGGCCACTTTCTCGGTGTGAGATCTCGATTTAGTACCCAGGCCACTCCTTCGAGTCAGGTGTGCAGTCCTTCTGACCAACATCATGACAATCACAGCACGTGGCTCTGTGACACTTTGAATCACGGACCGATGATAAGACCGGCTCCAAATTCAGCCCTATGCGTATTGGCATCACTAAATTTTCGACCAGCAGCATGGGGGTTATGGGGACAAAGCTGACATGGAATAGCAGTGACCAGGGTGTTTTCTGACAAAGTGATGCCAACAACACGTCATTGGGTGATATCCCAACTTGCCCTTATCCACTGTGACTCGCTGTGCTCGCAACATGCAAAGCGTATGGCGGCAGAGGAAAAAGAAAAAACGAAATACACCACCTTTTCTAGTAACGTTCATCGCTGAATAACATCGCTGAGCGAGCCATTACGCCGAGACAAGGATCAAGATGAGCGGCGAATAAGAATGGTACGAACGATACTGTGACTAATGTCTACTGACAACGAGCCCGCATTGTATTCTGGGACTTGTCACCTACATACCCAGAAGGAGCAAGTTGGTGATGGCGCAGTCGACCGGGAACTATGCGGGTAACCAGATGACTCCCCAGCCCTGTTCAGACAAGCCCAGCGAATGCCGAAGTCAGCGAAATCTCGAGTTTACATTGCGCCGCTTGGTCAAACCAGAAGAAGCGAATGCGCGAGCGGGCAAAGCATCTATTCGATGAAACAGACAAACAAGTCATCGCATCCTATGTTGGCACTTACATGTCAGGCCTCTCTCTTGCGACAAGCTCATGGCTTATCTTGCCCTAGATTTGATACCTTGTCTGTGCCAGGGCCCTGGGCAGCAATCTGAAAGGCGAAGCAATGTCAACCTTCTAATTCCGACACGGTTAGCTTAGATAGGCATGAACGGGAGTCGCCGATCCGAAAAGCTTCAAATATTTTGTTCAACTCGGAGGCGCCGGGTCACGGATGCAAAAGTAAGTGTATAGTCTGATAAGGGGCGTCACCGGTGTTGCATATCAAAGCTGATGATAGACCCGGGATATAAGCAGTGGGAACTCATGGGAATTCGCCCTTACACGCATGTGGTTGCGACTTGAGAAAAAGGTATGGCATAAAGGAGAGAAAAAGTAAATTATAGCCTTGAATAGGCGATACAATACTTTGATGTACTCTATAGATTATTATTCACTTCCTCTCTGATACTGTACCGAGGCATTGGCGCAAGCACGATGGTCAGGTAGCAGACCGAAGATGATCGCCAACGACTTCAGAAGGATCTTCAGACTAATTTGCAGAATGCTCTGATATGACTGATCAACAATCTATCGTCGACTAAAGTCACTTGTAAACCCATCATTTTGCTAAGGCTGACCATTTTGAATTCTTTAAAATGAGTAAGACAACTCCTCATTGGACCCCTTTTCTCGACTACTGGAAACTACAACTCTACGCAAACAGGTGACTCTACTCTTCTATAACAATTAAAGATCCGGGTTATCCGTCACAACAATGGTCCAGCCATGAATTGCACTCACAGCATGAACACCTCAAGCCTTGACGAGGAGTGAAGAGTTGAAGTGCTGACTTATTCCTAGGAACAGAAGGAGAGTGTTTTTCCTCAGTAGGGGTTTAGGAGAGGTAATGGCTAGACGACTTGAGCTCCACAGGTCACCCGTTACTGATGCTACAAACACAAACACCCAACAATCCCACCGTTGCTAAGCAACTTATTTCCAATAGAGACACGAACCAGATAATCGCCAGGCCGCCAGAAATCCTAAGCGTGAGAAAAGCGGCACACATCAAGGTATACATCAGAAAGCTGGTCACTAATTCCTCCTCTACTGAGATCGAACCCAGGGCTTTAGCAAAATGGTATATCTACGTTCGCCCACCTGACAAATCTTCTCATATACCTTAGACACTTAGACTTATTTAGTGATTGTGGATTTGAATGGCAATGCACTCAGAAAGGTTACATATGCTTCTTTGCTTCTAGGCCTTATGTAAACGCACCTGAGTGTAGTTATTGCCTGTCTCGGTGGTGATGGTTCTATCTCTGGAGGGTGGGCTACCCATATCGTGACTGCATGAACTACGAAGCGTTCTCTTTCGCACTGAGATCATACGGGTCAGACAAATATCTATATCCCCTGGGCCCTCTCTTTTGCGAAATCGAGGCAATACCGCTCTTCTTTTTGGATTCTGGCACCCCTTAATGCCTAAAAGCTCTGACATTCCACCTCCACCAAGCCTTGAAGTCCATCGCCGAGACATCGATACCAATCTCCTTCAAGGCAGCCGTACTGAGATGGCAATCATACGGTCTCTGTACCGCCGCACTCGGGTCATTCCCCTCCGTATTGGGCTCGATAGCATCAATCGACAA
This sequence comes from Xylariaceae sp. FL1272, assembly GCA_022432385.1. Lineage (NCBI taxonomy): Eukaryota > Fungi > Ascomycota > Sordariomycetes > Xylariales > Xylariaceae > Xylariaceae sp. FL1272. The sequence goes on from JAJJXC010000029.1 coordinate 210,087, forward strand.
GCCCATGATATCGCTGAAAACCTGACAGATCTCGTACTTGGTGAACTTCTCTTCCGAGGTGAACTGAAGAATCTGTGGGAGTGATGATCGATCTGAGGTGTTGAGGTATTTCTTGGCGATATCTGTATTTTTGTCAGCCACCTATCCTCTCGACATGTACGACTGTGTGCTGTGAGCGAGGAAAGAAACACACCAGCACAAACACGTCCAACATCCTCGGTATTCGTCGGATATCTTAGCCCCCAATGATCCATCTTTATTTTTGCACCAGACTCCTGCGCCTTCCAGACAGAATCCATCAACACATTGACGGCGCTTTCGCTCGGGACCTCGGCATCTCCGTATAGAACAGGAACACGGAGGACAACGCCAAGCCCGGCCTTATTCGCGTCTTTATATACCCGCAGCGTCGCGTGTTCACCGTCTAACTTCGTCTGTCCGTAAAGATTCGTAGGACCCGGTGTGGCATCCGCCTGGTAAGGCGCATCGCCGGGCTTCCCTGGGAAGACGTAGTCGGTTGAGATGTAGATGAGTAGTATGTCACGTGCTGCACATAGGGATGCGAGGCTCTCTGTCGCGGCGACGTTTATGGCTCGAGCGCCTTCTGGGTCTGCGTCGCATTTGTCTGGAAATCGGTTTGCGGCACCTGGCACGAAGGCATGGTTAGCCTCTTGTTGTCGCCTAGTTTAAGTGCCGTTATGGATCGTATGGCCCTTACTATGGACGACGACTTGAGGTCTGGAAATTCAACATCGTGTCAATTTAGTAATATGCGTAATATTTTTCGAAGGCATTTCAGACGCACTTGATTTTGTCCAAAGCCGCCTCTACTTCTGAATCCTTTGCTAAATCGACCTTCAAGATGGTCGATCCATCGGCACGGGAATGTCCGAGACCCTTCGCGGTCCAGTCTGCTCTGGTGAAAGCCTTCAAGACTTCTCGGCCCAAGAGGCCAGTTGCTCCCGTGACGAGAGCTGTGTTTGTCGACATGTTGTGGAAAATGTTGGAAAGGCAGTCAGCGGACACAAGACGCGAGCTCGTGACGTATGGCAATGACACTGTACCTAGGACCTGGATGGCCACCAGTACATATAAACTTGAAGCCCGTTAGCTCTGTCGGCATTAACGGTGCCGTCTTTCTCCGTGACAGGACGAGGGGCATGGTGGGGAAGTGCAGGTGTGGGATGGTGGGGTTGAGCAGCGGGCAGCGGGCAGCGGCAGTGGCAGCCCCTGTATCGTCGCCGAGTCCTCCGACCACCCCGAACCCCGCGTCGAAGCATCAAGTCAATCTCTTCCAAGTCCTGCCGCATGAGCATGAAGGAAGGCTGACTTGAGCCTCCAGTCTTGTCTGAACAACACCGCATCACGTCACGATATCTGACTATAAACAACAAATTGTCCTTGGATTGTGAATTGCTACGTGGGGTATATAAATCTCAAAATCATGCCAAGTCGTCACATCATCACCATCTCTTCTTCGTCGCCGATTTCAAATCATCTACATTCAAAATATCCGCACCCTCCTTCATAAGCCTATGCCAGATCTTATTCCTGACATTGATGGGCCACGCCGGTGTATTCCAATATCTCACCCTCAACCCTCTGCTGTGTGCAGCTCGGATCTGGCCCCGGATGATGCGGAGTTGGTGCTTACTGAAGCCGCCGAATACCACGCCTACCGCCTTCTTCAGGTTGACGCTGGCATAGAACGAGTTGGTCGTGTTGTACTTATAGACCATCGTCGCGCTGTCATCAAACGCCGCTTCCGGTTCTAGTGTGTACGGGTCCTCGAACATGTCGTTCAAGGGCGCGTCGTAGAACATATCTCTGTACGTTGAGTTTCGCATGAGCTCGTCGAATGGCATCTTGCCGGATCCCACGACCGTGATCTGACGTTTGTGGACGACGCCATCTTGCACATAGGTCAGCCAATCTCTGGCTCGTAGTGGCTCGAGTTGTCTCTGGATTTCGTGCAAGGTCTCCGGCCCATCTGTCTTCAGGTCGACCAACAAAACCACTGTCTGGTCAGGATCCGAGTCGAAGATTCCTCGTCTGGTATCGTTGTAGAACGTAGTCTGTGGGTTATTTCTGTCCAAAAGTTCTACTAACGGGTTGATATACAAGTCCTCAAAAGTGCGAGTTGGTGTCAGAGCAGCCGTGTCGTGTCCAACGTAGAGTCTGGAATCGTCGTCTAAGAGCCAGACGTCTGCCTCGATTCCAACACAGCCAGCGTGAAGAGCTGAGAAAACTGGAACTTTGCGCCAGTAGTCGTTATGAGAGTGACAAGGAACGGGTGTCACATCTCGTAGAAAATCTGTGGGATACCAAGCCATGTCCTCGGTAACACTTCCTGGCTTTCCCCAGTTCCCGAATATCTTATCCGGGTCATCTTCTATGCCCCATAAACTTCTTGCAATGGATAATAGCAGATATATAAGTGTTATTCCAGCACTTGGAATAATCGTCAGTATGGGATGAACTGTAATATTAACATTGGGAAAAGACGGCTTCTTACAAGATCACGGAACCCCATACTGTACTGGGTATCAGTAAAGTGGCCAGACGACATTTTCGCTTCGACAAAAGAGGCTCCTTGAAATTTACAGCAGGCTCATTTATAAGCCCTTTCTCCAGCTCCTGAGCTGAAAAATCGACAACATCGTCACGTTGTTCTGAAGTTTCGACCAGCGAGTATTTATGTGACTTGTCGGTCCACATGTTTCTGAACACCCCCATTACTGCATTCCGCGTGTGAAGGTCGAATCAAGCGAAGGCAAAGGTCCTGTAGCTAGAGCATATGCGAGTGTAACTACTTGAAGGCCGTAATATTTCAGGGAGCGACCACTTCCTTTCCAACCCAGCTCTGCAACACGATGATGAGGAAGTGGGATAGGCGACTCATCAACTATCGGCACAAGCCGGCAGTGTGGATAGGATGATGGCAGAGGAGTATATGTAGGTAGTGTGAACAGATGGAGTTGTGGTCAGCTTGGAGGCGCAATTCGGATTCGAGAAGGGCAAACAAGCGTCAGGATGCTATGTTGGGACGGATTTAAGATGAAGGCCGCAAGATGGCCTTACACATCTACTTGCGCATCGTTCGACGCCAGTTGGACATGTCCGGATGTTCCGTTTCTGAGCGTCGTTGCAGATCACAGACACATAACAGACAAAAGCAGAAGTAGATCATTCCATCTATGGCGGCCCGGGGTAGCTACATATTATTAATACCCGGGCCTGGGATCATGGCTCAAGAGTCAAGGCCATCTATCTACTGTACGTGTATTCGTGGAGATGGGCTGCACGAGGGCGAGTTTCGCTTGCTGACTAGATGCCCGTGGCCTATCTGGCCTCCGGATCGTGGATAATAAGTGCCTGCACGGGCAAGGCGGTTGGGAGCTTTCAAATCATGGAGAGCTTGGCGAACGGTTAGCTCCAATCATGGGTCAGCCCGTGAGTGCAGCTGGGTCGATCATTGGTGGTTACATCGGCCGGGGTGGACTTGCAGCATAAGGGTCTATCCATCCTACGCTATGTGGGTGTTGAGATTCCAGACCTTGCGGTTTGTCCTATCTCTCGCCAGTCTGTTTTCTGCAGCGCAAGGTGGCACTGCCGGACCATTGATGCCCATAACATTAGCCGGCGCATGTAGCGAGGCCAGACCGCATACCAAGGAGATAAGAAGTCGAGCTTGATCAGTCTATGTACGGGCGAGGAGCGGGAGGAGAGCACCGGAACCTGCCATAACTCACGATGAAGAATGTCGCGACCATCCATGAGTGTAGATGATGTTCCACTCCACAGCAAACAACGCGCGCACCGAAGTTCGGGGCCCGGGACCCATGGAACACCTCGCCAGATATGGCAGTTAGCTGCAAAGTGCCCTGGCTCCGGCTGGGAGATAGTGCACTTGCTAATTAAGCTGCTACATACTCGTACATACAGTACAGACAACCTACATGACAAGTAAGCATGCTTAGGTATGTAGTTAGGCCGTGGCAGTTGATTGAAAGTGCCTCCTCGCTTTGAGGGTACCGTGGGAAACATACGATCAAGAACTGCTGCTTGTGACGCGCCCACCTCTCGATGCCGTTTGTTAAATTTGGAGTGAATCTCAGTCGTGTCTGTATGACCGATACAAACTGGTCACCAGATAGAGAACAAGGCCATCTGGTGGTCAGAAGCTTGTCTCGCACCCAAAACCCGAAGGGAGCGCTTCGGAGCTTACGGCGCGCCCACGTGTAGCTGGATGAGTAAAACGAGAGGCTACTACCTTACGGAGCACCTGCTTGCGACCGACTAAGGTCTAACATTTCACCCGGCTGGCACATAGCGTCTACTATAGTCATTGATGGATGTGTATATCGTATGGACAGTACCTAAAGTCACAAGCAACAAGCCACATACAGTAGATGCAGAGGAGAGGTCGAGGAAAGGCTGGGTTGGGCATTCAAGCAGATTGGCTACATGACCCACGGCTGCATGTAAGGAAACGAAGGGCGATTGAAGGATCACTAAACGGAGATGCGAATGAAAAGAACTGCAAAAGGACCATACATGTGATAAAGCCTCCGTCAGCGAAGGCAGAAAATACTCTGGCGAGCTGGCGTGGAAGAAGCATGTCAAAGGCACAGCCGGCTGTGGCGGTCGGCGGTCGATGCGGATTCGCCGATTGGTGTCAACCCCACCACGACCCCAGACTCAAGCCCTGGCATTGGTGTCTTGCCATGCAAAACTATTGATGCCGCATTTTCCATGCCAACCTGATGCTTAGCATCTCGACTTCAATTGCCCACACGCACATGGGCGCCAGTCGAATCTCGAAAAGACTACAACTGTAGTGTGCTCAGAAGAGAGTACGCTCTTAAGTGCCATCTGCGCCGAGACCGAGTATCGTTGCGCAACCACAGCGATTCCCAGCTTTCAAGATTTTCAAGCGAATCCTGCCTCTCCGAAAGCATCGAAATCCTCGTCATGCCGCACAAACACACCCGCAAGGTCCGGGATGAGGCTACGTAAGTCCCTTTTGCACCTGATCACTTCCACGACCATGCATTTAACGTGGCATGCATCCTTACAGCTTCGATTTACCTCCGACGCAATATGCAAAGGCCCTCCCAGTGTCGCAGACCTCCCGGAAGAAGGATGCCTCTCGGAAGGACAAATCAGCACATGCGCCCGCCAACACGAACACGAAGAACTTGAAGCGCAAACGAGACGCCGCCCCCAAGAACGATGCGCCACGGGCGTTCAAGCGATTAATGGCTTTTGCCCATGGGAAGAAGCCGCGATCGGGCCTGGATAATGGCGATCAACCTCGCACCGCCAAGGGCAAGAAGCGAGACTCGGCCCAACAGGCGGACTCCTCCAAATCTGCACCGAAGCCAGCCACCAAAATCCCCACCATTCGCCCCGGGGAGCGCATGGCGGAATTTTCGGCACGCGTCGACGCTGCCCTGCCCTTGGCCGGTCTCATCAACAAGTCTGTGAACGGTAGCAACAAGGACCCTCTGGGACTGAAGAAATATCGGACTCTGAAGGAGAAGAAAATGCATAAGATGTACGACGAGTGGCGAGAACAAGACCGCAAAGTTAAGGAGCGGCGCGAGGAAGAGCGGGAGCAGCAGGAAGAGAAGGATCTCGAAGACGAGGAGAACGGTGTCTCCTGGAAACTACACACGCAGGACCAAGCTTCGGGGAAGCGGAAGAAGGGAGCCTTGAAAGATGAAGAAGACCCATGGGATGCATTACGGAAGAAACGCGGCGAAGTACGGCCAGGACTGCACGACGTTGCCTTGGCTCCTCCCTCCTTCACCACGAGGCCTTCCAAGCAATTATTAGTGCGAGGAGCCGCGGTACAGGTACAAGACATACCCAAATCAGCCGGAAGTTTGAAGCGAAGAGAGGAGTTACAAGTAGCGAGAAGTGATATTGTAGCTGCTTATCGAAAGGCAATGAGCCAGAAGCGGTCGACACAAAAAGAGTCGTGACTTGAAGGAAAGCCGGCCAGGACTGGTGGATAGTCTTCCAGACGCTATGTAATAATGATATCCCGAGGAATGTTTGATCTTTATGGCGGTCGAGTGCAATCCTGGTCGATGTCCCTTTTGCGTCTTGAGGCAGTTGATACTGGAAGTGCAAACTACATGTATATAGGATCCCTGAAGTATCTACAGGTAGTCATAGGTCTGGTAACATAGATGTGTGTGGGCACAAGTGTAAAAAATGCCGTGGTTACCTAGGTATGTACCATGAATGGAAACCGATTGCTAGTAGGTAGCTATAAGAAGGGGGTAATCCTTGAAAGGAACTTTGACGTTTTGGGTCCCCATGTGAGAGCAAGGAAACGGCACCACCACCAAAAGATGCCTCTTCAAAGACATGTGCCTAGAGAACTGTACCTACAAGGACCAAAGACAGCATGGCATGTAAAACCTGTGGGCACAGGTGAGGATACTGAAACGAAAAGAGCTAAACGGGATACAATACCTAGTAACGACAAAGGCTCCAAGGAAGGGCCCTTAGTCCGCCCTCCTGTACAATCTCAGGTGCTGAGATTTGATCACCGGCTCAATTGGTGCTGCAACCAACTTGCATTTACCATGACGCTTACCTAAGGCAGGTGTAGTAGGTACATACATGTACCTTATGAATGGTGAATGGCGGCTGTAGGAGGTATTCGTCCAATATCCCACAGCAGGCAGTCACCCACCTGTACATACAGAGGTTGAGCCCCGCCCTTTGCACCCTGTCCATCAATCAGCTTCCGAAAGCCTGCACTCGGGCCCTCCTTGGCACACCTTCTCTACTAGTCCTGCAGGACCTTTTCCTCTCACCCTTCTCGTTGCCACGCAGCCCAGATTCCGAAGCATCTTCATTCGATCCGTGACGGCGCCCATCTCACCACGTCTTTTTCCCCATCTCCCATCAATGCCTCCATCACCACCGTCAACATGGCCACGGGACTCGACGAGCTGATCGAGTCGCTGCTGACCGAGATCGCCTTTTCCGGCATTCGAGGTGAGTTTTCTTGCCCTCCGCGTCAAACACTCAAACCCTTCTCGTCGCTGGCCCCACATGACGGGCAACCAGTGTCGCGCGACCCATCTCTTCTGTACCGCCAAGCTAACACCACTTAGGCTGCACAATTGAGTCTCTGCTGGAGAGCATCCGCTCGTTTCATAAAGGGTCACGGAACGTGAGCGGCGACAGCGTCACCAAAGCCACAGGCAAGCATGTCGCTCAGAAAGCTCCATCCCCTGAGACAAGTGCCATCCCTCAACACATTCAGGATGCTCGTGACCTTTCTGTCGCCTCACAGGTATGGAGCTGGCTAGTAGGAAGGCAAGACGTGTCTGTTGGTGTCAATAGGCAGTTTAATCGGTCGTCGCTGGAAGAAGTGCTGGCCATGCCCGCGGAACCTGACGCTGCATCTTCTGAACAAGCCGAGACCACTACCGACGCGACATCATCCGCGCAAACCAAAACTTCGGTGCCTGTCCGCCCTGTGTCAAAAGACGATTCAGCCGTTGTACGACCGAGACTGTTTGTTTCCGAGGACCGACTCTGGAAAACCCTCACTGGCCACGGCCCCGATCTCAAAAGAGTACCTCTTTTCGAATGGAAAGCCCTCGTAGACATTGCGTCTGTCAAAGGCACCGGCATCTTACAGGGCGACCTCGTCCGCCTCACTGGTCAGGACAAGAGATCCCTGCCAACTAGAACAGACGCCCTAGCCAGAAAGGGCTACATAATCAAGCAGCCGATATGTGTTCGCGGGTTCAAGACCAGCAAACTATGGCTTGCCAAATTTCTCGAAAATGCCAAAGTTGAGGAGGAGCTCCAGGGTTTAGATCTGGCCAATATCGATCTTTCGAAGCAGACCCTCACCAAAGATCTTGACCCCCTCCCGTTCTGTGACAAGTGGATCAAGGAACCAATCGACTATTTGGCCCTTGCACAAGCCTTCGTGGCTATCGCAAAAGCATGGGCTCTCATCCGCTACGTGGATGCGCGAGTGAAGATGGGCGTCGAGGTGCGACAACGACAAATGCGGGCTCTCGCGAAGACCACCCGCTGGCTTTGTGGTATCGGCTCCATCATGTTTGTCGCTGCAAAATTCTCTGGCAGCAACAAACTCTACAAAGACTGCGTCAAATTCGTACGTGATCCAACGCCCGCAGAATGGGAGCATTTCCGCTCTACGCCAAAAACTCGGATGACTCTCCCTTCTGGTCGTATTGGACAGCGAGGAGCCGCATCTCGCGCCGCCAATATATTGAAGAAGGAGAAGAATCAAGCGTCAAGCGCAAAGAAGAGTAAAGGTTCAAAGTCACGTCATCGCAGCCGTCAAACTCCTATCATTTGTGCACCTTGGAAGCCACAGAAACTCATCATGAATACTACCTTTGACATAATCAAAAGAGCCGGTCCCCGCGGCACTTCTAATGCTGCTATCATCCGGCAGACTCTGGGCCATAACTATCGGAGATACACCTCAGCCCTTACTCGATCGATTTCCACACCTGTCAATGTACAGCCACAACATGTCAAGGATTATAGCTCAATATCCGAGTTGCAGCGCATTGGAAAGACGATGACTTACAAGTTCTTTTCCAAGGACGAAATGGCCGATCCTACTGCTGACGATGGTCGATCCCAGGGCGAAGAAGGTGGTGTCAATAAAGGTCATGATACGTATGCAACCAAAGAAGTAGACAACGCCCCGACCCATGAACTATTCTCAGACCTCGCCCACGAAGAGTTTCTACCAGCTGAGAAGGTGTCTCCAACAGTGATTGACCTGTTCCAAAGCGGCACTACTCCACCAAGGCAAAGACTTGGCCGCCCAAAGAAGCGGAAGCGAGAGGTCGAAAGCGCGATTGAAGAGTCACCTGCGCCCACTCTAGAGATAAGCCGAAGCGTGGAACCTGATCCTAAAAGATCAAGACTTGCAACAACCCCAGTGCAGTCGCCGGACGAACAACCTGAAAAGAAATATCCGCAGCAGCCGCTCTCGGCTGAGAAACTGCCTTCGGCAGAGGAGCTGCCCGTGGCCGAGGAGCAGCGTCCTGAAGAATCGATGAATGTACTATCTCAGCCACCTGGCGCTTCTCGCGCTCCACCAAACTCGTTGGATACAGTCTTGAATCGCAAAGGCAGACGGCCGAAATCTGTAGTCATCCGCTTTCGTTCTGATAAGCTTAAGGACCCTTCTTTCTTAGGGGTCGGATCTGGACTTTTCAAAGGGAACAGACTTGTTGGTGACACTCCAGGCGTCACTCCTGTCACACCGCAGAATACCGATAACCCTGAAAAGGAAGCCGGTCCGTCCAAAGTAAAAAGATCCAAGAAATTGGATTCATACAAGTGTGAAAAATGTGGAAATGCATGGAAGAACTCCAACGGCTTGGATTACCATCTTAACAAGTCTCGAACTACCTGCAACCCTAGTTATGTTCCACCTCCACCAGCTCCCCTCCCGGTTCGAAAGAGGAAGGAAGCCAAAGCAACGGCTAAGGGGAGGTCACAGTCTGGTAATCAGGAACGTCCAACATTGGAGGTACCACAGGGACGACTGAGCCAGTGGGAGCAAGTAAATGCACGATTCGGAGCTCATAATACTAACCGAACTAAAACTGCGCCCCCGACCTCATCTCGGAGAGAGTCTGCTCAGCCCGATGGTATCATCCCTACGCTCGATTTTGAGGATGATGCTCCCGTGGAAATCATATCAGGTCCTATCAAACTAAAGGAGCTACAAGTTTACGATGCCACTTACCACGTGCGAAAGGTGGCAATCCGATCCTCATATACAGAAGCGGGGCCATCAATGATTGAGGAGACTATTCCTGACCAAAGCGTCGGAAATCTCACTGCACACCAACCCAGAAATCCCAGCATTGTCGAAATTTCAAATGATGCTAAATCACAGCCGTCGCCGTCATCTAGAGCCGGCACACAGGCATCAGGAAATGCCATCGCACTGAATGCTCCGCCGCAGGAGCAGCCGAAGCCCCGAAAACCGCTTCCGACTCTACCACTCAACAAGCCGAGGGATTCTCAGCAGGCACAGTCGAGGCGAGAGTCCAATGTCTCCAAGACGAAGGCAAAAGATAAAGTGAATTTCAAGCCAGGACGCAGGTCCCTGGCCTCATTTGCGTTGCCGACAAGAGGAAACGCATCGTTCACGACCCGTCGTAGGGATCGTACCTATCAAATCGTCGCATATTTGCTCGATCACAACGGTGGCGTGTTTCCTGGAAACCGGTCTTTGTTCATGGCATTGATTTCTGTCTGGGTGAACAACTTTGAAGATTTGGGCCCTCCAGATCGTCGGTCGTTGTTCAACATTACGAATCAAATGGAAAGAGACGGTATCCTGAGATTGGTGCACTTCTTTTTCTTTGATAGTCGAACCCGAATGCAAGAAAGCACAGTTCTCGTGGAAATGGACGACAGTACCAGAAACAAGTCACCGGAGGAGTTATCTGCGATTCCTCGTGTTGTTGCTGTGAAAGAGAAACTGAGGGAAATGTACCCGGAAACTTATGTTCCGGATGGCTTCTCTTTGAGGCAAGATGAGCTGAGGCTATTTGATGAGCTGGGATCATCCGGCGCTAAAGGAAAGAATGCAGACCACAAGCTAAATCACTTAGTCCAGTCTGAACTCATACATGATATCGAGACCTTGGATTACGATGCTCCCGTGTTTGGCGACGCATCCAGCGCTACAAACAGGAACAAACGACTCAGCGAGACTGCGTTGTCTGAAAGCGAAACCACCCAAAAGAGGCCTCGTCTTTCAGCTGGAGAGATGGGCAGCTCTGGGAGACCCGGGAGAAGGTGGTCGGGTGTACACGAAATGTGGGATAGTGGAAAGCTAGCCGCATACATCTGGAGTGAAAGACAGAGGCCCGGGGCAACGACGAATGAGCAACCCCGCCCAGTTCATGGAGGCACGCTATCAAACGCTTTCGCAGCGGCAAACCCCGGGGCCAACAGTCTAAGATCGATACTTTCGGCAGTTAAGAGTCATCAAGAAATTGATAAGACCGCCAAACAGATGGGTCGCAATTCGTGGAAAGTTAAGGACATTCACGTTGGCGGCACTGGGAATCCTGATATGCTTGATGACGACGAGTTGCTCGTTGATCCCTTTGTTCGTGAATCGACTCCAGCTTTGTCCATTGCTGATAGTACCACCACGGACGACACGTTTGAGGGTACAGATGCACCTAATTTGCATTTGGAGCCACTCGATACCAAGGATGATCAATCCCAACAGTTCGTTGTTGAATTCGCCCCAGCTGAAATAATCCCAAGCAAGGGTGATAAGTGCTGGCCAAGAAAAGCATCCGCCTTTTTTGAGCAAGGTATTACCGGCAGCTTCGCTATGGAGGGCTCAATGCCAACTTCCTTGTGGTTTTTGCAGCAGAACTTGCCTCAATGCGTTGAAGACATCCTCAAATCTGTGCCAGGACAGAGATCCTGGGAAACAGCTTTAGATCCAGTCCACTGTGAATTTGTTCGCAGTGTCAACGCCATCGAGAAGTGGGAGCAGTCCAAGGAAGGGGCCCAAATGCTCACAAGAGGCTCTATAGTTCCTGAATACAATTTCATTTCTCTTGTGCTGGACGAGTCCAGAGCCGATATGAAGCCTGTACAAGCAGAATGGCTCAGTACCAACCAATACACTCCGTCCTGCTTGCCTAATGAAATAAGAAACTTTCAGGTTGACGGCAAAACTAGGACGCGGGGAGGCAACAAACGTGGACGCCCGAGGAAAGCCCGCGGCGGCCTCACACGCGAGACAGCAAAGGCGCCTCGACCCAAACCTAAACGACGTCTCAAGAAGCCCCCTAGGCCTACAGAATACATCGAGTATAAGACTCGTGAACTTACATTCATCCCGAAGCAACCCAGAGGTCGCGTCAACAAACCAGCGGCGCACGATGACAGGTTGGGGTCGAAGAGAGAGGACGAGCTCATTGCAGCTTGTGTGGCAGTCAGAACTCTTCTTGGCGGCATCGACCGAAACTTAGACGTCGGCCTGCTACTGAAGCTCTTCCCAGGCATGTCTCTCTCTGCGCTGAAGAAATTCTGGCCTAGGGTCAGCAGAGAACGAAGATCGTATTGTGAAGGACTTACCACCAAATTTCAATCCGCCTTCTTGGAAGCGTACGAGTCTGGCGAGATCAAGCCAATCGATTACGATGACGTCGAAAACTACGATTGGCCAGCACTCATACTGTGGACAACAAAGCTTGAGACTCATGAGGACATAGACCTCCCAGACAGCCGACAAGCACTTTTAGAGACCCGTGTCATTGGTAAAGCTGCGAATCAAGTCATCGATTGGCGGGATACCTGGTTTGCCTTAACCTCAACTTACAACCGAATAGAAGCTGTCTCGAGCGAAAATATGTCGATTCCTTGGCCGCCTCCAGCGGAGGGTCCACGTACTGACAATTTGTTCCGAGCTAGAACTTGGGTCCGGTCTCTGTGTTGCACGTCGCTACAGGGTATAGATGTTGACACAAGTGTTGTCCCGAAGCTGGTCGAGCTAGGCAACGGAGATTCTGCTGTGACCAATCAAATACTCGATGCAGTGGTCAAAGAGCTGAACGAACAGAAAGTCATCGTGAAGACCAAAGGAAAAGGCATGGGAGGCAATTTCCGACTTCACATGAACTTTGCCAAGTCGCTCGACAAAATGGTCAGTACGGTGAAATTCCGTCAGGCTTTTGCCTTCAAGAAACAGCTAGACGACTGTTTGCGTCGCGGGGAACAGTACGCGTTCCCCTATGCTGCGAACGATGGTACAATCATGGCGGTACTGAATCTGCAAGCTTCCGGTCGGGTCATTGTCGATGCTGTCGAGATGCCCAACATTCCGTTTGGGTTCGAGCCTGGTAACTACGAAGGAAGACTCTTTCCCAAGAGCTACTATCACTTCAAGATCCGCGTCGGGCCAACTCCAAGTTACAGATTCAACGAAGACATGCCTCTCTTGAAGGAAACGCTAGGTACGAGACCTCCGATGAAAGGGCCCGACGGCGCGATCCCAATCTGGGTCGACTTCTTCGGAAACCTGAATATGGCGCGCTTTTCAGACTATCTCTGCATGGTCGTCTTCACGCTGGCCTCTAAAGGTCCGGTGACGCCGGAGATGTGCGTCACGCTTCTGAAACCCATGATCGACGAGTTCGAAGTCGAGCTTATCATAGAGTGGCTCGACCAACTCGGGCTGCTGTATCGCGTCGTCGACCCTTGCCAGGTCACGGTTGCGGAGTGGTGGTGGCTGGTTGCGGGACAAATCGTGGACCTGGGTGACGCGACTTCTATGGTTCAACAGGTGCTGCCGGCTAGTGATGGGGAAGTGGCAGATGTGTAATATCCTTTCTCCTGGCATTGCAAGGCGTTGGTGAGGAAAATTGCGTGGGATTAAGGAGTTTTGAGGAAAACAGGCGCGAGTGATATGCTTTCGAGGCGATTGCTTTAATGTACGAATGTGTATCAGTAATGGCAAGGGGACGGGGTAAATAGTCAAAGAGTGATGATATCCAAGGGCAATTGGTGGCTTAGCTGAAATATCTCTTCTGTTTTCCAAACCATCCGATGCTCTGATGCTGCAGTGAAAAGAAATGCAAAGTGAGTACCGAATCTCAGGAGTCAGGCAATCTGGTTGGCAGTTCCGTAATCCTTTGGTGCCACACTGGCACGCATTACGCCAGTGCTCTTCAGAGGCTCAGCGTGTACACATCAAATATAGGTATCCTCCGAAGATATGTTGCTCCTTGAAGTCAGTCATATTCACGTTGAGCTCCTCGTTGAATGTGTGTGTTTGTTCAAAATGTAGTCTCACAGGGTTCTGCCTGGTGGCTTCTTTGGATGTAACGTCTATCTGCAAGCTTAACCAACTACCAGAAGGCGCCTTGGAAGCGATTTCAAAGGAAAGACCGGAGCTCCAAGCCTAAGCTCGACCTCCGAGTGCCGGCTCCAGTCAACTGCACACCGGATGCCGGTGGTCCAGTGACACGGCACCGGGCCCCACTGTTCCCGTGATTGCTTGGACATCATGGCTTTGCTACCTTTATGCGGAAGGCACGGTGTCAATGGCATCTATATCTCTTTCAGGGTGAACATGAATAGACAACTTTACGGGCTATCATGTGGAAGCGATCATGGAACAAATGTGAGCACTTTTGTAGCTCATGAAGGAAGTGGTCTTAGCAACCCGCTTTGTTCTCGAGATCAAGTAATGAGTCTTCAAAAGCATGTATTGGTGCATGGCAGCATTGTGAGGTGCCTAAGGCTTGCTGTCAGTATCTTTACAGAAAAGCAAGCAACACAAAGTATGATACCCCCTTAATCTAACTAAAATCGAAGAATTTCAACGTCTGTCTGCCAATACCACATTGATACTTATGACTCTGGGCTCTATTCACATCAAACTGCCCTAGTTATCGTTGTATTGTCTACATAGAATCTCTTCGTTCTGACTCCAAATTGCATTCCGAGTATCTGTGATGCTCATCCGGGATACGCAACTATGATATTTGAACCCCATCATCGAAAGGGACAGCAAGCAGGGAGGATAGACTTTATTTCTATACTACACCGGCACATGGTCTTTTATGCCTCTCTACCCAATGTTGCACTCGACGGGACTCGGGAACTGGATTGATTCATATGGTACTCGTTGCTTTGGTCAACTTCTTCAAGCCACGAGTTACGGCGTGGCGTAAGTCTATAATAGCTACAGCTGATAAAATGTAATCACATAGGGGTACACAGCACAGCGATAAGCGTAACGACCCATTTAGTATTACCGGTACAAGTTGAAATGCTAAAGCACTGTTATTTGCTATGAATGTCATTTTCGATCAAGCCTCGTAATTGCCGGTGAGAATTTCTGATAGTGGACATAGAACAAATGGTTGGATTGCTTGTCAGGAGTTACATCTTATGTATACAAACACACCATCTAAATTGTCAAGGCTTTGAGGTTTCACCGCTTGTCTTCAAGATACTTTTCATTATCCTTTTACTTGAGACAAGTAGGATCTATTTCTAAGTCATTGTTAGGAGTAAAGGTCGCTCGCGCGCTGCTCAGATACTATGGGTCTGAAGTATTCTTAATTCAATATTAAAATCACGGGTCTTAAACGCTATATGGCTCTAGTAGAACCATTCTCATCGAGTCAAGCAGCTATACGGAGAATAATGAGGAATCGAGGCTGCGTCTGATGTATTTGTTAGCTCTAGATATCCTCTCAGACTAAACCGAAACAGACATTCGAGACTATAAGGATCATCTTACTCTGATATGGCTAGATCGTCATATTTTATCTTTATCTTCGGACGTAATACCTTGCCGATACCTTGTGCCGTTTCGGCATTAAGGCATCCAAATCTACCATGCTTTAAGTTGCGTCAACTGAGCTTCCACTAACATGACTGCCACGGCCCCTGCCAACCACCAGTTCCATACTTACGCGATTAGTGGCACGTGGCAGATCAGAAGTGGATACATGTGCTAAGACGATTTACAACTAGTATCATACCAGAGTCCCTGACAGGCCTCAAACTTCAAAGACCGTGCGGTAATCTGCAAAGTCCTATCCGAGATTCCCGAACGTCCTACAAATTCGGACTCCGACCTCCCGGGAATTCGAAGCGGAGCCTAGACCGCATGGCTGGCTCGTCAGTTGCGTTGTGTTCTTGGCGAAAGATCCTCTAGCATGCAAGAAATCCCATGGGTAGGATTCCTACACAGACGGGGGTTTTTAGGGACCGGCAGGAAGGATCATTAATCATCAGGAAGGTCGATTTTCCGGGGCTTACGCATGTCTTAGCCCTTTGAGAGCGCGATGGAGCAAACAGGGCTGCATGTAATCCATTGGAGAATGACACTGCGTGATGTTGGTTCATGTGCTCGGCACCGAAGGAAGTAGGAGCCATGCCGAGTCTTGTTACTAGCCCATGACGTGCTTATTATACGCCGTGAAAGTGTTAGTACCGCCTACTATTATTTTTTGTACTGCAGGAAATTCGTGACTAGTGGATTTTCACGAACTTGCTTTCAAGATATTGGATGCTCTACCGACATGCTAACAGGCATATTCTACTGGAGTAGTTACTGTAGCCCTATTGTTGAGAGCTGTCAGGGAAACTTAAGAAGCTTGCCAAGCCTTAGGTAACACAAGGATCATAATAGCACGAATTTTTGCTAAGTGCAACTGCAACACGTATGCCCGAGTTGACTGTATGTAAGCCAGGTCCAACAATTCTGCTGCCTGCTTGCCTGCATCAAGAGCAGGCACCGCGGAGATCAAGGCTGTAAACGCAGAGGTTCAGTGACTTTGAGAGTACATTGCTATGCTGGATCCATGCGCTTGGTGATAATTGTATGCAAGGCGGCCGGTTCAGGGGTTTGTGTAGCGTCAAGCGTCACTGAGAAGCACTTTCAGGGTTCCAGAGCATCTACCGACCCCATCCTGTATTCCTTGCGAGTCCCTGCCAGGCTTCATGGTCCTCCATGGGTTACACCATCACCAGACGCTTCTTGAAGCGCAATCAGGACATGTCCCTGGCTAATGATGCAAGGATATGAGTTAGCCGCTAGCGTCTGCGCGTCAGCAGAGACGCTGATAAACCACTCAAGCGGAATCTTATTCCCGAAGTCCAAGATCACGACACCGTTGCGTAAGTGAGTAGGATCGTGTCGATGATGGCAGCAAGCACTCACGGAATCCCAGCTGGTTGTCAGTCGTAGACAGGGAAGTGAAAGGAGCCCGACAGTGTGGTTCCATGGGCTCCCCCAGTCCTCAGCCTAGTCGTGATCAATGTGGCGTCCTTTTACCGACGAATTGACGAATTCAGAACCCCGGCCGTCTCGGGACAAACACTGCCATCCTGAAGCCCCTCGCCCGCTGTCGTCGCAATGTGCATGCATGCTGTGGACATTGTACATACAGTCGGGTTTTGATCCTCACATGATCACATAGGTCTTGTGCTTTAAGAATACTACGCGATACCTACAGATGTAGAAGGCGCGAAGGATCCGAAAAGCCGCGTTTCTGGGAGGATCTATACACAACGTGACACTTGTATATGGGGGTTGAATTAGAAGTCTTCTTACCAACCACCACCAAGGGAGACGGTGCGCTCCGCGTGCGGTAGCGGGCCGCTTCTACCATCCACCACTCCGGTGTTCCACCCAAGGATACGAGAGAGAGAGAGGATGGTGCCGAGCTTCCGCGTCCTGCTGGTCTCCAACTAATTGCTCCGCGAGCTGACATTGGAACGATTATGTCGCGCCCTGGTCTTGTGAGACCACACCATTTTCACCGAGGGAACCGCGCCAGCCGCTTGCTCACCTAGGTCAGCAGGCCTCCAACTTCAATACGGTATACCGTTGTGATGCAAGTCAGAATGTCTCGATGAGGACGGAGGAGCTGCAGCAGAGATGGCACGCGTGTCTCAGAACCAACTGGTCAAATATGGATTAGATACCTTGCCTAGCATCGCATTGTCTGCACGTGTATACGCCCCGGGAAATGTTATCTCCAACGGGTCAGGGTGTTCCTTCGTTCGCTCGGCTGGCCTTATTGAGTTTAGCATCAACGCCTATGTTTGTGTTGCAACATTCATCCAAGCCCAACCAAGCCCAAGAAGCGCACGCCAACGGGAACAGGACGACCACATGTTCTTATCACGATACGGCTACTCGCGATAGGTAGGTACATACTTGCGGATGCTCGGCCCGGCTTAGAAGCCCGCAAGAACTCAATCCCCAAGGTTTGTCTCAAAAAGATCATTGAATGTCTCTCGGAGCGGTTCCAGTGAGATTTCGTTCCTCGTAAGATAGCCATCGATTTGTCCCAACCCAATTTGATTTTCTGTTCGATGCGACCAAATGCGATCTAGGGTGTATAACGACCTCGTAGGATAGAATATTTCGTATAATCGGGGTCGATTGATAGGACAATGTCCTTAGTACAGACACCTTTTACTATTCTAACCTATCTGGAAGTAGTATTCGAAAACGAAGAGGGTTGGTTCTGCAGGGGGTATAACATGCAGCTGGGCCGGCTGGTGCAGTTTTCGCTCCAGGGCAGGTGAATAAGAAGGCTTTTACGTAGCGCGCCAAGTAAATAAATATATGTTGCAAGATGGACATGTAACCACGACTCTGGTAACGGCACTGCCGCACACCGTCAATAACACACATGTAGTGTGACCATAGTCATGATGATATCAGAGCATGCAACGTGCTGCACATCGGCGAATATCAAATCCACAGTCACATCAACCAGAGCTGGCAAGCTGTTGGTTCTGCCTACATACAGCGACGCCAGTCAGATAACCTGGGGCTGGGCTGCAGGGGTGCCGTAGCTGCTCGTATGAGTACTTGGCGAGCTGCGAGCTGGATACCATCTGTAGATCATCTTGGCACGCGTTCATCCCCTGGTTCTGTCCTGGTTGCCCATGTACTTACAAATGGCAGCTTTCAATCTCGGCATAGTGTTCTATCAGACACACAGTAATATCAATCCAGCTGATATCCGACACGACAAGAGTCACCATACCGTAATACGAAGTGGGCCATAATTATGTTTGCAGGTTGCTCTTGGTAGGCCTTGAAGATGCTACGCGATGCACCCCTTTAACTTGCAATGTAAACAAACACTTGGAGACAAGAAACTTGCCATCTGTCGCTTAGGATCGTATAATGGAAGTATGAATGTGCCGAATCAGTAGCAAAGATTGTAGGGACAAACGCGGCGTGAGCCGCTGGTACCGTTCTATTCAGAAACCTTGTTCATAACGTACGAAGTTACTATTCCGGCAGACCGCCTATGCTGGCCCTAACGCCATGCGGTCAAAAGACAACAGGATCAAAACCTCCTACTCGTATTTTGATTCGGGTAGATGATGGCTTTTTATTGATTCCTAGCTCCCATCCTTTTCCACCCAAGAAACCACATGCATTATGAAACCGCCCTTGAGGACAGCACCGACAAGGATGGACTCCCATAGCCAACAAACCCCAGTGCCAAGATGAAGCTGTGGTCTATCATGACAAGGTGCCATCCGCTCCGGGCGTGACTGAAAATGCAACCGTTGCTCATCAATTTCTCGTTTCCCTGGTCTATTGAATCAAATCCCTGGACACCTGAACAATGCTTGCTGAATGGTATCTTGGGTTAGGTCTAAGCCTAGTTGAAAGATTCGTGAACGCCGCATCAAAAGGGAAACAAGGCAAAGGCCAATCAGGTTTGATCATCCCGCGCGCGAGCTGCGTCTGTCCGCAGTCGATTCGAAGGTACTCATCGGATGATTCATCAGATGAGAAAAACATTAGGAAATATAACAATGCTCAGCATCAGCAATTTGTTGGTACATGTGGGCAAAACGAAAGAAAACAAAAGTTGGTGTGCAGAAAGCCCTAGGTAGAGACTTTCAAGGTTGACTGATGCGTTGGGCGGTACTAAACTTCCCCATTCCCACTCTCCATGCTTGTCTTCTCGAAACTGCTTTTGACGCTGCTCGTCCGGCTGAAAACATTTCTCCCAATGTGCTTGAGTTTGCCGACGGAGGAGTCTGAGCCTGCTTCAGGATTGGGCAGATACACACTGGTCGCCGGATTCACCTCAATGTAACAGAACAGTCTTGAGAATAGAAACTCATCGCCATTAGAATCTAGGAGGGGTAGGGTGCGATATCCCTGCTTAAGACTGCTAAGCTTGACGGTATAAGTAGCAACAGGTTTACTGCTGCTAGGAGTGTCGCCTGTTGCAAATTTGACTGCGAACCGGATGAAAACAAGTTCAGGGTGCTTTGTTGTGACATTCATGTCGCCTGTGTGATTGAATATGGGGTTGAAGCCATTCTCCTTAACCACGCAAGTCTGGACTTTCAGTGGGGTGTCAGTTTCGATAGGAATGCCAGCCATACTGTCATGCTTGTCTCTTTTGTCGTTTGCGTGGAAGATCTCTATCTCGACATAAGGGTTCAATGGCTGGCTTGATGAGATGTTGGCTGGGCGCATGAGCTGTTGTGCTGAGATGACGTTAATCTTGAAAGATAAGTTTTGATGTCGCAATTTCCCTAGAGCCTCCTCGGAAGTGACTTCGACCCTGCGAATGCTGCGCATTGCCTCTGGTTTTAGCACATATCCGGATTTATCTTGGCCGCCAGCGAACATAGCCTGGTTCAGTTGCATACCCGTGTCGAATGTTTGCCAGTTGAGCGCAGCCATTTGTACCCCCCTTCGCCAGCATGTCACTGGGATAAAGTTGCTTGAAGTAAATCGGCGGTACTCGGGATAGACTCGCATCAGGTAACGCATGTTGTGACGCTCCAATGCCCTCTTGGAAGTTCGATTCTTTAAATGTCTTTTGAATGTTCCTTCCATAAAAGACAGTATATGATTCGTTGTCTTACAAGCGGCTGAGTCAAACCCCTGCCATTTGACGCCACTGCAATATACGCCCAAGTCACCCAGGTTCTTGACGATTTTGCTTGTTTTGCGTTGCTCGGATGCTTCCTCTTCGGTATCACAGTCGCTTGTACTGCTGCTGATAGCTTCGTGCACTTCGCCTTCAGTTATGGTATCTACTCGTTTGCTGATGACGCGTCGAGATTGCTGACTGGGACCAATGAGTGGACTGGAACCGAGTGGTTGAGGGGGGATCACGCTGTTGTCCGATACAACCGGTCTAGAGAAAGGCGAAGTTAGGCTATTGCCGCGGCGGCGCCCACCGGCTTCGGTGCCTTTTCGTTGCTCCCGGGCAAGATGTGTTCCTTTCACTTTGATCAGGATCCGATCGATTAGATCCGAGGGGGAAGGAAGTTTGTCTGCAGCTGGGTCCAAAGGTTCCGTGATTAGCCGGGAGCCGAATATCTCTTTCATGGTCTCAGCCATAATCTCTTGTTGCGCCGCATTGCAGTGCACCTCCAGTGAGATCCACAGAGGAAACCTGCTGGCGACAAATGCGTATTTATTAACCGTGTTGATTACCTCACGAAAGGAAATAGCATTAGTGAGAGAGCGACCGTGCTTGACCACCGGCTGGCCATCCGAACCATCCCAGCAGTCGATTTCCACACTGCGGCATCCCCGCTCCAGAGCAATAATGTATCCTTCGACCGATGAGACGTCATGGATTTGCCAGCCAATCAGATACGTGT
Source organism: Xylariaceae sp. FL1272 (assembly GCA_022432385.1). Lineage (NCBI taxonomy): Eukaryota > Fungi > Ascomycota > Sordariomycetes > Xylariales > Xylariaceae > Xylariaceae sp. FL1272. Next base: position 231,288 of record JAJJXC010000029.1, read on the forward strand.
TGTGCGAACTGGAGATGAAGTACTCGGTAATTGGTCGATCCAGAACATAACTAGTAGGTTCATCGATTAAGTGGTCGTTGTCCTTGGAGACCAAGAAAGCGACAAGATCGTCCACGGACATGGTGCGTTGACCTGAGTTAGATCGTGAAGGAGTGCTGGAGCTGTGTTGATGGGCGTACCCATTGAATCTTGACGCCCAAAGCCCAATTTTATCATCGACGTCCTCGCCTTGAGTCTTTCTGAGGAAGCGTATAAAATCTGGCAAAGTAATGCCCTGACCTCTTTTCGACTCGATTTTCTCATACAGAGTTTCTACTTCTTTTCTCCGTTTCATCAGCCGGACAAAGACCAGAAACTGCGTCAAATTGAGACCCTTCGAGTCGTTTCCGCCAGCCTTTTCAAACTTTTCTCTCACGACCTTCTGGGACATATGAATATGCATGTTGCGACAGATTTGCTCGACGCCTTGGAAATCTATCGTTTCATCGTCGATCGAGCGAATCTTGTGATCGAATTGCTTGGCCATTTTGCTAGTCCAGAAGCGACGCACGGCGTTTTCGTTGAAGGCCATCAATGATCTCATGTGAAGCTCACGGTCTTTGCAAATCGATTCAAGTGCTGAGATCCAGTGTCCAAATGTCTCCTCATCGCCAGCGACGAGGTGCATAACTTTGTTTTTCGATTTTTCAGGCGCGACATAGAGGATACTGAAGAATCGACCTTCTTCTGATTCTGGGATCCCAGCATCAATGCGATATTGGCGGATATCAGAACCTAGTCTTACTTCCTTGATATCGTCGACGTATATGCATTTCGAAGATCTCTTACTGTTCCACACAATCTTACCAGCACTTTGCTCAAGCGTGAATAGCATTGGCTTGTATTTCTTTTTGGAAATCTTCGAAAGCATGGTACCTTTGATGACGGCAACAGGCAAGATGGGACCACTGCGAATATCGTGCCAGGAAGAGCCGGCCGTCGAGGGCGCACCACTGCTAGATGTGCGGCTTGCTCTACTACGAGAGCCCAAGAATGACTCGAGTATCTCGTCACGGACTTCTTCATCAGAATCGGTAAGCACGGATTCGGCTGGAGTCGCATTTGTACTGTCGCTTCTTCGGCGCAAAATGCCTGGCCCGAGACTAACGTCCCGGCTATTGGGCGTTGCAGAGGACTGTCGCCGAGCCCTTGCAAATTTACCAGCTCGATTAGAGAATCGTCTTATCAAGCTGTTGCCTGAGGCGGATATGGAACTGCTTTCGCCAGCTGTACTCGGGGTTATCGAGTTCATACTGGGTCGACTGCTGAGAGGAGGCTCGCTATCACCAAAAGTATTCGCGGCCATGGAATTCATGCTGAGTCGATGGGCGAGAAGGGGCTCGCCCAGGTGAAGTGGCGGTGGTGGGGGGAACATCTCAACATCATGGTCTCGGAAAGGATCTGGAGAGGCTTGAATAGAGCTGCTCGTTGTCATGGCTGAGTTGACCGGCGATGTCAAGGGCGAGTTCTGATGAGAACTAGATGTTCTTGTGGAAGCACTTATAGCCGAAACAGGTACTGTGGTAGGCTGGGTGTTTGGCTGATGAGTTGTCTGGACGTGGTTTGGACGCAATACCCGTTGAATGGATGCTTGATTCGCTGCGGAGGTCAAAGCCGGTGTGCCTGGCGAGGGTCGGGCCTCCGGGCTGGGGCGGGTAGGATTTGACGTCGAAGACATTGTGTTCAAAACAGTGGTCTCAGCGATCTGAACGGAGTGTTTTGAGTTTCCCGGACAATGAGAGTATGAAGCTATATGGGTTATGAAATGAGTCTGTTTATGGAATTCATCTTCATGAGTGATAGTTTTACCGTCTCACCCCTTCGAGATAGAAAGAATTACAGGTGAGACTTGTGAGTCGATGCGAGTTCAAACACACTTCCCAACGTGAACTGGTACTTGGAGAAAGCCTGTATATGACCTGGGATCAGCTTTAAGGCTGGGGACCATCTCGGGACCTTCCACGATGCGATGTTGACGGCAAGCCGCACATGCAAGGGTGTGCCGAGTGGTCTAAGTACAGAAAGGTCGCTAGTACTCCGGTTAGACAAAGACCTGTGTTGGGTACGTCTATGTACAGCGGGTGTGGTCTGCAACTGGGTCTGATGTGCAGGCCCCAGACCAGGACTCGACTGGGGCAATCGATGGGTCAGTGTTGCAATAGCTCACAATGAAGACGATGAGGTGGCATGCAGGTCGCTGGTTTGGGTATACAGGGTTTGGGGGGTTATGCTCTGCAAGCCTTGAATCCCGTGGCGCGTGAGTCGAAGTCGATATTAGCAACAATGCCCCTGTCAGGCAAAGCGACGGCCACGAGCCTGAGAAAGAAGCACTTCCAAGGGTGACCGTCGACCGTCCTGCTATATTCCCACGATACCTGTGCAAATGCAGGCGTATATGCTTCTACTTTGGTCTGCTGATGCCTGGCGTAGTAACGCCAAGATATTGTTCTGGATGGTGCCGTGAGGACATACGCCGGTCGAGATAAAGACGTGCCTTGATACAGCCCAGCTGCGTCCAGAGATGGATATAATATATTGCAAAAGAAATTTCGACAGTGAAAATGAAGCCCTAGGTTCCTTAAAGCGATCAATTGGTCGACCTAACAGTGAGGTGCCAGGAAGGAGAGCGTCAGCAACCGTTCCTCGACAGTCAGTCAATATGAGTCGTGCCGATTTTCGTATTCTAGCAGCCACCGACAGGTTCTGCGTGAACTTGGAACCGTGTTGCTGTCTGCGGAAGTACCTCGGTGGGTTATGTGGTGCGAGGTGAAGTAGAAAAGTACGTAGTTTGTGAGTTTTTCTTTTTACTTTTAATGTTTTTTCACCAAGGCGAGTTTCAAGCTCGGAAAAAGAGGGCGTGAGCAATATCAGTCACCGGCTGCGGTTGCGCACCGGAGGCTTTTCTATGTACTATGGAAGTGCCAGGACCTGGGGCTGTCGTGGCCGGGAGTGGGCGCGAAAACAAAATACCTGGGTAGGGAAGAAAAAAAGGATGGAATGCCCGATGATCTGGTTGGGCCTTGGAACGTGCGTTGTGGGCTCTGGAGACTGGAGCGAGGACAGGCTCGCGAGACAGGGAAACAGGTTGGGAAATTATCAGCTACCTTAGGTACCTTACCTAGAGACCACTGCCCAGTAGCGCAGACACATGCGCTGAAGAACCTGAAGTCTCCAGGGCCTGGCAGGCGAGTGCGAGGGCTGCATAGGTAGTACCTAAGGTACCTAAGGCACACCGTACCATGATGCAGATGGGCAAATTCTTCAGTGTGCCGCAGTAGGCCGTAGGCCGTAGGACGTACCTAGGTAGGACGTAGCCGGCTGTAGGTCGAGGGTAGGGTGAGTGCCCCAAGTGCCCGTCAGCAGAGGTACGGTATCTCAAAGTACCTAACTGGCGCTGATGGATGTACCCTATCCCCATGTCAAATTAAGCCGTGCCTCCAGAGACGCGCAAGATGCGCCCATTCACCGTCCTCTATTTGAAGTGGCCCGTACTATTCTCAGACACAGGCCCATACGTCATGGGGACGTGTGCAGAGTGTGCGCCAACAACAGTTGCGGTCAGTGCCCATCAAAGAGGAATGGGCCCTGGTGACCTGATCTGAGGCACGGCACAGCACGGCACACGAATACACCATGGATTGCGAGCGACGGGAGAGGGCCGCCCTGATTGAGGAGTCACAGGAGGTGGGCTGCAATCAAAGACAGCCTGTCAATCAGCATCTGCGGTCTGGGGGCCGATCACACGAGTTCTGTCGAGAGAGGGCATTCCATTAGCGGTGACGAGTGCACGAACGAACGACAGGCCGCAAACAGCTTCAGACTGGCTCCAGAAAAGGGGGCAAAGGCCAAAGGGAAAAAAACTTCGAGAGAAACTGGGACGTGAACTTAAAATCGGGGCGTCGCCCGGATTGGGCTCAGGTACCCGAACATGTACCTGACAATCAGTTGTCGAGCAGGTACTAGCCGCCAACTGGAAGCACATGCACTCATGTTCTTACTTCTGTTCCATCCATCAAAATCACCACTGCACGGTGGATGGGATTCGCACAGCATGCAGCCACTGCACCTCGCGAGTACTTTCAAGTTGCCGAGTTGCTGCTGCTGCATTTATGTACATGCAGTGAAACAGACGCAATTCCCATTGACAAGTATTGCTCAAAGGAATGGTGAGAATTGCAGCACATCATAGAGGACTGGCTGTATTTGACACAATTCGCACAAAATATGTTCAAAGGGTACTGTACCTGTATACTGTATTACAGAAGTCGTCTCGCAATGTTATCCATGATCCCAGAGCTTTGATATTTGACCAGCTTCGTGTGCGCTTTATCTAGAAGCATGTTTATGTACCTTACGAACGCCGTATTCAGAACCGTCCTGTTTGCTCTCTTAAAGAAAGTACTCAGCTTGCAAGGCGAATACGGCTCACCCTTAAGTGAGGGACGCAACTTGCCAGAGGTTCAAGTGTTGAGATCTCAGCATGGAGCAAATGCAAATGGTACAAGCCAGGCTAAACCCAAAGGGGGCAAAGCATTGCTCGGCGCACGAATTGCCCGTGACTGGACATTCCGTTACGTGGCCAAGTACCTCATACAGTCGGTAATCCTTAATTAACACAGACCACATTGATATTCATGACAAGCAAGGAGAGAGCCTTGGTGTATGTCCATTTAAGTAACAACGCGTGTTTCAAAACACATGCTGTAATTTACATACATGTAGAGGTTATCTACAATCTACCCTGATACCTAGGTATCTTACCCACCTGATAAAACCAGAGGACCTGGTAGGATACAATACAGTCTGTAAGGGCAGATAGAAAATACGAGATATCTGTTGGGAATATAGATCCAACATGCTCTCTCATGTTGAAAACTTGACACTTCATTAATTACTTAGACGACAGCCCAACAGAGAAATTCCGGCATCAATCCATATATGGTGCTACCAACTGTTAGGTTTTGATGTACTGGCTTTGCAAATGCATCCAGCTCGCCAGGCTCGCTGGTCATTGTTGCATGTCCAGTAACATAGCATAAAAAGTCCCCAGCAGGCATCTGAGACTGATATACATTCGTTTGGCAGGTGAAATCATGGAACGTGAGCCGGTTCGGTCATCTAATGTGCGTTCTTTCAGCGGGTTACCTGTGTGTAATTTGCTCATTAAAACTTACTCGACAATATACCGAGAGACTTGATGGGTTGACGTTTTCAGCTTGTATACCGTATATACATGTGTGTCATTGTTGACTTGAAATGACTTCTTTTATCTCGGTGATACGGTCATCATTACACTTTTGTCATGGCAGCGAAAAAATTTCATTTACTCATTTGCTCTCATTAAACAAAGGGCATGCTTTTACACACACATCCTTACTTGTAATCTCTGAACTTTTACACGGTGAGGCGATGGGGGGTATTATGAGTAGGAGAAAGCGACAGAGGCTGGCGACACACTTAAGGCTTCACCGTTGTTTTGACTCCGCCATCTTTGATTTTTCCCTTCCTTGAATGGTGATTTGCTGTTTGTAAAGCATTGGCTGCGTACGAGGCCTCCGGGACTCGCCAACAATGTATTTGGCCGCCGATGGGGCAGATCACTGCCAACTGTTAAAGCCATTAGAAAAATACATCGTGTTCATAGTACTGCGTTAAATCTGTTTCCCCGAGACAACCCAAGTTTCGGGAAATTTTAATGCCTGGTTTGACAAGGTACCTAGGTCTCCTAAGGAATTCATATATTTTAAGTGAGTTAAGGCACAGTTAGAAATTAGAATAACCGGAGTCAGCCAATTATCGTGTGAAGCTGGCACGGCGTGTTCTCCTGACCGCATGTGGCTAACCATCCCTTTCGGGCTTAGAGCATAGCAGGAGATTTTCTTGCGCCAACCGGCCTCAAGGCGAATTTAATGCTTGTCATGCACTCGCCTTGCAGCACAAAACACGTGCCGGATCACGATGGAGATGACAGCATCGGCCCATTCCGAATTCCAGTCCGATTTATCATTTTCAGGCACAGATTGTGCGACCTTCAAACTGATTCCCAACCCCCATAATCGATACAACCCTGTGACGCTCTGTCTGGGCTTGATATACCCACCGGGCTGTCAGAGAGGACGCCGGTGGAAGAAAACATGGGAAAAGCGCACGTTGGGCAACATATATGGGATATTACAACATCGGTAAAAGCAAATGGCATTCTGCCATGGACAATTCGACCTACAGTTGATTTCAGATGATGGATCCTCGTGGGCGGTTGCGGGTTTTATCCTCATTGCTAATTACCTGGCGAGCCTAGGTTACAAACCGGTGTTTAGGGCTTGAGGGCTTGACTGTGATTTCTTGAGTGCATGAGCCGATGTACCCAAGGCTTGAAGGTTCCAAATGGGACAGAGCAGGGAGCTAGGATCATGCACTCCTGGCTCTAAAAGGACCCATAACGACATCATCGACGAGAAACTGCTGGTACATAGAGCCTCTGGTAGGGTTGAAACTTGAGCCCACCCCCATTCCTCGGCCCATTGTGTCCCGCTCCGCCGTCAACGGTGCGGCGGCGGCTAGCATTCGAGCTGTCAGCTCCTCCTCTCGAGCTGAGACTAGATGCGCGACCGAGCTACGGATAACGCACCTACTAATAAGATGCACATGGCAAGATAAACAAGACGGGACTGAAGGAGGATTGCCCGGACACGAGCAGAAGTAGATCTGCGGTGGAATGAGAAGATGTGAGCGATGTGCTGTAAACAAATCCAGGGACCTGTTTCCCCTCACACCCCCTTGTCGCCCTTTCGGAATTCGGCAGGCCAATCCATAGGGGACCGTCATTGTCATGCCATCAACAAACTTTTTTGCGACTGGAACTTAGAGATCCGATATAGGAAGTTCGCGGACCAGAGGCGCAATACTGTCGAAAGAAGCACAGTGACCGTTCTTCCACGATAGTTACATGCCCGTCTGGAATGTCCCAGAATTCTAAACGTCTGAAGCGGCTCGGCTACGAGAACAGTCGAGAAATATCATATCGAAACTGATATTAGTGGTTAGAAATAAAACTAGATGGGTTTTTGGACCCTCATCATCTTCCTCGTGCCCTGGGTGTTTGCTAGGTACTTGAGAGACAGATGCTCCTCCAAGTTTCAAGGGACAATAATTCCCTTTCGCGCAATTAATGGCCAAGGATGGCCTGCCATACGGTAATGAAGGGATAACCCAACACGAGTCCAGTGCCATATTAGCGCCAATGACGCATGCCAGACGAGCGAGAAACATACCGGTAGGGAACATATCTTATGCATGGGTAAGCAGGGTATGCTGTGAACTGGACGAGGCTATCAGCCAATGCATCTACGACGATCACGATGTGTTTAGAAGGTTCTTGGTAGGTGGTGTCATGGAAAGAGAGACTGCGCTGTTGACCCGCTCATTGATGTGTAGCGTGGCATCGTGTACTTCTTGACACTGATTGTATGCACGGCCTTTGTTTCATGTCGACGATCTCAAGCAATGGAACTCCAGTCAGTCGGATCCGCCATTCAGTTCTTGTGCGACAGGACCCGCGCTCGCTGAAGCTGGGCCTCAGTCACGCGGTCCCTTCATCCAGGTACGAGATAGGAGTACGAGAGCCTCTTTGTTGTTATTGGAGGTCTTCCTTCTTCACCGACTTCTGCTCTCTTGGTCGATCCTCGGGTAGCAGCCATCACCGCCCCGTTGCTTGCAGCCTTAGACGGCCGCAGATTGACTCATCTCACTGCATACTATGCCGAGGCTGCCCAAGGCTGTCTCTCAAATTTACGTTGCATGAGGCGCCTGAGACCGGCAGGGGATTAATGCACCTCAGGCATGTCATCATCCTCGTTGCATAGCGAGGCTTGATTACCTCTGCACACTGCTTCGTGTTAGCGCTGTTGCTCTCATCATCCGAGCCATCATCCTGGTGTTCACTACCCAGCGCAAGTTTTTTTTTTTTTTTCTTCTTTAATTTTATCAAAATGCAACTGGTCCTACTGCCCGAGACAATGTGTATCCACCCACCTAATGCCGTGTGCCCTAATGTTTCGTCTGCTAAATAACCAATTGCAGGACTGCCTAGTGCTGTATCTAACTATCGAACCGACTGACCTTTGTATTTCCCCAGAATGTGTTCGAGTCAAGTCTGTTTCGAAACGCACGACTTATGCAAATATTACGTCAATAAGTAGGTACCTAATCCGTGGACCTTAAATGATGGTCCGCTGGTCCAGTTGTGTAGCCCTTCCATCACCCTTGCCCAGAATCCAACAAGGCCCATCGTCTTGCGACAGCGACTTTGCCGAGTCTGCTTATCTTGATATTCCCCACACCGTTTGTTTAATTACTTGCAGCTTGGTGCTTAGTATTTGCAGCTATGGCTTGGCATGGCATGATGTTGAGGCTGTCTGTGAAGCCGCTCCAGCCCTAGGAGGCTCGGGGGCGCGGCGTTGACGCTCATTGTATCAGTTAGTTTCTAGTTGGCCGGAGTGTCCGCCTGCGCACTCCTAGCAATGTGAGGTACAAAGATGAGGGGTCACTGGTTTCTACTGTAGAACCAATAACACACCCATCATTCGCTTCCAGCTTGAAGTTCATACGTGCTGGCGTTAACAAATACTGCTAATGTTTACATTTCAGATGATACCCTGGCCCATGGCCAGCGCAAGCGATCAAGCTTGCGCCTGGGTGTCACGATCTCGAGGGCCGCATCAGAATGGACCATGTAGATGAATTCCAATTCTTTCGTTGCCATTGCCGCCCCTCGTCGTAACCACTGCAAAAGGCGGCAGGGCCTCGGCAACGGCGGGTTTCTCAGAGTAAAGATGGCCCTGGAATGCGCAAAGGCAGCATATCGAAGGCCGGTTATCGTCATCATGTCTCCCTGATTGTCGTCGTGTTCAATCCCATGCGTCCAAGGACTTACGAGTAACGAGCTAGCGCAACGCAAGCAACCCAATCGCACACCTCACTATCTCCTCTCGAGCCAGTCAGCCCGTTCATTGAGCACAAGGGTACATGTAGGCATTTGGTAGGTGCGCAGAAACTTGGACGGCCACATCGGATGCTGTCTTGTTGCAATGCGCGAGAAAAGCAACCGCGACATCACTTACATGGGTATCTATTCGACCATGCCTCGTTGGATTCACAGGCCCGAATGCTGCACTTCCTTCGACGCGGAGGCCCATACGGTAGCCATTGCCTGTCTGCCTCGCCTGCCTATCGTTACTCTCGAGCGTCGACATTAGTCATGACGAATGCAGAGATGCAATAAGATCTATGCTCCTTCGTGTTTCCGAAATGGACATGCACGGGATGCTTCTTAGGGCCTGTCAATCCCCGGCGGGTAAATCTCTATGCTGAAGGTCGTTGCTCGGCGCTTGGCGGCGCATGTGGTTCCTTCGCTGAGACCATCGTGAGGTGATTGGTGTGATGATTAACTGCTTGCGATTCGTGTGGACTATAGCAGGGGCAAACGGTGTCACGAGGACAAAAACCGCGTCCTACATACCTACCGGCACTGACACCTTGCACAATGAATTGGCTTTCCACAAAGTTTACCACCTACGTGTCGATATTGTCCCGATCGCTCGCTCCGTTCTAGAACTGACCTGAGCGAAATTGCTGGGAGCATTCTTCGTGTGCCCTACAAGCCGCACGACACCTGATCAACAACTGCTCATAGTCTATTCTGCTCCGTCTTCACCTTTATCGCACGGGCGAATGAGATACATACATGTAGGAACATAGTATAGGTCCGTGTTGCTCTGTAACCAAGTAATTACACTAAGCCATACAAACCTTTGCTGTTCTCCAGCCATAAGGATCCTAGTGGTTCATGGCTCACAAGAGGACAGGGCAAGATCTAATCCTCCACGATTGGTCCAAACCTCTATCTTGGCACGAGCGTCTCGCTAATAGCGGCTTGAAAGAAATGTCTTTGGGGCAAATGCACCTCGTGGTGATCATCTTCCCTCCTGCCTGTCGCTTCCTCATATAGACGGTACTGGTCGGAAGATGTACTCGGAACCTGAACGTCGCATTTCATGTTGTCATTACGAACGCCTCCTCGCAAGCTAGCCATGCTATGACATTTAACACCAAACCACAAGCTGCACACTGCTTCACCCGGTCGATCCTCCAAACACCAGCTCAAGAAAGTGCAACGCGATGCCATGTCACCCAGTCTTTTATCAATTGCGAGGTTCCATGAAGTCGACACCGAACAAAGTTTTCATGCCGGATGTCTTCCGCGAGCAGCCATCGAGTATTATGCGTCGTGATATACAGACCCGCGCTGCAGCCACGGCAGGGAAGTGCAACACGGAATACGTTGGATTTGTACGCACGAACCGCTATCCCTCGCGACCGTGAATAGGTGCAGGCGGGAGCGTCCGTTGCATCATCCGTAAATGAAGATGGTACGATGTCCACGCTACAGGTGACCATACCTAGCCAATACCCAAGCGAAGAAATGCGATGAAGTCAGGGGAGACATTATCCGAATCTAACATGCTCGAAGATGCCTTTTTGTGCCTCTGGAGGCGGTGACGGCTAAGAATGTAAAAACCAAGTAGGTACCTAGATAGTGGTCAGTAATGACTGAATTTCCAGCTGAGTGGTTAGCAAGCCTTGCGATCAGCACGCCCGATTGATCTCAGCTGATAACTGACGCTTTCCCTGATGACTGAGCCACGGTGAAGTTTTTTCTTTTTCTTTTTTTTCCCCTTTCCCTCTGCAGGACCGTAGACTTCGGAAACGGCGGTTCGCTTTCTCGCCGTTCAGGTGGCACTGAGAAGACAGGCCAATATCGGGATGGACCAGCCTGCGGCTGATACGGTTTGGTCCGACCAGTGGGCACTCCTGGCTAGAATGTCATGCTTCAACCCGGGTCTCGTCAGGCTTGTTGAGCCGGGATTGGAGGTGTTAGTTGCCTGAAACGGAAGGCTCGCCATATCTAATGCAATGCGCTGAAACCTGGCATACAAGCTGCATGCGACGCGCGAGCGGCGAGCCAGCCACACCGTCGATCGAATCTCCAGGGACATTGCGCTTTGCCAATAGAGCGAGCGTATCGAGACATCAAATCGCGATGGCGAGTCGTCATCCAAGCTGTTCATCTGCTGTTCCTTTCATACCTTAGGTGCAGGTACAGACTACGTACCATCAAGCAACACCTCGATTCGTAAACCGCATAACGCATTATGCCACTGGGGTCGTCAGTACATACGGGATCTAATCCGTGAGCATGGGGTGCGACGGGATGAGTTGCGTTGCAGGAGACTGCTCGAGATCTGAGTAGACATGAGTGTACTTGGAGTAGGATGCATGACGAGAACAGATTACCGCAAGCGGGATTGTATGTGTCAAACCAGCCAATAGGCACATCGCAAAAGCATCAAAGCGTTTACTCCAAAAACGTGCACAAGTCTCTCGCAGCCACCCAAGGGTTCTTTTCGCCTCCCTGGGCTTTGAAGTCAGACACCTCTTATGTTCTTGGTTGTCAAACGACCTCGCCTCGCTCGCCTTTGCTGCTCCATAGACGTAGCAATTTAGGTCCAAGATCCCGGCGCTCTCATTACAAATTATTCAAAGAGAACATTGAAAATAGAATGCGCGGACATTTCTTATGGCTACACGCGTCCTAGCGTCATGTTTGCTTCACATGCTCAACCCTCCAGTCTCGGTGACATTGAGGTAGTCCCGTAGTGTGCATAGGTAGTGCATCTGATGGTCAAGACCTCTTAGATGTATTGAGTAAAGCCCCTGTAAAATTTTCATTGCCTGGCTTACGCTCAACAACAGCATTGGTATGCTGTCCCAGGGGTTCACGACTTCCCTTTTCCGCGGATGTGCGATAATTCGCTCAGTAGATATTGCTGTTGTCATCAGTGTGTGCCGATTGGCCCCCAAAGATGCAGGCTGTGTCCATCAGTTCTGCCGGATCTTTGAATAAGAATCGTCATTTTCATCATGATGCAACACGAATAGATTAGTCAGGTCTGCTAAGGCCCTTGCTTGCTGGACCTCTCGTTGGCAAAGCCCAAGAAGAGTCGGGGTTCGGGTGAAAAGCACATCACCTTGCCTGCATGCTTTGGTGCGAAGGAGCGTCGTGGGGTAGGCTACGAACCCGGATGACGGCTTCCCCCCAAAAGGACCTACTACTCGCGATGAAAATGGTCGCGCATATCATGTTCAGGATACAACTAGACCTCGTGGGAAAGTCGTACAATGGCAGATGCAAAGCATCATCGTTTCGACTCCCGGAGAAGCCACATCGCTGCTGGCCAAGCGCAGTTTCATTGGTATTAGATCTTCTGAGCAGTCGAGATATCTCAGATCCTCATCAGCCGGGTCAGCCCCTCCAAGAGAGACCAAGGAGACAGGTAAAAGTGAAGGAGGCAAGTGGACCCGGATTTACCTTGTGGATTCAAGGTACGCGTCGGCGCCTCGTGTCGCCTGCGCTGCAAAACTGCGAGGTGGTTCGAGTATTGCCTTAGATCCAGGAATTGGAAATCCCACCGGACGATGGAAATTCCACCTTGCACGCCAGGCATGCGAGCACAGGGGACGCAAAGCTTAGGTACTTAGATCACTACAATCGACCTGTGTACCGCGACTACAGGATCGAATTATTCCGAGACTCAGCTGCGTCCATGTCATTCCCCCTAAGACCTGTTCGTACTGAAGCCGTCAAACATGCCAGCTCCACATTGTACTGTATTCCCTGGCTCTGCCCTAGCTATTGTTGCAGCTCGCAGATCACATGAGGTGTGAGGAGAGCGTACAGGATGATGCGTTGGCACCTACCTCCACATTATGGGGGGTTAAATGTGTCCCCTTCTGTCAACCCACGGCGGATTAACATGGTAATTTCCAGACTGGCGGGCGAGACTGGTGCTGTTGCCGTCACTGTGCAGTATCACGTCGGCTTCGCATCAGCGGCTTCAAAAACTTGTCGGTCAAAGGGCAACGAATTGATAGGTCCAATGTAGAGATCAGCGCGATTTGGGGGTGGAGGGCCCGTCTTCCTCTTGACGTGTCACCAGCGTTTGCGACTCGACCACACTGAGCGTCTTCAGGCCTGGAGACAGATGGAATCAATGCTTTGCGAGTCAAGACTGGGCTTTGAGCAGGACTGTCGGTTTCGAGATGAGGTAAGGAAGGCCTGGCCAACAGATTACCTGGACAGAGTAAGGAACCCAGCCTCCACGACTCACAATAGTATCCATGTGGCATGCCGCCGCCGTTTTGGCTTACACGATACAGTCTCAGCGAGTTCATTGCTTCTAGAACACTTCGATACTTGGTCAGACTCGGCAAACAGGGAAGTGAGGGGGCCGGTGCATCCACACGCTCACTATTTTCGGCTCACATCCCAGTCGATCTTCAAACCAGGTCATGAAAAATGGGACCAAACCGCGCCTTTGGATCCGTCGTGCTGGTTCGCTCGCCTGTCGAGGGTGTCGAGGGTGTGTGTGCCGTCTGGTGTACCGATGATTGCTCTTGTTCAACAGAAGAGGCCGTAGCTAATATGGTTCTCAATGCGCCAAAGGCACATGCTTGCCTGCCTGGAGTGATGCGTGGCCGTTGGGTTGGTGTCATTTTCGCTTTCGCTTGCAAAGATGGTAAGGAACATCATCATTGGAGAGTAGAGCTTACATACAGCATACCTAAGCCATCACTCACGACTACAAATTACATGCAACCCTATATTTTCATACGCGACCCACGAGGTCATGACAACGGGTGAGCTTGTCTCCACTTCCCAATGTTCAACCTCGTCTTCACATGAATCACCGATAAGTCGGCATCGCATACTGCAAACAGGAGATTTGAGAATCGAAGGGAGCACGGCTCGCCCGACTGACGAGACAGCATGTATGCGACGCTTCTCGTATGCTCGGTGGCGTGCTTGTGTCGCCGGATGTCAAGGACAAACGCGAGGACTATTCGAACCCCCTGGCTGATTATGGCGATGGCTCTTCCTAAGAAGCTTCTCGGCAAGAAGACAACGTTGCGAAAACGGTTTGCTGCGCAGACACTTTACCCCACAAAGCTGCGCTGCAGGTCGAGTCGGCTTCCTCAGTCCAGTGAGGCCATGTACCGAGCTGCAAGGAGGCGTACTCTGAGCATTATCCACGTTCTGTGGCGTTCAGGTCCTGCAGAGCGTCGCATGCTTAGAGCGCGTTGTAGGCTCTAACTCGCTCCTCTCTCTTCAGCTGGCCGAGGATGTTCGTGCGACCAATAATTGGCTATGATTGGCGCAAAAGCGTGCGGCAGCACTTCTATCGCCATGTCTGCAATGCAATGGCATGCGATACGCCGTCCGAATTACGGTCATCGCACAGAGGCGCCGTCCATATTGTACGTATGCCCGAGCCATCGCTACCTAGGCAGCGTTCTGAGAGGGCCCTCATTTTAGGTCAAGGCAAGCCCACCTAGGAGGAATCCTTGTCGCCCACGACATGTCACAACCCATAGATTCGCAGTTCTGGTAGGTCGTCATGCACTACGACCGGCTTCAGTCTCATCAGTCATTTGGGAATAACGACAAAGACCATGCCGCAATTATTACCGCCTGGCCAATGAGTCCCACCATCGTGATCTGTCACATTCGGCAGACGTCTTCGTGCGGCCATGTTCGCATATCGAACCGAGCCGAAGGAACGGCATGGCCCGCCATGAGCGCAATCTCTGGAATGATCGGTGAGAGTCCTTGAAGCTGGATCGTACCTGATACCATCGTTGCTGTCCCTGGTCGTCTGTCGCGATTGACGCTTGAACTTTCGCGCGTGCCTTGCAAGTCCTGCTCGGAGAGACCGGCAACGCTAAGTCTAAGTCTGAGCCAGGTTGCCTCATTCATAGATTACACGCGTCGGCTCCAATATACAGCAGCCTGCAGGATGCTTACTTGAGATAGAAGTCTGCCCAGAACAGCAAGGTGTGCGGTGTGATGCACCAATCTTCACCGTCGGACAGCCTCACTTTAACATGCAGAGAAACTTAGTCGGTGCGACGTGACCAGTCACCGTCTCTTATCTTTCTCACTCTGTCTCGAATGTCGCCGTCCCCGATGCTGTTATGCATGCATGAATACTGATTCTGCTTCTTCGATTGGCTGCGGTTGAGAGACTACCATGACATGATGTGCAGGGCCGCTCTTGGTCTATACTGTCTATTCTACTTTTCATCTTTGCGTCCTGCACATAGGGGTCTCATCGCGACGGCATCCTTAGGCGGTTTTGAGCCAAGCAGGCATATCAGATCCCGGGTCACTCTGCTTATGCGAAGTCGTATTTCTGACCTCTTCGCTACGAGCTTATCATGGTCCGTGCCTGATCAGCGCAGTTTGACAGGTGACAGGTCACTTTTCATGGGACGCTTTCGTCTTGATATAGTGAGGCTGATGGCTTGGTCCTCGCTGCAGATTTGCTGGGGCAATTCAGCTCCGAATTAGATCAATGAAATCTCGTCTTTAGGCTCTGAGTAGTATTTGGTAGAGGTACATTGTCAAGTGAGCCGCCCCGTGGTGCATCAAGTCGCCGCAACATTTAGCAAGCCCAGCCCAATATTCTTTGTCAGAAATGATCAGCTGCAGACAATTACAATTAGATGTCCATTCTGTTACTGCGTGAGCCCTCACCTTGGAGTACCTTGACGTATTTTCTCGTGGGCTATTTATCGACCCTTCACAGCCTTCACCAGAGGCCAACTGGGGTAAGTTGCAGATGTGCAATACATTGTCAACTACGGTATTTTGTCTACACTGGTAGGGCCATTTGGACCCTAGGCTTGACCTACGCAACCAAACACAGCATTCAAACATAGAAAGCTAGCCACATGCAGTACACATGGCGCGATAGCACGGGGTTTGGGACCACCGTGTGCGGGAGGTCTCCCGATAATCCCAGCGTGCGCTTCGAGCCGTTACTTTCTCCGTCCGTCCGCTCAGATGGCGTGTCTTACCAGTAGTCGAGCCAGTCTCTTGGGTTCTCTCTCGTCTGCAGAGCCTCCGAGATCTGACTCAGCGCCGTCTACCTCGATACCGCATTTGGTAATCTCGACGTCCGGAATGGATCTTGCTGTTCGGGTTTGATTCGCGCTTCTCGAATAGTCGCAAATCCCGACTATGGCCAACTTAAGTATGCCTGCAGTCATGTCTAAATCTGGCATCGCTAGTAAGATCTCTATCGGTTATCGTGGTCTGATGACTTCCCTAATGGCACCTGTTTTCTACTACTTACCTAGGTGATAAAAATGCGCATGAAACCTTAGAGTGACTGCATACCCCTAACCTACAAACCCGACAGAATATAGGTCATGAGGTTCCATCAGCGTCATACATCTGCCTGACAAGTATACTCACATCAGACCCCTGTTTGACTGTCCTCTTCTTTGTTGGTCCGTGTGTGCCAAGCACATAAGACACCACCGAAAAGGCGGTAATTAGATCGAGATGGCTAGCCTCTGCATCCTGCCGCTGGCCAAGCAAGGGTTCAGGTTCACCCAAGGTCATACCGACTTCCCACCTCGGTTCCTACCACAAACGACTTCATAATCGGACGCAAGGTCTGGCAGATCGAGCAACTACGATGTGAACGTCTGCACCTCTCCGAGTCAGGCCGAGTTTACGGGCCGAAAGCCCCCAATAAACTATATGCCGACTCCGTCTCACCTCGCCTCTTACTTCAGCTGAGCACACACGCAATTCCATCCATATGACATCGATCGTGGTCTTCAATAGTGCATGTTTGGGATGCATACTCAATGCCTTGAATATCCGAACGCTGCCCCCAAGACACGCTAGAACAGAGGACACGGCCGCTAGAGCGACTAAGGATGCAGATTGCCAGACAGACCAACATAGAATATACCTAGATATGTTTGCATGAATTTCATGCAGCTAGCTCCACTCAATTGGCCAGTGTCATGGTTTGTCGATATCGTAGAAGCGTCAGCTTCACCGTCATTGTGGCACAAACTCACGACATCCATCTATGTGCGGGAGCGTTCATGATATTGCTCGGCTACTACTAGTAGTGAAGACCAGTGAAGACATGCAGCATCCCCTTGTCCTTGTTAGGTTCCACTACGTCGACTGTGTCTGTACGAGTTTCATATCGGGTTGCCTATGATTGCCTTCTTGAAGCTTTCTGGCTATATAGGCTACATGCTTGCGGGGAGATAGTTACACTACATATTGCAAGCCAGCAATGCTAGTTATTTACTTAAGTGAGAGATTCTGATTATACGTAACAACATCGGGCGTCAGTTCTGCTCCCCTCGGATACGATAAACTTGAAGCATTGGAAGTGCCGAAGCGAGACTTAGTCTCATATCATACTTCCAATACTAACATCTTCTCAGCCCTATAATTTAGCGTCTCCACGTCAGACGTGGGTATTTGCCAACTGCATAGGTTTTCGACTGAATGTTGGTGCTTGTTTCATTCTTGCATGCATGATAACTCAGCTCAACCAGTCTCCTTGCAGTCGGACATGAGCTGCTGTGCCACGTCTTTCATATAGCCGACGTTGCGGAGGATGTCTCCCATCATGCGGATCGGCACTTTCGTCATGATGATCTCTCTATTATATTATCTCACTAATCAACGACCACGGCAAAAGATGTTATTCGCGTGCTTGCGCCAGCCAAGACGCGCCCGGTCGGGACCACGTAGCCGGTCTCGGAACTCTTGACAACAGACCTTTGCGGATGTGGGCTCACGATTGACATCTCCTGACCGGATTGATTGATCGGATGATAAGACATGACGGCCACGGCCCTTACTGACAGGTGGCTGGTCGTTGAGAGAAATAGATTGCAACATACGATGAAAGATAATTAGGCCACATATCAACGGACGCCATCGCACGACGAAGAAGGTGCAAGAAGCCGTCAAATTCCCCGGTGTACCACTGATCCTGCAATTTGCCATTCGATGTATGTAGGCACTCGCCTTGGGGTTACAGCGAGCCGACTAATCAAATATCATGCGGGTTGCCGTGCTTGCTTCGTCGCCCGCCTCGTACGGAGGTCCTTGGGGAGTAGGGAGAGGAGAAGAACATTGACTGGTTATGATGGTTGGCATGGTAGTTTCATCTGAATATTTAACGATGAACGGTGAGTCTCATGGTGGCCCGCGACTCGTAACTCGTATCGTCCTTTGCCTTATCCATCCATCATATGGATCCGCTGCTTATGGAGTGCCACATAGTGTATCTGATCGACTGTGTTCACACGTTTTGAGCAAACGCACGGCATAGTGACTCTGCGTGTCGTGGAACTCGGCGGCCTAGTTCCTTCGCCATGTGCACCTCTCTGATGAGATAAGTTCCGTGTACATACAAACAATATGTCGGTAGTCCATGAGGGTTGAACTTGAGAAACTAAAAGGATTTGCCGCGTGGTCATGCTAGTGTGTTGCGGCTGAGGATAGGTTAAGGAAATAGGGCGAGTCTCCCAAAGTGATTGGGTTATAACGAAGCAAACGTGTACATACTAGAGGTGAGAGGGTGTTCTAGCCGGTCTTTCCAAGACACGCCAAGTAAGCTTTGGGATTTAGTTGAATACTACCACTCCAGATGATCTTTAACCACTAATGTACATGAGAGTACGTCTCTAAACTTTTCATTTATGTATGACTGTATTTCTTTCCAATATAGAGCATGTGATATCTCCAACTACCGGCATTGGTAGTAGGTAGAGCTACTTCTATTGACTTGGTGATTCAATGAAAGGTAGAAAGCTGTACGATGTGCTACTTAGACCGGCGGGTATATACCTAGGCAGAGGCTTATGCTGATAGATGTTGCAACTATTAGCATATATACCGAGTCCACCTCTTAGTGACTTGGTATTGCAATGGCAGCTTCCAAGGCGCGAGAGAGGGGAGACCGCGAGATGGGGGTATTGTAGAGTATACGTGACACAAAGGGAACCCATGATATGTCTTACTGCTTAGACTCACAAAGGGTATGAAATCCTCAGCATTGACTACTAGGGAGGGAGCATGTCCAACCCATCTTTTCAGTTACCTCAATCCGAATGTATTGCCATTAACCTATCTTATATTCACCGAATCGTAATCCGAGGCGTAAATCCTCTGTCTACCCGAAACTCCAAGCCCTCAGGAAACGCATTGTGCCAGGCAACCTCTCCCCGTACATGACCAACAGCCTTCTCTGCCTTTGCATGCTCTTTGGCACCTCAGAAGTTATCAGCGACCGGATGATCGAAAGACTCGATAGTCATCTGGTGGTTGGCGATGTAGCCAGCAAGGAAATAATCCCAGCTCTCGGCCCAGAACTCGCCCTCTCCTAATTGCGGTACCAGATCCATATCTAGCGCAGGCCGATAGCTAGTCATAGTCCATGGCCATCAGAATCTCGAATACTCGCACAGACCGTGGCAGCGACGGGCATGCCCTTCGTAAAAGAGGGAGTTGCTCTGGAGGGCGTCATACCAGGCACACTGCATTGGGCCGCTGCTCTTGGCTCGTTGGTAGGCGGAGTCAGGGTCATGCTGCTTGTAAAGGTTGCCTTCGATAGCCCAAACGGTGTTGGAGATCTTGCGGCCACAGCCCTGGAATCGACACCATAAACTTCCGTTCGTTACTACAGGAGATTAAGAAGTCAGCGAGAAGATCGAAAAGTTCTAGGATACGCGTATATAGGCAAAATTAAGTGGTTGTTCTCTAGTGTCTTGATACAATGCACTTTAGAGCGCACGTGGAGAAGTATTGAGTGAACTCTATGAACGGTTGCCTATGCAATACATTTCCATCGTGAAATAATCACAAGGCCCGTTTGCCGAATAGTCACAGATTGTCGTCGCCGGATAGCCCAACATCAGGAAGCCCGAATAAACAGTGGTGCGGCACTCAGATAAGATGTTGGGCTTACACAAAGCTTTCAGAATGTCTTCCATATACTTCTCAATTTCTCACAGGAACCACATCTCTAATATCTAGAACAAGCACTCTATGAACATGTCTCCATACCCTGAAATATTGGAAAGATTACATTGGACATGATCCCAACTCCAGATATCGCAGCGTGATTCTTGGACATGTTTAGGTAGCATGAACTATCACGAGGTTCTCGATATGAGACTGGGAGCTTGGGCACCGTGAGGTGAGCTTTGGCAGTGCTCGGAAAAGTGCCCTCAGTTCAAGGTATAGATTTCATATATGGGGCATTAGGCATGCTCCCCATATGACTATCACAGCACATCACAGGGTTGTATGAAAAGGGGGCCTCGAGCAAAAACCCGAAACATAGATGATAGCAATCGTCCTAAGAACTACCGTCCGTTGTTCGCAAGTCTTGCACGTCAGAGACGCAATAGAGGTATTCAGTAACGAATCAAATACATGACGAGAGACAACAGTATTTACCTGATTCCTAGCCCTGGTACTTGTTGAGTATCGGCATAAATCTACGGCTGGGGGTGGGGAAGGCTAAAATGATTTATCTTGAATAATGGCTTGGTTGTGTCATCGACGTGAGATAGTCTGTCATGAGGAGTCTGGAAAGTTGCGCGCAAGCTTACCTTCATATCTCTAGAAACCAGACAATTTGGTATGTTTCTCTTGTGAAGTCTTTTGGAAGAGCGCTTCTTGATTGTTCGAATGCTTTCTTTGACTTGTGATGTAACCTTCGGTGAACATAAGCTCTGTTTTAGGTTGGCGAAACCCAAAACGGCTAAAAGCAATGAATCAATGTTTCCTTGGTCAGATAGCCATGAGCTCCGTGGTGTCTGCATATACTGAAATTCCGGTGTTTAGCGCATAGACAAACCCACTAATGCAGTGTTTCGTTATAATATTCGAAATTAATATCACCTTGGAACTCATACTAATGTTTGCCGCATGTCTCTGACGGAAACGTTGAACAATAGACCATAACAGCTGTTTCAAGAACTGCAGAGATGCGGCTCTGAACCCTGAGACAGTAATTGGAACTACCATCTATATACCAAAATGAAAATTCAAACACTATTCTGCAGTCTATTTGCAAGTCCATACAAACCCAGAGTTGAAACTAATCAGTGAAGATGATCCGACAAAAACCCCGCGAGTAGTCCTAATAGTATTCTACTTAAGTCCAAACCTCGGTACGGCGCTGAACATGTTAAAAATAGAAGATAAAGGGAGCAAAATAGCGTATAACGTTACGATCTGAGACAGTGATTTGGTGTCAATTCAGAAAGCGTCATATCCTCAAATGTAAAGCAAGCCTTTGCGTCCAATTGAATACTTAGCCTACCAATTACGCAAGCGATAGGCTATTGTCAATCTGAATTTCCATTCAAACTTATATCTGAAGACAATACAAGGGATTCGCAGCTACGCACGGTGCTAGTACTTCAATGTTTCGTATTTAATGCACAGGCCAAAAAAGTCATTGCCAAGGCTCTGGGAATACTGATGACTATTGTTGTTGGCCGTCTACTTGGTCATCTAATTCATATAATGCTGAGTTAAGCCCAGACAGGCTGGGCGTTCTTCCAGAAACGGAGCCGCAGTTGTATATAGTTGGTGTGGTTGATGCTAAGAAGTGTCGTTCCCAGGAAGACTAAGATTCTCCAGTTTTGCAGCCTCGGCGCGGGCCCTATGGAAGAGCATGGCTTATTCGGCTCGCGCGGCTTGATAAATTCCCGCCCCCACGGGGTTATTAGACTGGACTGTCGGTCTTGCTCCATTGTGAGGCTGGTGAGGTGGTTGCCTCTGAAAGTTGCAGGGTTGTGCCATAGAGACATCATCAGGGTGAAGCTTGGCGTAGACTGCAGACAGGTGACTTTTGAGATCGCCCATACATTTATTAAACTGACGATTAAATTCACTCGGCTCTCTTCCGCCGTGTCCGTGGAGTATCTCCTCGAGTATGTTGAGTTTCAACTTACCGGAGGCGTTATGTGCCTGACCAGCCTCGATCTCAACTATCGCACCCAGTAGGAAAGTCTTACTTTGCGTCCATTCTCTTCGATTTGATTGTTGAATAGTCTCGGGGGCGAATTGAGTCGTATGTACGCCCATGGCCATCTGTTGTTGTGGTTGGCGTGCCACCGGCGGGGGCGGGCTATTGTTGTGCTTTTTTCTCATATATTCCTCGCCCGCATTTTCAACAGCGTCGTCGACCTTGTCCCTAGCATCTTCCCTGTTGCGCTTTTCTGTGCTTATATTCGCCACGTTGATGGTACAGCAGATTATGCTCTTCAAGCTTCCTTTCTGAAGTGGTTCCCCAACGGCAGCGGAGGCATGTGTGGTCGTATGCGCTAAGAAGATTGATGATGGTAACTCGAAAGGCTCCGTATCGGGGATCACCCATGATCTGAGGATGGCACAGGGCCACATGTTGAGAAACCTCGACTGGGTCTGAATGCATCCGTCTGCAATACATACAGGCTCTGGCTTCATTTTTTTCGTGTGATGACGAAAGTGCTGATTCATTCTGCTCGCTCGATTGTCGCGGTAATTGCAATGTTTGCATTTAAAACCGTAGAGCAGCTTTTCATAGTTCGAAATCAACCGAGGGGGTGACATGGCGTTGAAAAGGTGACGCAGGAGGGTGTGAATTGATGCTAGTAAACCAAGTTGTAAAAGCGATAGCGATCTGAGGTAAACAAAGCGTTGAAAAGCTCGGGTTCATGAACGGTAGGCGAGTTTTGTTTACCAACAAACCTCGATACACTGCTGCACAAGATTGATTCGCTCTATCTTTCCTACGGAAGCCACAGGTCTCGGAGTTCTCATGCCGAACTATAACGATGAAGTAAGTGCCTGGGAAGGAACAATGTCTTTTTTTATCGACTGTTTTGATGAGCACGGCTAGGAACACAGCAGGTGATGTCATTAAACTTAGTACCTTTCTGGGGTAAAATCAAGACAATACGAATTTAGATGCAGAATCTCATTGGAGATAGCTCACGAGAGTTGGCTGCTTTTAGTTGAACAAGCGAGCAAGCGATTACTGCATATAGGCGTCGATAAAGTGCCGACCCTCGACGTTCCCAGATGGACCGGTGACCACCGAGGCCACCATCAACTCTGGTCAAGTTAGTCAAGTTGAAACGCCGTCAGACTACGTTTCAGGTAGCGTCTGAGTGCAGAGAACACCGGTTCGAACCGAGGCATTACCCTTTTGCTATTTTTTCGCCGCTTTCTTTTCTTACTTGAATTATTCTCTTCAGAACTGTTTACCAATGATTACATTACTGTTGATATTGACAGTCACCTGTAGGTGACCTTGGCAAACCATCTTCATATAGTAGCACAGCTACCACCATAATTGTACTGTCGTCATATTGCCGGCAGAGATTCGAGGCAGACATTTCGACTGAAATACATTAGGACACCCTTCTCAGCTTCTTACGAAAACACCCTTGTGCCACGGTCGTCACTGATATAGATCACTGGTATTCGTAACGCTGGCATAGCATCACAATGCACATAAGTGGTAGAGAAATTAGATATTTATACCAACTAATCTGCCTATCCCCATCCCCTCTCCTCCCAAAGTCATGCTGAAGTTCAAGCTCAAGTTCAAAACCCCCAACGCCCCGCCAATGCATTCTATGTATGGAATGAAAACTGCAGTCCAGAATATGCGTGACCCTATGTGAAGTAACCACCCTATCCAAGCCACTGTTCAATCCACACCCTCATCTTCATGATCAAACACCTTTGGCGGCGTCGAACTCTGATTCCGCGACGGTTTCCGTAGCAAACCCGAAGCGCCATTCCTCGCCCAAGCCCCATTCGTCACAACGTTCATAGCTTGATGCTCCGCGTCAGCGTTGTCCTTGATGTCCTCCTCTTCGTCACTCGTCATTTCGAGATCATCCTTTACAACTTGCCGACCTTTTCTATCCAGCGTTGCCATCGATACTGAATCCGCGGGTTCGTCGGCGTAGAGATTGGGGTCGCGACCTAGCACACGATCCGCTTTTGAAGGAGTCCTTCGGCCATTCGAAGTCGCTGGCGATGCTAAGTAATGTCTGCCAGCGCCCTGCTGCGGTCGATCATGGTAGACGACTGGTGGATCGGGCTGTCCCCATCCCGCAGCGAGCTCTCGTTGTCGTTGAAGTTCACGGTCGCGGGCGATTCGTTCCCTGGCAGCTATCCACTTGGGACTCGGTTCCCAGGACCATCCATCACCTGTTGTGTTTGGGATAGGGAAGAACCAGAGCGGCCACCGAGGTCCAAACAAATGCAGTAGATTCCTCTTCGGTCCCAGATCGAATGCATTAGGTAACTTCTCGGAATCCTGCTCATCCATGTAATCTTCGTATCTTTTTCGGGCACGCTGCTGTTCCATTTCGTGATATGACATGCCGGAGTTCGACGAGTGGTCCAAAATGACCTCTCCCTCCTCAGGGCGCGTGATACCCGGGAGCGCATTTGCGTGGATGTCCAAGAGCTGTTGTCCGTATTTAGGAAGTTGTATGCCCTCGCCGTTGTGTTGAGCGACGAATTGGTTTTGTAGTGTCTTCCGCAATGGGCTAAGGTACCTTGTCTTTTCGAGGCATTCGATGGTCGTCTGGCCCCGACTGGCTAACAGGATGTGCCAACCAGTAAAAGCTCCCACGACGAGGCCGATAATTCCCGAAATGACAGAAAGCAGGATGAAGTTGACAGGCAAGATGCTGTTTGCATATTCGGACTCGGAGAACAGCTCATCGTAAACCCAGGTACCCGAAACGGCGAAGCTGTAGAGACTGAATATGGTCGTGTATATCAAGAACAGCAAGAATGCCTTGTGGTTTCGAAGGCCGATACAGGTAGCAAGCCAAGGACAGTGGTGATCCATCTTGAGGACGCATCGTCGGCAGGTGGAGCAGTGGTGGGCGCGGTCGGGCTTGCGGGCTTGACACTTTTTGCAAAAGCGATGTTCACCGTTAGCTTTGACAGTGAACGAGGTCGCGCTCGGGGTGTTGACCGTGGGCAAGGTCGAGTAGCCCATGTCGTTGGTGGTGCTGCCGGGCTCGGTGAAGACGGCGGTCGTGTAACACCAATTCAGCATGGCGTAGAGAACGAAGCCGCCGATGGAGGACTTGTTGCCTGTAGTTGTCGCCTCGATCAGTCTGGATCTAGGGTCAACGTTGAGGGGATACCGAGGCAACAGTACATACCGATCCATGTATACTCCTCAGACTTGGGGAAAGAGCCTATATTGATGACAACCCATACTGCCCACGTGGTGAGACCGTAGACGAAAACGAGAGGGAAGTATTTGAGACAGCCACAGCAGCAGCGCTCGAGTCGACGAGCCCACCGGGCCATGCTGGGAGATACGAACGAGGGCGATGTCGGTCGATTCCTGTCCTCCATGAGGCGATGAGGGAGTGTGGTACAGCAAACCGAGCAAGCTGTACTGTAGGTTTTGAGGCGTGGGCAGGTGCGGAATATCGAGGCCTGGACGCAAAGATCACATCATGCGCCAAGCTGTAAAGAGCGTATCGTCGTACGGAATCCAAGGGATGCTTCTATATCGACAGGGTCGAAACGTCTAGCTGCCGCGCCGTTTGAGGTTCCGGTGGTTGTCTTGTCGATCGCTTGTTGTTTGCCGTCTGCTGACTGCCGCTTCATCCAGTCAAGGCCGAAACGTAGGTTGCAGAAGCAATTGCAGCACAGGCACAGGCACAGGCACAGCACAGCACAGTACAGTACACCAGACTGTTACAGTGACAGCACACGTCAATACGAGGCGACACGAGGCAGCTGAATAGGAGGCGGAGCAGCCGGAAACCCCTACGCTGCCAGAACGGCTTCGCGTCGCAAACTCGGAATTCGTGCAATTCCGGGGCAGCGGCTCCATCTCCCAGGTAGCTGCTGTGCCTTAGGTTACCTTATTCTTGGGAGCTTCGAGCGCCACATCTCCAACTGCAACCTCTCTCTAGACCTTACGAATACTATCGAGAGTCAAAATGCAGTGTCAACGGCCCCAACTTCACGCAAATAATCATAGACTGTCCAGGTCAGGCGCCGAAAAATGTTTTGCAAGTTGGACAATGAGTCAAACGCAGTTCGACCTCCATCAGTCCACTCAAAGCTATATACGGGTAACGAAATGAACATCACTCAAAACATTGACCGAAAGGTGTAGAATACACAGGTCTTTCTCCCCAGCTGCTGAACCAAAGTGAGCCAGCAGTCAAGGATCAAGGCGAAGAAAAGAAAACGTCCACAACAACAAAAGAACTGCTGCCCTAGACAACACTCTGATACTGGCAATGCCATCCCAATCGACCTAATCCTCAAGCTCAGTAAAGCTCAACACTCCTGTGCCTCTTGTGTCTAGTACTAGCCGTGTCATTTGATGGACTGGTAGCAATAGCCGTCAAATTGGGGTTACCAGGCTTGATCAACGTCTTATCCTTAGGCTGCGAGTCCAGGACCTCATCGCTCAGATTCAGCGTATCTTTAACCACCTGTCTCGGCATGAGAGCAAGCCACTGGCTCGCCGAGATGTCGCCGAACTTGGGGGCTTGTAGAACCTCGAGGAAGATCACATCGTCTGTCCCCGTGTTCTCGACGTAGTGTCCTGTGGCCGTGGGGATGTATCCTACGTCACCCGCTGTGAAGTCGAAGGTTCGGGCTGCGGCTGGGGCGTTGTAGAGCGTCACGCGCGCGGAGCCTTGCAGGAAATAGGACCATTCGTCGGATGTTGTGTGCCAGTGAATTTCTCGCAGGGCGCCGGGCTCGAGGACTACGAGCGCTGCGGAGAACATGCTGGCGACGGGGAAGGTGAGCGGGTCGAGAATCTTGACTGCGCCGCCAGTGGTGTTGAAGAACTCTTGCTGGGACCAGTGGTAGGTGTACCCAGTCGGCCCGGAAAGTGAGCCAGCGGATCCGGTAATGTTCTGTTCTTGGATGTCGGCTGGTGCTGGAGTGCCGTTGAAGATAAACTTCTGGTTCTGAGGGATGTCCTTCAAGGCACTGACATCGGTCTGCAGGTCCTTGGCCCAGACCTCCTGAGGGTTACGTAGCATCATCTCAGTAGCGAGGAAAGTAGATTCTTCTGAGAAAGATCCATCGTCAAACACCAACATAAACTCGGCGCCCTCATCCAGAGCCTGGAGACTGTGCGGGATACCGGGAGGGAAGAACCAGACATCGCCAGCTGTCACGTCATCGACGAATGACGCTCCATCTTCGTCGATGGCCGCAACTCGAACGCTGCCCTTCGTCATCAACGCCCATTCTCCCGAGGTGTGCCAGTGCAACTCGCGATAGGCATGGGGCGATAGACGCATGTCAACGCCTGCCATCTCAGTGGCGATGGGCAAGACCCCTACGTTCTGTTGGCGGGCCCAACCCGCGTTTGGGTCGGTGCCAAGCCGATTGTGCGAAAGACCAAGCGGCCACATAGCATTGGGCGAATCTCCAGTGTCTGTGCCTGGTGGTGCGTAGAGATCTGGGTTCAACTTCTCATATTCGTAGGTTCGTGGGCCAGGATCAGTCGCGCCGTACCCTCCGCGAAGTGGCTGTGGGCCATTCGGGTAGGTGGCCGAATTGAAGTCAAGGTAAAGACCGAGATTCTTGTCTGCGCTCTGGCCCACGACGAGTTCGGGGTCCGCCACCACAGCTGAATCGCCGCCAGAGGTGGGTGGACGTTCAGCAATGCCACCTTGCAGGTCAGTCGACCCGCGAAGATCTCCGGCAGTAGCCGTGAAGGTAGGGAACGGAGCATCGACGCCACCGACCGGCCCGGTGTTTTCTTCATATGTCAATCTGGAGTCTGATGTCAGATGTGTTCCTAAAAACGTTCGGAAGACTATACTTACTGAGGCGCAGGCAGGCCATAGACGAAGGGCAGCAGCCCCAAGAGAGTGGCTTTAGTATACATATCGGACAGCGAGTGACGTTCGAAATAAGCGAAGCGAGTGTGCAAGAAAGTGTAAGAACGAGAGTACTGAGCTTTGAGCTTGAGCCTGAGGGACCCATTTCCAACTTGAGGGGGCATTGTGCTTCTCTTATATACCTCATCCTTCGTGTCATCTTCGTGGTCGGAGAGACATTCACTGGAGTATCTCAGTTGGCTTAGATGCTCAAGCTGTCTGTCTTTCTGCGTGTCGCGCCTTGTTTTCGGCATCACGTTGTGAATCGCAAAAGCAGAGGACCGGGAGGTCAGCTCGGCATCCTCGCAATATCTGGAGTTTTGCGGGGTGGCAAGATAATGCACTGGCTGCATTTCGCCATGTCGAAACATCCTGGTATAGCATCTACGAGAGAGTCAGATCAGGGAAGACGGTCTCATAAGAGTTAACTCGCTGGCAAAATCGACCGGCCTTCTTCTGTAGTTCCTGGAGCAATCCGAGAAACTGTAAATTTGCAGATCTCGTGATGTCGTAGTATCAATTGATGGAACTTCTGTATCGGTAGGGCGTGTTTCGGGCGACTCGGAATTTCGGTATAGACGAAGAAATCAATATGTGAAAGACCGAGATACACAACATCAATATGCGTCCCAGAAGATCTTGCAGATCAATGTTGCACCGCATGACGCAGGTACGTAAGAGAAATACTCCGAATAGACAAGTTTAACTTGTAGACGCAGGTACGTGGTCAGCATGGACGACATTTCCCCTGAAAATAGAACTTGGCTCGCCTAAGGTAGGTAGTAAGGCAGAGAGAGCTGTGATGTGAGGTTACATCGAACGCGGCTCAACCTCGCTATTCGCTCGCCTTATTTCCTTAGCTGACGACTGCCGGGGCCGGCTTCAAGTAAAGCGTATCAGAAATTGTCGATACTCCAGGAAGTTAGCGAGATATTTTGCCCCTAGAAGGATAACGAGGCCATCGTGACGCGTGTTTGGATGTTTGACGTATATATTTTTCAGGAAAGCTCCATCATGCGTTTTTACCACGGTGTCTCGTCCATGGTGCTGCAACAAAATGCGAGAGTCTTGCGAGAGTCTTGCGAGAGTCTTGCGAGAGTTTAGCGAGGTCCTTTCCGGACTTTGTACCAACCTATGTCCGTTCATGTACTGATTTTGCCAGAATCTGTATTTCATATCGTGAAAAAGGTGGTCTCGGAAACTGACAAGAACCCAGTGGAGTTGAGCTGCTCCCAGAGCTTGGAGAATCTTTGAGCTAGAAGAACAGGTACGTATCACACATGCCGAGTTTCAGCGCCGAAGGAGTGGGCAAGTCATCAGCAAATGACCAAGAACAGCATCATCGTTCTTGTTCGACTCACTTCGGCGATTCTCGGGATCAGGCTTCAAACTCTTGTAACGGATAGAAATTGGAGTGAAAGAGACGAAACATCGTTGAGCATTTATGCTGGCCTCCTTTTCGGAAAATATCCATTGCGTAACGGATGCATTTCTACAACGCGAGGATGAGATCATACTCTATAGCAAATTGGCAATGTTCACGTGGAGAACCTACTCGTAACATCGCACTTATTTTATTAGTTTTTTCTCTGCTTTTCTTTTCTCACTCATCTCAGAACAGAAGGCCAAGATCTGCAAAGCCATACAGTGTTCCGCCTGTGTGCAACATCCTTGATGTCGTCGCCGAAAGCGCAGATCTTTTGTATCATGCCTTCCCCAGTCATCTTCCAGATTACCTGCACACTCTGAAAAATCTCGAAGATGTCAAGCTTGTAGCCAAGTAGCGCAATTTTTCCCATAGTAGCTCGTCAGTACCTACTTCATGCAGAGAGCCTACTGCCAATTCTGCAACAAATCCTTGAGGACTCGCTGGTCGATACTGAGGTGAGCAGGGCCAGGCGGAGTTGAATCGACATCAATAAGTCCACCTGTGGCCTGACCCAGAGCGGAACGAAAGCTGGCATATTCACGAGCGCTACAACTCTGCGTCTTTTCGACGTGAGAGATCATCTGATGGACCATGAAGAAGGTCTTACGGCAACCAGGGCATTGGATGGATCCTCGGCCATGTCGAGCAGTCTTCAGATGCTGAGTGAGAGCGCTGGCGATCTCGACCTTGGTCCTTGAAGGAGTTAGCTATGTAACCAAGACAAGAGAGTATGTCATTACTTACTTGCAACCGTCGTGAGGGCATACGAACTTCTCAAGATTAGGATTCCAGAAGACTGAGGGGTTGAAGTCGGGATGGGAAGGGTTAATGACGCGGGTCCCTGTTTCGGATGGAGTTGTGCCTGGTTTGATGGGCAGCTCCTCCACCTTCATGAAGCGGATCTTCCTGTTTGGGTCGGTATTCTCCAGCTGACGAGGCGGATTGCGAGCCGAAGGCGGGTCGAATGATGCTGGAGGAGGCACCGCGTTGTACGACACTCTGCCCGGAGCAGGAGGACGCTTGGCTCCAGTACTTCCTGCGTTCCATCCATTGGGTTTCGTCTCCCGTGTCTGCACTGCAGGAAAGTCTTCAGGCTGATAGTAGACCTTGTGCACATTGTCTTGATAGATGACTTGGCGACCGCCAATAGCTTCACCAGACGGAGCACCCGCGAATGTATTCATCTCGTTGTCCGCGTCATAATCCTGCCAGGCGTTCTTCGGATCGATAGGAGTGTAGTTACCTAGCATAGCCTGCTCAAGCGGATCGACCGAATGCTTGCTCAAGTCTCGCGAAAACTGAAGCATCTTCTCGCGACGACGAGCAATGCTGGCAGCCGAAATGCCTGGGCATGAGTTGTTCTCGATGTGCTGGAAAAACTCGCCGCCAGTCGGGAAAGTCAGCTTACAGCATGGGCAAGAGAGCTCCGGGGCCACTTGGTGGAGCTGGGTAGACTGTCAGTGAGAACTAGAATCAGAGAGTTTATTTCTGAAGCACTTACCAACTTGTGATGGTTCTGCAGCGTTTCAGGGTTATAGAAAGACTGGCTACACTGGTCGCAAGAGTAGTGGCCCTTCTTTCGCTTGTGCCGACGAAGAGCCTCGGCATCAGCGAATGACTGGTGACAACGTTGGCACTCGACGTCCTCAACAACACTGGCAGCGTATGCAGAAGGAGGAGCAACAGCGTCCACATCGGAGTTGATGACGCTTCCGCCATAGGGTGTGTCGGCCATGGTGAAGGTTGAGGATTGTGTATCAGTGAACCGACTAGACGGGAATGTCTCACTACCTCAGGTGTGAGGTGACCACCAGGAACAAAGTATGGAGGTGACAGCAGAGGAGGTGAGAGAGGGCTGTGGGTGGGAGTGGAAGCTGTGGAAGCTGTGGAAGAAGTGGAAAGATGGCAGGGGCCCGGGAACTAAGTCCTGGAGGCAGTTGTAAGGTAAGGTACGTTACCCAAGGTTCCCTCGCTCTGTTCACGGCGCTCTAGGGAAGGAAGAAGTACCCGGTAGTAGTGCCTTCCTGCTGTAACCTTTGTCTGGGAACAGATGTTGTGGAGACTGCTCGTCGTAATGATAGTGCGACTTGTAGTCGTGATGGTGGATGTGCTGATGGGGTTGAACTGATAACAACTAATTGTTGCTTTGATTGCAGCAACAATCAATTGACAATACGCCCTTGCCTTCCTTTCTCTCCAGGCACGCAGGCACGCAGGTACAGTGGTAGAGTGGTGGAGGTACAGGCTCCGACTAAACCGAGTGAAAGCGAGATGCTCTCTCTGTATTGCCTTGAACTGCAATACAAACTTGAGTCTTCAGAAGAAGAAGGGAAATGAGGGGCAGAAAAGAGTACATGCATAGGGTTGCCTGTGCTTGAGGGATCGAGGAGCTCAGAAAAATAAAGCACCTCCACTGGTGTCGCCAATCATGTAAGATAGTGCCGATATATTTTCCTGTCTGTGGAAAGGGCTGTATGTTGTCGTCGCCAGCCAGCGTGTGACGTGATGAACACACAGTGATCAAGGATGGCACGACCACTTCGCCGAAGTCTTCGTAATCCCTCTTGTTGCTCAGCCCGGGAATGTCCTATTGCCTTGTCCTTCCAGGGAGCCCCTTAACCTTTTTGTCTACCTGCTTCGCTTTTACAACAGAAGGCTTCCGAGTTGGGGTAGGAATGTCATGACATGGCAAGTGCTATGGGCCCTGCGGATGTTTACAATATCATGTATTTGGGTAGAGGAACTGCTTCCATGAAGTTTTTACTTCAAAAACTAACCTTCACTCGCATTTTCCTTTTTTTCTCCTATCTTGCTCTCTATTACATGTGTGTCCATTCTGAATCAAAGGTAGTGGGTGAAATCAAGTGTGGTGGATTTTGATATCATCAACTTGGTAGTCACAGTATAATTTCTTTCCTCCAAAACATTGAAGAAAAACCAACACAAAGAGGCGGTCTGCAGCGGGAATAAAGTGAATATTGTGTTTCTGTCAAAGTTGAGTAAGCGGGCCATACACTAGGACTATAGTGCACACATGAGAAAGAACTAGATGCTGCTATACAGTATTATTCACGGCCTTTGATGCTGAAAAGGGTGCAAACCCTCCTTGACTACCTAAGAATACAGAATACAGATTGACTGTGTGCCGGATATCTCACGTTAGAGGTAGTGAGAGCGTGGGCTCACCAGCCTCTTATAGGCGAAGCTGAGGTCTATCTTTCTACAATTGTGGTTGTACGTGCATTGTGAAGCACTCGGACAAGAAATAGTGAAAAATACAGGTGAAACGGTGACACTCGTCAGCCATGAAGTGGTATAACACACCCATGTAGTGGCCGACCAGTAAGCATGGTAGCATGAGGAACGGTGTCCTTGCGATCCAAAGCTACATGTAGCCTTGTCTGAGTGGCTCAAATCAAGTTGTTGGAATCATTGTAGCTGCCCCAATCTACTCTTTCGTGTGATGGTCTGTCCAATACCCTATATGCTCGAACAAGGATATCCTCTTCTGAGTTTCGGCAAGCCAGGGACCTCTACGCCCTCAACTTCCATGGTAGACTCGCAGAAAGTTCCGTCGCAAAAGTCGATACTACCATGTCGGTCCTCCTCATGTGCTGAGTACCCAGACAAGCAGTCGTAATTATCAACAGGATATACCATGAATTCGCCTCTTGTATGAACCCAGTACTTGAATTTCTCTTTGCCGTCCGTGTCGTCAAGTTTGCGTCTCTTGGGGCCGGAAAGTAAGGCGAGAATGCTCCTCGTCTCGTTCATGCTTTTTCTGAGCTGCTCTACAGTCAATCAAGGCTGCCGTACGGGGGTCTTCTTCAGCATCTGGTGAGAACGCTCTTTCCTCGGAGTTAAGTTCGTCATCAACTGCGTCTGCAAAACTCTCGTGCTCTTTCATCGTGTCCTCATCCTTACCAATGATGGCGACCCCTTTCAGAGCGGGCCCAAGATCGAAGGTTGCTTTGTATACACCATCAGTCGTCAGAGATTTTCGGATATCGATCCAATGAGTGTCTTCCTTGTACATATCATCTCGCCAGCCGTTACCTGTGCACTCGACATTGTAAGAGCCGGTCATGTCTGTAACTGTATAGGTCTTGTGCTTCATGTAGTCGCGATGTGTCTGTAGGCGCGCATCCATGTTCTTGACATGCTTGACTTCCCGCTGCACAGCATTTTTCTTCGCTGTAGCGTTTTTTGTGTCGCCACGAACAGCCTTCATTACTGCCCGTGGACCCCATCCTAGCGCCAAGTTTTTCTCACTGTCAGTTCCAGCTACCTTCCAATTCAAGCCT
Organism: Xylariaceae sp. FL1272; assembly: GCA_022432385.1. Classification (NCBI taxonomy): domain Eukaryota; kingdom Fungi; phylum Ascomycota; class Sordariomycetes; order Xylariales; family Xylariaceae; species Xylariaceae sp. FL1272. Next base: position 264,912 of record JAJJXC010000029.1, read on the forward strand.
TCTGCCTGTTTGGCAGCATCGATAGCCTCGTCAAAGTTGATTCTTCTGAATGTCAAAAGCTCAGGGGTCGCGTTGCGATCAAGAAAGTAATTTTCCATGAAAAGTAGAGGATCGAACGAGAGTTTCTCCTCAATGGTTCCGAGATTGTCGAATTCTGCATGCTGAGCTGCTCTTTGATGCTTCTCGGCATAGGCTGTTGACTCGCGGTCCCATTTTGATACCATTGGATCAAGAATGTCTTTGGGGACTCCCATGCAGCGTTCGTTATGCTCGGGATCGGACATCTTGATGTGTTAGCGCTGTTTTATCGGTCGTAAAGGACGGTCTGTTTGTTTTGCTACTTACTTCTATATGTTGCGTGTACTTCAGGAGTTGATCTATCATCTGGTTTTTGGAGCTGCTCTGACAGAAAGTAGCACCTCTCAAGATCCCATAGAGCAAGAGCTATGCCGCCATCCAGTCTCTCGTCAGGGTTCTTTCTGATCGACTTTCCATTTAGCCAGCTCTTCTGGGCTTGCTTCAATGGGTTCGCGAATAAGGCATATAATTTCCGAGAAGGTAGCCCTCTCAAACCCTTTACATGTCAATTTACTGTTGTATGTGAACAAATTCCATTCTTGCGGCTTGGGGCGACATCCTGGCCAGCCCCGTTTCCATCCCTTAATTGCCAAGGTCTCGACCCAGGTGGTGGCGGCGAATGACCATACTGATTATGAGCAATGCCTGACCCCTGAGTTGAGGGAGGAGATACAGGCCGCGTGTCCATCGCCTAGAGATTTGCTGAACCTAAGGAGAATAAAGGTTACAAGAGATATACCGAACAGTATTCCTGCGCAATCAATTGAGAAAAGCGTCAACTTGTATGTAGTTTGAGGTTGATGATTCCAGTAATTATGACGACTTTGATGTGGATACCAGGTACGGAGTGTTTGTTATATATGTAAGAGTTTCTCACACGTGTTACCACTCCATGGCTGTTCCATCTCGTCGCAACGGCGTTGTTCGATAACGTTTGAAGCCCCTGAGGACCCAAGGGTATGGTATGGTCAGGGCTCTCCAGGGATCGCATACCCAGCCGAGCCAGCAAACTTGGCTGCCTTGGGCTGATCGCCTTCCGGGTTGTCGTGACCAGGACGTACTAAATCGATCTCATAACAGTCGTAAGGCCTTCACGCGCTCAAGATTGCCAGTAATACCAAATTTCAAGATATTCCCTTACCCATTAGTTTCCCGTTTACTACACGCCCGAGAATTCCGTGCATGCAGTCGAAACCTGTACGTATGTATAGGTATACCTATAACCTGTATATGTAACCGCGTAGGTATAAATATGGCAATAGCTGGGGGACTCACTAGCGAGGCTGGCAATACTGAATTGTTCAAATGGGGGATAGGAGGTAGTCTGGGGTGAGGTGAGGCAGGTGACTTTTAGTGCCGTATCGTTATCTTAGTACCTCTCAGTTCCATTGATTACGTCATTTTAATTCCAACACATCATACTCCTGAACAGTAGACATGACTCATGAGGGACGTGCAACAATTCATCACGGCATCACGGCATCACGGCCACGTATTGCGGTTTACCTATTGTATTATCTGTCGTCATGGGCATCAGATCTCTGACCTCCCGACCCCCAAATGTCTAACTTACGCACAGTAACCCCGACTGCTGGATATGCTCTCCACCATTCCGCAAGGTCAACCTCTTTGTCCCATTCTGTTACCCTCTCAACCGAAGATCAAGCTTGGAGAAGGCAAATATGATGCTGGCAAATCCAGCATATTCTTCTCTGGGGATATCTCGTCCAGATGCAATTATTGCTCCTCATCCTGGTCGATAGCCCAATTATGAGCCGTGGAGGTTCTTGTATCCTTGACCTCGGCAGCTGTGCAAAACCCTGATATAGACTCCATGATCAACGACCATTGTCAATTTCCCTTCCCATGCAAATGCGCAAACTCTCGTGATGAAAATCGTCGTCTCCGCAAACTATCGTTTCCCCTTTCCTATGCAGCGGTACCCGGAAGATTAATCTTTCGCAGGGCAATTTTTGGCTCGGTGACCGGGGTAGTGACAGTTGAAGCATCGTCGCTCAGTCTCAGGACAGTTGTAGGCGTAGTGGCTTGTGTTGCCGCAATTGTAACAAGCTTTAGCCTTGGAAGCGCCCTTCTTCTTGCCGTCGAACGGTTTGTCAACATTGGAACCTGAGGGAGCTGTGGGCGGCGATGCAGTAGTTGAAGACGGAGGTTTCGGCTTGGGGCTTGGCTGAGGTTTGGTTGGAATCGGCTCATTCTGAGACTTGACCTGCGTCTTGTTGGACTTCTTCTTCTTGCGCTTTGGAGTCATGGGCTTGCTCTCGTCATCCCCGGCCATGGTGGGTGAAGGATGCTTTGCCTCCTCTGTCTCCGGTTGAGGATGAACCTTGCTGGTAGGGCTGGGAGTCTTGGCTTTCGGCTCGGTGTTCTGTCCACCACTCTTGACTTCCTGTGTGGCTAACTTGGACTTGGGCTTGGGCTTCTCATCTTGGGCTCGCTGCTCGGCCGACTTTGCAACGCACAGCTGACAAAGGTGACTTTCGCAATAGGGACACTTGAATGTGATCATGCCGCGTTTGGCACCACAAGCCTCGCACTTGACCTTCTTGCGTTGGGTGATCTTCTCGCAGCGATCCGAGTGAAGACAATGGGCAGTTTTCTGCTCCTTCGTCTGAGCATTGGCAGCCTTCCAACGGGCTTCCTGCTTGGAAGTCTCCTCCTGGATTGCTACCAAACGCTCACGCTCAGCAGCATCCTTCTCCTCCTGCAGACGAGCCTTTCGCTCCTCCTCCTTGCGCTGTTTCTCCTCGTCACTCTTGCGTATCTCGTCGACCTTCTTGCGAATGGCTTCCTCCTTTGCCTGGCGCTTGGCGATCTCAGTGAGGGCCTTCTCGAGCATCTCTCTTCTCTCCTCTGCACGTCGGATTGCCTCTGCGTGTGCAAGGGCTCGGGCAATCTGCCGCTCAAAGTATTCCCTCTGCATCTCTGCGTAGTAATGGGCATCCATACCAATGTCGACATCGTTGGAATCGTCTGAGCCGGCAGCATGGGTCAGGGCATCATAGGCCATTCGCTGGCCAGGATGGGAGAGGGTCTCGTAAGCCTGCTGGATCTGAAAGCAGGCATGTTAGAGAGAAGGACGGAACTCCTTGCAGTACAATCATCACTCACTCTCTGGAAGCGTCTGGTGGCTTCCTCGACGTTGTTGGGATTTTTGTCGGGATGGTGGATCTGGGCAGCGCGACGGTAGGCAGACTTGATCTCGTCGGTGGATGCGGCCTCGGCCACGCCCAGCTCGGCATAGTAGTCGAAGGTGGGTGTTTGGACCGACATCCTGTCTTGTCTGAGTAGGCACGGAACGTCTTTGGTCGACGATGCTGTACGGGACCCAACAGGCAAGGAATGTATGGAGCACAAAAGCACAAGAGAAAAGAGGGTAGGCAATGGAAGAAGAAAAAGTGATTGGGTTGAGAATGAGTAGAGATGGGTGATCTGCGTAGAAAGCGAGATAGGCAACTGGACCAGATATGTCTGCAATTATGGGAAGACCGAAACATGCCTACTGCAGCAGGGCGAGGTGAATGAGGTAAATTATAAGGTAGATGGCGAGCAGCCTGGTGCCATCGGACGATAGGTACACAATGGTCAACGCCAGAATCGAATGTTCCAATGCAGCATGAGAGGTAGCGGCGGCGAGGAAGGCACGTGGGACATTGCGTTGCGTGTTTGCTTGTTGCTTGTACTAACACTCTGCGTTACCCCAGGCAGTTGCTCTATTCTGCATGTCTTTTGCATGCGAGGCAGGTGCGTACCTACCTTTACGTTACGTAGGTAGGTAGGTAAGGTAGGTAGATAGGTAGGTAGGTAGGTAGGTACCACAGTTGTTTGATTGATAGCAAAGTCATCTCTCTGTATAATCTAGTGTCTATTCGATCCCAAAGCTCACAGTTACGGTTGAGGCTAGTGTTACTACCTTGTAATGTCTGACATTTACCTAACCTGCGCACAGTTGTTGGGTTGTGCTCAGAGGACACGGCACTAAGTTTGGTCTAGAAAAGAGGGAATTACATAAGATGCATGAGGGAAAATGAATAAAGCTTTTCTGGTCAGACAGTCTAAGTAAGTTTGAGCAGTGACGAGTTACGGTGAGCATGCAGGAAAGACCTTGTGCCTGAACAAACGAAACATATATGATATCAACTCACAAACGGACGGCCTGCACCTTGCTGGTCCAAGCACTTGGCGAGTTTCACGCAAGGCCACGACATTCCATAGACAAAAGGTGGATGCTATGGGGAACAACTCTATGTTAGTGTTTTTATCTGGTGATCATAACTACCTAATGTGAATGGTTGCAGGCAAAGTATGAGACAGCATCTGACGTCGTTAACAGAGTGAAGGTGATGCAGTGTGGTATAACATTGCTTCCAAATTGGTAAGGCAGGTCTGCCCAGGCTGGTGAATTTGTTCTCTGGGACTGGTGTCACCAATAGCAATTTTCAGAGGTTGAAGTTCACAGATTGAGAGTCAAGATCCAACCTTGTACCTTAGAGGTGGTTATCAACGCGCCAGTCGTCCTTCATGTGGTTGCCAAGAAGTAGGCCCCGGGGGCCCCTTGCCTAGAGACTCTACCTTAGGCAACAGGTAGACCCACCTGCGCCATCTGTTGGGTGCTAGGGATATCCCGCGCTGCATTTGGCTCCAGCTGCGCCCCACCTGCCACTTCTGTGCTGAAAGTCTCCTCCACTCCAGGATGGCTCCGATTCACTGCACACCAGTCTCTGAAATAGTTGATGCCAGGTTGCCAGTATTGGACGTAGTCTACATACACCATTCACCTCCATTCCTCATTTGCAGTAATTGCCCCTCTGCGAATGCCAATTCACACTCGCTTCTCCCCAAGTTGACTCCAATAGCTAGGATATCACTGTATGATTTAAACAGCACTACTATATATTCTTTGAATAGCAACGCTACCCAAGTCTTCTCAACCTGGCGATGACCTCACCTACTGTACCTTGAACCGCCCCACCACCGCGCGTTACCACATAAGTTGTTGCAAGACTCCAACGATGGCGACACCCAAATTCAACACCAAGTCGCCCACAATCAAGCGCATTTGTAAGTACCCGTAGTCTCTTCTTGGCTGCGCATGAGCATAATTCAGAAGACCAAGCTGACCATTCCAATATAGTGCGCGAAGCAGCCGAGCTCTCCAACTCGCCCTCACCAGACTACACAGCATCCCCCCTAGAGTCCGACCTCTTCGAGTGGCACTTCACCCTCAAGGGGCCTCCCAAGTCCGCCTTCTCCGAGGGCATCTACCACGGCCGCATCGTCCTCCCACCCGCCTACCCACTCAGCCCTCCCTCCTTCCGCTTCCTCACCCCGAGTGGCCGCTTCGAGCCCAACCGCGAGATCTGTCTCAGCATATCCGGGCACCATGAGGAGACGTGGCAGCCCGCCTGGGGCGTTCGCACCGCCATAGTCGCCCTACGCGCATTCATGGAGACAGGCGCAACTGGTCAGATCGGAGGGTTAGATACGAGCGATGATGTGCGGACGAGACTCGCGGCATCTAGCAGGTCTTGGCGCTGTCCTACATGTGTAAGGAGTAACGAAGAGATTATTTCCGAGTGCGAGCAGAGCTGTAAGGATGCTGGAGAGTCTGCCGGAAGCCAGGAGGTCGAGATCCCGGCAGAACTCAAGATGGGATTCCGCGACGAGATGGAGAAGGCCAAGGCCGCTGCTGCTGCTGATGAAGGGGCCAAGGAGGATTCAGAGAGTGCCGAGTTGGCTGAGGGTTTCGTTCAGACCGTGCCAGAGCGGGTCCCAGATGTGCCTGCTGCCCTGGCTGCCGCACCACCGCCAGCTCGGCCAGCTCAGGGTGTTCCGGAACCGACGGGAAGAGCACCTTTGCCAAGCCCAGTCGCCCCCACTGCCGTACGGGCTCGGCAACCTGTCCCTACGAACGGGAGTGAAGGTGTACCGGTCTGGATCGACTACGCCATCACGATACTGTCTATCATGCTTGTGGCTATTATTCTAAAGGTTGTACTGCGATAGATGACGTCAATGTACGAGAAACATGAACAACTTAGGCGCATCTGGCAGGTTTGGCGTTTATGGAATGGCTGGGATTGCCTAGGTTTGGCAATGGGGAAATGGCTACATGTTAGATTCACGCTTTACGCAATGTCACCTCATTTCACGGTGGAATACTCTGTACCAGAACGTTCCAGCAGTGTGTGTCTGTTTGATATGCGGTATGAGAAAATTTTACTTTGGAGTATCTACGGAGGGCGGTGCAGTATGATGATGGTACGTTTTCCGGCCACTTTTCTCTTTGGGCGCTGTACAACAAGGTACGCTGACGAAGATCATCCTAGATCTCTCCCGGTCCTCCGATATCAAGTCTAAATCAAAATAAATCAAAATCAGGCTGCATAGCAAAACCAATTCTCAATAACTGGCATGACTTCTTCTCATCCAGTCTTGTATATCCCGAGACTGCAATCCGTTACGCTCAAAATGACCAAGTTGATCCCCACCAACCTCTATTTTTCTCTAATTTTTGCCCTGCCAGCGGCGTCAGCTCTGTTTCTAGTGCCGTCCATCAGATTGACCACATGGTTGACCTTGTGTTGGAGACTCACATCTCCAAATATCGAGCGTAAAGTTTGGGGTTTTTTGCGGGCTTCTTCCTCTTCTTCTTCCTCCAGCTCCTCATCAAGCTCCAGTCCGCGTCCCTTTGCTTTGCTCTTAGTCGTCTTCACATCCGGAGTAGATTTCGACACGGATGCGGCGCCCTCCTTTCCAGGCGTTAAAGACTTGAATGAAGGGGGTTTGGGTTGTTCATGTTCATCACCAGAGTCAGAGCTGACGACACCTTTGCCTTTTTCTTTGCGTCGTGCAGAGATTCTTGCTGGCGTCGCCTTGGCCCTGTTGTCCCCTGATGGTTGCTCCTCTTGCCTATGAATAAGGCTCTCGACAACTTCGTCAGACAGCTTAGTCTTCACAGCATCTCCGAGACTCGGCATCAAACGACCCATCTTAGGTCTCTCATTACGTGGTATGTGTTTGAAGTATCTGCACTCAAATCAGCAGCAGCTCATCACTGAATCCAGGTCCAACAAACCTCTCAGCTCCTTCAGGGCTCAAGCCATTCGCAAAGGCCACCCCTAGCATGAACACATCTGACATTGACCAGGCCTTGGATCCTTGCACCAGGTCATCGGGCTCTTCACTATCTTCGTTGAAGCTTGCCTTCTTGAACGCCGTATACACTGCTTCGGTGTATTCAATCTCCCGCAAAACCGGTTCACTGCCCTCTCTGGCTTGCTCAAGAGTAACACGTTCAAATGATCCGTTGTCTCTGAAGACGCGACAGAACTCATCTGTGTACGTGTTAACTTCGCTGATACTCAAGCCAAGGGCCTGCTCAACGATCTCATCGACCACGAGTCTAGTCACTTGTTTAATCTGGTCCGCAAGCCATGGTGGACTCCCATAACGTTGTTCTTTGCCATGTCGCAATACTCGCTGCTCGATGGTCTCCTTGGAATTCGCTTTGGCTTTTCCTTTGACAGCTGTGGGCGTCGCTGGGAGTGCCGCTGAGGCTTTTGGTGCAGCTCTTGGTGTAGTTTTTGATGTAGTTTTCGATGTAGCTTTCGGTGTAGCTTTTGGTGGAATTGGTTCATTTGCCTTGCCGGTTGTCTTCCAACTTTGGGCTGCGGCGATGTTGTGATACCTAGTAGGTGAAAAGGTGCTGCGTTAGTTATTTTTCTCGAGTTTCCCGTGCGGGGCCCTGGACTTCAAGACAAAGGACTGTTTTCTGATATATGACAGGTCAGATATCACTTACTATAAAGAAGTTAGTATGTCTTAGGAAGGGATATAAAAAATTACTCGCATGGGATCTTTCTATACTTGCCAATAGATGATGCAAGCCCATTCGCCAGGCCTGACCGCCACGATATCCGCAATGAATGCACTTGAACTTCCCATTAAGGGATGGGATTTCGGGCTCGGCAGCCTTATCAAAAGGATAGTCGTTCGCGAAGTCTTCGTAGTGCTCTTCGTGGTGTTTGAAAACATGCCAGTGCATGCGCTTCAATGGTTTCGCTGGTCCACAGACTGAGGGGTCTGCCCAGGGACAGTCCATTTTTTCATCATCGCTGTCGCCTTCATCTGAGTATTTGCCGGCCATTTTGCAAGAATAGGAGGTATCTGCGTAATGCTGATGTTTCGAAACGAGTTTGCAGCCCTAATTCATCGGTTTAGTAACAGTGTCACTTGGGAAAAGTTAAATATTTGATACTAATGATTGAGGAGTGAAAAGAGGGTCTTGAAGAACGACGAGCCAGACATCATGCTAACAAGTACGGAAGTGAATATAGATGCCCATATTATATCATTTGATCCAAGACTGTCTGTTCTTTCTTCATCTCTGCCTAATACCCATGTCTTACATTAGTTGTTGAATTTTCACTCCTCTTTCATGCAGGCTTTTGGTGGAAATTACTTCCAGAAAGCTCTATGTTTGAAGTTGAAGGAGCGTAGAATCCAACACCGCAAGGAATCGAAGGTTGAACGTCTAGCCAGAGCTCATGGTACTGCGTACCATTTCCACAGTGCCTACAAAGGCAGGAAAATGTAAGACCTAAAAAAGAAACATTCAGAAAAAAAGAAGAACAAAAAACATTGTATGTGTGTTGTGTTTTGGGATGAGATAGTTATACAGGTCGGCATGCACCTTCCAGCTTCGACAAATTTCTTTGAAGAGCGTGGGATTCGAACCGGTAGTGACTTGTTTTGCTTATTGGGTGGTTGTTGTGCTATATGAGGTGTCAGTGCTTCGGTAGCTAAGGTAAGGTACCTTACCGTGCTCTGGAAACAAAGAACGCAGCGTAGAAATTTGGGGCGTTCCGTAGTTTGTGCATCGCCTTGTGAATAAGTGATCTTATTACTGTGTGTATTTTTGAGGATCATCATCCTGGACTTGAAGTAGGAGATGCATTAGGTATTCGCAATTTTGCCCATGTTGCCAAATGGCAGTCAAGCCATTTTCTGTGTGAACACGGCAGCTACCTTATGTCAACCCTATGCGTAGTCGTCCACAATGTGACCTTAGCTTGCTCATGACAGCTCCGTCTCCCGTTGATAGTTCACACCCTCGTTCTATAATTTCTCCTGGCTGCTTTACTTCGGCCTGGTAGAGTATAGAGCCGCGAGTGGAAGATGGTTTTTTGTAGTCACTGTTCCGCGACGAGACAAGATGAGACAATCCATGCATCTCTAGTCATCGAACTTGGCGAGCATGATCTTCTACCAATCTCGAAATTACGATTGATTTCCAATGGCAAGATGTCGCCAGAATCAAAGTGTTGAATCCGCCCTGCATCGCACTCCCACAGCTCTCACGCATGTGATCGTACGGTAGGGCCTGAGGTAGCTTTGCGTTGTGCAGCTATCGACGATATCAGCAATCGAACTTTCTTCGAACCAAATCATCAATGTCGTGATCCTGTCATTATCGGCACTTCAGCTGTATAGTCAACTTCGACATAACATGGTTAGGACGAGGTGCAAGCCTATGTCGAACGATCTAACAGAATCGAGGGAGGCAACGAGGACAAGGAAAAGTGGGGATGCCGAGGTCGTCGCACGTGTCGGTCTTGTCTGACACCGGCTTTCACGTCTCTCACCTCATTTAAAGTACAGAATCCGTATCGAAAACATCTTTACGTATCAATCTACCTGACTCTAGCTTGTATACCTTGCGCCCTATCACAATGGCCCCAAGCGAATTATTTTCGGTACCCATCCCTACGGTGGGAGACCACCCAGGCGGGCAAGTCGTCTGCTCAACGCCAGCACCCCAGGTGTACCTTCTGACGTTCACATCACCTGTCGACAACAGACTCACACCAGCATTCTGCAATGCCATGATTACAGCTCTCGACGTCATAGAATATGGTCACGAACCCGGAGTTGTTGTCACGACCTCTGGCATCGCAAAATTCTACTCAAATGGCCTTGATCTTCCCCTCGCAATGGCCGACCCAAGTTTCTGGGAGAATAGTCTATATCCTATGTATCGGCGATTTCTAACATACTCTATGCCTACTGTGGCATTGATAAACGGCCATGCATTTGCTGGTGGCATTATGCTCGCGATGCACCATGACTACAGAGTCTTTACCGACAAGCGTGGTCTGCTCTGCGTCAATGAGCTCGAATTCGGCGCTCCTCTGCCACCGCCTTTAGCAGGAATATTCCGGACTAAGTGTTCGCCCCTTGTATACCGCTCGATCGTCTTGGAGGCAAAACGCTACGACGCGAAGACAGCTCTCGAAGCCGGCCTTGTGGATGCTGTGGGCGAGCTGGACGCGGCTCTCAAGTTCATCGACGACCGGGCACTCGTGAAGAAGGGCACGAAAGGTTCATATGGCTTGTTGAAGGCAGAGATGTATAGGGAAAACATCGCCCTGCTAGATGTCAAAGGCAAGCTGGCTGCTGGAGACTTGAGCTTTACAAAGACGGAAAAGAAGAGAAGAGCCCAGGGTAGTAAATGGGTCGCGGAGTGGAAGTCAAGTCAAGGTCCGAAATCAAAATTGTAGGTTTGCAAGGGACGCAACAGCGTTACAGCACTTGTAAGATAATAGGGTTGGGCGACCGGTGGTTCCTTGATACTTCGTTCGACTCGTCCACCAGAGTACACCAAATGCGTTGCATTTCAAAGTTCATGACGAGATCTTGGCTGCTGCTAGTCACCAGCACTCTTCGGCCAGGTCACCATCTTACCAGGCGACAAGATACCAAGGCTCAAGACTATCCGTGAGTGTCTCAACAAACCGACGGTATGCGTTATTGTTGAAACCAAAGACTTCTGCAACTGATCTATCACAAATATCAGCATCTCTTTTTCTAGTAAAATCCGAGACATGTGCTTTATTTGTGCGCGATATTTCAAAATACCGGCGATCCCCCTCACTAAAATAGCCCGCAAGCACTGGGTGTGTTGTTGCTTTGAGTGGTAACAAGCTGATGAATTATACGGCAGTAAACATCATCGTGTGATAAGATTATGAAACCCATTTTGTTCTCTTCCCTTCAGCTCTCTGCCAACAATGTCATGTGATGACGTATTGCCTCTTAAGAAGTTGAATCGACCTTGCGGAGAAGGTATCCATCTTTCTGTAGTTTCTGGAATACACCCTTCGGGTCATACTCCAAGCTCAATTCCTTCATTATTTGCACATTGGCTTCGCCATAGCCGGACAAGACATCCTGTGTCCATTTACCCTCGTTCATGAATATGAAGTCAAGCCACTGACCGTGCTCGCGAGACACCTTCTGCATACCTTTGTAAAGCTCGTCGATGGCTTGTTCCGCAACTGTATCGTTCTGTTGACTGTCCCATTGCGAACCGAATGCCCACCCTACCACTACCCGTTAGTCGGTGCGTAACTGGAAGAAAGCCAATTCAATGCAGGAAGAAGACATACAAGTCTGGGGAACCTTCTCCAGGCCCATGATATTGCCGCCCCGAGCGTTTCCTTGCTCTACTGCGGCGCTTGGAGCTGGTTGGATGCTGAACGATAAATTGGTTGCATCCCCATACTTCTCGACTGTCTTTTGATAGACCTTGTATACGTCGATATACAAGTCAGCGGAGACTTTGGATCCTTTGACGCGTATTGGCGTCGCATGGGAGGATAGCTGGCGCCAGCTCCAATCGCCGTTACTAGGTCCTTCATTGTACCGTTGGCGGTGGGCACGGCTGCACCTGTGAGGCTCTTGAGATTGAAGAAAGTGTCGAACGCCTTCGGCCTTTCTTCGACCCATTCTTCGTAGAATATCCCAGCGGCGACGAATGTCGGATTGATGTAGACAAAAACCCCGAGCTTGGGGTCACTCTCCATTTCATCTTGCAGTTCGGCGGTTGCACGCATAATGTTGACGTAGTCAGATGGGTCATACAAGTTGACTGTGTACTGTGCTTTGATTAGTGGTACGGTCTGAATATCAAAGCGTGTCACAATGCCTATAGAGTCCTTGGTTAGTCCTGAAGTTGCTTCTGGGTATCGGGCTGTCACTGTGAAACAGCAGTGTCTACAAACCGAAATTCGGGCCGCCGCCTTTGAGGGCGCGCCACAGTGCAGCATTGTTGTCGGTGTTCGCGTTAATAACGGTAGAGTTCGCCAGCACAACCTCGAAGTTCTTGACTTGGTCGGCCCCGAATCCATGAAGAGCCGGGAAGGCGGGCATGCCTCCTGATTTTGGTCAACAATGTATTGCGTTTCATTCCACTGAACGAACGATACCTCCGAGAAGATAACCAGAAATTCCAACGTCGTCTTGGCGACCACCAATAGGTGACCGTCCATGCTCTTCGAGATATGTGTAGACCTCGCCCCAGCGATTGCCCGCGCCGACCTGTAAGACACCATCCGCGTCAAGCGATAGAGTCTTCAGCTTTTGGAGGTCAATGAGAATGCCGGACTCGATGCTACTGAACAGTGGGTTTGGATTGTGACCTCCGCTTCGAATAGTAAAATTGGACCCAGTCTTCTTTATGGCATTCATGACGTTAATCACGTCCTGTGGGCTTTCGGGTTGAACGAAACATGTCGCGGGCAGCCAGCAAGTCTCAGACCTTAGGGTTAATGTATCAGGCTAGCGCCCTTATAGAAGCAGTAGCTTGAGTAGTTAATGCACAACTCATCAAGGTATATTCTTCTCAGCCTCGTATTGCGGATGGTGCGGGAGGACAACGAGATTCGGCGAGTTTGTTTGCAGCGTTGCGCAACAGTCTCAAGATGCTGCGAATGCAGATGACACAGCCAGTTCCATGTCTTGCGGCTCCTAGAGAATTTTCAGCACGTCGTCTTGAGCAGGGGGCTTAACGGAGAGAAATTGTTTACGGGTTTGCCGTCTGGTGTCTTGTGCGAAGTCATTGTCTATTGACCTTATCATGCTTATACCGCGTACCGTCGTTGACCCTAAGACTGAGAGGTATACGGAGCTACCATAAAGGTCAGCATCACATTGACTTGAGATCATCCTGAAGTGGCCAATTAGCTCGCGTTTTATTTCATTTTGGTTGACATGTCTTTTTTGTAGCCTCCCTAACACTCATTCCTTGCATACATCGTGCCCCTCCGCCACACCTCTCTCTCTCATTTCCTTTGGCTACGTTCGCTGGGGGCTACTCGTGACACCGTGTGCTCAGTGCAGCTCTTGCCAATATCCCTTGCGTTGGGTTCTGGCCGACGCCAGGGAATAACGCAGGCGGAATAAGCCTTGTCGAGGCGTACCTGCAACAGCCGAGCCCTTCCCAGCGACATGGAGATTCGTCACGCTATGGCGACTAGAAACAAACAAACGACAGATCGCTGTTCGTGGGGTATCACGTATCTCGACAGCCGATTCCCAGCCTTACCACCGGGTCGGGACCAATCAGATCTGCAGTTTATATGCAAGCCGTCGTATCGGCCTACCGATACCCTACCTATGTACAATCCTAGACAATGCCACTGCCAGACGCCATATTTATATTGTACTACCCGGCGTCTTTTTGACGATGTTCGACAAGGATGCTGGGCGAGGCAAATTGTCACACGTCGGCTTTGCATCGATCATGTGGCATATTACCACGATGGTGGACCTTTTTGGTGGTTTCTTAACATAAGTAAGCAACAGGAACCTTACTATTATTTCCCCCCCTATGTCGAGCTAAACCGTACGAGGGCTTGACAGAGGAAACTGGAGAAGCCTCCCTGGGCTGGAGTCCCGATATTTATATTTTAAATTCAAAACACTACATGTTCTTACCCCGTTTCGAACCCCCCATCCCTGAGAAAGTAGTCCAGGTAGACACCTCCAATCATCACCATGGCTTCCGGAGACCCCTCCCGCCGCCAACTACCACACCACCTACACCACCACATTATATCACTTGAGTCCAAACAAAGCTCCTTCAACATTTCGGGCACACTATTAACTAAGTAATCAACCTATGGCTTAAGGGAAAATGTTCCTCCCCTATGGCCCAAACGTCGTTTCTCAGACTCACTTGACTCATTTGGCATTACCTGCGAAATTTGAGTGCCCTTCCTGCGCTTTATGAACCCACAATCATTAGTTAGTGTGCTTGCATCCTGATTAGAGTTCCTCGGAGCAGGGGTTGGAAGGTGACGAATGATGACATTTTCTGGACCCTTGGGTTTGAAGATACAGGCTGTCTCGAAGGGTATTTCTTCAAAATCGCTGGTGGCGATATCACATCGACTCGCCCCTCACCGTGTTCTTTCTCCTGCAATGAGGAAATGCAGTTTTGTTAGAATCCGGTCGATTATTTTGGGAGCGAAGCAGACCAAGAATGTTTGTATTGTGACACGGCTACTAAATACCTACTGACTCAGTTCCCAACGTGTTCCCATGTGGGACGCCCTCCCGCCAAACTTTGTGCTTCCTCCGGTATCTTCTCACGATCTGATTGTCGCCAGCCTTGCTTTCGGCTTTACTCTTGGTTTTGGGTATGTCCCTGTCATTTCAATACCGTCAAACTCCTGACATTGCTGCTTTATGCCCTACAAATGTCTCGATGGGCCACTGGGTAGACGATACCAGTGATTGGTACAGGCTGACAAGAATCTTGCATGCAGATGGTTGGCGATCTGTACTGCCGTAAGGCAGACATGGGTCGCATACCGCAGAACTGGCCGGAGGGTATTCCATAATGCCTACATATGGATGATATGGGTAGAGACTATCGTGTGCACCATATTCAGTTTCATCTGCTACCTGTATCTCAAAGGCATAATACCACCTAGGTTCGCATCATGTCTGTTTATCTACCAAAACATGATTCTACTAACCTCTTCATCACGGTCTAGCCTGGCGTTCTACATCACGATTGGTACTTTAAGTTCATATACTCACTCTCGTTACGAACCAGACTGATGATGACAAAGTAACGCTGTGGGCACTTCAGATTCAATTACTACTCCAAATTATCATCAACCGCTGTGGTTTGATAGTCGCGGATAAACGTTTGGTACGACGGCTGAAAATAGGAGTTGCGGTGCTTATTACCGCTGTCAACATCTCGGTCTACAGCATTTGGATACCTGCTCGGATGCAAATTCCAGGACCTTTTGCACACACAAACACTTGGTGGGATAGGTGCGAAAAGGTCATATACGCAATAAGCGACGGCTGTCTCAACGTCTACTTTATTTGGCTGGTGCAGAAGAGACTCGTGTCCAGTGGTCTCGAGAAGTATCGACGCTTGGCCAAGTTCAACACTTTCATCATCGCATTCTCAATGAGTATGGACGTGTTCATTATTGGCATGATGAGCTTGTCAAACACTTTTGTGTACGTCAAGGACTTGTGACATTCAGGATTTAATGTGAAGTTTGTTCAAGAACGCTGATTTGACTGAGTCCAGATACATGCAGATCCATCCACTGGCATATATGGTCAAACTTAAGATCGAAATGTCGATGGCCGAACTCATTGGTTTAATTGCGAGGGAGAAAAGGATTGGCAATAATATGGAGCTTATGAGCAGCGTCGCCCGGATAGACCGCCCCTTGCCTTGGAGTTCTCAAATAAACAGCACATCTCCCATAGTTAGCAGACGACCGAGCTCGTGCCCAGAATATACCTTCCACGGGACTGACGAAAGATTGACAAACCCACAAGCTGATGTTGCCGGACCGAGTGCTTCTCAATCCGCAGGTTGGACAACCGATCGTGCCACCGGGCTTGCCTTCCAGTTGGCGAACAACATGCATACCACCACAAGAGTCCACATGGAGCGTGACAAGGCAACACATCAAAGGACGCATAATGTCAGTCCGACTTCGTCGACGAACGGTGACGACGATTTGACTTTACCAAGCCAGAATCTTGAGTGGGACTATATAGAGGAAAGATCAGTTCGATAGCGGGAGAACTGTGATGATTAAATGCAAGTCATGTGATCCTTACATTAAACAAAATTTCACCCCGGCCTTTGACGCTCGCAATCTTTAAGCACTTATCCTACTTGAAGTCAAGCTTGATCGCAGGGGCTGCAAGCCCATCGACGTGATTTCACCTTTGAAGCTGGAAGTGGTGATTGGGCCTGCTATCGAACAAGAACAGAGTACATCTGGAAGGGGCATAGAGTCATATGTCAAGCTTGTCGACTGATTATAGTAGGATGTGACTTAGATATTATTCCAGCTGCTATGGCTATTTGTACACTGATAACGCAAATTACGGCAGCTCTGCTCCTCTACCCTTTTGATCCTATGTCCACCCCGGAATGGGTAACAGCGGCCGTTACTTAGGTGTCATCTAAGGGTATCGTCTCGCTTAGTCTAGCACTCCGACGAAATTGACATATTGTCAAACAATCAAAATAGCACTAATGCAGCCATTTTTGTATCCAGAACCCTCCGTGTGAGTAACAGTCGAGTTCTTCAGGCAGCAGTTGTTGGTTGCTGAGGTAGACATGAATATCGAGTAGGTGACAGATCCGCAAACGGCATCCCGACCGGACTTGGATGACCTATAAGTGTAGTCCCCGCATGCATTTAGGCAGTCTTGCATGGAATAAGAGGAGAGACATATGAGGTCGGATAAAGTGATGTTGTTGCCATCTCCGTCTTTCCTACGACCCGTACCGAAATCTACATCGCAATAAAGGGAGAATTTGGTTTTCCCGGAGCTCGTCGTCTGTGTAGTGGCGGCAAGCTCGGTGCAGTTATCGGCAAGACTGTATACATTACTAGGTAGCTCAGCAACGTAGTTGGTGATAAGTCCTCCATCGGTTGTCTCGAGTGCTGGAGCGCTTGATGTCGTCGATACAGAGTCCGTGGATGTCGGAGTCGTACTCTGCAAACTTGTACTCTGCGAAATTGTAGAAGTTACAGCTTCAGAAACAGCTTGATGGCGCCTGATAGGAAAGTCAGCTTTGAGACTGCATGAATCAAAATTAGATAAATATTGAAAATACTCGTTCGTCATACCTCAGATCTGCCTCGCAACTAGACAGCTTCGAACCGACGCCGCCTCCAACAGCACCACCAACTATCAAAACTGCTACTGTTACAGAAGCAACAAGAGGCCACCACGGCCAGCTTTTTTTCGGTGGTTGATACTGATTTGCATTCATTGTTTGCGATTCTGGACTAGATTGTTCAACGTATTTCCATGAGGGCGGCGTTTGTTGTTGAGCAAAAGCGTAATGGCCCTTATATTGGTCTGCCACAGCCTCGTTGGGCTCATACTGGCTTGTCGGAGATTGCAGCGAGCCTTGAGGCGGCGATACGGACTGGTGTTGGGGCGAAGGATGTTGAGGATGCACCACCTCAAGGCCAGAGGATTCAAATGAAACAACCTCCATGGCTTTCAAGGGTTGCGAATACGATGAACACAGGTCAAAATGAGAGCCTCGAAGAACGGGGTAAGGTCATTGGGAATGCAGCAATCGTTAAGCGCCATCGAGACCATTTTCTGTACGAGAGTTCTCGGGTGAGGTTGCATTCGTTAGCACCCCAACGCTGTCCCCCGCCCCTGCAGGCGCAGGCTCTCGGCAGAGGTGTGAACGAAATTTGGAGACGACATTCTCGCGACCACAGTCTTGTATGCCACAAGGTATGATCCTGCCTCCAAGGACACCCCCAATTTGTGTCAGGCGCCGTGCTGAGGATCTGGTCACACAAAGTCCTACTCCCAGCAGCACAGCTGTCTCACGATTTACCAATTTGACGTTCCCGAGTTTCCCACCAATGATTTCCGATTATGCTTGTATTTTACACATGCAAGGATAAGAGCAAGGAGGTGGGGGTAAATAGGACGTACATGTATAAAGGAAGGTTACACGGCTCTGAGAGATTCGGCTCGCTGTTGATACAAAGATGCATTCTTTAATTGGCTGAACAATGCATTGTCCGTGCCATGAGTGACCAATTGTCGTATCAGCTCGCATGGCGTGGCTGCGACAGTTGCGCGCCACGGTCTGCCCTTAATCTTTTGTAGATGATAAAACTACCATGACATGCTTGACTTGGGATACACCCTACGGTGCGTGTCCTGGCTGAATCGTTGTGTCGTACGACCTCATTTCTTTCTGCATCTTTCATAGAGTAGAGTTGAAATATGGGTACAAGAATTGTAAACATTAAGAGGAATGGGTTTGTAGTGATTGATTTTCTATTTGCCTTTTGACTCAAGAAGGACCTCGAAATCCGACATAGCGACTCCTTGATCGGCGCGCAACAGGACTTTCTATCCACTCTATGTTAGATGACGTATCTAGTCTAAGCAGAAATGTGTAATAGAATGACAGCATGTTTGTTGGGCCCCCGGCTTCTGAGCGAGGACTTCGGACTTCAGGCACAGAACACGATAGACACCATGCCTTTTTCTAGCTTAGAGCTTGATTGGGAAACGTGTTCGTATCCTTTTGCCATAATGATAGAATAACCACGGCACGGGGGTAAATGCAAGGCAAATAAATCCCAGGACCGAGTTTCCCCATCCGAGTCCGAGTTTCGAGTATAGCGGTGGTGCGGCGAAGGTCAAGAAGGCTCCGAATGGAGATCTAATGAGGTAGTTCGCGGCCAGCGCCGATGCAGCCGCCTCGGGCCCGAAGGCATCGACAAAGTAGCTTTGGGCGGGAAGCACAACGAACAGCGTTGAAAGACCGATGAGGAATGTACCGATGATTGGAACGATCCAGTGAACATGCTCGTTCACAGTCCAAGCATAGATGAAGATTCCAGCTGGACATATCGGCGCAAACCATTTCATCAAGACCAGACGTTCCTCCGGGCGAGCGACGGTGCCGCCTCTCTTTTGCTTCAGAAGCTTATCGCTGAGACGTGCGAAAAGAAACAAGCTTGCGAAGAACCCAGTGCCCAGGCCGAGGTAGGACAAGCCAGAAATGCCGGTGGAAAAACCATAGGTCCCTTCGAATACTTGCGGAAAAGTTGTGAAAAGTAAATATGAGAGACCAAACATCAATCCGGTGTAAAGAGATAGGACAACGACGATAGGGGAGTAAATCAGTATCTTCACTGGTCGGGTGATAGATCGTAGTAGAACCTCTCCAGGTGTCCCTGGGACCTTGAGACCGGTGTGTAGCCGTTCGTTGCCCGTTTCTTTTCTGAGGCGTTTGGCTTTCCGCCCTAATAGGACGCTAGCTTTGGTTTCGCGCATAAATATGAAAGTGATCACGCCGACTACTCCTGCCTGTGAGTGGGAAACGTTTGTTAGCCTAGTGAAGGTGATCGCACTTGTGTATCACTTACCAGAATCGCAATTATTCTGAACGACCACCGCCATCCTACTCTTTCTGAGACGAACCCCCCAATCACTGGCCCTAGAACCTAGATATTTCATCAGCTGGATGACCCCTCAGAGAACTTGCAAGCGGTGTCCACATACAGGGCCTAAGAGAGGGCCTACTCCGAACAACGCGATGGCTCTGCCACGCTCCTCTTGTGGAGTGAAGTCGGCGATAGTGCCGCCTCCTATGGTCAAGGGCCCAGAAGCAGCAAGGCCACACAGTATCCGGAAGACAAGAAATTGTGCGATATTTGTACTGAACGCGCACCCAAGTGTAAACCCGAGGTAAAGGAGATTGCAAGTCTGGTATATGATATATCGCCCGTAGAGCTCAGACATGGGTGCAATGAAGATAGGCCCGATGGCGAATCCGAGGACGTAAATGCTGACAGTGAACGTCGCTTCGATGGAGCTCTTGACGTGGAACTCATCGACCAGCTGTTGCGCCCCTGGAGCAAACATAGTCGATGCCAATTGTCTAGTTACAGTCAGTCGATGAGGTTGAGATAGATTCAAGATGAAGCAAACCTCACGAGTATAGACTTGTGATGCTTAAAAGTGCCAGATAGCCGACCTTCTTGCTCCTAGGCCAATTATAGGGGTTTTCGGGGTCGTCGGGCCCATTCCAGGTGACGAGATCCGGGTCGGTGTCATCTTTTTTCTCGTCGACAATCTGGGACTCGAGATGCACTTCCTCGCTTGGTCGCTCTGTGGTAGAGGAGCGAGCATCAGCTTGAGTGCTGGAGGCCGTTGGCGGATCTGAACTCATGGCGTAGTATGGCTGGGATGCACGTGGGCCGAGATATTGAGTTCTAGATCAAGAGAATCTTCAATCCGAGCTACCGGGTCGCCCGTAGGAGGTATAAGTAGCAGGAAATGCCTTGCGTTACATTCTCGGAGGTCCAGCCACCAATGCAACTGCAATCGATGCGCCCGCTGATCCGATATCACGGTCCATGGTTTCCCGCATAACACTGTTTGTCTGCTCCCGGCTTCCGTCTCATGGCTCGAACCGGTCACCGCATAAGTTCCAGCTATTGACCTCGAGCAGCACCAGTGTCCCTTCCAGTTGCAAGTGAGCTGCACATGGCCGAATCAGCCATCTGTGTACTTGTTGATGATGCACGGTTAATGAACGATACACAACTCCAATTCAGAATTTGGAGATGCTGACGAGGTTGGACCTGCAGAGTTGTTTTGAAGAAACTGCCATGAGTAAGACGTCTTCCAAATCATTCCCGTGTGCACAAAAGATGCTGAGTATTTCGAAGACGGACTGTTGCGGGGCAAGCGGTCGAAACAATTAGTGGCACTAATGGCACCAGCTTCATACCACACAAGACTTCCAATCCGGTGTTTGGACCTAGGGTATTCGGAATCTATTACAGTTCCGGAATCGAGAGCAACCTGTCGCCGAGAAGTGGTTTCATTCAATTCATTGATTACCTAGAAGAATACTTTGCGCTTTGCTTAGCCGTTGGATCTTCTACACTATCTTGGTTCCTCAGTTGGATGCGTCAGGACTCTGCACCACCACCCGTCAAGGATATCCGAGCTTGAATGTAATTGACATCCTGATAACGAATATTTTCCACATGTCGCGATGAGTCGAGTGCCTCGGCTCCTCGACATGATCGTCAGTCTATCTGTCTCTTTGCGCTGCTTTGCACTTGTGATGTTTCGTGCCAGCTATGTCTCCTATATACCTGCAGCCTCTGCGCGGGGCGTCGGCGCGGAGCATCGGCGCGGAGCTTATGACATTGTCTCTCAGGTCCGTAATTTGCGGCCAACAAAAGCATGGAAAGGGGACGACCCAAACCGTGTCTTCTGCTGGGCATCGGCAACAGTAGTTCTACTCTTTTTCAAAAGCCCAGGACGTCTTTAACTCGGCGGGCTGCGTAGAAAGTATGGCAGGGCCGGATTTCTCGAATACTCCATATACTGGCAAAGGCAACACACCGAGGGGCCGCGCAAGACTCCCCAGTAGCCGAAGGCGCGATAAACCCATTTTTTCATGCAATTTATGTAGGCGACGGAAGTAAGTGGTTTTTTCGACTTGTATTCTTTGAGTGATCCTATCGAATTGACCATGTATCATTAGGCTTAGGTGTGACCGTGAGAGACCATGTGGCTCATGTGTTCAACGCTGCATCAGCCTTTCATGTACTTATCAATCAGACGCACCAGCAGCTGATACTATCGCTGGAAAGAGACAAGAAGGAAACCTGCCGGTCCCGCTGCATGGTAGAATACAACAGCTTGAAAGCCTGGTCATCGACTTGATACAAAAGGCAGGCGAGCAATCCACGCCAAACCAGGACCCAGTACCTAGCGGATGTTCAACGCCTGATAGAGTACCAAGAGCGAAAGACTCGCCGATAGAATACGGGAGCATGACATCAGACGACAAAGGATCCACTTACGTGAACAACGCTCACTGGGCTGCGGTGCTGGATGGAATATCCGAGCTCAAAGATCACTTCAAGGCCGAAGAATACGACCGGACTGCTCCAACCGATGCTGATATAACATCTATCAATTTCCCTAGACCGCAACTGCTTTTCCCCCGGACTACATCGTATCCTAGTAAACAGGACATTCTCGCCTCCCTCCCACCTCTGAATGTCATGGATCGTTTAGTTTCTCGCTTTTTCAACACATTTGACATGAGTACAGCGGTCATCCATGGTCCGCAATTTCTCAAAGAGGTAGTAGATTGTGCTCCTGTGTCGTGATCGGTCTTACTGACTAGAGAACTGAAGTATGCAGATTTCCGGGAAAGCCCTAGCTCAGTTTCTTATCTCTGGCTAGGGCTTCTCTGTGCCATCCTCTGCCTTGCGGCACAATTTCAGGTCGCGCGCCAGACTGACACAGACCACCAGCATCAGACGGCATCCAACTCGACAGACTGGCCGTCTTTGGCCGAAAGTTTCAACCAAAAGACGGTAGAATGTCTCATCCTTGGAAAATACACACACGGAGGGCCTTATGCTTTAGAGGCCTTGATGCTATACCTTTCTGGCGAATACCTCTCTCATAGAGATGCCGAGATTGGCATCTGGTATGTAGCGGGCATGATTGTCCAACTGGCTTTACGTATGTGACCTCAGAATTATCCCATTCTTCTGCTGATAGAAACGTAATCGACATTGTCCGGAAATCCATCAATATTTTATGATTAGTAAGACAAGTAGCTGTTGCTGACCTTATTTCAGACATGGGCCTTCACAGAGACCCCAAACATTTCGAGAACATATCGCCATTTGAAGGTGAGATGCGGCGGCGCATCTGGGCAACCATAATCGAAATTGATCTCGGGATTTCCGCACAGATCGGCCTTCCTAGGATCATCAGGATATGGCAGACAGATACAGAGCTACCCAGAAACATTCTGGAGAGCGACTTGGAAAAAAAGAGTAAGGAATTGCCGCCAGCAAGACCCGACTCGGAGTTAACGCCCATACTGTGTCGTATCGTGAAAGCGCAATTGACAGCTTGTCTCGGGCTGATTTGGGACTTCTCCGGAGAGATCAGACGCCATTCCTATGATGCAGTCATGGCTATGGATAACAAGCTCGAAGAGACGCGCCGTGCTATACCTGAATGCCTGCAATGGGTATCGTTCACGCATTGCATCACGGACTCGCCCCAGATCCTATTATATAGGGTTTGCCTCAATATGATGTTCTGGAAATCAAAAATATGCCTCCATCGGAAATACCTAGCCCTCGGTTACAAGGAAACAGACTACGCATATTCCAGGGATGCGTGTTTGGGAGCCGCATTGAAATTGCTCGAGTTTCATCATTTTCTAGCAGAAGAGACTAAGCCATTGTGTCAGTTGCACGAAGAAAGATGGCGGATCTCTTCGATCCTAAACCAGGACTTCCTTTTAGGAGCGAGTATCCTGTGTTCCCATCTCCAACAAATCACAAAGGATGAACATGAAGGCACGGAGACCGGTGATCTCTCGGCGATCGTTACGGCGCTCACACGCTCTCGCGATATTTGGATCTTGTCAGCAAGCACTTCGAAGGAATCAATGAGAGGGTTTAGAGCTATTGATTTCATTCTTGAAAGACGGCAAGCAGTGTTAAGAGCTACATCCCGAGCAACCGAATCACCACAGGGAATGCGCACGCTCGCTGGGTTTGATGAGCCAGCAACGTACCCTGGCGGTAAGCATTTGTTTCTCCTCTAGCTGTTATGGGCCCAGCAAGCAGCGAGGGCCTGTCACGATAAGTATTTCAATGTGAGATGTAAGAACACTAACGAGTCGTGACCAGTGCACGATTTTGGCATACCATCCTCATACTCAGACTTTCCAGCTCTGGGCAACTTGTCGTTGTTATCAGATCAACCAGTCACCCATCGTAAGTAGATTACCTAGGTATAAATACAGCATGTGCTAATAATTCAATAATGATCAAAAGCCTTGAGTATTCTCAATACAACAGAGTGGCCGTGGGGCTTCTAGCTCCAATAACGAGACGCACTCCTTCACAGACGGACAGCAGCCAGTCAAGTCCTCGTGCGACAAAATCAAACAATGCAGACCATCACTTAAACTAGGATACACTTTCGAACAAATGCTCTGTGCGGTTCTCGGTTCATAGGTATCAGACTGCACACAGAATTTAGCTACGTGACTATAATTTAAATAAATCACGTCTGGCTTAGCCATACTTGTGGAACTACCGATTGATCGTCTTTTACGTGCTGTATTTTATTGCGTGCATGGCCTCACAGACGACCTCAGCATATTGGAGGACTCGAGATGCTTGACGTCATTTACATACACACTTTCCATAGCATTGCACTGAAACTCATGTGGTGTCTGGAGATCAAAACTTGTTTAGAGAGACAATTCGCTGTCGCGCTTATTTTTAGAATAACTGAATTGTCGATCGGATTACGGATGGCAGAGGTAAATACCGCCGTTGATGGTCTCTAGCCAATTGGCACCTCGGCCTCCCGTCCAGCCTCGCCAGCGGGCAGTGACCCGGCCTGCGGCTGTTGATCTGGCGGCCGATCACTGACCTCACTGTCGACAGGACGCGGCCGCTTTCTCCACAAATTGATGCCGATGATGAGAATCTTTCTCAACTATCACCACGCTTCCTTGCTCGATTGTTGTGAGCCAAGGGCTCGATCATGACAACATCTCCTGATTGGCGCTTTAGTTGTCATTCATACATACTTAGCGGTCGGCTCTCGCTCAGTACTCATATCCTATCGTCTGACATGCATTGGGCTGTCCCGTTATGGCGAAGCGTCTGGGGGTCGCGACGCATTCACTAGATAGACCCTCAAGCAATTCACGATGCGGCCGCTCATGTCGTCCCTGACTCTTTGTATCAGATGTATATAATGACTTTGTTGAGCAGCACCGAAAGGAGATGTTGAATAGCCCATAACTACCATCAACTCTCAACGAATAATGAATCAACAGACCACCTCATCTCAAGATAATACCCAAACGCTCTCAAGTTCTCATTTCATTCACTTACGACATCTCGTTCCATCATGCATTTCTCAACGATACTCAGTCTTGCCTTCGTCACCTACAGCTCGGCCGAGCTAACCACTCCTACTCCCACAAAGATGGCCCGGGCGACGAAATCAAGCGGAGGAGACGACAGCTGCGACAGTTCCATCCTATCTGTGTACTCGGGGCTTCCGACGCCGCCACCAGCTATCAGCGGAGCCATAACGGGACTGCAGTTCTACAACACGGATCTGTCCCAGATCTGCGGGTACCAGACACAAGTACCCTCGTCAGCACAGAGCGCGTATACGTCATATAACAACGCCGTTTATTCGTATCTCGAAGACCAAAGCTCTGCGATCGTGTCGCTTGCCTCCAAGTGCGACGACAGTACCAGCACGTCGGCGGTGCCCGTGTCAAAGCAGTTCGATGATGTTCTGGCTGCTTACTCTACATTCTCCGAGTCGGGATGCTCGATGACAGCCGGTTCGCCGACTACCACCTCGCCCGAGGGTGCGGCACCCAAGGAAACGGGACGGGCTGTTGCGGCGGCGGCGGCGGCGGTTGCAGGTGTTGCTGCACTTCTCTAGTCGGCTGTTTCGAATAACGATAGCCGTTAACATTTTTCGGGGTTACTTTCGGATGTACTGGCGAAATCCGGAGTTATATATCAGTTCGGATTCCTTATCTACATGTACTTACCATAGCCTGAGTTAGAGAAAAAACACAATTGGAGGGTATCTGTTTACTTTGCGCACTTCCAAGACACAAACAAGGCCGTGCTCACTCATGATCAATGCATCCAAATGGGAGATGATATTGCTGCGCTATAAAGGGCATGGCATGATTTATGATTCGAGAGACGCGGCGCGGACCAAGTGTTGTGTAGTGAGAAGCTCTCGGCAAGCTGGCTGCTCAATATGGTGGGTTGATATTGCGCCCCGTGCAAGGAACAGCTTGTTGGCTGCGGACCTGTCGGGGACGTGTAAACAGGATTTGCCCGCCATGAGAACAAGGAAGATGCTGCATGACCAGCGGCACTGAGGCGGTACAAGCAAACTCGACTGTCGTGTCCAAGCCCAATATTTGTTGTCCGTGATGTTGGTTGTACAGGTGAGGACTTGGGCATCTTTCGGCCAGAGTGCCTGCCTACAGTTCGATTGGGCTGGGCTTTCAATGCGCTTCACCGCCGATCCCGAGGCATTTGGTTCATCGCCAGCGCATCAGCGAAAAGTCGAGGGATTGTACGCAGAGCTCACGAATTGCTATATGCTGTTGCCAACGCCCGCAGACCGTACAATAGGTGTGTACGGTTTCGGAGTCTTCCACACACGCTTTGCCCGTCAATACCTACCTAGGTACATAGGAGGGTAGGAGGGTCGGATTGAAAGATTCCAGATATCAGCCCTGTCTGACCTGAAGGCCCGCCGCATTTGTGGCCCAGTTACATCTGTAGATTGGCCACATTTCGAACAACTGCCCCAATCGCCGATGTGGATATTGCCATGCCCCTGCTGCTGCCCATTGCTATGCCCTGATTCGAGTTTGCAGTTTTTATAAGTTTGTGTAGGGCAGTTGCGTTGCTCTAAGAATCGGGAGTGACTTTTATGGGCATTCAAGACTTGAGATATTGCGATATCAGGCTGGTCAAGTTTTGAAGGAGATTTCGAGGATAAATCTAGGGGCCGTGGCGTACAAAGGAGTAGAGCAAACTCGGCAAAGGCATTGTTTTATCTTGTTTACAATGCGTTAGCTCCACCAAACAGCCCACCACCCGGTTGCTAGGGGTACAGAACCCCCCACTTAGGTAGTGACGCTGATAATCATCCCGACACTACATGTACATGTATCCTTGCTGAAGTGGTAAGGTATGTAGCTCTCCCCGTGCCCTTGGACTCGACAATGTGGTTTGGCATGTGGAAAGCATCATCGTCAGACTGCCTCGCCTCCGTCTTCCTCTTTCGCCTCCTGCACTTCTTCTATAGCCAAGCTGTACTTCGTCACCTCACGAGAGTAACAACCACACCTCTCAGCCGACGTGTTGGCGGCAAACACACAGCTATGCTGGTCTAGAACGGCGACAACTTTGTGTGCGCAGCCAACGTCGCAGACCAAGCTTATGCAGGTCCCTAATGTTATTCTCATACGGCGACCACCCACAGCTCGACCTTCCATTCACTCACGCCGACATTCACCTTAGAGTTTGCACGCCGTTCCGCCAATCCTTTTCGTCTCCATTTCCACCGTCGCCGAGCCCTTTGAACCCGAATAGCGCTCTGCTAGATAAATCAATCCGCCAGCCCCAATCACGCAAAGACTATCATGATTTCAGGTACGCACGCCCTTATATCTTCTACTGCACTTGTCTATTCGTCTATGTACTGCTGTGCTGTATGCCATGCTGTCGCCATGTGCGTCGACACTCCAATGTGTCTCTCCTTTCAACACTCGTTTCTGGCGATCGCCGCCCATCCATTCCACATGGCACCAATAGGAATGCTTGCCATGTTTCTAACATACCGTGTGCCCCCATTTTCAGACCATGACCGTGCCAAAGCCAACCGACGACGAAACTAACTCGTCAAATTCCCCATCCGCTCCAGAGACTCCCACCGACCAAGCAGCGACCCCGAACGCCACATCGACAGAGACAAAAGATGGCGATACTGCAGAGCCCACGGTGGAGGGGAGCCCTACCAAACCTCCTGCCACTCCTCGGCGTCGGGCAGCCACCGTCAAACAACCCCCTTCTCTCCTGACCGATTTCTTGCTGGGGCGTCAATCGCCTGCGCGCATTGCAGCAGACAAGCAGGCAGCCAGGGAAGCACTGAAGCGGCGGAAGAGTCTGGAGCAGATCAAGGTCGAGATGCGAGAGGCTGCTGTGCAGCGCGTTCAGGCTCCCGGCGGTGTGCGCGATCGAGTAACAAAATGGCAGAAAGCCAACGCTGCTGCCATGGCCGCTGCTGATCCTCTCGCCACACCCACTGAACCTAGTGAGGTCAACATACAGGTGGAAAATGACAGCGTGACCGAGGAAGATCGCGTGAGGATAAAGATGCGCCAGAAAAAGAAGGTACCGGTTAGAGTTGTCCAGGGGGACAAGCACACAGAAGGGGAAGAGGGTGCCGCGAAGGAACCGGAGAGATGTGTATCAGCCAGTCCGCCTAAGAAGCGAGTCGTGAGCGACACCAACTGGGTCAAGAAGCAGAACAAAAAGAGCCCTCCCCGGAAGCCATCGCCAAAGGTTACGCAGACAACAGGTACAGGTGCAGGTACTCCTCTACCGAAGGGCTTTCTCGCCCGGCCTACTCCTAACCAACCTGTCTCTCAGAAAATTCAAAACTGGGCCAGCAAGGTAGAATTGCCCGATCATCCACCCAAGAGGCACAGTACGCCCAGATCTGTTGGTGCCAGCTTTGTGGAAAGCGATGGTATTCGCGTCAAGCCTATGGTGAGCGAAAGTGATTTGACAAGCGCTATCTCTGGCAGGACACAGAGTACCGGAGCATTAGAATCGCAGAAGTCAACAACGATAACAGATGATGGGATTCGAGTCAGACCACTCAGGACCAAAAGAGAACCGGATGATGGCATTAGAGTGAGGCCAATGAAGACCACTCTTCCTGATGACGGTATTCGCGTGCGTCCCAGTCGGCCAACATCCAGAGAGGCAAGCACTGTTCGAGCGTCCTCCAGGCAAACTTCAAAAATCACAGGTACTGAAACAACTGATTCGTACCTAACTGGTACATCCCGAGATCGATCACCATCACCACTGAGGCTGACCGGCGCATCTCGAGATCGGTCACCCCTAGTACAGACGACAAAAGAGGCTGTGCCACCCAAAAGCCGGAAGCCAAAGAGATCTGTCACTCCACCTCGACCAAAAAGGAGGAGTTCTGGCTCTCGGAAGCGACGCGCGCTGAGCCAGGCGGAGACAGGAACAACCATGACTGAGGATGTGTCAGACAGCGAGTCGTGGACTAGTGGTTCAGACGTCGAGTCTGACATACCGTCTACCTTGCCCCCTAAGTCTCTTGCAGAAATTCCCTTTGGATTTTCTGCTTTCTCCGAATTAGACTTGGCGACTGGTCAAGGGCGACCATCTATGAAAAAACCCAAGACGAAGAGACAGCCAAGCTTTAAGGGCGCTACTCACGTCCTTAAAAAGGCTCTCAATGAGGCTCTCAACGAGGGAAAGAAAATGCTGGCAGACAAGGGTGAGCCGCCAAAACCAGTGGGAAACCAGCCACCAAACATTGAAAAGTGGCTCAATCACACAGTCGACCCATTCGTCGAGGGACAGGAAGCCTCAACGCAGGAGCCGCAAATAAAATCGGTTGAGAAAGAATGGGCGGAAGAAAGCAAAACCAGACGCTCAGCATCATCCGCTCACGAAGAATCAGCCATTATAGTCGAGTATGAGCCCAGCAGCACTGTCAGCGCCGAGTCTAAGCCTGGCTCTAAAAGTCCACGCGAGGAAACTAAAACCGAAGGGTCATCGACTCTCCCAGCTAGCAGCTTGAAGAGAAGCCGAGCCACAAGGACCATATCGTCTCCCCTGAAGACCAACGTGAAAAGAGGTTTCAAAGAAAAGCTTCTGGATGCATTCCGTGGGGAGTCTGCCCCTCACCCACCCCCTCCTCTGGAGTATTCGAGCTATGAGAAGGTGATAGATGATGAAAGTGAGAGAACTACGGACTATTATGAACGCTCCGCAGACACTAGACGGAGCCGGTCTTCGTACGATGACGACGACTATTCTTCAGTATCAGACTCCTCTATCTCAGCAGATCCAGCAAAGCCCAAAGCAAGCTCTTCATATCCCAAACGTCGAGCACCGCCAACAAATGGTAGGCACGAGCTCTCCACGATTTTGTCTGATGCCGATACGCTTAGTACGCTCGAATCGGATCTTACATCCGTAGTGTCGGATTCTACCATCACCGAAACCACTATGACACGAAGTACAGGCCTTACTAGGAGTTCGGCCGTCTCCAGGAGGCGAAGTCAGAAGTCTGGTCTGAAAAGGAGGTTAACCAAGCACTCTGACCTAGTGTCAGCACTATCCCTACCGGATGAAACGGCTGTGCCGAGCCGAAGTAGGAGTCTCCGATCAACCGGTAGTGTCAGACGGGCATCCAATCACCTTCGCGAAGCGACCGTCGAGGGACTTCTACAAGAGTTCGTACATGATGAGAATCTGTACTCGAGAGAACTTAAAACCCTAGTGGATGGTGTCATTCCGGTTCTCCTCTCTCAATTTGTTCACCGTCGCGGTGAGACAGCAAACGATCTATTCGACTCCTCGAAGGCAAGTTCAAAAGAGGACCCCTTACCCAAGGCTGTCGTGAATATGGGAATTGCTCTCGAGAGACTGAAGAAGCACCACCGACGCTGCCCACTTATTGATATTCACAAACTGCCACAATGGCTCGAAATTGTCACCCCCGTCTACGAAAATTATCTCAACGTTTGGCGCCTTGGGTTCCAAGGCATTATCGTGAACTTAGCTCCTGCAACACCAGATGATGAGGATTCACTAATCGGCGCTCTCCCACGAAATGAAGAAGGAGATGTTCTAAACGAGGACGGAGATCGCATTGACGTCGCTCATCTTCTCAAACGCCCCTTGGTTCGAATAAAATGGATAACCAAGTTCATCCAAGTAAGTATTTGGCTTGTTGATGATTGCTTTTGTATGATGAAGCTGATTTTGTTAGGGCTATCGAACCGTCACGCAGACCACACAATACGAGACTCTCGCCAAAAAATGGGAAGCGCTACAGGAAAGGGCTCGCAAAAGACATAAAGAGGAAGTTGCCCGTATCGTTGATGACAATGCTAAAAATACAGACCCAAGCCTCGCTCGTGATCTGCGAACGATGGGACCGCTAGACAATGCCCGCATAGATCGTTACCGCCAGGTTTATGCGAAGGATCAGTTCTCTCTTGATCTGCAACATTCGAATGGACAACGACTTGAATGTCAGGTTGAGCTTGTCTTCAGAGACAACCAACTATTCAAATCAGATCCTGGCGACCTCCTAATTCGAGAAACTGGTGATGGCGGTCGTTCATGGTTACTCTTTGCCCCTATCACTGGCAACCATCTCTCCGCACGACAAGGGGATGACAAGCATCAGATGATCGTAATGATCAGAGGGTATAAAGATGAATGGTTTGAGCTCATCACGTTGACAACTGATTCTGAAGAACAAGTTCAGGACTGGTTGGATATTCTAGGGAGCTCGCCTATGCCTCCGGCAATCAGAGACACAGTCTCAGCTGGAAAGAGAAGGGTCGTGGCGCCACCAAGTTCAATGAGTACAGACAGACCATTGGGTGAAAGGAAGAGATCTTCTGACAGAAAGTCTCTCTCTGTGACCCTCTCTTCGGAGAAAGAGCATCAAATTAAACCGAAAGCACCCACGCGTTATCATCAGAGGCAGCCCAGCTTACCCGCTAGCCCTGCACCAGCTACTCATCATCCAACGTCACCCACTTCGTCCTCTGGGAAGACAGCAACACAGGACACATATATGGGAAGCCAACGGTTGGCGTCTGCCTCACATACTTATGATGCAGCCGAGCAGAGATCTCGTCCATTAAAGGAACATACGCGTCCTGAGCCCCTATCACTCAAAACCTCAACATCTGATTCCACTGAGGATAGAGAGGATGGTGCACCGCCTCCCCCAGCTCACCGAACATTGAGTACCAAAAAGTCGCCAACACTCGCACCCCCTATCGACGATCTTGCTGGTTTGAAAAGGCGAGGCTCGTCGCCGCTCAAACATGAATACTATCCATCTGACATATCGTCTGAAAGCTCGTTTACATCGTCAGAATCGGAGAATGATGACTATTACTCTGATGAGTCGTCCGACGATGAGCTCGAGGCAACTGACATGCCAGACGCGGCTCCTGCCATAAGCATCATGAATGGAATTGACGATGACGAAGATGAAAGTGTGATAAGCCTCGCACCATCCGTATTGCCTTCAAAGGCAGAGATACCTCAAGCTACCGGTAAAGGACCGGATTATCTCTTTCAATCTCTTGCCACGATTTCCTATTGGGACAATAAACACGGATGCTGGAAAGATCTGTGGCCGGACATTTGCTCCGTTGTGACGACTCCTGGTCTAATAGAAGCATTTCCTTACCGTCGAAACCATACTTCATCCGGCGAAGCTTCTCAAGAGGAAGACCGACCGTTGATCGCACTAGATCTTACACCTCTGGTAATGCTTCGAAATAGCACAGCTCTTGACCTGGAAATAAGATCTCCGGTCTTGAACTATGCACGCTTATATCCGAAGGTGGCCAAGGCAGAATCGTCTTTTTTTCGATTCCGCGCCCCCTCATTTCAAGATTGTGAGTCTCTATATATGGCTGTACACCGGGCCCGCTTAGACAATGCAAAGTACAAGGCTCTGGAAGAAGAGACTCGAATCCGGGCGTTCGGCCAGAAACAGACCGCAGAACCCGATGCCGATGGGAACAGCCAGCGTCGCAGCTGGTTTGGCCGTAAAAACAGTTATCGTGCTTCTGCTCGAGCCCCATCCCAATCCGCAGGCAGCACATCACCATCGAGCGCATCTACCTCGTCATTCCTTAAGAGGCTGATGGGTGGTGGCGGTCAATTTAACATCGCAATGTCTTCTGTCGATCGCCAATCCCGATTCGGTAGTGGCGAAAACTCACTCTACACCTCATCGTCGTCGGGCGCACCTCGTTCACCATCTGTGAGCGCCGCTAATAGCGGCAATACGATGAAGATGAGTCTCACAACCAACAATATCAAGATCAGGCTACATCTCCTTATCTCTGCCAGCAAGTGGGAAGATCACGGCAACTGTTATCTTGAAGTCACACGTCCAGATTCAGGGACGAGGCAGAACCTGAGAAAATATCAGGGCAT
Source organism: Xylariaceae sp. FL1272 (assembly GCA_022432385.1). Classification (NCBI taxonomy): domain Eukaryota; kingdom Fungi; phylum Ascomycota; class Sordariomycetes; order Xylariales; family Xylariaceae; species Xylariaceae sp. FL1272. Next base: position 297,716 of record JAJJXC010000029.1, read on the forward strand.
GGAAAAACGCATCATTGTGACCAGCATCCCCAAGAAAGACGAGGCCAAACGTCGCGTGATCCTTGATGTCGTACTAGGCAGCCGCTGTTTCTCGCGGCTCGGTAGCCGTGGCATTCTTCTCAATGTCTGGGAAGAAGTGCGAAATGAAAGCGGCGAGATGGGCGTTGCGCCCAAAGGTGGCGGAAGTGGTGGAAACGTGAACAAGTGGTGTATCCAGTGCGCGTCCGTAGTGGAAGCCAGCTGGATCTATGGACTTGTCACACAGGAGGTTGTTATTGTCTGATTTTGTTACTGATACCCTTCCTTACCAATACCCTTTCCTTTGTTTGTCGATTGTGTACGAGTTGCATTGGCGGGAACTGGTTGCATCACGGCCGCGTGGGGGGCACGCACAAGTAGCATAGAGCGATCGGAGTAATAACTGGCTTTCAGGTTGCTTAGAAATGGAATTGGCATTTGAGGATGGCGGTTTGCTTTTGCGAAAGGGTTCGGTTCATTGTTCATATATCCCATAAAGTTTTCCAGTGCGTACATACACTTGTCGTGTTGAATCGATAATTATTTTGCAACTCTTGATAGCGGTTTCTTGATCTTTCCCTTGACACTCTTTGAGTTGGAACGGCTCTGTTGCCGAAGAAGGCTCGCTGTTAGCGTGGCAATAAGGAAGGTCACATTGGTTATGGACCATTCTTCTTATAGTGGTCGCTTGGACAGTCAACATACCTAACCTACGAGATAGCCGGAAGGCGATTATCTGCCAACATTGAAAACGCGAATTAGGGCTGTTTCCTACATATGTAATCCTCGGTTCCAAGCCTAACTAGGAGAAGTGACCACGTGCCGTTGAAACATGTATATAAGGTAGGTATGACATATAACTTGAAGGTCCGCATCGGATTCGGCACACACTTTTTGGATCCTGCGCACACTTTTTGGTTGATTACTGTGAAGGATACGCAAGCAGTTGACGCCCTGCAGAGGGAAAGATGCCGAATTGGGAAGCACGAGATGGCGAACGCCAATCGGGGTCGAGTGGGCGTAATAGGCGCAGATACATGACTGCAGCTGCAGCATCGTGAGGGGCGTCTTTGGGAATGTTGGAGATAAGGTTAGTGAGTAAGCGGCAAGCCAAGATTTTGGCTTGATTTTCCGCCGATGCCATCATGTTAGTGAGGTTGGGTAGGACGGTGATTGATGGCAGTGTGCCGTATATCTGCTATCATCATGGCGGGCTTTCTTCCGTTCTGCTTTTCAGCGAGTTTTCCGATTAGTATTTGGTTAATAGAGATTCAAGTGATTATGTTGTTGGAGACACGACGTTGAATTTCTTAATCCCATAGAAACACGCATATCCGCGCCATTCAATGGCGTCTCAACTAGCGGTTGGATTTGAATTACCGCCTAATGAAGACCGTCACAATCTTCTTATGACAGTATGGTGGACGGAATTCGCGACCGGATCGCTGTTCATGTTGTTGCGGCTGGCAGCCCGTTGGTCAAGACGGAGTCTAGGTTTAGATGATGTTTTCATGAGTGTTGCTTGGGTATGTCATCCGTTCCAAGGCATAGTGACAGTCTCTTGAACATGCTGACTTACGTTGTGTTCAATAGCTCATATATGTCGGTGCTACTGTTGCTGGTATGTATCCAACAGATAGCCCATTTCCCTGAGCCATCACCATCCTGTCGTATAGGGTCAATCGCAGAAGAAAAGCGAAAAGGAAAAGAAGAGCAAAAGCAACTAACACGAAGCACAGTCGACGAATACGCTGTAAAGGGGAGCACACGGCATCTCGTATACCTAACACCAGACCAATTATCCCATGCGTACATGCTGGACATCGTCATCCAGGCGTTGGGAGTTGCTTGCACGGGAATTGGCAAAATAGCAATTGGCATCACCCTTCTTCGGATCATCGGCCCCACGTCAAAATGGGACAGACGGGTAATCTGGTTCGTCATCGTCTCGACGGCCCTCACTGCCATCATAGACATCGCACTGAGTCTGTTTCAATGCGGCGACCCGCGGGCTCTGTGGAACGCTGATATTGCTGCTCATGCGCATTGTATCGACACAATAGCTGTATCTGCATTCAACGTCTTTGCTGCAACCTGGCAAGCTTTCTCCGACTTTGTTTTCTCGTTGCTGCCTGTTCGCATTATCTGGCGGCTCCGGATGCCGTTACGACGTCGCTTGATTCTTATCTTGGCCCTAGGGCTTACGCTGTTCACCGGTGGTGCGGCGTTAGCTAAGACGATCCTGTTCGCGACGGCGGACCCCTTGGACATTACGTGGGAGTTGACGGGTGCGCTGATATGGTTTAGCACAGAAGTGGCGCTCATCATTGTCTGTGGTACCGTTCCTGTGCTCTACCCCATCGGCGAGGGCTTTGTCAAATGGGCCGTCCGCAGGAACTCTGTCTACAGATTGAGTAACAGTGGGCGGTCGGCGTCGTCATCGGGGTCGAAAATATCGGCGGATAGGTCCTCGGCGATATAGCATAGAGAGAAGATGATGTATCACCTTGAGCTTGCGAGGCTTACGAGGACGCCTTTCCAGCCTCCCGTGTCGATTTCTGCCGCGCCTGAAGACCAGGGGAGCTGGGTAGAGCGTTCAGGTAATGAGGGCATCATTCGTGTCGTCAGTCAAGTCGATGTGGTTTCTGAAAAGGGGCGTGACATGATGTCCGATGTATGAGCTGGAGTGTTAGATTCACATGCACCACCGGTGGAAGACCCCTTTACGGGACACCCATACACCACAGCCCCTATATGAAATAGGTACCGTATGTAGCAAAATGACCAAGGCGAAACTGTTTGACTACACGTACGATATCATTGTTTAATAACATGCTCACATATCGAAGCTATGAGCTAAAGTCTAACCGATTATTAGTATTCTTGTTCTTACCTAAGACAAAGTACTTCAAGTGTTGCGTGCGTTACCGTACACATACCCGGGACTTGTGTGCGATATAATCTCGAGCATTTGCTGGCCCAAACATATCGTTAAGTCCAAAATAAGGAACACTCATGTGCTACATTCGAAGTTGTATACATAAGATTCCAGGGTTCCAGTCAGAAGTTGTCGTGTAGCCGGCTATCGAAGCAATGAGGGTTTTTAGTGACACTAGGCAGATTCTTGCTGAGGCATGGGATGGGGTATAGAGTGGCGCACGCAAACGACTAGACAGCATTCAGGGTGCAATGGCTTCAATTACTCACTGGAACTATTGCCACTTATGAGAGAGTGTTCAATCGTTGAGAGAGTCCGCTACGCTTGGCGTTTTTCTAAACCATCGAACACTACGGGACTACCTAGAGATCTCAGCTACTCCTGTCAAGGTTTCGTCAGGCGCCTTTGCGTCAGACGAGGAGAGGCGAGAGAGTTTCAAGGGTTCTTCCTGTAGTGTCCTTGTCGAAATCCACTTCCCCGCATACTGCTCCAATGTGCCGGCAATTGCCATCCAGACATTTCGATTAGGGGAGCTGATAGCTGGACCTGGATGGATTGATTAAGGTAAAGACGCGAAGGCAGCCAACAGGGAAGTCAAAATCGCACCCAAAGTGACTCAGTTATCCCCGTGGCTGGGCATGATTGATTGTGTTTGGCACGTTTGGGGGCCATCGTTGTCAAGCTAGGTTACTACTAAGCCCGGAGGACAATAAGGGCAGCGCAGGCGATTTCTTTGGGCCGCCTTGGTAAGATCCTTCAGCTTTTGTAGCGAGTGCTATCCCCAGCTGACCGGTCCTCCCTGTGGACTGTCCAAGCTGAGTCGATGCAGCAACCTGGCGAGCCTGGAAGCAAGGATATTGTTCGGGAAGAGGCGCAGTGGAACGTGAGACATGGGAGCGGGAGGGGCAACCCAATAGAGATGCAGAGTCACAGACCGTGTTCTCGGAAGTCCATCTAGTGGCTCGATAGCCATCGTGAGGTCACCCATCTAGTTTTACATGCGTGGGAAGCCCGTCGATATTGATCAGCGAGGCAATGACATCAGCACTGCAGCTCAAGGAGATAAGCATCTTGCTACTCTCGACAAGGTTGGTTGAGGATTGGAGATTCAGGTTTGCAAGGCCGTGGCCCAGCCCTAGTGATGGCCGAACTAACAGATATGCCGTCGAAATGAGAAGGATTAGTTTAGGTAGGGTCGAAGATGAAGAGAGGGTTGGACAATGGGAGGCATTGGTTTTGTATCCTGCCCTCTAGTGGCGTTACAATCTCTTTCTCGCCTGCAACTCTTCACACAAGCCCTTCTTATCTCGCATGAGGGTGTATTGTGAAACGTATATGTTGTTCCTGAACATTGTCAAAACTTTTAAACTCTTTTCCTGACAGTTGGACGGTTAGCAGCTAATAACCCCAACCATTCAGTAGCAGCCCCCCAGTTCGAAGTCAATATGAAGCGACTTCATACCTTAGGTAGTTATTAGCTCATCCTCCTCTCTTCGCTTCTCTGTCTCCATTGACACCTTTCTCCGATGCGATACTGCACCTTAAACATCTCCCTCCCTTTACAAGAACCTATATCATCACGCCCGCCTCTTTCCCTCGCATCGTCAAATCACGTAGCATTCCTTTGGGTTTTACTCAGCATCGTCTACCAAACAGTCATTCCATCCGCCTGCCGCATTTCTCCAACCTCGACATCCTGCACACATTCGGATTCACTCACGTATGGGTCATTGATATATCATATTGAGGAGTGATCACACAGCACCGTCGAACCTTTGAGCAACAAGGCCGACGCTGACCTTCAGCGAGATTAATCAATCTAATTAAACCCGCCTGGATTCCACTGCACGTGCTGCCGCCGGCCCACCTTTTACGTACCTATACCTATTGTTGCATTCCCGAGAGCCACAAGTGCCCGAGTCCCTGTCAGCACTCCTGCAGCCCATCCCACTTGCACAGCTCAATACCGACGACCCAACGAACCAACGTTACAATCGCGAAGAGACCTGTTCGCGCCTGGGTCTGGACACCCGCCACTGACGAGCTGATACCGTCTACCCCGTGTCTGCCCAGACGCCGGTAGCCTATTGTACCTAACCTAGAGTCGTTCGCAGTGCTGCGCTTCTTGTCTGTCGTATCGTACATACAATACTTGCCGCACTGCCGCATTGTTGTAGCACCAGCGTCCGCCGAACACCAGCGTTGGCTCTGCGCCGTCCTCGTCCGCCGTCGCTAGATCGCTAGCTCGCTCGCCAGCCTTTCACCACGAGCTAGCAGAGCTATTTTGGAGCTTATTTCGTTCAGGATACGACCGCGACACCCGCGCCGCGCCCATCTCTTCGGTAGCCAACCACCGAGTCTGCCTGCGCCCTGCACATTCCAACCCCACTGCCGCTGCCACGCCTTTGAACTTCTCCCTCTCCGTCTTCTCCTCCCCCAGCACTCCGTTTGAGGGTGCCATCGGCCATCTGGTGGTCCAGTATCAGGTCTGGCCGTCAGCGTTGTTTCTTCTGTCAGTGTATGGTGTTCTTGACGACATCCTGGCGCAATCGACTAGGATTCTCTCCGCTTGGGGATCACTAGCTCTATCAAGTCTGCCGTATTGATATCTGCCTCAGCATTTATCTCAGGAAACGACGATAGTAGGGGACCACCACTCGAGGTCTCCTAATACAGAACCGCCGCCTCACGGGTTGTCTAGCGTTTAGTGCAGACATAGACTACCTGGGCCATATTCTCCGAACGCCCCTTGATACCGCCAGTATGACTACACGACAGCCTCAAGTTCTACCTGAGGATGTTTTCGTAGATCCCGTCGGCCGACAAGATTCAAGGTCTAATCAGGCAGATCAACCGGCCGATCTCCAGACCTTATCTACCTTACAAAATCTGAACCGTCAAAATACACAATCCAACCGCGCCATTTATCCAAGCAGCAATGGCATCCCCAGGTCGATTGATGATGATGAGTCGATGAGTGGTCTGCCGCCAGCGGCTCTCAGCCATATCATATTCGAAACTCATACAACAACACCATCTCCACCATTGTCTGGAGGGGCATACGGCAGCTTTAATACGCCTCCTGACACGATATCGCCTGTATCAAAAGGTACAAATTCCCTTTCGATTTCCACCGATACTTCGACGCAGCGTAAACGGTCCGATAGTATGAGGAGCCAAAACGGCGGGCTCTCGGCAAGTTCCGGCCTGGCTATACAGCGAAAGCACTCTGCCTCAAACCTCAAACCGGTTGCGAGAACACCAAGCTGGAAGCAGCACTTTGCTAAGGGTATTAGTTCTGCGACCAGCTCAGCCTATCCAAGTCCTGTGATATCTGCTATGGGCGATGTGACACCGCTTCCCTCGCCATTGTTATCAAGCGACTCGCCTGGCCCTTGGAGACGACTTGGGCCACGCCCACCTTCGAGAGACTCAAGCATCAGGACAGTGATGCCAGATTCGGTCCTAATCACCAAAAGCGGCGAGTCCGTAGCTGCTGCTATCGAGCACCAACACAAGCGGAAAGCCTATGTGGGACTCAACTCTAACCACCTCGTCGAGCAGAGTAGTGGAAAGGTTGAGCATGTTCGAAACAGGAGTATTAGTGAATATGTACCAGATGCAAAAGGGTTACCAAGGAGGCAGATTACTGTCTCATCCGGGAGAGTGGATCAAATTACGGAGGAGCCCAACAACGCTCTCCGAAGAGAGCCCAACCTATCCGAGTCGAGAGGTGTAACGCCCGCAACGAAACCACCAACACCGCCGCCGAGCGAGTCCTCACAAAGTAATGACGGCTCGGCATCCAAGCGAGTTCACGTTGAATTCTTTGAAGCTCACGGCCGGAAAGATAACAGGCTGCGGAGATGGCGCGGGATCAAACATCTTGGAGAAGGTACTTTTAGTCGCGTCATTTTGGCAACGACGCAGCTTGATACCGAGAGCAGCGGGCCGGAAGGCGCAGCCGATATTGCGAAATTAAGTCGGAAACAGTTAGTCGCCATCAAAATCTGTGAGCATGGGCCCAAAGGCGGTGCTTCGGAAGACCGAATTGAAATGAGCTTGAAGCGAGAGCTTGATATCCTGCAGTCTGTGCACCACCCGTCATTGGTTCACTTGAAGGCCTGGAACATCGAACCCACACGAGCTTTGTTGGTGCTTAGCTATTGTTCCGGAGGTGATTTGTTTGATGTCGCATCGACCTATCGTGATTCACTGACAGCATCACTGATACGGAGGATTTTTGCAGAGGTCGTGGATACGGTGAGATATCTGCATGACTGTCATATTGTTCACCGAGATATTAAACTCGAGAATGTGTTGGTCAATCTTCGGCCAACAGAGCTCAAAGATGAGTCACAGGACTGGGCTACTTACCCATACCCTGTAATCACTGTCACAGATCTCGGTCTCTCACGTCGTGTCACCGATGACGAAAAACTAGAAACTCGCTGTGGGTCGGATGACTATGCTGCACCTGAAGTCATCCTGGGGCAGCCCTACGACGGTCGAGCAACGGATGCTTGGTCGCTGGGCGTATTGCTGTACGCCCTCATTGAGGCCCGCCTACCCTTCGACCCTCCACCGGGCGCCAGCGACTACCAAAGAATGCGTAGCCGGACCAGCCATCGTATTGCTCGTGTCGAGTGGACGTGGGTGAAATATGCCGGGGACGATGGTGATCACGACGCGAACCTTGCTTTATTTGAGCAAGACGGCCTCGCGGGCGCCATGGAGATTACCGAGGGTCTGTTGCGTCGTGCTCGTAGCCGGTGGCCTATGGGTCAGATCGCAGAGCGTGAATGGGTCCGCGGCGCGATACAAGTCGAGGGTGGCATTCAGCTCCGGGAAGAGGAAGAAGGCCAGGTGGTATTATGACACCAGTAGCGCCTGTCGATTGATTGATTTAAGTGATTGGGCATGGCGGCGGGCGGAGCGGACTTGTAGCGATTGGGCAAGAGTGAGGGACAGGTTACATTTCGTGCTCATGGGCAGAGCGAAGGGGATGTTTGGAACTATGCTTTGTGATAAGGATTGGAAATATGCGGTCAAGGTTTGTGTCCCACGAAGGGGCTCTCTTTGGAAGTTATTCTCATTTTGCATATTGGACGGATTTGGAGTTGCTTGACGACACGGGAGCTGGTTATAACATTTCTGAGTAGTCGTCTACCTCTTACCTTGTATACCTACTTACCTTATCTTGAATACATCACCTAAAACCGCCACTTGGGCTGCTCTGAGAAGCCAGAAACACGAGACTCCTGACTTATATGCTGTACGTACTTTCGTTCGAACTAAAAGTGCGCGATATCGTGTTTCAATTCATAAGATAGAGATAGTACTACAAAGGTAAAGAAGAGCAGTCGAGTTTTGCACCTCATGCCATGACAGTCAGTGTATGGACAAAACGGATCTTGCCATTCTCGACTCGAAACTCGTGGCTATCAGGTAGCGAAGCAAAACTGTGTGGGATCATTAGTTAGCAGCCAATCACCAGAATGAATTTTCCTTAAATAAAACGATTGCCTCGGAAGTAATTGTGAAGAGAAAAGAATTCCATGAGGGCAAGTGGAGATCTGATCACGTACTCGATGAAGACATCGACCGATCCAATCGTCTCATCAATCACATAGCGACGATTCGTCAAGGTCACGCCCGACGGAATACCGACGTCACAGCGATCCGTCGCCGAGCCACTGCCGGTGTAAGCTCCGCCCTCGAGTCGTGCGCAGGGCGATCCCCACGGCACTGTGACACTCTTGTCGCTGAAGATATCGGCGTATGCGTCGGCCGCCGCCTGGATAGTCTCACGGGTGTCCCGCTGGTCCTCGGGGATCTCAGGCCAGGCTTCACGGGACGCCCAGTAGAGCGTGCCGGTTGCGTTGAAGAGCCAGTCGCCTTGGTCGGTCACCAGGGTGCTGATGTTGGATATCTGGCTTCCGTCGGGAGTGAAGTGCATCTGTGTGCCGATGACGTAGGGGTGTGCTTGCGTTGCGGCGATCATCTCGGTGTAGGTTGCGCATTGGGTCGTGTCAATCAGACTGCGGTTGAAGTCGATCGTGACGGGTGTTGTCAGGATGCCTGTGGTGACGTCTGCTGTCTTGAATTGCTCGAGATAGGCGACTCCGTCGAGCGAGCCGAGCGTGTCTGGTGTCCCGGCTGTTTGCGCATCGAGCAGCTTGGATGTTGCTGCGATGAGGGTCTCGCGTGAGCATTGTGCTGATGCGGCTGCTGAGAAGACTGTCGCCGCGAGCGCGGAGAGGCTGATGAGGTTTGGCATCATGCTTTACGGTAGTTTTCCAATCTTTGGTAGGTGTATCGATGAGGAGCCCAAGAGCGAGTTCTTCATCGAACACGGCCATCCATTTCGTTTTCATCATTTCGCTGTGGCCCTTGGACAGGATGAATTCGGAGTTTCCAGCGCGATGAAATGTCGTATTGCGGAGAATATCCATATGAAGGTCGAGGGGTCAACGGCACTTGCGTCGCCCTGCGAAATGCTTGGTTGAGGCTATATTGATTGGTGTATAGCAGAGGTTAATATGCAGTCGTTTCATCCGACCGCCGCGGGCATCTGGACGGCGTGCTCAAAGACATCATCCAATTGGGTGGCTACATGATCAGAGATCGACTGGCCAAGATCATCATCGTGAGAGTTGAAGCTTGGACGCACATTCTCGGATCGGTCCGCGACGAGAGTCAAAGATGCATTATCGTATCAGTACAGTCCTACAGGTCCAGACGATACTGTACGGAGCAAGCGTATGTAGAATCAAGCGTTCATCACTCTCGTCGACTATTTGACAAACCCTGCTGGTGCACCAAGCGATCCATGACCCTGTCGCCGATGCTTGTTCAGAGGCAGGGTTTATTAGGAGGCATCACCAATTGGGCATTTCCATATTCCGCTTCTGGACACACGGCTCTGGCAAGGCATTCGATGCGGACACTAGTCAATTAGAGGTAGTCTCGTCGCAGGATTCTGAGCAATATCATCAACCCTTCGAGGATAACTGACATCAAGGTCGGAATCGCTAAAGCGGCAAGCTCCACGACGTGATGACCAAGACTGCCTGCTAGAAAAAAGGTCCAGGCGCACAGCATCCTCGGCATGGTTGCAACGCCACGTGTGATGGATCCCAAGCAGGAAGCTGAGCGAGATTGCGGCGACGCACGGAACTGGGGCATGTGCTCTGGATGAGCTTGGCACACCATGTGCACGGCGCAGTGCCGAGAGCAGTCGACACGAAACACGGGGGATCCTTGGGCAATCCCCCAACTCCATTGCATTCCTGAGCAGAGTGTTTGTCACCCATCGTGACACGTTCAGTCGCGACCGGCGTGCTGCTCGTAGCCGCTGTCAGGTCTGTCTTGTCCCCTCACGACTACGGTAGATTGCTACTATCTCGGATGCTACGTAGTCCGGCAATGTTATAAGCAGGTCAGACGCGGCAACTTGGTATCGGTCCTCGAAATAAGTGATGGCGACGGGTCAATTACCTCTCTCGTCGCTGGGGCGTGCGAAACCAGCCGTCTCCCCGCCACCGCCAGCATACGGACGGAGAACAAGCGTACAAGGTGGTGGCTCCCCACCTGTCGAGTTCCGTGGCTTCGACTTCTTCGCGCAGCGTGAGTTCAATCAGTTGAAAGATGCATCGCGAGTCTATTTCGGCACCACGGCGACTGAGAAGCAAGGAGACGGCGGCAGCGCCTCTTGGCTCGGAGATGTGACGCCTCCGGGAACCGCACATCGATCTTTCGACGAATTACCGCCGCCGCCAGGGACGTTTCCCATTCCCCTGAGTGGTAAAACACCCAGGCGGGAAAGGAGGATATTAGGCCTTCGGCGACCGATATTTTGGACCATCGTGGGAATTCTCCTACTCATCATCATCGTCGCTATTGGCGTTGGGGCTGGTGTCGGTGCCAGCGCTAATCAGAGCACGAGTCGTGCCGGGGGTTCATCACCAACGTTCGTCGCTGCTATTCGTACTATTTAGAATGTAAATCAACTGACATATTCACAGCTCATCAAGCACAAGCACAGCCACAAGTACGGACCCCGGAATGGTAACAGACGGTCCATCAATAGCATCGTCTACGCAAACGCCATCATCAACCTCGACGGACTCGACCTCTGCCGCACAGAGCGCTACCTCTACGCCGGGTGTGATAGTCAACTCAGGTTGTCCAAAGGCAAACAACACGAGATACACTGTACCAGGCTCAACCAAGGTGTTTTTGCGCTATTGCGGTGTGGATTATTCTGGGTCTGGTGCCGTAGATATCACAAATGTCGAGACCATCAGTGCGACTGACTGTATTGCCAACTGCGCCGGCACAAAGGGCTGTACGGGCGCTGGATGGGGCTATATTGAGGGTGATGAGGGAGCTAGCCATGCTTGTTATTTGAAGAAGGATCTGACGCAGGGCCACGAGGCCGATGCGAATTGGGCATTCGCCATTTTACTTTAACTACATATAACCTAATAGACGTGGGCCTAGAGAAAACGGTTCTGCATAATTCATACATCAATAGAAAGGCAATGGCCATCTAGTGCAATCGATCGAGTGCCGGACTTTTCACCATTGAAAGAGGCAACGAACAACTTGAAGTATCGTGTGGATTGCCTGTCCATGGGGCTGTTAGGATTTGAACATGTTGTACAGTACTTGTTATTGATTTTTGTACTTTCACGTTCTTGACCTGGCAACATAGCCATAGGTATAACTTTCTAAAGAAGTGGAACTTATAGACTGCGGCAGCTCCGGTACATACCAAACACTCACGAAATATCATGGTCTTAGAACGTAACGTCAACCCTTAGCAACGACAGTGTGACGGACGGAAGATAATAGAAATTGGTAGTAGCCAGTATTGTGTCTCACGGATATGTAAACAAAGTCCAAATGTTGCAATTGTGGCTCTGGCTTCAGATCGGAGTCTCTATAAAGAACGCGGTCGACCCGTTGCCTCGTTGCCGTGCAGAGGATCCCTGGAACTGGAAGGCCATTCTACAGGACTTCATTTCGAAATCCCTCGCGTTCTGGTTACTGACTCGGGGTGTACCGACCTTGCTATTTGTAGAGTCGGCCAACGACGATAGCTAGTAAGGAGAGACTTGCCTCAACAGTCGTCTCGCAAGGCCTGTGTCAGTGGCCGTAACTCTCATCTCGGTAAAGGAAATCACAGCTCTATAAGGAATAAGGGATCATGGGTTTATCGAGATAGAACTAGTCCATCCCACTTCCATGGTGGGAATATTGCTCGATGGTATCCTCGTTATGTGAGATAGGAGAGGGATGGGGTCGGTTCGAGGAATGACTAAGTGTTCGAGTTCGAGAATATGTTCTTTGGCCACTGTAAGCGCCTCTAGATGGGTTAGTTATTTGAAGTAAGGGCAGTACTAGGTGCGCACAACAGTCGGGAAATGTTCCGCTTCATAATAGTAACCCATCATATTGGTGTACATGTTCCTCAGGCATATTTCAAGGCTTGTAACCACCATTCGAGAAAAGAATGAATGCCTATGCTATCAATGAAACGCATGGACCCAGGAAACTTGCCGTAGAACTGATGTGCCTAGAGCGCTTTGACTAACAATCAAGCTGTTTCTTTGATAGAGTAGACAGCCTAAGCAACAACATTCTAGACAGGTCCTAAACTTAGTTGTAGCAGCTCCGAGATCTTGCTTGCGTCTCAGGAATTTACATCATGCCCTCATAGGGGTGTCGATTTAGATGCCCCTTTGTTTCCCAAACACTGGCAACCACACTTCGTGGAAGACTATCAGTCATGTCATGTTGGCTCACACTGCTGGTATACCAGTAGAGATACATCCTTTCTTTGTCAAGTGATTCCAACAGGACTACTCGAGAATGGTTGGTCTGAGGTCAAAGAGATCATGGAATAAAAGTCGTGTGCCCATACATGGGATGGTTGTCTCTACGTCTCTCCCCTTATGCATTCGACCTTCCGCCAGTCATTGCTAGGTCCTTGTTAGCTTTGCGCCTGTGTCTTTGCACGTGCTAGCTTAGTACACTAGACGCAATCATGTCTTACTATTCACCGACATATGACAGTGGAGGTGAAGGGTCCTCCTATTATCCGGACCACGGCCAATGGGCAGACTTTATCGCTGGCAGTTCCAATATATACACTTTGACACCCAGCGATGACCTACCAGTAGATGCAGAAGCTGGAAACCTGGATGGCCAACACTCTTCAGACATTGGTCTACCACCTCGATATGGATCTATAGGCAGAGAAGATCTGCGCAACGACCAAGAGCTGATGATATAGCTTGTATTCATTTAAAAAGGGACAAACGCGGCAAACTCAAGCTGAGCAGTAGCTTGAAACCTACATCCAATGCCGCTGAGGAGCTTTCCTTCTCTGAGTGCGGTGTAACCGGGAACTGTCTCAGGATTCAACATGAGAAGTAGAAGAACTTTTTCAAGGAGCACCCTGAGCTCCAAAAGAACCACATATTCAGCGCATCTACTCGGACAGAGTTCGAAGAATTCATCCATGAAGAGTTTCAAACGTTAGACGTCAGAGATCAATTCAAAGTGCCGAGAACAAGTGGAGCTTATAATGTCGAAGACGATTTGATCAGGGGAAAGCCGTTGAGGCGTCGCTGTATAAGGATCTGCGAGCATGTCATTTATGTTGACAAATTCCACCGCAAGATATGCGAGACCGCGTAAGTGTGTATAAATTTGCCAATCATTCCTGTTGAAACATGCTAACATGCCACACGAAGTATAAGGAGGCCGGTGCATCGGCATCGACCCCGGTTCCCGGGAATTCAGGTTAATCAAAATTACCAGCTTCCTGGGACTCGACGTCGTCCCTTACATCTGTTCACCGTGTCGCTCAGCACCCCTATCCATTATCGTTGTAACGAAAACACCGACCGATTTTCAACATTCGTTTGCCGTCGATTTCAATGTTCCCCATCACTATCCTTAAGAGAAAGCTAGAGCCGCACTTGGAAAGCGGATGGTCCTCACTCTGACCCATCGTTCTCTACTCCTCTTATTATCTGAGCTCGCGTCACTGTTCCCGACCTTATTCACTCCTAGAAGCAGTATACTTCACAGATTAATCAGACATATTGCCACACTAGGTTCAATCTTTGTGCCTTAATGGCAGTCTTCGTCCTCGAGATGTACTTTGATTATTTCTCTGGCATGCCAATCTTTTCTAAGCATTCTTTTCTTCGTGGTTTCATGCTGGGTCAACCGGTGTTCATTAATTTAAGTAGATCCTCGGGCTTCAGTTCTTTGAAGATATCGAGTCTGCTTCCGCAACCATCAGACGGTGCATGCGGGATACTCAAAATGCCTAAACTTCTCTCTGAGCTTGCACGGGTACTGATGAGTAGCGTACAAGAACCAGTGTATCAAGCCAGCTTTCCCTCCGGGCATACATCATCATCCCCAAATCACTTTGGCCGGGCGACATACCATCCTTAATCAATATCGTGCTTCACGTCAACTGTGTACCAGGCACTTCAGCCCGCGGATAGATATGTAGGGCATGGAACGATAACTACATGCGACTAATGAGGCACTTTTCAACCGACTAAATCATATCTCCAGTGCGGTTCTGATTTCAGCTATGGACAACTCAGCGAGTGCGTTGCCAATCAACAAAGTTGGTTTGATGATCCACGTTGGAAAACCCCTTCATCTCAACTTAACATGGATATCGAGCGCTTCTATATGTAACGTGTGCGGTATTGATCAATCGGACATTCCCAAGGTGAATTATTGCTACAGTACAGGTGCCTTCAGTATCCCTCTGGCTAAATTTCGAGCCACGCCCTCAAATGTGCCTTCACGGCACAATATCACCTACCTATCTTCAACTACCCCATCGAGGCCCATATCGAGCATCTAGTGTGTGCGTGGCAATTGTCTGAATCCTCTTTGTTCAGGTGATCTGAAAAGTGCGGCTGAATCTTGGCAGCTGAGAAGCACCAGCTGAAAATAACACCGAGAGATGCGAGGCTTCAGAACTATGACGACGATCCATCTAGATTTCCCTTCGTTCTGACAATACTACAAAAAGACAAACAATGTGACTCTACAGCTGTTCTGGGCACTTTAGTTGAAGGGACAGTGCTCTACTATACCACAAATTCCACTTACTTGCAGACCAATTTCACTGCAGTTACGGTGTCTTCGCTTCGTCAGTGATCGTTGCGCTTGCGTACGTAATCGAATTGATGTTGCCGATTTGGACGAAATGTCAAGCAATCAAGATACACCTTTCAAGTTTTGATGGCCAAATTATAAGGTTGCTGATATTGAACCGGGATGTGACTCTGTCGAGACCTCGCTAAGGATACCATTCAAGAACGTGATGTGACGATGATAACCGTGTGCAGCGTTCCCCTGGTCGTGTGCCTTACCAAGACGAATGCTTCCATTTTGTAGGATTGAAAAAGCAACAGCCAAGCACTGAGAACACCACCTCCACGAGAGGAGGCTTGGTGATTAGGGCGAGAACTCTTGGCGTGCCCTCCAAGAACCAGGTTTGATCAGGGTCCTGCGTCCCGTTCCGTCGAGAACCGCCTTGGCACTTCCGTCTTCCCCTGGACAAGACCGAGAGTCATCGTCACCTGCACCGGATATCGTGCGGATTGCGGTAATAGGAACGACCGATCGCGACTCAGGTGGCGGCAGCGGTATAAAAGCTGGGCTGAAGATGCAATCTAGCCTCGTGGCCCTTGTTGAAGCCGAGGACGCGACAGTGTGATGAGTACGCGTCTCCACCCACCATCACAGCCGGAAGGCGTTGAAGGAAACGAAATACGAGCCTTGAACAAGCAATTGACATCGCGAAGATAATGACATCCCCGTGGTGCTCTCGCTACGTTGGGGCCCTGATCTCAAGTGCGGATTTTAATGGCACTTCTTGAGATAAGGTTGCTCTCACCCCGATGCTTTATCATCATAGAGCTTGGGCTCGAACACTTGGTCATCAAGCAGTTGTGTGAGTTCGCACCTAGGCGAGGTGTTCTCTGGAAGTTGCATAAGGCTACGATGATATAAATGCATCTGACACCCAGGCCTATCTATCAGCGAAAGAGCCACCCCACCCCGCATAGCCTTAATTTACGCAGTCATGCATTCACACTCACTCATCAAAGTAGTCGGGCTGCTGTCCCTATTGGCCAAGGTTGATGCTTTTCCAAGCTCACCTAGAAGCAAACTGCTAGCCATGCTTGATGTTACAAACCCGGCCGATCTTAGCAATGTGCAGTCTGACGAGGGCGACGATTCATTCCAGCTGCTGGGAGACCTAGTTAGTCTCCCTGCTGCAGACCTGACACAAGTTGGAGGAGACATCAGAGAACTACTTCTAAACTATGGAGCTCCCGAAAGCGACTTACAATACGCCGATGTGCCGGCTCTCGACTCCGCTGAGTGTAAACAGGATACGTGCTGCGTGTGGAAGTATATCGCAGATGATATGACGAAATTGTTCCGTGAGGAGTCAGGGCAATGTACGCAATGGGCACGAAAAGCCATCCGTCTAGGTTTTCACGACGCAGGAACCTGGTCCGTCCAGACAGCCAAAGATGGCGGCGGGGCGGACGGTTCTATATGTCTGACGGACGAGAATACAGCTTCTGAGAACGCAGGGTTAGAGGAGATGTGTGCGCAAATGAATGTTTGGTATGACAAATGGAATAACCAGCATGGCTTTGCTATCACAATGGCAGACTTGATTCGGTATGTGCCAAGTCACAGCTCAACTTCAATTTTTTGTCGTCTCTAACGTGAGATTAGTGAGTGTTCTCAATCGAACAACTTTTTAGGGTGCATTCAAGACCGAATATCGACCACGAATTTAAGGAGAAATAAATCGAAATACTCACAAGCATCTAGAGATGGGCGCGAATATAGCCACCGTCATTTGCCCCCTAGGCCCTCGCGTACGATCATTCGTCGGGCGTAAAGATGCCGCGGTCGTCAACAATGTCACGCTTCTGCCTAATGTATTCTCCGACGCCGTTGACCTTACGAAACTGTTCAGAGCCAAAACAATTAGCCCCCATCAGCTTGTGGCTCTAGTTGGTGCGCATACAGCCAGTCAACAGCAGGGCGTCAATGTTACAAGAGCTGGAGACCCGCAAGGTGAGAGCTTTCTTCGAGCCCCTCTTCTTCACGAATACCGACACACCTTTTCTAGTTACCGTTCTTGTTTCTACTGAGACTCCCGTTAGGCGATCCATTTCGATGAGCAATACTGATTCCATGGGTAGATTCCACTCCTGGTGTCTGGGACACACTCTTCTACGAGGAGACTTATGGAACTGTCAATGCGCCAGAGAGCGTCTTCAAATTTCCCAGCGACATAGCTCTCGCAAAATACGCTGTCACTGCAAGGGAGTGGGTAACCTTCTTTGGTACCAGTGGCCAGGACCATTGGAACAAGGTGAAGATGCCGTTTCGAGTATATTCTCAATGTGTACGCACCTAACAGCTATGCAGGACTATGCCAGGGCATATATTCGACTAAGCCTTCTTGGCGTGAACAATATCAACGATCTCACGGAATGCACCAAGGCGCTACCTGCACGAACGATCAAGTTTAGTAATAGCAACAGCACAACAATCTCGCTTACACCTGAACAGATTACCGAACAAGTTGAGCTTGGAGGGTTTGTTGATGCGAGTTCTTTTAATCCCACTGATACAACCCGAGATGTTGAATTAAGGAAATAGGAACTGCGTGAATGAAACGCTCAGGCAGATCACACTGGGATTATGTAACTCACAATTCTTCCTCTTCGTGAACATATTTCTATGTAACTTTAACTTGTGGTGTTGTAGTGTTGGCACCACGGGTATAAGTATTGGTTTGAGCAAGCATCCATATTGGGCTGGGATCTTATCTTCTTCACAACCCTACCTCTTCATTGAGTTGGTTTCTTAAGCCCGTAATAGAACTACAAGCATCTCCTAAACATGATTCCACGACTTGCAATGTGTAGCTGGCAATTTGGCGTCTGGCCAAAATAGGCTAGGCTGGAAGTGAACCTATAAAGCACCTGACAATCAACACAATAGCATGGTCTTTCAAGGGTTGACTTTCGTTCTTTAGTCAGAACAAGAACATTATGTAGTGTGGCACAAAGACACAAAGACCCCTTTACAATTCGCAACTTGACACTTGAGATATATTTAAGCGACCCCAACCTAGTATTCTGATGACACTCAAATCATAGGAACCAAGCATCTCGCCCCCCCAGAAATCAACATACTAGCCTCAGCAAGTCAGCAGCTGCGTTGAGGATCTATCCCTGTGAAGTGAAAAGCGTCATCATATCAGTACCTTCGGTAGACAACATGGACATTATCGTTGAAGATATTCACATGGTTGACCAGTGTTTTCCAGTACCCTCGCCAGACGACATGGAAATTATCGATGACGATATTGACATGGTTGACCGCTTTTCCCCAGTACCTTCACTAGACCACATGGATATTGTCGATGACGATATTGACATGGTTGACCAGTTTTTTCACTTGAATGAAGCATCACTTTCCCCACAACATATCTCGTCGCCTTTCTGTTCAAACGGGGATGCGCGGTATCAGAAGCATGAAAAAGGTGAGATACCTGGCTTTGTTCCCATCACAGGGCAAAAAATTGATCAATGGCAACAGCACATGCAGGAGTCTACCCAGAATACTAACAGAACCGGGGGAGATGGCCCTTTCGTTTATCCCCATAGCGGCAATGTGTTTATGGGGAGATCGAACGGGAGGCGATTAAAATTATTCGTGCCTGACACTAACAGAGTTCGCGGAGTCGCGAAAAGGAATAATGGGAGAGCAGTGAAAACGAGACTTGAAACAGCGAAGGGTGCAGCCCAGGAGGAAACAGCAGACACAGCGCTTGATTCACCCATGGAAGACGCTCATGAGGAGGCCCGAGAGACACCTTTCAAAGCATCAGAACAGAAAATTTTCGAGCCAACGGTCGAGACAACTCATGATTGGATGGCGACGAGACAACTCTTATTGGCTGTTATGCAGGAGGATGAGTTTTGAGGCGATAGAAAGTTATATACGTGCCCATATCCATGATAGACTGATATTTTAGGATTACCAAAAAGATTAATGATAACTAAAATGTACTGTGGAACATGCATATTGAAATTGTCCCAGAGTTCTTCACTGCAGTTCTCAGCGCCTGCATGACCGTAAAGTCATAATTTTGCTACCCTCCACAAGACAGGTTTCCTCCTCCATTCGTGGAACAATTGACTTCACTACTAGAGCATAAGGAACGGTCACTCAAATGTTAGAACGTGGGTAGCCTTGAATGACGTCAAAAAGGACCGATAATCTAAAAATAAATTCCCTCTTACTTTATTTCGCAAACCGCGACTACCTGGCTTTGGAGTAATCTTTCTCAAGCTGATGGCGTAGTCAAGAGTGCATACCTACCGGTACTATTGATGATCGATTCCTCATGCCATAGATGATGGTATCGAGTACCCGACCGAGTAAGATGCGCGTCTCACAGAAACATATAATCTTGATCACCGTCACGGGTCTTCACATGTATGTTTTTGTATACCTGTCTCGACTATTCTTCGAAAGCGGTCGTTGCTGTTAACTTCTTGCATGCTCACAAGCTGCACGGACCCTGCGCTCAGCTGGGGATGCAGACTGCGATATGGACGAACCACAATGTTCAGCAGTCTCTTAGCCTTTGATTGGTGAGAAATGGTGATAATGGAGATGGCCTCAAGAAGTGAGCCGTGATTCCGGGGGAAGCTGGACGCTTTTGGAATACGGAGCGAGGCCGTTCCGCAAATTGTCTCGGAGCCCCGTGCGTTACCCAACCGGAACCAAAGACCACCCCTTCTCCGTCTGTTCTATGCAATCAGATCATTCGCATCTAGAGGAAACGGAGTCACGATGGCCAATTTTGGTGTGACAACACCCTTGTAACCTTGCTTGAAGATCGACCGATTGCTGTGTCTTGGTAGTGCTCAGCTTACGCACTGATCCAAACATTGTAGGTATATAAAGACGGCCCATGTTTGATGATCAGTTACTCAGAAGGACCTGCATGTACTATATAGAGATTAACATCATTTAGCCTACCAAGATGCCTTCACTTCTATCTCTTGCGGCCGTGTCGCTTCCTCTCCTTAAGGGTGTCTTGGCTCACGGCTATGTATCCGGTGTCGAAGTCAACGGCGGCGCATGGGTCGATGGGGCGAATCCGAATTGGTACTGTGAGTAGTGTTGTTTCGAGTGAAAGGGAATGGCCAAGAAATTCTAGAGACTAATCTGTTCAATACACCAGACTACACTGCAGGAGCTGAGATCACTCCTGGATGGAGAGCCCTGAACCAGGACAATGGGTTAGTCTTAGGACGTGGCACTCATATCGACAAGGCTCTGTTAATGATTGGCGATCGTGTACAGTTTCGTAGCACCTGATGCATTCCAAACCACCGATATTGCTTGTCACAAGAGCGCAACCGCTGGCGGAGCCTATATCACTGCCAACGCAGGCGACACATTGACTTTATTCTGGGTATGTACCAAGTTCGCATATCATGAAGTCCAGAGAGAAGAGCGTCCAAAAACTAACGGTTGTATAAACTAGAACACCTGGCCCGACACACATAAGGGCCCTGTCATTAACTACCTTGCCGAGTGTAATGGTAAGCTCGCCCTTAGAATGTACTTAGCTATTCATGTGTATTACCTAGGCTAACAGGTCGATGCTTACAGGAGAGTGCACAAGCGAAACCGCTGGCGACCTAACTTTCACGAAGATCTCAGAAGATGGCTGGATCGTAAGCTCTGTCCTTCTTTACCCTCCGACATTATGCCCCATAATTGGAGGCTCTGTTCTGACAGCCTCGTCTACAGTCTGGAAGCAACCCCGGAACGTGGGCGACCGATACACTCATTGCCAATAACTTCACGTCCGATGTTACCATTCCCTCGACCCTTGCCGCTGGCAACTATGTTCTAAGACATGAGATCATTGCCCTCCACAGTGCAGGAAGCGTTGACGGTGCGCAAGGTAAGCATTTGACGTCTGCCTCCCTGGAATAGTTGTCTGTTTCGTCTCCCGAGGCACTCTAAAAACTCCACATCATGTTCTCGGACATTGCAGAAGGAGTGATGTGAATCGTCAGCTAATTGTCCGTAGCATACCCCCAGTGCTTAAACGTCCAGGTTGGCGGAAGTGGTTCGACTGCGCTCCCAGCTGGAACAGCAGGAACTGCGCTTTACACTGAGAACGACCCGGGCATCCTCTTCAACCTTTACACCACTTTCACTAGCTATACCATCCCTGGTCCTGCTCTCTGGACTGGTTGAGAAGCAACAAATGGCGAGCTACCGGAACGTTGATTGGAAGCTAAATCTGCTATACTTAACTTCTTCTTGTCGCCGTGCCTAAGCCCTTGGTCGGTACTAGCGATTGCCCTACATACTTCAAGACAGTTTAAATATAAGAATTTTAACTACTGCTTGTTTCGATGCGGTGCTCTGGTCTCGGAAAAAGCCCGCAAATAGCACCTCATCAGAAACGCAGAACCACTTCTTTCTCCTCCTCGAGGGCGGACTTGAATTGTTAGAGGCGAAGAATGGTCTTCGACTCTATGAAGCAGCGACATAGACGTTCAGGACTCCATAGATGGTGTTTAACCAAGAATACTGAGAGAAAAAAACAATTACGCTTGTCAAGTCTTACGTCGAAGACAATAAAGCACGCCGTATGAATGAACCCGAACAAAGAAATGTTCATTGTGCGCATGATAGACCCTAGTATCATAAAGCGATTGTCATGCACACCTTGTCAAGTTGTTAGGTTTGTCTCAACTCTATAAAATGCGTCGTCGGGTATTAAAGACGACGAGATGCTGTGTTCACAAACGGGAATAATCAGGCATCCACTCACAATTCGCACCTACACTTGGCCTATAGCGCTGCATCACTACATACCAGTACCGAAAATGAAGCTCTCAAGCACCCTAGGTTGTTTTGCGACCTTTATTGCCACCGCCCAGTCTCATGGTGTGTTTTCTACCGTTTTCATTGGTGGTGTTAGTCAGGGAGATGGAAAATGCTTGAGAACTTCGTTCGATATTGATGATATCACCAGCCCGGTCACGGATTTGACAAGCCCGGAAATGGCTTGCGGTATCGCAGGACAAACACCGGCCGCAGACACGTGTACTCTCAAACCGAACCAAAAATTATCGTGGGAATTCAGACTTTGGGCTTCGGGGTCCCCGCCAGGTACGATAGACGGGAGTCACTTAGGGCCAATGGCCATTTATGCAAAATCTGTCGAAAGTACTTCCGACGATCCTACCGGTACTGGCTGGTTTAAGTTGTGGGATTATGGATACGACGAGGCCTCGCAGACATGGGCAACTGAAAAGCTAATTGCTAACGATGGTATTGTATCGCTGGAAATCCCAGCTGTTATGCCCAGTGGTAAGTACTTGATCCGAACTGAAATAATTGCTTTGCACAATCTTGCCGCAGGACCAGCGCAGTTCTACATCGGTTGCACACAAGTATCAGTCGAAGGCAGCTCATCAGCACTTAATGTTCCTGCCGATGATATTGTTAGTATTCCGGGATACATTCAACCAAGCGACCCCGCCGTGAACTTCAACTCTCATCCGGACGCCGAAAAAGACTTTCCTTATATTCTGGGTGGTCCGGCTGTCTATGAGTTCTCAGGCACCAAAGAGACAACTGATATTGTATTTAGTCCGCTTGATGAAGCTGTTCCACCTCATAGTTCCTCGCCTCCTACATCATCATCGCCCACTGCTAGTGCTGCAAGCCAGACGCCTACAGCGACTGCATCATCGACGACGACCGCCAGTATGGCGTCGCATACACCTACAACACCCTCATCTGGCTCCGGTGGCACAGGTAAGGACTTGGCTATTTCTGGCAATGGGAGCTGTGGCGAATCAAGTGGGAATACTTGTGTCGGATCAGTGTATGGTGATTGTTGCTCACCTGCTGGTTGGTGTGGCTCATCGTCGTATTACTGTGGTGTAGGATGCCAGTCACAGTTCGGCAGCTGTACTTAGGACTATTTATTCCGTTTTACTATGAGCCGGAAACCTGAACTCTCAAATAACATGACTTAAAGTAGTATTTTCAATCATAACTAACTATGATTTTCTCTCTCATAAAATCTGCAAGCATGGCCTTATCAATGTCTCACATGGTTGACTTCGACCCCGTTCAGCATAGCGTTACATCTGTTCTGTAGTTTCCATGCCCAGTTTCCCACTTCCATGTCTAGAAAAAGAGCCTGTGTATCCTCCCCTCGATAAAATAGGATGATGAGGACTCTTGAGATCGAGGCCGGCCAGTGTTACGTCACCATTGGTGATTGGCACTTCTCTGTCACAATAGAACCATTCGTTGAATCCTAGTTCTTCGTGCGCCAGTCGATGTAGTTGCAAATTTGCATTGGTAGACCATTCAAGCTGGGCGTAAGGTCTGTAGTTGAAATGCTTATAGAGGAGAAACAGCAATGGCTCGAGAAAAAAAGAGACGAGTACAATCAAGCCACCAACGGAAAAGGTGAAAACAAGTCCAAGGATGCTGAAGGACATATATCTTGAGCTCCTAATCTTCTATGATTTTGTCAGCTCGTCATCTATATTTCTCACATATGTGCACAGCAGTATATGGTACACACATACCTGACTCTGGCACTGCCGTTGCTCTTGATGGTTCACTGGGGGGTAGGTCAAATTGTACAATTGAGGGTCATCCGGGCCAAGGACCGTGTCAATAAATGAGGCTTGAACTGCGCTCAGGATTATATCAAACCACTTTTGTACATCAAGCTGCCATTGGTTAATGGGAATCGAGTTTTGGAGACCATCATAGAGACGGGACTGAGATGCCAATGAGGCAACGCCGAGATGAGACCAAATCCGTGAAATTTGAACAGGATAGGTGAAAAGTGTCAAAACTGGCCAGATTAATCTTGATCCCGGTTCAGACGACGAGATCGGTCTCTCTGGGTCGAGATCCTCACTGGTCAGATTGAAAAGTGCTGCCGCACCGTACAGCGCATCGTATCTGCTCGCCAAAGGTCCGCAGCCCACATCGCGAGAGTACGCAGAATTGCACCACTGGTACTGCTCTACGCATCCGATTGGCGAAGCCGAGTTCTCTAGCCCATATGCCGGTAGGGATCCAGCGACGCCATTGGAGCTTACATTCTTGCGAAATACAATTGCTCTGTACCAGTCATCGTCGAAGATTTCCTGGAAGAGAACGCCTTGACCAGATAGAAAAGCGATACTGACATCTCCATCTTGTCGCTGAAGCTCGGGTATTGGAATCATGTCTGATGAAGCGAGAACCTGGCCACCAAATGTGTCACTAGCACGATAACTGTAATGAAGCATCAGCAAATTGCCGCAGCTGGCAGATACCGTAGTTGAAGCCCTACCTAAGAACATAGTTATGCCCCTGAAGAACGCTTGCATTCGAAAAGGTATACTGAGAATCAGCGTCCTCAACCTCGTATATGAAATCATGCATAGTCTCGTTTTCTGTGTCTCCAAAGGATTTCTGGGTGCCATAGTGATAGCGTTCCCAACCCCTACTGTCTGCGAAAGTGTGACTGGTGTAACCATCGGTCTGTAGAGGCGTACACTGTAAGACGTATCGCCACTCGAATCGAAGATCACCAGGTCGGTTCAACCCAAGATGATCATTACTGTCCAAA
Organism: Xylariaceae sp. FL1272; assembly: GCA_022432385.1. Lineage (NCBI taxonomy): Eukaryota > Fungi > Ascomycota > Sordariomycetes > Xylariales > Xylariaceae > Xylariaceae sp. FL1272. The sequence goes on from JAJJXC010000029.1 coordinate 322,453, forward strand.
TATCCAGTGTCGAGAAGCATCGTAGATTCGGCTTTTCGACAAAGTGACACATGGAATGGGCAGACGGCTTTGTTATTCATGACTGCGACTGGAAGCCGCGGGACGACATACTTGTTGCATCCCATCGAGGTGCCTGAGCTACTAATGCCGCATTGCTGTGCATAATTGGCGGCGTTATTGGTTTCCTCGGCATACCGAGCAGCAATCAGAGAACGCTCTTCGAGATTTGCAGGAGTGACTGCCACTGGACCGCAATGGTCGGTCTTCAACAGTACCTCATCTCCTGCTGCGGTTGAGATGTTTGCTGAAAACCCACCCGCGATTGTAAATGCAGCGAAAAGAATTGCCGAGAGTAGAATCAGTAGCACTAGGCGGATAAGATGGCGAGTCCTGGACTTTCGCCACGCCCATAGTAATCGTACCAGGGCCGAGAAGCTAGATTCCGCCGATGATGAGTTTCGAAGAATGATCTGGCTTTGGTAGTGCAGGGTACTCTTTGGAGCTTGTGTAGAGTAAGATCGATGTATCACCAGACTGACAACTTTCCACAGTCGAGCACCAACAAATCCAACAAAAACAGCGGTAAATGCTATAAGCAAATTGCCCCCTGCTTTTGTAGTTGTGAGGGTTTGGCCGAGTATCGGGCCGCGTGACCAATTGGTCCAACGGCCAAGGTAGACGTTGTCATCCATGGTGATACATGTAAATACGGTTTATACAGCGATATTGTGGTAAGCGACCACGTCTCAAACACGCGGCTCTAAAGAGAGCATGACAGGAAATGAAGCACAACATTACGCAGGCCAAAGAGCTGAACGCAAGGTTTTGATTCTAATCGTGTACCCTGAAGAAGTGCAAAGCCGTAAAAATAGCATTCGTCGAGGACTAGTCAAGAAATCGCCCCCGCGAGCCTCGCTGATTTATTTCATGCAGTCAGAATGCGGTACCACCATGCCGGTGCCTCATATGCACCCAAGCTTTATCTCCCAATGTAAGCGATGAGTAAAGTTTGCAGATCAGACTATATAGAGATAGCTGAGACAGGGACAGCCCGGGGGAGCATGGATCTTGAAAGACAATACTCGCTGCTATTGGGCATCTGCTGACAAACCGGCATCACAACCAAGGCCAGCCCTAGACATTAGCACAATGAGTGGTCTATCGCCTATTTCTTGACGGGGTTGCAATGGAGTATATTGTCGCGACCCTGCAGGTCAAGGGAATGACACGGAGAATGACAAGAGGTTCCCACAGTACAGAACCACGAGCTGGTAGCCTGCCGAACCTGGGCATCTCTACTGTTGTATCTAGGCGAGATGACCTTTCCAATCCGCTTCTCGCCGGGTACGATGCCGACGAATTGAATCTAACCCTATTCCATATGCTAATCAGGTAATAAGTGCAATGCACGATATCCGTGAGAACACAAAACGGCTGAAATGAATGATCTGTGGCAGACCTTTGTCATCTCAAAACTCCATCTGCTGCCTTTGGACTATGGCCTTAAATTTGAAGTGCAGCTTTACAGAGAGCTGAGACCCAGTTGGATTGCCTTGGTGTAACTAAAATCTGCATGGTCCTCTCCTAGACTCCAAGCAAATACTCCGCCCAATTTCTTCGCCTTGACGATTTTGTCGAACTTCTGTGCGATGAATTCGGGCGTATCCCAGGTCCAGAATTTAGAACCGTCCGCTTCGAAGTACCATTCGCCACCCTGTGTGTTATCGGCTTGACCATTGGCAAGAACAGAAACCCCATCGAAGAAGGTAATCGCGCCAGAGCGTAGAGTGTCGTTGCCGTATTCGTCTTCCAGCACTGCAGTCGTGCAACCGATTGGTTGATTACAACTATGAGTAGACGAGTCAACCCATGTTCTGATTGATACTGTGCACTCGGTGGCATCCTCCAAGCAAACCTTCAGAAACGAGTGGAAAGGTTTCGCTTACGGTCCAACAGTTTCGAAGTACTTAGCGTACATGGCGAAGCCAAGATTCATTTTCTCTGCATCCATACCAAGTGAAAGATATGTCTCGACCGTCTCGAGTGCTCCGTTCACCGATGTATGATGCTTCGTTGTTGTATCACGCCTTCAGGATGTTAGTCTATACCTCGTCGTGAGCTTCGTGTGGAATTGGAGTCAAAGTTACCTGTTCATAAGGTCATAAGCCATGACCTGCGATCCATGTCAGTCGCGTGAAGAAAAACCGAGTAACATCGACACTCACATTCACCGTGTCTACATGTGCCATGATCTTGGGAATTGTATCCGACGTATACCCAATCATGTCTCTCTGCAGGCCAGGTACAGCAATCGAAAGTTCCTTGTCCCCAATAGCCTCTTTGATTGCCTCCAGCAAGAGAGGGAAGTTCTGTATTTCGTCCGTTTTCTTCGTGTTGGGGTATTGAATGTAGTCAATGCCATTGCCACCAGGATACTCCCAGTCAATATCTGCAGATTCCATCAAAGGTTAGTAAAGAGAAAAGCTTTGAGCACCTCTACAATCGCCATGACTTACCAACACAATCATAGCCATACTCGTTAAGAAGAGCAGCGAGATTTTTGGCAAATAATGTTCTGCTCTGCTCCGATCCGTGAGCAACTTCAAAGCCCGTGATCCATCCCCACCCCCCAACGGCCAGACACATCTTCGTACCCTCATCAAAGAGTGTGCGCAGATTGTCTGGAGTTTGAAAGGGCCAGTAAGGAGTAGGCGGGTCTGTTGTTATCGTGATGGGGTCCAAAAACGCGGAGATCACATGAGAAATGTTGGCAGTCTGGTCCTTCGTTGGAGAATTCAGATGCCACTTTTCAAGATCTTGTCAGTAATTACAACGTTGAAGAGGTGAAACTGCATTGAAAAGGGCATTCGATGAAAAGAGTCTGGTTTCAGAGCATCAGATAGTGGAAGACAGCATTGTTGCTTACTTGGTCGTAGTACATCGCAAACCTATGGCCATCGACAACCCTGCCAGCCACGGTGGCAGCCAAGATCAGCTTCGGGAAAAACATGTTGAAGCCGTAGAAGATAAGGAAGCCAGCTAAGTGATGATTTCCTTTGGTGATGTTAGCTTAGGATTCTGGCACGTTATGTCTGGGAATGTTTGGCGATCAATGAACAGATTGCGATATGAGGGCAAAGATCCGGAGTCCATAGATATTTAACAAGATTCGTGTTCGTGGCACAGGACTGGAATGTGATGTGTATGAATGTTGAAGTAATCACACGAGCCGGCAAATGCCTAGCACCGCAGGACTGATTACACACTTGACCTCATTGATTCTTCGGGTTGACGCTCGATTAATACTGGGCTTCGACCTCTTACTGGTTTAGATATGGATATGCGCCTGCGTAAAATCCTAGAATTTATCGAATAGCCCTGGGGGGATAGCCCTCTGCGGGTAAGTGAACAGTCTTTACTGTGCCATTTAATTTTCGACTCGCCTCGGCAATGTAGCTGGGTTGGAATGTCAACGATCTCGGTCGTACCATTGTACTGCCCATCAAGGTGCCGACATCATAACTCTGCCAGGGAAATGCTCGGGAATGCTCATGTCACGCAAAACTGACTGGAAGGTGACATAAAAGCCTTTAGCAAGATTGATGCGCCTGATGATAGAGAAGGCCGTTAAAAGTGCTAGCACACTGTACGACCTTCTCCAGGACGAACCTTCACCACGCATAGTAAATACCATCCTTCAGAAATACGATGCAATCCTTCCGGGCGAAAATTGCTTCGCTCGACTTTCCCTCAGACAACGATGTTATGCTGTGATCTGCACGTTTAACATGCGAAACGATCCCCTAATATAAATGTGACAACAACGATGCTTGGTCCGAGTCGCCGACTATGTTTCGTGCACACACGATTGCCATGTGCCAATGAAATGAAGTTATTTTGTTGCACTGTCACGAATTTCTGGTCCATATCAGACCGTGTGCGCCGCCTGGTTTCGTAGATGGCATTTGAAACAGGTGCGATGAAGCTCCGTACAGCCGATTGAAGGATTGAACGTCCTTGCTGTTTCGAGAATCGTGATATGGTGATCGGTACGATGCGAGAGACGGAATGTGGAGGATTTGAGATACCTACACGAACACTGTAGCTATCAACGTACCACATCCCACGTCATCAGCATCTATCTACACGCGGCTGATTGCTCTCTACAATGACCCAAGGGCGGGCTGTGGCTCCCCCGCCGTCACATCAGCATTGTGAACCACACTGCTGGGCCTTCAAGCGCACCTCCAAGAGAATCCGTTCTGCAAAGTGGACGAGCTGCACTGTAGGAAGGAGGGCACTCGTGGGTTGGTGATTCACGCCCCTTTCCCCTCCGAGCGAGTCATTCGTCGAACGACTGAAGTGACATAACTAGGTATTCATTGTTACGTGTCGTTACCTGTCATAATACGTTCTGCACCATTGCAGCCTTTGAAAATACTCGCAAACGAATCCCACCGAACCAACGCATTTGCATCAAGTGGCTCAGCAAGGGTCCATTTGCTTTTTGTCTTGTTGGTGCTAGGTTGCATTATGATCTGTCCAGTGCTATTAGAGGACTAAATTCCCGTCTGTCTACAGCCTGATAGCGAGTCAGCTAGTGCATAGAAACACGCGACCTCGACGCGACCTGTCCCCAAATCACTAAAAAGGTAGGTAAGCTGTTATCCATCGGTTCCCAGACTCAAGGTGGAATTCATAAACACTCATAGATCTTGATCTGATTATGATGCGTTGCGAAAAGAGTATGTGCCGATACAATGCTCTCACAGCCAGATTCGGAGCCATCCGCAGCGGGCAGGACACCCGCTCAACGACCGATCATCCTCGTGGTTTCCCATGGCCTTAGCGGGCATCTAGCACCGATGCTTCGCATAGCAGCCGCTCTTCACAACCTCTCATGGGACCTATACTTCTTGGGACCGACAGCCCACGCGGAGAGAATCACAGCGACGGGAGCCACATTCTTCCCTCTGCGAGGAACGGCAGACCTTGATGATAAAGCATACTACGAGTCTCCTCCCGTCCCGGGATACAACTCGCTGCACTGGTCAGAGCGTGTGATGATGGATCTCCGATATCAGTGTTTCGAGCCTTTACCTGCGCAATGGCATTGCGTGAAATGCGCACTCGGAATGATTCGCGGCAAAGAGCCCGAAAGACAGGTTGTCGTGCTAGCTGAGGCATTCTTCTTCGGAATTATGCCCTTGCACTACGGAGCGTCACTAGACGAGTATGAGGAATTAAGTACGAGTCCCGAGCTTGTACGGCCGAAGTCCCTCTGCATATCTGTCACCGTACCAGCGATTCGTAGCGTTGATTTACCACCATCAGGCTACCCCGTACCTTACGATCCCTCTCCTGAAGGTCAAGCACGCAACGCTGCACTCTGGCGAGGATGGACCAGGCGCGCAAAGGACTTAACGGCACTCCTTGAGACCAAGATGCGAGAAGCAGGAGCCACAGAATCCGTAGACGAAGTCTTCCTCTCAGGCGCAAACTACAAATGCCATGCCAAAATCCTCCAGCTCGGCGTCCCAGGCTTCGAGTACCCTAGAAGTGACTGGCCTGACGGTTTCAAATTCGCCGGCCTCGTGCAAGGTAGACCACTCCCGAAGAAAGAAACAATCAACCCAGTAGAGGATAGAAAAGGAGAACAACTAGACGGCGTATCTAGAAACCCTCTAGAAACAAACAGCCAACCCACGAAGACACCACCTGCCAGTAAACCACCCTTCCCCTGGTGGCCAATCCTAGAATCTAACTCCCAACTCGCCATTCGCTCACCAGCCCGCAAAAAGATAATCGTCGTCTCCCAAGGCACAGTAGAAATAAACCCCCAAGACCTAATCATCCCCACCATCCAAGCGTTTTCCAACCATCCAGACATACAAGTCATTGTAATCCTAGGCTGGAAAGGCGCCACACTCTCCCTCTCCCCATCAACCATCAACCAAGAATCAAGCAACGATGACATGCCCACCAACATCCACATAGCAGACTACCTCTCCTACGACGCCGTGCTCCCACACGCCGACGTATGGGTCCATAACGCCGGTTTCGGTGCCATAAACCACGGCATCGCGAACGGAATCCCCATGGTAGTCGCAGGCGAGGGCATGGACAAGACAGAGAACGCACGCCGAGTCGCCTGGTCAGGTATTGGCATCGATCTAGAAACAGCGAACCCAAGCAGCTACCAAGTCCGCGAGGCAATCGAACATGTACTAGGGGATGATAAATTCGCACAACGGGTGCAAGTACTGACCAGGAAAAGCGAAGCTCTTGATTGCTTTCAGGTCATCCACGACGAGCTCATGTCACTTAGTACAATGTAGGATGATTTTGTAAAGCAGTAACAACTGCCCCATTCACGTGACTATCTACGATTATCCGAGTTAGGTCTCCGACATTGCTTCGCAATATCTGTAGACGCTACCAGAGGTACCGCAAATTCCTTGCTTGACGTCCGAAACCTTTCTCTCTTCTCGTGCGCGTTGTGGAAAATTTCAGAAGCCTCATGAAGCTTTTGCCTGATTTTTCTTGGTGCTTTTTCTTCCTTGCAAAATGCATAGAAGCAATGGAGCATCATGCAATTTCCTCGGTTTCTCAGTCCTGTTCTCGCCAAGTTTACTTCCCATTTTCTCTCTGTTCTCGTCTTGGGCATGTGCAACAATTTCCAGTGTGTGGCCACCTACCCAGTTGCCGAAAGAAATGGGAATGCAAAGAGCTCCTGGATCAAAAGTCTTTCGGGTATCAAGCGCAATCCTTAACGCCTTGACCGAACGCCTTTTTTGTGGTGATACAACTGACCAACTAACTCATTGGTCGGTTCAGCGCTCTCTATCTTGCGTCTCCGGGTAGTAGCATCCACCAGCGATGATAAGATTCATACGGGTGCATTGAATCTTCATGACAGGACTCTTCTTTGTGAGGAAGGCACTGATCTGGTCTGGGGTGATCATGGTCTCCTTACCCTTCTTCTTACCAGTGGTAGGATTGCTAGCAGGCTGTGTTCCTGCTGCGGTCTGTTTACCGTCACCTTGACCTCCTGACGCGACATTTGCATTATCACCATCCTGTTGATTGGCTGGACGACTACCCTCAGCGGGCATCATAACATCCCATACACGTACGGTGTTATCTTGGCCGCCCGAGACGAGGACAGTGCCCTCTACGCCGAAACCTAGAGACCAGATGCCGCCTCGGCCGTGTCCACGACAGCGCTTGATTCGAGTGCCTTTCTCAACATCCCACAAGAAGATATTGCCGCCGATGTCTGCCGAGGCTAGAATCTTGCCGTTGGGAGAGCACTCAAGTGCCGAGATGAAGTCAGTATGGCCGGTGAAGACTCGGACACAACTGCCGTTCGCCATTGTCCACATGCGAATCGTTTTATCCGTCTCATCAGATGCAGAGAAAAGATAGAGTCCATTGGGATGCCAAGCAATGGCAGAGATCGGCGTTTCGTGGCCGATCATGATCCGTTGTGCAGAAGCATGGTCTTGAGCCCAGACCCGGACAGTCTTGTCCCAACCGCCCGTAGCGAAATAATGTCCCTGTGGACTCCAGGACAGGCATTGAATCGGGCCATCGTGACCTTTGTAGATGCAGAGACAAGCCCAGACGTCCAAGGCCCATAAGCGAACCTGTCCATCCGCTCCAGCAGATAGAAGGATCTGTGAATGAGTCTCGGGTTTGTGATAACCTTCGTAGATGTTGCGGTCTATGTTGGCAATGGCGTCTGAAAAGGCGAGCGTATAGACCGGGGCAGAATGACCAATAAGCTTACGGTTGTTGACCTTCAACTCCTTCTCCGGGGGTAGCTTTGACTTGAGGGGTTTGCCGTCCAGAGACCATACTCGAATGTAGGAATCCATTGTTCCGACAGCGACGAGCATCTGGTCTTTGGAAAAGTCCATGGCAGAGAAGCTAGCGCCAATTAGTATTCGACTCTGACATGACATAGCCACTCGAATACAAACTTACCTTCCGAGGTGGTTGTGAAAGGTAAACATGCAGACAGAAAGCCCTGGTCCAGCACCGCCAGTGTGGGTTTCGATCTTGAATCGATCTCGATTCTCACGGACCTTCTGCATCTCCATGACGACATCTCTGGCACGCGACGGGGGATATGGAATATCACCTCGGGCGGGTGAATCCCCAGCCTCCTTCTTGATGGCCTCCATAGCATGGAACTCCTCAACAAGAGTGCGAACACCATCTTTGGGGGGGTGAAGCTCGTCATCTTCTTCGAGCTCATTCAAGAGGTCGTCTCTCAGGTCAGGCTCCATGGGGAAGGGTCCCAACTTCAACGATGCCTGGTTCTCAAGAATATCCCGGTTGGTCACGCCGCCTCGATTGGTCATACCCGGGATCCCCTCCTGAACGTCAACCTCATCTAGTTCTTGGTTGCGGGCTCGTCGATAGATGGCTTCAAAGCTGAATGGCTCGATTGGACCGCGATCAACCGCGTCGACACGGCAATGCTGATTCAAGATATCGATGACAACGGCACCGCATAGGTCGAGTTCTCGTTCCAGGAAGTAGAACAGCTGGCCAGCCAGCGACTTGTTGATGGGAATCACATAGCGGTTGTCGAGGTAGAGTTTGGTAGTTGCGTTCTCACCAACGTGTGTGGCCAGAGTGACAAGATCCAGTGTCTTGAGCTCGTCTGAGCGTGTGCTTTCAAAGCGCTCTCGACAATTCTGCATGAGTTCCTGTGCGTGGGCAGTCGAGCCTTGGCAGATGAGGCGAAGATAGGAGTAGACGAACAAAGGCCAAAGCACTTTGCCCAGCTCGAACTGTGAAGGCGTGAGACACACGATTCACAAACAGAAAGAGAAAAGCCAGCCAAACCTTGTAAAGATCAAGTCCGTTGTCCACCCATTTCTCGAAGTTCTTGAACGAGGTCAAATACTTGCCAGCCGGGAACGTACGCTCCGAGACTGAATCCTCATTCGGCTTGGGGCGTCCATGCTCATCGATGTCTTTGACCTCTTGACGGAAGGTAGCCTCGGTTCTTTTGTAGCCCTTCTTAAGTAGATAGTCGGTAACCTGTTGAGAAGAGATTGTTAGTACACATATGCAAGACACATCGTGCTCTCATCGTGATTGCTGATAGCCGAGAAGCCATGCAGGGGTTGAAGGGGCTAAAGACACAGGTGCAAAGGACAGTCGAGATGTGTGTGAGATTTGAGAGGGAGTGGCCAGTGAGGTGTGAGATGGTTCATGAGAAAGGATAAGGCAATTATCGGACCAAGGTGTCCTGCTTTACAGGAGTATCTGCACCCATAAGATCGACCACATCACGAATTGGGATGAGGTCGGGGCGCGGGCTCTGGGAGCCAGAGGAAGCCATCATGAGTGTATGGCAATGTTAAGTCGGATGGGTTGAAGGAAGCGTGACGTGAGCATTGAACATGAAAATATTGATGTTCCAGGAAATCGTGCGAGGTGCACGCCGAGTGGTGGGGAGGGAGTACTGGTGGGATGCAGGAACCCTGAGGCAGTCACGCTCGAGGTGTGCACTTACTATCTGGTTGAGGTTCTGATTATTCGGAGGCGGCGGGGCTACCGTGGTGGGTGGTGGAATAGCTGTGGTCGATGTCGTTGCTGAGGCGGCGGGAGTCGCAGCTGGAGCTGCACCAGGCTGAGGTGTGAAGTTGGAACCACCTGCACCACCACCAGCAGACGGCGGGCCTGCATTCGACATGGCCGCAGAAATACACCGATTGCAGCTGAGATGTGATGCAGATATGTATTCCCTTCAACCAAGATGACCACAAATGCTGAGATGTGAAGAACCTTAGAGGGTTGGTGAGAATATGGTGATGAGGTTGTGGGATGGAGGTGCAGGTTGAGGTCACGACAGGAAAGCAAATGTTTCTGGGAAGAGGTACCTGGCCATTGCGGGGGCTTTTGCGGGGGGCCTAGGTACCCTCCCCCCGGAAGCTCTTAATGCATTGTCGCCGAACCAACAGCTCAGGGCAAGTGCAGGTCCAGGCACCATACCTACATGATGTAGGTATGTACAGCCTTCCACCCGAGGCCACTAACACCAAAGACCTATTGGAACTCTATGGAAGGAGCAGGGGATCATCCTTTGCTACATACATGTACCTTTACTACCTTACTTGTCTTGCAATAGTACCTCATTTCCAAGGAATACCTATAGCGGTTTGCTCTCGTGCTTCCACCAAGACTGATACTCATACCCCAGGACTTTAAACAAGGGACATTTCATTGGTCAAGGCTTCAAGGCTACCAACATTGAAATACTGCAGGTGGTGTACCTATGGTGGGGCAGCGCTCAACGGCGACGTACCTTACCTTAGGTACCTTAAGTACATGTACCTAAGCTCGATCATGGCTCAGAAACTTAACTAATATGATTCAATTTGGTCGCCAGGCACACTGGTCAAATGCATAAAAAAAGCTACATACATTGACAAGGACGAGTGAACCACACAGTCAATAAACCCAACCATAATATCAGCGAAGTAGAATCCGGTTCTTCCATCGGCTGTCCCTCGCAATGGAGACAAACAACGACGAAACACCCTTCGTTCCGTTCACCAAGGCGGAACGGATGCAACAGCTCGGTGACATCGACAAGGTTAGCCACCTGTCTTCTAGGTTCCGGACTTGCCATCATTTTACTGACCCGCGAAGAAAACAGTGAGCTTGTTGACATCAGCTGCCCGGGCTGTACAGTGCCTTGGGAAGAGAGAGTCACAGGACGCAGACACAGCCATGGCTGACAAGGACCCATCCGAGCAATTCAAAGAATTCGCGAATGAGTTCCTCACAACCCTACGCGTTGTCAACGTCGGCATCAAGCGCCAGATTTGGGGGCTTGAAGAGGCAGGTATCATCTCGCTCGGCAAGAAGGAACCTGCCATTAGAGAGGAGGGCGGTGAAGTGCAAGCCAGCAATGCCCGCAGTGGTCTTCTCGAGCCTGATGGTAATGGAAAGATCGGCGGCTTGGACGTAGGTTGGCTCAACAGTCGAAGCGACAAGGTCGAAAGGGATATGGAAGCCGACATGTGGCGAGAAGCCGAGCAGACCTTAAGACGTCTCATTGACCATCAGAGTCAGCAGGCAGGTCACTCCATCGACAGCGAGATGGCCGAGTGATCTTGGAGTTTTCGCGCAACCAAGTCTTCCTTGTCCAGAAGGGGGCCCAACTCAGTTGATGCCCGCCAACACATTTCCACTTACTCGCATCGCAAGCGATCGTGGAAGCGAAACAAAATATATCCTATGTACACCGCGGAGGTGGTATCTCAGAGGAACTTGGCCTGTAAGCGAAATCCCACTTCTCCTGTTACCACTGAAACTGCATCAATCATATCAACTGACTGTGTCACCAGGAGATGAACGATGGGTTGACGACTTTGTGGGGTTTCTCCCAGAGACCAGAATACTACGCAAAGCCTATAGCTAGACAACGTAACCTCAAATGATAATTCCAAATTTGGCAGATACACGATAAGTGTCCAATTCTATGGGTCGTTACGACTTTGAGCAGCTTCCAGCTAGATTAGCAGACGACTTGTCTCGAGATGGCTCATATCTCGCATTACAAGGTTGTATTGTTTATTCCACTACCTTCAAAGCACTTGCCCTACTACGGATTACAGCACCAAAACTTGCCACTACCACTCTCACGAAAACAACCCACCTACTCTTTCATTCCGTCATGAGAGGTAGACTAAGGTGTATAAGTCAATGTCTTAAAGCAACGATAATGTGCGTCGGAGAGCAAAGATGACTACAATGTTATTGGGTCTGTATTGTGACATCTTCGAATGTGTTATTGAATGATAGAGTCGAGTAACAATTGGTGTTCTTTAAAGATTGGATGAAATGATACCGAAACAATGAATTCTGTTTCCCCAGCGAGTGCGGGTGAGCGTCAGGCCGAACACCCCGCTGAAGATTACCTAATTGGTGGATCGACAGGTGACGGCAGCATCACTGAGCTGGGCGGTCGTGCCCGTGCTCGCCAGGCAGAGAGGTTCCGTCCATCAGCCCGCCCAGCGTCACCGGCTGCGCGCGTTGTTTCGGAGAGCCCAAGATAACCTCAACTTTTACTGCTCGATCCGACCTACTCTCTTCAGCTCGCCGCACAACAACATGGATTTGGGAGAAGCAGGCGACTCCCCCTGGGGCGGTACAGCGTCATCCGCTCTCCCTTGATCGCAATTATCTACTGACCTCCATGGCTAGATGTTCCCTCACAGTCTCCCGTCACCTCCGTCGCCGCCCCAGGTTGGTCTCTGCCGCCATAGACTAACTCCTTTGGAAATGAGTATGCTAAGATTGATCACCAGAGACCACATCGCAAAGTCATGATGCCGAGTCGTCGCAACAGTCCCAAGCTTCCGTCAAGTCGCCAGCCACCCGACCAAACCGAGGCCCTGTGCGCCGTCTCGTCGCTCAACCCACTCGTCTCGAGGCCGTCGATGATCCCTTAGGCCCGTTAGGTCCGCTGGGTGACAATGGAGCGTTGGGCGCTGATTCTCAGGCCGACGAGCCCCCTGCGCCGCCTCAGAAGGAACAGATGGTCATCCGAACTACCATGCCCCAGTCCTCGCAGCAGAAGAGACCGGGCCCTGCTGATCCGCACCATATCGACGACGATGACTACGATAGACCCTCCGGTCCGAGACACCCACCGCCCGTCCAGGCTGCCCAGCCAAGTATCGCACGCGCTGGTGGCCAGCCCAGCGTTAGTGTCGAGCAGGCCGCCAAGCCCACTTTCCATATCACCGTTGGTGATCCGCATAAAGTTGGCGATCTGACAAGCTCCCACATCGTATACTCCGTTCGGACAAGGGTACATGTGATAATTTCTGTAACCAATTGAGCTTGAATGCTAACCTAAACCCCCTTGAAGACTACATCAAAGGGCTACGCACAATCCGAGTTCGAGGTGAAGCGCAGATACCGCGATTTCTTATGGCTGTACACCACGATGCATGGGAACAACCCCGGTGTGGTGGTGCCCCCTCCGCCTGAGAAGCAAGCACTCAACCGGTTCGAGACAAACTTTGTCGAGTCTCGCCGGGCCGCCCTCGAGAAGATGTGCAACAAAATCGCGGCGCATCCCACGCTGCAGCATGATCCCGACCTGAAATTGTTCCTGGAGAGCGAATCCTTCCACGTGGATATCAAACACAAAGAAAGAAGAGAGCCTATACCCGGTGAAAGCAAGGGTGTGTTGGGAACCTTCGGTATCAATGTTGGAGGTGGGAGCAAGTTTGTTGAGCAAGATGATGTGAGTTTTCCTACGTACTTGTTCGAGCGTTGCTATCTATTTATCTACAAATCTAACTGTATGCGAAGTGGTTCCATGATCGTCGTGTCTATCTGGATGCTCTCGAGAATCAGCTGAAGGCATTGATGAAGTCCATGGACACCATGGTCAGCCAACGGAAAGCGATGGCAGAGTCGGCAGCCGATTTCTCTGCGTCACTACACGCTTTATCGACGGTCGAGCTCAGTCCCACGCTTTCCGGCCCCCTAGATGCTCTGTCTGATCTGCAGCTCACGATCCGAGACATCTATGATCGTCAAGCCCAGCAAGACGTGCTCACATTCGGCATCACAATCGACGAGTACATCCGACTCATCGGCAGCGTCAAGCAGGCCTTTTCGCAGCGGCAAAAAGCCTTCCACTCGTGGCATCACGCTGAAAATGAGCTCCAAAAGCGCAAGAACAGCCAGGACAAGCTCCTTAGACAGGGCCGGTCCCAGCAGGATCGCCTCAACCAGGTTGGGGCCGAAGTCGCGGATGCGGAGCGCAAGGTGCACCAGGCACGCCTACTGTTCGAGGATATGGGCCGCCTCATGCGCGCCGAGCTGGATCGTTTTGAGCGCGAAAAGGTCGAGGATTTCAAATCGTCGGTTGAGACGTTCTTGGAAAGTGCCGTGGAGGCACAAAAGGAGGTCAGTCATAAAGCCCCTTCAGTTGCATGTCGTAACTTTCACGCTAATCACTGTCACAGTTGATCGAGAAATGGGAGACTTTCCTGATGCAGCTGGACGCCGAGGATGACGACGCAGTGTTCTACCGCCCGCCCGTCATCCAGACTTCTGACCGGGCCCCAGGCCGCGGCGACACGGCGGTAGACCGGGCGCGGGCTACGATTGATCAGGACTCGGATTAATAGCAGGAATCTGGCATAATAGAGCGCGTAAAGAATAGTTTTCAAACCCCCAACTAAATGTGAGCCAGGCAGTTACTATGGTTATAATGGGTACCCTGGGACTCAATGGACAAAACATTAAATACAATGTATACAAGGTGTTGTACATATATATAACTACCTTACACCAAGCTCTCGCAGTCTCTCAGTTTGTTTGCCGAGACCGATGTGCTGCCATGCCAGGATACAATATACAAAGAGCGGGATGGCAATGTCCACGTACTCTTTTTAACTTCCAGACCCCGTGCTTTGCTCTGCATTTACGCCAAATTTCATCTCTTATGTTCGATGTAATCCAGTAAAGGCATGATATCGACTCCTTACTTCTTCTTCGGCTTAGGCTTAGAATCCGGCAACTCAGGAACACCGACAGCGTATCCCGAAATCAAATCGGCGAGGGCATCACCATAGCCCTCCTCCTTCTGGACCTGTTTCGGTACATCCTTGACCTGGAAATCCTTCTCCTTTATCATCTCGCCCTTCTTGCCCTTCCTCTTGGTGTCCACCTCCTCCACTGTGACATTTTCCACATCAACTACCTCGGGCGCATCCCAACCGCTGCCAAATCGACTTCTGAACGCCGCCAGTTTACCCGCTTCGTCGACCTCGACGTTTCGGAGTGATTTATCGGTCGGTTGCCAGAGGATGTGGTTCCGTGGGTCTTTGGTTGATTTGTAGAGGCCCAGTGGAGATGAGGTCCGCATGGTGTAGGTTGAGCCATCGGAGAGTTGGACGAGTTGCGTGAATGTGTAAGGCCTGCGAGGCCGCTTGATGAGTGTTGCTGCGCGTGAGGGAGTGTGGGATAAGGGAGTGTGGGAGAGTGGTGTGTAGGATACTGGTAGGGCGGCGGTTGGACGCCGCGATAGAGTGTGCGGGAGGCGGCTTGCCATTGTGGTCGATGCTTTTGGTGTTAATGTTGTTTCGGATCGAATTGCTGTGATTTTGAGTTGCTTGATCTCGGTAACGGTGGAATGAGTTGTTAAAAGTGATCGCGAAGGGGAATTGGAGAGTGTTGCGCAAAGGATGGTGATATGTAGCGTTGCGCGGCGTCGATCGGTGGATACGCTACCATAGGACTACGGCAGACAATGGAATTGGTCTGCGACGCCGCGTCTCCCCTCCGTATCTGAGTTGTTGTGGCGGTATTCCTATGACTCCTAGGGGCATGAATGACAATAGATACGAAAGTGATAGAGCTATCTCTATCGTCAAATTTCCGAGATGGAGTTCAGCGATTTTTGGTCAGACGGCGGCCCACCGGCTGTCAGGCTTCATAGCAAAGCTATTATCGCACGTATCGCCAGCTGGCAGGACCCTTGCTTAGGTACCTATCGACATCATCGTCCAACATTCGCATCAACGGCCTACCGTCGCGCGCCTCGACACTCGAATAACCAGCGAGGATCACGCATGGGTCAAAGGGGCTGCTACCATGAGAGCTTCTGGCTGCCTCAGAGGATCTGCTCTCAGACGAATCAAACAGAAGACGCCTCTGAACTTCAGGAAAAGCACAGGCAATGACAGAAGCGACAGGAATGTCGTCCGCAGGGTCAGCGCCGAGACGACCTTCATCACGGGACATGGCGAGAAGAGACTCAGGAGGGCTGCCGCCTCCTTACAAAACCCTCCGTCTGAAAATGCGCCCGAAGATGCGCCCAAACCCGCCAGGATGGACCCGGGATTATCCAGGCATCCGCTTGTTAGGTATCATTCCTTTGTCTTTAGGACTCCCAAGCCCACGCAGACACACTATGTGTCCAACTCCATCATCAACCGCGTTCCTCAGGGTGGCGAGAAGCCCGGCCGAGTCCTCCTTAGATACAGGAAGAACAACGCCAGCGCCTCTGCCCGCTGGCGACCCCCTGCTGCCGCTGCCGAGGGCGCACCAACACAGAACGACGAGTTGCGCGCCGTCTTCAAGGCCTCCATGGCCTTGATGACCCAACCAGCCGTTGTCATCACCTCCGTTCGCAACTCCTACCAGGCCCAGAAAGACGCCGGAGTGCACCCCTCGCAAATGAAGATGCCGTCGGCTTGCGCCATGACCGTCTCCTCCTTCTCCTCCCTTGCCCTCGACCCCAACCCCACCGTCACCTTTAACGTCAACATCCCCAGCACCACCTACGACGGTATTGTCGGCTGCGGCTACTTCAACGCCCACATCCTCACCCCCGACGCCCTAGGTGCCGAAATCGCCGCTACCTGCTCTGGCCGCCACAGGGCCAACCCCAGATCCCCATCGAAGAACACTAGTATAGCCAACAACCCGCACGAAGGCTCCCTTGGCGTTCTGGCCGCCTTGGACCCCTATGCTCGCTCCCTTGACGAAGACTTCGATGACGGAAACTCTCAAAGCGAAATCCTTCGGAACAAAAAGTGGCCCAACCGCACCGAGGAAGGCATAGAGCCCCTCATCAAAATATCAAATATCGCGAAAGTGCGCCGCCAGTTCCTAGAACAAATCATACCCCAGTCCGACACAACCCTGGACTCTCAGGTCGTCTACAAGATACGAGGGGCCGGCGTGATGCGAATTCTGCGCTGTAAGGTAGTCCGTACCATCAAATATCCCTACGTCGATAGTCGCAGAGGAAGCGCCATCGTCATCGCGCAAATTATGGACATTGAAAGACCATGGGCGGAACCGGCAGTGAACCATGGGCTTTCCTTGTCCTACGGCGCCAGAGCGTACAGGGCTGTGGGCGGGGAGATCAACATGAATGACGAGACCAAGACGCAAGACGACGGCGTCTCTAGCGATCAACCATTCTTTGATCTAGACCAAGCTTTCCAGGCGGAGCACGCACCAATACCCACAAACGAAGACTTGATCGTGGAGACGCGGAGCGAGCCTGAATCGCCCGAGGCGAGCCAGAGCAAGAGCATTCGGAAGCACAATCTCTTGGGGTTGCGGTATCATAAGCGGAGACTGCGCAAATTGAAGGAGCAGAATCAAGCCGCCGTGGAAGCGAACGGTAAGAGCAGTGGCGGGGCGCTCTTCCTTGGAGCGTTCGGCGATTTGTTCAAATCTGCTATGGGTAACACGGACAAGGGGAAGTCGAGAGAGGAGAAGAACGACGACGTTTAGGGAGAGACGAGGACGAGAGGACCGTTCTATCAGAGGCCTGGGCCTTAGGACTTGAAGCGTGATGGAGAAGTCGAAAATCCTCATGAATTCCACGTCGATACGTGGTTATGTGCGCAGAGACTCCTTGAACACTTCCCGTCATTGTTGTCGGGCAACAATTACGACGGGTAAGAAATGCTAGGGGAAGTAGCCCTTCCCGCAGGCGCATCGCGGCATCAGCGTGGCGAGCGATGATCAAATGCTCGTAGATACCCCTGTATTATATTGTATACTGTATCTGTATACGGACTTACCGCGAAGCACGATATGTATATTGATGACATTGGATAGACAAACAAAGATTCAACCTAGATTCATTTCTAAACATAATCTTGCTGCTAACCAATGGCTTGTCAGTGCAAAGATGGAAAGGGGCAAGACATGAATGGGACGTCAAATAGCGAATATCGATGAGTACCATACGCTGGCATATCTAGTATTCTGGAAGGCGTCTGCTTAAATGGTCAATCCCCCGGCATGTTCCAAGCGAATAGCGATGGGGCACGGCATTGAATGTGGTGACCACTGTACTGCGTGGTATCATCCTCCCTCCGATCCGTCACTTCTAAACAGGATCCAACCCAACATCCTCCAGTGTCTTTAACACTCACGGCAGGCATCATCATCATAGAAATCCTCACAAATTCTCTCTTATTTTCAAGCATCTATCAAATCTCTCGTCCGCCAGGAGGGGTATCAAAAATCACCTGCCATGTTTCTGGGAACGCAACACATCTCCATGCCTACTCCTCAACTTATTAAAATAAGTGCCTCCCCGCAAAGTCGATGTTGATATATCAAGTTTTCTTATCGGGGAGAAGTATTGCCTACTTCCTCTCATGCCAAGGGGGCACGCTGTAAGACTTTTAAAACAGTAATCGCCCATAAGCAACAGATTTGTACAACAAGGAATGACAAGTGATTTACCGGCCACCGAAGAAAAAGGACGTAATGGGTTTGCCTCTCTACTCCAGGTCCGTTCTGTTCAACCAAGACGCCGACCGAACTCCTCCGCACAAAACGCCAAGACGGCGTGAAGTGGATCGGTGTTAATGAGATAGAAGCATCTCTATCTTTTGAGAGTGATCAGGGGGCGATATCGATGGTGGGTAATATGGTGTTGCAAGGTGAGAAATAAGGATGGGCGGAACTTTGGTACAAAAAGGAGAAGATACGGTGAGTGTGGTGGCTAACCAGACATAAAGCAACGCTGGATAAAAAGAAAAATGGTCGTAACGTCGTTTCGGAGAGGTTGAAGTTTTGGGCGGAGGGGTTCTCCTGTGCTAGAGGTTCAATGTACCGAGTGGCATGAGTGTTCCAGACAGACTACATGACGAGGCAACACCCACATCCAGACCTCTTGTCTTCCTTTTCTTTTTCAGGCTCCTCGGGCGGCGGGTTGGGTACATTGGCAGCAGGTGAGGCCGCTCTGGGTGTCTGCTGTATTCTCGGACTGGCCATGGGACTCATGCCCGGTTTATCTTGAATCTTTGGCATAGTGGAGTACGAGCTGGTTCCTGGGCGGCTCGGGGTCGGGCCCCGCGTTTCGTGTCTCAACGGCCATTCTTCGTGACGCTCTTCAGTGGATTCTTGAGGTTTTTCCAGTTCAGGCGGCTTTGCAAAAACCTCATTGTTGAGGGGACGGAATTCCTTGTCATAGACATTGCCAAACTGACCTTCCTGCTCCCACCTTTCTTGCTGCAATCTCTTGGCCACGGTTGGCAGAAGTTGCTGGTCCGGTGGCAGGCGCGGGTCTGGCTGGTATGCAGAGATCATCCATGGTGGATCGCCCTCCGGTGCTCGAGGAGACATCTCACCAGAACGAGTCGATGGGCGCGTAGTAGAGCCGCTGCGAGCAGCGGATCCTGAGCGAGTCTTCGGGCGACCAGGTGTCGTCGATTTCACGGGCGCCGATGTCTTTCGTCCTGCAGTGACTTTCTTTGGAGACCCTTCTGTCACAGATCGCTTGCCAGGCTGAGCCTTAGGCGAATCGTCAAGTACGTAAGCGCTGCCGCTACTCCGCCGTGATCGCGTCTTGGGATAAGCAATGCTTGCCTCTTCGTCGAGCAGAGGAAAGCTGGGCTTTCGAAGCACAGGAGCATTTCGGTCCAAAAAATCCGATGCAATCGGTGCCGGGCTCAGTTTCGCGACTGGAATCCGCGTGCCAGCAGACTCTGGGGCGATCCAGTATTCGCCAGGATCTTCGGCGATCTCTTCAGGTAGGCGCAGGTCCCAACTGGGGACTTCGATGTCGGGTGTTCTATCGTGACTGAGCTCGGAGTTGTTCCGTGCGCGTGGCAGTGGCTGTTGATCGGACGAGTCGTTTGTTCCCCTCCTCTGAAGACTCTTGTCCTGGCTTCGATCCCGCCGCGGCCTGCTCTGGGATCTGGACTTTGGTAATATGATCCCCGCCGCCTGCAACTCTTCGCTCTCTATTTTTGCCAATTTATCTCGATGAATCCATTTGGAGTTCTCGTCATCATACGTCAAGATTGACCCATCTTGTGCTTTTTTCGTTCGTGGCTTGGGCCCAGCGCGACTATTACTTCGGGATTCTGGTAAGAAGTATTAGCAATGTCTAGGAAATGTGTTGAGCTACCATATCACTTGTCTATGGATATTCCGAGTGCAGTTGGTATCACAATCCAGTCAAATTCGTACCTCGCGGGGTTGAGTATGGATCGCGGTTGTTTGAGCCATTCGATAGACTCTGCAGGTGCTGAGAGCCTGTCGAGTCGTAGTCTACAAATTGATGGTTGATAGTGTCCTACAATATGTTACATACTTCGTCAGTCGATGCGCTACTATCATGATTGTATGGCCGGTAATAATTCTACTGCACCGTGGGCAGCAAGAGTTGGGACATTGGACTGAGCATACCTCATCATAATCGGCAGATGTGTGATTCCAACTTCCATAATTATCTTGACTCCCATTAGAATGGGTAAACGTAGTACCCGATGCTGCTGAAATGGCCGCCATGCTGGTCCGTCAAGGCAACCAAAGGTGTACCGTGTCCAACCTGGCCAATGGGCAGTTACGTATATTCGGAATAGATGAAAGTCGGTACAAGCAAAATTCGACAGCGTGGGTCGTGAGACAGCGTATGTTCTGTGGAATAGGATGCAACAGTCGTGTGGGAGAAGCGAAAAGGGGCCCAGCTGAGGTGGGACGCCACGAGCGGGCAGTGGACAGTACCGAGGACGTCCGACGAAGCAGTCGCGAAGCCCACGCGGCCGTTGAGCTGAAGCGGTCGTGTGAGGTAGAGAAAAATCGACTAGGGAAATGGAGGGGAAGCGTATGTCGACAGGGGAAAAAATGGCGTGTCGTCACGGCGCGTTTTGAAGTCAAGGTTTGGAGCCAAGTGCCTCAAATGGCAGTCGACCACAGTCTGTGATGAGCCGAACAGTAGCGACGGGGCAGCTTCTGCTGAGTTAGATATTAAGCTCTTGCTAGTGCGTTGACAGCCGTGGTTTATTTTGCTCCTTTTTTGGGGACAGAGGCGGCAGTAACGGTAACCAGCAAAGAGAGTGAGACTAGAGGGCGTCAAGGTCTCGGGCTGTTTCTGCATCGGCCATGGAACTTAGAAAGAAGTTGGAAGCCCTGGTCTGCTCGTCATGCACCACTCAGGCGGGGAACTACTAGTAGTAGTGCAATTGCGTGGTGACGAGAGACAATTGGGTTTGACCCGACATACGAGCAAGTCGTTAGTCACCTCGCACAACGAACAGAGTTTATTAGAGGATGTTGGAGCAGCACGAACAGCACCGGCAGCACAGGCACACGAGAGGCACGACACGTCTCTGCGGTTGCGAGCAGGAGATTGGAGCGGCGGTTGTCCCCAGAGGAAAAGAAGCAATCAATGGCACCAGGGATTGGAGCATGAAAGCGGAAAGGCCAAATGGATAGGAGGCCGGTCGCTGGATGGCTCGACCAACCACACTCGGGCCGCTGTAAATTAACTGCTAGGGGTCCCGACTCCCCATCACCATTGGTGCTGCAACTCGGCTGCACCATTTGCCATGTCACTTACTGTCTAGTCCAGCCACCGTCCTGCTCAATTGCCGGCTGGTTCCAGCATGATCCTGTGACTGTCTTGACTGTTAGCTACCTGTGACCAGCATGAGGCCTCAGGGAAGCATGAAAAGGATCTCGTGAGAGTCAAAATTGGTGTCCAGCGCGCCAGCAATTACCTACCTCGCTCGAGTTGGCGCTGCATCCAGAACGGACGGTTATGCACAACCTCATGGTCTCAGCATTCAAACCACTAATTACCCCCTTGTCGCCTGTCAGTCATGATATCCCTGGTGCTCCATGTATCCTCGCTCGCCTCGGGCGGTCCGTCCGGTGCGCTGGGACTTTCAAATTCATGCAACTGGAAGGTCGAAATAGAGTGTTATCAAAGGAGTGGGGACCACTTCAATGCCGCCATGTCTTTTTCCGTTGTTTGCAACCCGGCGCCCGTTTACGGATTACCTCAAGGCCAGACAACCATTTTCTACAGTAGATACAAATACTAGTCTCGTTTAATCAGTCGACATCTTTCTTATTATGACCAGGTCGAGAGACGAACAGCTGGAGATGGATGCATAATTTTTGAACATGAAGTTGGAGCAGCGGGATCCCTCGTGTTCTGGAACAAAACGTGGAGCGAGCAGTTTGAGGTCGATGAGCATTGTATCGGCCTACAGTATGAGGGTATCGGGTCGTTAGGTCGTGTATGTATCACCAAGTTGTTCTCCCTCGTGAGTAAATCTCAATCAGCAGAAAAGATCAAATCGATACAGGAATCGGTCTCAAAAAGCCTACGTCATTCCATCTAAACTTACGGTGCAGTTAGTTTGCTGACATGGACATCTCCATCCTATCTATTGATCTTGAGACTGGTATCATTGGAACATTATATGTAGCTAGAACCAGCAGCAAATTTGAGGGCTGATGTCCATTCAATCAACCCTCACTGATATGTAAATTTCTATGTTCTGTTAGGCCTTCGCCGCGTCTCACTTTCTACGTGGAATTAGGCTGCCGAGTTGCTACTGGTGCCTAAGACTTGGTCTGCAGCTCAAGAGTATTTGAGCTCATCTCGCGCCAGAGCTTTCCGAACCAGCAACGATCTATCACAACCCACATTCAAAATGTCAAATGAAGTGCTTACCAACTCAACAGCCTCACAGCAGAAACGTACGCGAAGAACTCGCTTCGTCTGCATATCCGACACACACAACGCCACCGTCAAACTCCCGAAAGGTGACGTCCTCGTTCACTGTGGCGATCTCACGAACCAAGGCAGCTTCAACGAGCTATCGAAGCAATTACAATGGCTCGAGAAGGTCGACTTTGAATGCAAGATCGTGGTGGCAGGCAACCATGACTTGACGCTAGACTCGGAGTTCTTCTCGCAATACGGAGATCGCTTTCACAATCAAATACAGCAAGACCCCGAGAAATGTCAGGCATTGATCAAAGAATCGAAGGCGCTCACATACTTGGAACATGAAAGCCGTACTTTCAAACTCAGATCGCCCAGCGGTCCACGAACATCATTCTCCGTCTTCGGCTCACCATTCAGTCCAGCATGGGGCAAATGGGCCTTTCAGTGGCAAGTATAGAAAGATCCCATGCGAGTTATTTTTAACTACCTTCGTAAGACATACTGACTTCTTTATAGTAAGTGATATCTGACCTGTCATATATCAAAAACTAGTCCTTCGTTTTAAAGTCCAGGGACCCGCAGGGCAAACTCGAGAACAATAACTAACGCAGCACCTTTTCACCTACCAGATCCCCGAGACGATGGCGGTGTCCAAGCCAGGGCTCTTTGGGACCAGATCCCACTTGACATAGATGTCTTGATAACACACGGTCCGGCGCTCACACACTGCGATAAAGCTCGAACTAACGACCTTGCCGGATGCGAGTTGTTACAGCAGGCATATTGGCGTGTGAGGCCGCGTATAGCGCTTTGCGGCCATATTCACGAAGCCAGAGGCGTTCAACGTGTCAAATGGGACCTAAACTCACAATATGGAGAGCTTGGGCGGACCGGATGGGAGGATCCTTACCCTGATACCGATAAGAATGCGCTCGTGGACCTTACGATGAAGGGTGGCGCACCGCTGGATAATGATGGTGGTTCACACAACCCTGATAAAGGGCCTCAGGACATACCGAAGGCACCAAGAGCAATGTTGGATCTCGAGAAGGTATCTCGGGGAAAATACGGCATTCCATCGGCTCCGAGAGCTATGCTAGGGCTCGAGAACAAAGGAACTACTATTCCATCAGCACCGAGAGCCTTGCGAGAAAGGCAGCACGATGCAGACAGAATGGATATCGATTCGCCTAATGTTCACGATGACGCTGTTGTCGGACGGCTAGGTCGCAGGGAGACGTGTGTCATCAACTGTGCAATCCAAACGTCCATTTGGCCACATGCGAGACGGCTGAATAAACCCATCGTTGTCGATATCGATCTACCGGTATGGGAGGATCAGGAGCCCCAAAATGCGACTTGAGCGAGTAAGGAAGGGCTAGATGCAGAGCCGCATTCCTCGTCAAGTCGAAGACACGGCTTGAGCATTTGGCCCCCATGCTTCGACTTGAGACCTCGGGCCCGCATGGTTTGAAAATGCCACATGTATCGGGCGTAGTGAGACTGGGCCCGGATATGTGTCAGACAGTCGGTGATACAAAATAACTCCGTCAAATCATATGGGACGAGGCGTAGGATTGAGCAGCCACAGGGTCTTTGTTTAAGGACCTTATTCACGACAGCTGGGCGTCTGTAGGATGGAACACCATACGATGGTTGCCTTCGTCTGTAGATCATATGAAGAGATTCAAGTGCAGTTAGCCTCACACCCTGTTAATAATCCTCACTTTGCTTGTCGAGAAACACGTTCGGTTGTATGTGACCAGCTATTGTAGAGCCTCCGGCAAGCGGTTGTAAGAGTCGTAACACCTTCGGCAAGTTCATCGATTGGGTGATTAACTAATTGTAAATCCATGGTTCCTGCCTTGAAACACCACAGACAGCCATGTCAGATAGTAGTACTAAATTCTCCGTGGCGAACAACACTTTGACCACTGAATTGTATATGTTGGCTTTTAATTTCCGAATGTACTATCAAGGCTGCGCCTTCAACATCAGGGCTTGCCGGATTAGTAAGTGGGAGGGGCGCGGTTCGAACCCAAGTATGGGTAGGACATCTCCTTCTTCACTCTATATTTCCTATGGGCTTACCAGACACAGTAGGGCCCTCCAAGAGTTATGTGGCAGCATCGCTCGATCCTTCTGCAGTCTCCATGCAACAGAAATTGTCCCGTTTACTCCTATTTTAGCCCACTGTCTCGAAAGGGCAGGGTGTTTGAAGTTCATCTCTGGTAAGCTGGCATAGTGGTTACACCAGGAAACTATCGGATCTCGGCCAGTGCTTTGAGCATTTGGCAGGCTGCTTTGACCACCGGCCTGTAGTCCTCGATCATCTTCCACATCCCGAGATTTCCATCCCTACTTTTGGGGTTTGCCCCGTGTTTTGCAAGTAAGTTTCGCTTGTAATTGAGATATCATGTTATTGGCATGTGTTACTTGGATGCCCTTAGCAATCGCCCAGCACGGCTAACTGGATAAGTCAAAGTCTGATGTCATATATCCCGAGTGACAATGAAGAAACACGTCATTCCTTTTTGTTTTATTGCCCTTCTCGTCTCTCGAGATAGACCTTAGGTGGCATGCCGTGAGGCAAGGTATAGTCAGGTATGTATCTTCCCTTCCAGAGCACCGGAACATGATCTGACACCCGTAAATGAATCAAGCCTCTTACTGTTTCCCAGGCAAATGACCTCACAGCTGGCATATATGTTGTCTGCCGCTCATGTCTCAGCAGCAATATCCTATCGGAAGGCCCGTTAGATTTTGTTGGAAAAGGCTTGTATTCTGTCAAACAAAGATCCGACACAGGAAGTGGCAGGTTATCAAGGTGCCAAGCACGATTTTAGTCGAACGATCACATTACTGGCAGCCCACATGATAGACATAGCAATAAAAAAGGGTATGATGAAAGCCGGTGGAAATCGTTAGTTGACGACCATGTAGTCTCAGATAACAGCGCTTAGAGCAGACTTGATGTAATGAATGGGCTTGCCTCAACTGATCGATTGCGCAACTTACGAGCTACTCAAACTGTACAATTCTAGCCTTGCCATGTGTAAAGTAAATGAAGTAATTAGCCGTCGTTGTCTTCCATCACGTACGTGAGCCTTCTGAGTCTCTATGCGGAACAACGAGCTTATCACAGCGATCCCACGGCTGGAGAATCTCAGGGAGGAACACCTGGCCTCATTTGTCCGCGCATTACATTACCCGATCAGCCATCATCTGTGAGCGGCTTCTAGACGCAACCCATCACTCTGAACAAAATAGTTAGTCTAGCCGACGTTACCACGAGAGCTGAGGCTCAGCACTTGACACATAGAATGAGCAAATAGCCATCGTACGAAAGCTTACTAGATGTTCGCCGATCCCTAGGCTGCAGCATTTCGAACCCTCACGTAAGAATCCTGGTTTACCTGGCTTCTGCGCGGGATCTTACGTCCTCACCCAAACCCCAGATATAGTCTAGTAAATCATGGTCTAGTGAAGAATACCCCGTAATTCTCTTCATCGGACCTACAAGCGAATATAGTGCAAATCTTTCATTTGCATACGCAACGGTTGCGCCACTTCGTGCTGCGCCTCGGATGGGAATAGGCAACCCTTTTGTTTCTAGTTCCTAGGCCTGTACGGACTTCATACAACCTATCTAGAGCGGTCTTCGGCGGGTGAAATTACGGATTATGGTCGGAGAGAGGAGTGTTTGCCCCATTAGTAGAGTACGCATGAGATGGTGAACTTGAGTACTAGACATGGCGAAGTACAGTACTTTTTGGGAGGGCGGAAACTTCCGAGCCCATAGAATTGACGAGGCAAGAGAAGGCGAATAGAAAAGAAACGACAAGGGCTGCCATTTCAAGACCTGTAGTGCCGGTATATTGCTGTATCATTCTGATGATTCACAGGAATACCAGCGACTTGAGATTGAACTAGTAACCGGTAAGAAAGGCGTCAGAACTTGGTGACCCTTCAGACGAAAAGAATGTGGTGGGTAGTGGGTGGTCAGATGGATGGATCAGGGTAGGATACGGCGCTTGATGTCAGCCAATGGTGGAATTTATGATGATACCGCATCCTTACTCGCTGAATCTGGGACAGTATTCTGAAGAGGAGGTTTGGTGGGGGTGAAGCGATACAAGCGCAGTAGTGCGGTAGCACGCGGCTCTACAAGTACACGCCGGTTTCTTCTTGCAGGATTCTCATGCGAGTGATTGGATAGTCCGGCGGGCTTCGGCAGATCTGGATAGATCCGGATAGGCTTTCTCTCTTCAGAAATGGGAAACACAGGGACTAGCAAGGGTCGCTAGAATCGCAAGGAAGACCATAGGCTGACGAGCTGACTGACTGACTGGCCCTTCCCGTCGTACCGTCGTTCATATGCTGCAACTCGCAGTTTGCAGCTTCATGTGGACGGTGAAGTCCACTCACCGCTGGATTCAGTAGTAAAGGTATGGCCGGCGGGAGGGTGATGAGCCCTGTGCTACGGTACATGGCTGAATGTCGTGATGGCAAAGGGACACCCGTTTTAGATTCTGTTGGTCATCTTCACACTATGCAGCAAGCATGGTCCTTGCTAACGTAGTAATGTGTGCCTTGAACGGTCTCGATCGCGTCCGCACTTATAGCCTTCCTACTGGAAACAGCACGTGTAGGTCGGATGGTGGTGAGGAGGGCTCGGGAGGGGTTAAGAAGTATCCGACGAACAAGGAGACATCATGGATCCGCGTGGTTCTGAAATGGCGGGGCTATTGATTGTCTTTTCAGCATGTTATCGAGAGTCAAGACAGCATCGATTGTCTTCACGCACGGATCAAAGTCGGAAAGCAGAGTGACATAGCGCCGGTCAGTCTTAACGCATTGGAATTGGGTTCGAACATCAGACTAAGCATTTTGGGGTTTCCGGTCCCTTTAGACCTATGTGAACCAGGAGTGTTGAGGCCCTATGACCAACTGACGAGAGACACAACAGTGGCCCACCCCACTCAGCGAGGGATGGTTTCGTAGCCCAGCATGGCCATGCGTGTGTGTGTGTATGCTCATGCCGTTTCTGGCCGGTCAGACTTATCCTCATGTCAAGATTGAGGGACACCACTGGAGGGGATAGCGCATATCACTTCGTTTGAGAGAGATTGGCGGAGATCGGACGCAGGTCTAGTATTCCGCTTACACTATGAGCGGTTCGTAAGCAACACTCCAATGGCAAAGGAATGCAGATGCGGTGTTCTTATATCTTGGAATTGGGAAAAACTGAATAAGTGTAGGATATTCGGGAGATCATGGACCGGAGAAGCAAAGTGCAATGTGGAACAACGCCATGGAGGAGGTATAGAATAACCTGCTAATGCTCACAGCATCTGCCATTCGGTTCTCCTACATAGAATCCACACGTTGACCGCCGACATTGGTCTGCAACGACCTGCTTTCATGTTTGATAGTGGATGTTTTGGCCAGCAGAGAGCCAGTCGCATGTGGTCTACTAGTCCTGTATCTCCATTCACCTACAGCATACTCGCAAGACGAGCGTTTGGTCAGTAGCATAGGGGTCCTATCTGGCTCAAATGTTTCACCAGTCGTGTCTGTCATGCTCCCTCTTGGTCAATTGAACCGACCTGTCCCAAGAAAACATGTAATTGAATGTAGCTCCCAATTCGCCTTTGGCTAGATCCGCTGGCACATCCATCGATCTAACAATTGCACAACATCCGAAATCTAGCTCAGAGACGGTGATGCTGGTGGCTGGCGGCCTAAACACCGGAAGACCGATCTTCATCCACTCTGTCGATAACGATTGGCCTCAGGGTGCCGCAAGTGATAGATCTCTTCTACCCGTCCTCCCATTGGCCCCGGGCTAAACTCATTGCGTGAGACTGCCCACACCATCCATGCTAATGTGAGGAACAGATGCTGAGGCCTCGTGCAACCCCCAAATCATGCAACGGCCAAGATGACCTATGTTGAGGAGCTCTGAGGGCCAAAGGTTTGGAGTCGGATCGTGTCAGGGTCGGTGACAGTGACGCTGTTGGACACCATCTTCTCAAGATGGACCCAGCTTTCACCCCGTATGGCGTACTGTACCTGCTTCTTTGGCCCGGTGAGGTGGTGTCTTTCGTGAGCTTACTTGGACACCGGACCTTCAGATCGACTTCGCGCCTGGATGTGAGACAGAGCATCTTGCCGAATGTGACAACAATGTGTCGAAAGCTTCGACTGGTAACCCGCTCGGGCCAGTGGGCTCACAAACTAGGGTGCTGCTGAAGGCCGGATGGTCTGTTGTGCCTATCACCAGCACCCACCCAAGGACCTCAACGTCAATAGTCTACCATTTGCTAAAAACTGCCCGCTGTTACCTTCTTTCAGTCTTGCGTACGTCTCACGCTTCTATCATGTGGGGACCAGCTGCTGCAGGAGAGGTTCGAAAGGGGAAAGGCATCAATCCACTGAACAACGGCCAAGTAGCAGATCCCGAAACGCGGACATGGCTTTTCGGTATGTGCCACGACGTGATGAATGATGAAATGCTGAACCTGATCCCTCTACACAAGTGCGCTCATTGCAAGCTTGGCTCCTTGGAATCCAGATCGTGTACGGGCTAGTCCCTTGGCGAGTGGCGTTTGCCTACTTGGAGAGTCATACAAAACTACTACTGTTTAACGAGCAGGTGAAGAAGTTGTTTGAAGAGAATACTGTAGTTTCCGATGCGCATTTTTCTTTCGTCAATCAAATCGCTCACCTTCGTTTCGGCATGGAGACGGCATGGGCCGGAGTAGTATCTGACGAGTGAAAGGTCAAGTCAGGTATGCACTTGGTGCGAAGTGGAGATGGCTTCATTGGATATGCAGGTGTACTTGCATATGTTACTGTAAACACCGGAACGGGTGCCGGAGCCAGTAAAACTGTTTGTGATAGAGTATTGGGCCCTATTTGGTGAAAGATGTCCTCACTTGAGAGGTCTACCGACAGTTCGCTGGAAATGGTTCCCAACCGCAAGTACATTTGTCGATGTTGTTAAAGTTATACCTATAGGCTAGTAGTGATATGTTGTAAGCGGGTAGTCTCACCGAGCCACATGTTTGTGAGGTGATATTGGGAGGAGCTCTGCTAGGTGAGGCAACAAAGACTCAAAGTGCATCTGTCTATTGTATTTGCCGTGAGTCTCCTGTTAGACCATTTACGTTGCATGGCAACCTTTGTATCATGAAAGCTGTAACTTGCAATTGTTGGGTTTGGATGATCCAACATTCGTTGGCAACAACAAACAAAGCCTTGGCTGAGTACTCGGGCTGTTGTTAGTGATGCTGGTAAGTGTTTCTTTGACAACCCGAGTAAATAAAAGGTCGAGATACTAGGTAGGCCCTTCACCGCTCGTTCACCTCATCGTTTCACCTTCCATCTGGCCAGACTTCAGCCCATCAAGAGCCGCGACAGACCACAGCAGCGGATACCACTCCACAACAGCATCTCCTGTTTCCAGGGAGACACTCGACCGACTTTTCGATTTGGATCTTTCGAACAAGCCATCACACTGGCAACCATCATAGTATTCTGAATTAAGACGCCGAATGGCATGTCGATAGGATCTACAGGACCACCACGACGGATAGGCATCATCAGGGGCCAAGCAGCTGGCATGGTGAATCTTGGAATCCGCCAGGCGTTACGGAGTACTACATCGACCTCCTCTATCTAAACCGCCACTCTTGGCTGTTCACACGCCCGCGGAATCGACGAGGCTTGACTCCTATTGGCTACCTTGTGCAAGCTATTGGCTGAGGCGTTGTTGCGACGCAATTCTGCAGACTGCAACGAGTTGGATTTGCCTCTTTTCGCAACCGACTGGCTCATTTTGACGAGAACTGACGGGAATCCTACTTTGCCGCACTGTTGACTCGAGATATTCTCCATACGGCGATCGGCAGTCGTGAGTGCCGCACTAAGAATCCGGGGGCGTCCTCTTGCTTCTAAGTTAGATGTCGCGTTATTACTCATCAACGTCTCGTCACGTCACCGTGAGAATCGCTCATACCGAGACGGAGGGATCTCGAGTACGCTCGCGCACCCGAGAAGGCGCCGACAGGAATTATTAGGTATCTCTCCGACTCACTCGCATTCCGCGGCTCCTTTAGGAACCCGTTTACGAGCCACCAGGTTTCTATTCTTCACCTTGGATGAGGCAGTTCGATCGTAATCACGGTCGGATTATCTCAGACTTGCTCTGATTTGCATAATCCCGCCTCGTTTTGGCAACCCCAACGACGTGCATGTGTAATACAGCAAATCCTTCTTTTGTATGCGAAACCCAACAACTACCAATTGAAATGCGATTCTACCGTGACATACTGATGACCCTGGTCTCTTTTCGACTGTTAGTGCTATGATAATTCGACATTCTCAGCACATTTCACAGCCCATCTTGTCCGCAGGCCTGGATTACGGAGTCATTGTTTGACATCATATCGAAGCATTCATGGTTCGGTCCCCTGGGTCATTTTTAATTTATAGGCCTATGGAATTGAGCCGAACGCAATTGATTTACAAGACTCATCACCAACAACCACGTCATTTGTCCAAGCCACGACTTGAATTTGTTGAAGCTGCTTGATGACAATAGACAATACCTCCTTCCACGACAACAGGATCCATAACACAAGCAACTCCACTGGCCATTCTTGCCGATTCGTGTAGAGTGTCAGACTACGTTCAAATCGTGGCAACAACGCTCTCTGAACGGGACTATCTGAAGTACTACCACAACTAGCACGGACCAGCAGTGGAGAGACGAAGGTCTATTGTCTGCGCTCGTGATCTTGGGGTCTTCCAAATCGCCTCCTGGAGTACTTCGGATTCGCAAGCGACTGCACCGCCGACACAGGTCACTCGGCCCCTGTCGCATCCAGTCTAGGCGAGTCCGCTGCAGCTTGCGTTTCTGCAGTGCCTTGGCCTGGCCTAGCCGCGAGGACTGTTGGCGGTGCGACTGGCCCGACTGGGAGAAGGGTCAGCGACTAACAAGGGACCGGCCGCCCGCTGTCAGGAGACGATCCGTCCCCTGCCAGCTCGACTGTGCTGGACCTCTGGCTGGACTCAGTCACCCGAGTCATCACTCACTCGGCCCTGAACAGGCTCGACAGTGGACAGTGGACAGTTGACAGTGGACAGCGAGCGAACACGCAATTCGTTCCGCGATACGTCCATTCACCAGCAGCTGGCGGCGCACAGGTGTGGCTCCAGCGACTCCAGCGACTCCAGCGGATCCAGCTGGGTGGCCATCGCCCCATTCCCAGTGCTGCCCTCCCCGTGTCCCACCCGCTTCGGCCACTCCACTGTGGTCGGAGCGACTGACCACTCGTCAGGCCAGAGAGGAGCAGCGACGAGAGTGCCGAGAGCGTGCGAGGACACCCCAGCCAGCGGGCCAGGGGACGAGGTCTCGCTCGCATTGCTTCTCACGGATTCCAGGTGGTCTGCGAGCAGTGGATTGCCCAGCACTGCACCACTCATCAAGCCTCAACGGGGCCATCAGTCGTCCCCCCAAATACTGCATATCCCCCTCCTCTCTCGCTCCAGCCCTTGCTCGCTGCCCGACCTTTTCTTGCTTCCTCTTTGTGACCTCATCACCAGCCATTGTTCACTCCTTGGAACCAACAAGCTGTCTATCAAATATCCCCCATCCCCCCCCAATTCCCTCCCCCTCCAGGCCAACAGTACCCTCCCTCAGAGCAACATCTGTCAGTCTGGTCGTTTGCGCTAAAACCAAGGTTGACTCGCCCCCGATCAACCTTATCTGGCCCTTCTTTCTCCCCTGGGACCGTCTAAGCTGTTGTCCCTTCTTCCCGAAAGTCAGTTCTTAATTGAATCTGGCTTGTACCCTTTAGCCTGCCACCACGGGCTGTGTAATACCTACCTATTTCGTCATTTTCCTCGCAAACTTGCTTCACTGTGCCGTGTTTCAAACGCCAGCCGCTTGATCAGCCTCTTCTCTACCTGTGCGAACCATTAAATGCAATACATCGCCACACCTCGTCTAAATACTTAATAATTCTCTCAACACGGAACCCCCGGTGACCCGAGAGCCCTCGCTGGACGACCGCACCTCTGATCACCATGAGTACCCAACCGGACCCGTACAAGATCTTAGGAGTTTCCAAGGATGCACAGCTTGCCGAGATCCGCTGTGCCCACCGGAAACTGGTGCTGAAATGTCATCCCGACAAGGTTCAGGATCCCAAGCTGAAGGAGGAGAAGCAGAACGAGTTCCAGCAAGTACAGCAAGCCTACGAAACCCTCAGCAACGATAAATTGCGCGAGGATTACGACCGTCAAGCCAGGATCTTTGCTGAGCTCGCGCGCGAGAGGGAAAGAGGCCCACGCACATCTGCTACTCGGGCGCCTTCGTCTACTCGCACGCCAAGACGTGCAGAGACGTCCTACTACGATGTAAATATCAAGACCGCGTCGCCCAGAGCTAATACCTTTGCTGCCAAGGGAAGCCCATACACTATGAGAGATCCACCACGGTCATACGAAGACAACTCATCCGGAGCCCGACTGTATGAAGAGCTCGGCCGCCATGCGAGGAAAACTGCGAGCTACGAGAAAGAACGGCCTTCTCGCAAAGATGAAGAACGGCGCAGACGGAAAGAAGAAGACGACAGGCTCGAGAAAGAGAGGCTCAAAGAGAAAGATGCTAAGAAAGCCGAAAAAGCCGAGAAGCGATTGAAAGAAGAGAGGGAGAAATTAAAGGAACTGGAGAAGGAGAAGGCCAGGAGAGAAAAAGAGGAGAAGAAGAAGGCCGAGAAGGAGCGAGAACTGCGAGAACGAGAACGTGAGAAGCAACGCAAGCGAGACGCAGTTGAGAAAGAGCGCTCAAGACGTCACGCCGTCGCGGCAGAATCTTCATCTGAGGAATCAGATTCTGATGAAGACGATGTCATTTTCGAGCCTCACCCACAAAAGTCGGAAAGACAGAAGTCAAGTAGCAGTCGCCTAGCTGAAGACATCGAACCCCCCGTGGCGGGCGCCGCTCGCGAGAGAAAAATGTCCGGGAACATGGAGGCTGCCGTTCGCTATCTGGCCAGATCTGGTGGCAAGGCCCCTAGTCTAACACGAGCGCAGACTCTTCAAGAAGAATCATTCTCCAAGTATATGGCGCCAGTAGCAGCTCCAACCCCTCCACCTGCTCTGCAATCAGCTTTTGCTCCACCTCCGGTCGCTGAGGTTCCAACAGACACTTCTGATTCAGATGTGGCAAGAAGATCATCAGCCAGAGCCAACCCTCGCAGACCGTCGCATGATACTCCTAAGTCGTCAGGAGGGAAGTCCTCGCACAAGAAGTCATCTTCGCGAGATGACCCTGTCATCGTCAATGGTCCATCTCGCCCTCCCTCGTTTCAAAAATCGCACTCTGAGAGACACCCGCCTCATCGATCAAATACAGAAAGCTTCAACCGCGCAGCACCCATGCCCGTACCGAGTTTTCACCGTGCTGATACGTGGTATGCACACACTGACCGTGAACGGGAACGGGAAAGGGAACGCAACGAGCGAAGCCGCTCTCGGCCTAACAAGTATGCCGATGACACCGAGTCCGAGGACGACCGGGAACGCCGCCATCGACGCAGTACTCGGCGTACCACACACTCTCCTGAGCCGATGCCGACACAATACAAGTATACGGTCGAAGGCGGTAAAGCGACACGTCAGAAATCATACCATGCTCCTCAGGAACCACCGGCTCGATCTTACAAGTCGGC
This sequence comes from Xylariaceae sp. FL1272, assembly GCA_022432385.1. Lineage (NCBI taxonomy): Eukaryota > Fungi > Ascomycota > Sordariomycetes > Xylariales > Xylariaceae > Xylariaceae sp. FL1272. Next base: position 356,695 of record JAJJXC010000029.1, read on the forward strand.
CAAGGGAAACGCCTATATCACACCGAATTCTTCTTCCTCGCGCGCACAGCGAGCATACAAGTCGTATGACAAGTCTTACGCTCGTGATGCGTACGATGATGACCAACCTCAATATTTCAGCAAAGTCAAGTACGCGTCTCAGTTCAGCGAAGGAGACATCAGCTATAGCAAAGTGCCCTACTCGGGTTCCTACCGGTCACAAGACATCTATGCCTCCTAGAGACGAGATAGGTGCATCGTACCTCTACCATCTAATACCTGGCGTCGCCGGGCTTTTTTCACCTCTGTTTTCTCTGGGAATTCTACACGGGCGTTATGCATACCTTGGGGTTCCTTGATACCATTTACACCACAGAATTGCAATGCAGTAACGAATTTACGTCTTCCTATCATGTGGTCAACGACACGATGAACGTGGGCTGAGAGACACTGCCATATTGGGGTCTAACGATTGGTTACATCCTTCTAATGAAGTTGTTCATTCAATTAGAGATTCAGTTTCACTTCAGATCACCGGAGCGCTCCCATCTCGGATTCGGCGAACCCCCCACGGTCCCCGTCACGAAGCTTATGAAGATCAGTTCGCCCTTAGCTCTTTTGAATTGTATCTTCCGATTTCACTCACATTTCACTTTGGGTTTGCGTAAATATCGCGCACTATATGAAATATACAACCACAATTGCATCAATGAAGAGGTATCGGCTTTTCAGAATGATACCGCAGGCATGGACCGTGGGCCACCGCAAGGGGGGAAACCTTCTGATGGTATGGCCGTCTGTTCGTCTCAAGTGTCACTCTACAAGGCGTTTACTATTTGTGGATTATGGGAGGTTCTCTGCAGATTCTTACTCTCGACACCGAGAAGGCGGGGCGGCACACGAGACTCGGCGACGAGAGTAGCGTGCAATATCTAACTTCTGTTCGCTCATTTGATGCCATGATTCGGGGAATAGAGTGGACAGGATCTTGCTGGAATACACCCATGGTCTATCTGATGGCTACCTGTCCAAGTGTTCTAATTCTTAATTGGATCCTGGGTTGGAAAGCCTCACTTCATGAAATGGAGTTTCTGCGTACGTACATACATACATACAAATAGCGCGGCCAGTTTGACCCGCCCCTTGCTTGAATAGCCTGGGCCTTTTGGGTGTTTCGATTATGAATGAATGGAAGTTATCAAATCATCAACCATGCAACATTGCCTTTGGTCCTCGCTGTGAATATGACGATAGGTCTGTCCTGAACACTATCCGAACCGTAGTCCGATGGATTGTGATGTGGCACAACGATAATTGGCAACGTATGATAGGATAGGTACGCCATGTGATCGATATCGACGAACTACGTGGGTTAGGTACATGTAGACCGACAGAAGCTCGGGAAGTCGTGGTCACACTACAAAAATAGAATGTCATCTGCCAGCAACAGACGCACAATGATGTCGACGATAACCCGCCCATTGCAAATCGGATAGAGCATTTCTCGATTCAGAAAACGCATTGCCGTTTTAATGACCTGTGATGACCGGAAACAGAAGTACCACACAGGACGAATCAACAAATGCAACGTGAGCTACGGCACAACCCGCCTTGTCATCTGACATTTATTCCGGCGAGCGCCGGCGCCGGGAGAGACATTGATTGAGAGCAGTATCACGAGCTATTCGGCAGATGAAATTCTGCTCCTTACATACCTACCTAGGTATGCAAGAACGAATGGTGATCTATGAATGAGTTGGATTGTGACTGTTTGCAATGGTATCTCTTCGCAGTAGCAAAATACTAGGGAAATGAAATAAACAGCTAAGAGTATTGGAAACGCTATCCGTCCATGTCCCGTATACAACTCCGATGTCTTTTCCTGGGGTGGTTTATAGTCTCATAGTAGTGGTTCCTTGACCGTCTGCTTTCTGCTTCTGCTCTACTGATACTCTGTATCTCTGTTTCTTTCCAGCTTCTATTTACAACTTCACCAATGCACCGTACGTGTTTAGACTAGGACATAGAGTGAACATATCTGTTGTGTCGTGATTAGCCATCAATTCATAGGTAGTTAGTTACAGGACTGGGAAAATGATTGATGGAACATTGCTGTGATGGTTACTTACCACACTAAGGCCCAGAATCATGCTGCTCCAGAACAACACATTGTTGGCCGTCTTGTGCGCGCGGACCCATTTCATGCGCTGCAGCATCACGATAGGGAGCTGCAGCATCTGGCACACGAATCCGTACCCGCGCAGCTTCTTGGTGATGCACGCCATGACGATCTCGTGGCCGACGGCGGAGATGAAGAAGGTGATGAACGTAGCCATGTTGCGGCCGATGCTCGGCTTCGTCGTCGCGTACACGTGGCGCCGCAGGAACGAGTACACGGGCACGTTCCACTCCCGGCTGAACTCCATCCAGTCGGAGCAGTTCCACCAGTCGCTGTAGAAGTGGCGGTCCGCGAAGCGCGTGATCTCGGCGAACGCGCCCAGCACGTACTCGAAGATGACGAGGAAGACGAGCAGCAGCGTCAGCATGAAGGGGAACAGGAGCCACGATATCGACTCGGCCAGGATGAGCAGCTTCTCGGGCAGCGACGGCACGCTGTCGAGCCGCGCTTGCGACTCCTGCAGCACGGGGAGGATAAACTCCTCCGAGATGATGGTCAGCAGGAAGATGCAGCCGAACGTGGCAATGATTTTGGCGACGAGGTTCGTCCAGTCAATGGATTTAAGTCGTGGGTACTCCAGCTCGTAACACAATGTTGGGCAGAGCAGATAGTCAATATAGTTCCCCCACGTCAAATTGCCCGGGTATGTAACGTTTCCGATGGGGCTCGTTAGTTCGCGGGCGAGATCTTCACGAAGCTGAGACAGACCCTCGCCGTCACTATCGCTGTCGGGGGTCTGTTCGGCGTGGGCTAAGGTGCCCATGGGGTTGTCGACCGTCGGGTACACGTACGCAGGCTCTTTCGATGCGCCACGAGGGCTGTCGAGATCTTGCAAGCGCTTTTGCGTCTCGGAAAGATGGCCGTTGTAGAAGGCATACGAGTGCATCTTCATCAGCAACACCATTGTGTGCAGGACAAGAAACACTTGGGCCGTCCAGGTCCAATTGAGGACGAATGGCACGGCGATCCAGACGGCCAGCCATACAACTTGATATATGCTCTGGAATGCCATTCCGCCTTTATTCCACGTCATGGCTCCTCGACTCTTCCTGAAGACCCGGTGCAGCGGAAAACTGACGGCAGTGCTGGCGACCATCAAGAAGTCGGCAATGGCCAAGTGCCAGAGCTTGATGGTGAACAAGGTCCAGATCTGGATTCGCAAAGGGAATCCAGTTTCCTTGTAGTTACGCAGCATCGTTGTGAAGCCCAGGATGGCCAGGCCAATCCAGAAGAGGTTGAAGAAGCCATGGAAGTCACGATAGTCGGAATGGGGATCGAAGTGGGAGACGCGCGAGGCGAATTCGATCGTCGGGAAGAGACGTCTTCGCTGCTCGGCACGAACCTGCTTTCGTATGCTAGACAAAGCCTTGGTTGAGGCGGGAGCATTCTCGGGGACGGGCGTTGAGCGGCCGCTGAGAGGAGAAGGATAGTGTTAGCAAGGCTGTCTTTACGGGCTATTGTGTCTCCTACGGGTCTAGCAATAATCCGTTCGAGCGTACCTAGTTGCACCCGAGGGCAGGTCTTGGGGTGTCTCGAGCATGCCATTGATAGAGGTGCTGCTGTGTTCCCTAACCAGGTCAGACACCTGAGAATGCTGAGGCTTGCGCGGGCGCGGGCGTAAGACATGGTCGTGGTGGCCGTTGCCATTCAACTGGATATCTGTGGACGACATGTTTCGCGTCTGTGGCGCGCGAGCGCGACTTGGCTTTGATACTACTGCTCGATAAGGGTCTAAATGCAAATGCGGCGGAAAACAAGATTTCAAGCTTGACGCATGGGCGTATGAGACACAGTGGCCAATGGAAAGGACTCGGTTGCGGTGGTTAAAAATAGAGGCGGGACAAGGAAGTATGCAAAGTGTGGCCGACAAGCTTGGCAGCGAGGGCGTGAGGTATGAGGAAACCAAGATTGAGTTGATAGGTGCCTAAGGGCGAAGGTTGTTGTCGACGATGGAAGTAAGGAAGCTTGGTGAAGAGTGGTGATGATGGGCGTTGATGATACCACGATGATGATTGTAGTAGTAAGTTTCCGTATCCCAGCAAAGCTATCTTGGTGGGGGGAGACGGTGCCCTTGGACAGTGGAGAGCTTCGAGGAACAGTCTTAGGTCGAGACAGGGTGGGCATGCAACACATCAATAGTTCAACTCCTCCTCTCATTGCTCCTCCAACTAACTGAGCTAAATATAAGGTAGCCGTCGACGATGGGAGTCGGCAATGGAAGAACAGCGGCAGGCTGTCGCAGGCCAAGCCCATCCCCATCCGAGAGCCAATGACGCCAAAGGGGGAAACCACGCTGTGAATCCTTCCAGTGCCAGACGAGCCAGATTTCCTTTGTTGGTGTTACCAAAAACATGCATCACATTGCAATGATGGAATGCAACTCTACGGGGCCGTTTTTCATTTCGTGGTCGGGCTACTAGGACTTGGAGAGTGGGATGACGATAAGGCGCGGCAACCTGTTGCCTGGCCTCAAACCATCCATCCATTTGCATTCAAGACGTACTGATAAACACAACAATACATGGTGCTCGTCTCGCGGAGGGAAACGAATGCCGACACCCCCTCTCTTGTCGTCTTGGTCAGGCAGCCATGCCTCCCGTCTTCATTTGCCAGAGCAGTTGATATACGGCCAGATATGCGATCGTCGCCATGCGCTGCGATTTCTATGCGCCAGCAGAATGATACAATCACAACCTTTGACGTCATTGAGCTGTACGTCAGCCCAGGGGGGGGTTTCCCAAAGCGGCCGTGGACCCCCGACAACAAAACGCAATGGTACGAAATAAGATGTCCAAATATCAAAACACACGGCCGACAATACGTGGCATTGAAGGTATTGAAACTAGAGTCTTCTGAGAAAAATGCGAAATATGTCCCAGGGTTGCTTAGAAACGAATGACATTACCCTCAATAACTCCTCGTTAAGAGTGACTGTCGAGGTTGGACGTGGGATTCGGGATGACATCCACTTAAGTAAGTGAGCATGCCTCGGCATGGCACTTTGACACCTTGCGTTCAAAATTGAAATGATCACCATGCATCAAGACCCAATAGCCCTGTGCCGTTCCTCAATGTCGCTCTCAATCTGGAAAGCTTATGCCAAATGCATGCGAGCACCAAAGACGAGGAAGCTGCACATTTCGGCTCATTCGGCACTGCAAACCCGTGACAGATCCATCTGACGTCAGGAACATTAACCCCCTATCGAGTTGGTGGTTCTGCGGCTTGCTCCCAAGTCTTCCTTCAGCCATGGGTATTGGCCAAATCGAGTAGGCTTTCGGCATCACGACTAGACTTGACGCCCACGTGGATATGTCTCGTATTGTTTCGGAGAGGCTCACGCTAATAAGAGGGTTGTTTCGAGACACACGAGGTGCAGCATTATATGCCGGCAAGGACATGCCTAAAAGATCAATATCTTTCCATTCGGTTTCTTAACACGGTAGATAGCCAGTCGAGGCAAGTCGACAAATCAATGACACCGTAAAACCGCATCATATCAGGTACCTTCGGACACTACCAAACGACTCAATCTTTTCATTGCATCGATGTGTAGTTGATACTAGGCTTCTATCACACATTTGTTAATCGTTTGGATATATGCACAGCAGAGGCGGTTGAAAGGGTTTGGGCATTAGTATTAAACCTTGAACACTCTGCGGGAAAGTACCTCAATGACCACAAGTTTTGCGATGTTACCTAACTCATGACGTTGAGTCATATACAAATCAGGTAGCTAGATGAGAGGTCTGCCTGCTCAGGTTAGAAGCTACGTGTATCATTGCAAACTTCGGTGGCGTAGGCGTCGATATCTCATCATGATGCTATCGAGAACCACGTTCATGGAGCACGTTGTGTCGCGTGTTTCCTAGATAAATACTAGACAAGGTCACGAATGAGTTGCCATGACATCATGGTAGTTGTACGGGAATTCAAGCGTGCATACACGATTCTATAAGGAGTTATATAACATATTTTCCCTATAACTACAATCGGCAGATTAGTTCTTAATCGTTTCGGTTTTCTATGCTACCATATGCTTAACTGCGAATAACGAGAAGAAGGCATTCTTAGAAGGTCAATATTTCAGGTCAATCATGAATGGTGAGATACATCATCTGCTGTTCAACACATTACTTCGGTTCACCTTAATTCGCTATATGCGAGACTCCTGTGTATTCTAATTCCATCTTGCCCTTCGAGGAAGACTAGAACGATACTACGACGACTCCATCGCGCGATAAGTCGTATCTAGCTATAAGTCCCCTAACAAATATCTTAAGAGCATGCATGTCGACGTTTTAGCACTATTAAGCGCGCGTACGTAATGGCGTAACAGTCAACGTGGTCGATACAAACTCGTTAACACGTACATGTGGGAGGTAATGATGGCGATCTGGGGAATACAACTTCATATGGTGGATACGCTTATGAACAGCAACAAAGCAGAACCAAAAAGAAAAGAAAAGAAAAGAAATAAACGAAGGAAGAGGAAATGGCAAGAGCAAGAAGGTCGTATACCGCAGAGTCGATCTCTCAGCTTCTACACATTGGTAAGATGGAAACCCAGCAGACCAGCTACTACACGCGGTTGCGCGTGTTGCAGCCTATATTTATTACAGACCACGTCTGAGGAGCATACTAAATGTGTTACCAATGCGCTGCTGAGATGGCGAAGTGAGACTGCGGTGCACGTGTTCATCTTTGGTTTGCATCCATACATTCTTCGCAATGAATGTTCATCGCTTTGGGGCCTGCTGTATTGGATGTATTTCCAGGGAAAACGAAAAAGGGTTACCACGCTACGGAGAGCAAAGCAGAAGAATGAAGGTCTGCAAAAAAAAAGTTCCAAAAGGATAATGCCTCGGGTTCGAACCGGTGTTCTCTGCCACTCAGACCTTATCTCACCTCTCCCTGGAAATATTTTTTCTTGGCGCCCACTGTTAGTGCCCCGTTAGTCTTTCGGAAAATAGCGCATACAACACCCATATAAATCTAACCGACTACCCATCGAGACACTAACAACGCCGAAAACTTGGCAAAACTTAACTTCGCCGCTACGAGAATTTAACATCTGCAGCGCCGATAAGGGCCTGTACGGACGAAAGTAACGGCAAAAGGTCTCGGCAACCGCTACGGAATACGTACTCGAACTACGGGCTCGGCGATGCATGCATCGCCGCCCTCACCGTGACTTTGCTTCGCGCAGAGTCGCCGACTCGGGAATAGATACGGCTATTTACTACCACTACCACACGTCTTTTCCGATCGTCGACTGACGCCAAAAGGCAGCAGTAGCACCTATTCAAATTACCGACGAGTTTTCTTTAAAAAGTTTTATCGGCGTGAACACGGGAGGTCCTAAGTAAGAAAAAGTATATTACTTAGTAAACGGCAAAAAGAGCGACGGAAAAAACGGCAATGGTTTAAATCTCCAAATTCGGCGTTTACGCCTTCTAAACGGAAAGAAAGAAACCGCTAAAAATAAACTATACGCCGCTATAATGCTAAAATGTTGGTTTTGCCCAAATTATCTCGCGCCCTTAAAAAAAGGCCCCGATTAGGCCTTAGTTGCAACAATTAAGTTCGATCTCAAAGTCTGGCCTGATATAAAAGCTTAAACAAACAAACAAACAAACAAACAAGACCTTATCTGAAACATAGTCTGACTGCGTTTCAACCTGACTAACTTGACCAACTTTCGTGGCGGCCTCGGTGGTCGCCGGCCCAGCTGGGAACGTCGAAAGGTGGCAGCCATATAGCTACCTATATACTTGACAGCTGCACGTAACTGCCTTCAATGCCCCTACCGCACCTTACCTTCGAATTCAGTAAGTGCCCGTCCCTTTACCCGAACACCCAACAATGACATGCCATTCTGTTCGAACCTGAAAGCATTCTGCTTGTTGCTTCAACAACTCATAGAGAATATTCGGCATGGTTGATAAAATGGTGTCAGAAAGTGAAGTTGCGTAGTCCCCTCGATGACCAACAGCAGCTCCAACATACCTCCCATTTACCTTCGCGCCTATAAGGACTTACCGTACGTTTACATCTCATGCCACCCGAGCTAGACCTAAGGACAATAATCGTTTCATTAAGAAAAGCTCTCAACACCTCCAATCATGTTTCACTTCCTCTGTAGAAAACCTGCTAGATATGAGACAGACCAGCATGACACTCATACATTGCTACTTGCGTTCACATTGACCCCTCATAGTACTCTGAGCCACGAATGCGTATTGAAGATGACAGTAAGAGTCGCAGTCGAAAAGACTGCTATCGTTTGGTGTACAACCAAAACATCCTGTCGGCCTGGTTCTCATACCAAACCGGTATCGTTCTGTGAAACATCAAGCATCCTCGAGCATGTCTCTTTATATGATTATTTACATCGACTTTTGAAGACAACGGTATCGTAGAAATGGCCGGGATCAGCTTTGGGTCTTGTCTCGCGTTTCCAATAGCCATGGACCTTCGATTGGAATCAGTAAAGCTTGTGTATTACGCACGATAATTGGAACTTGCTATACATTACGATTCCAAGGTTGGAGATATGTAGAGGCCTTAGAGACCTAGATCTGCCCAATTTATATGCGAAACCTGATGATGAATATCATCTGTTGGACGCTCATACAAATTGATCATATTACTCTTACTGACCTTACGAATCGCTGCACGGCATCTCCAGAATTCTACAGGTCATTCACTGCATTTCTTTCATTTACTCTCTCAAGACGAGTATTGTACACCATGTCCCCTCATATGGGAGTTTAAGAATACTGGGTTATGCAAGACGCTTTCGGATCGCGGTTTCCTGTCAATGCGAACTTACAGGTGTTCTGTCCTAATAAGCCGAGTACCTAACGATGAGACTTCATGATTGAACTGAGCCGATATTTAAGACACGTACACGACTACACTGGTACACCGACATATCCTGACTAAACATATCTCAGTGATTCAATATGTATCCATCGTTATCCGCATGACCCCAAATCACACTGCTTGCAACAACAAATCGCAGCAACACCGTGTAAAGTATTCCTGTCAGGCACCAAAACAACAAACTCGACACCATCGCATTGCCCAAGTATTCTCTACCACGATTGTCCGCACTAAACAACTTGTAAGTATAGTTCGTCACCATCACCGATCGCACCACATAGTGAAATCACAAATTCCATCTCCCCGCTCGAAATCAGCCCGGGGAAGCCGTCCGGGACTCCAGAAAACGCCTATCACACTCAGCCCTAAAGCGCCATAACCCCAACGGCCGAACCAACCCCTCGGGACCTAACTACATCTATAATTCGGCAACCCTTTAGTCCATTCTCTAGAATGATTCATGATCAAATATCACTTCATCCTCGGTCCCGGTGTCATTCGCAAGATCTGCCAATTGCACCTAGAACCTAATGCGAAAGCACATTCTCCCTCTCGTTCACAGCCAGCGCGAGGCTCGGGAGGTCACCAACTGTTACATCGAGAGATATACATAGCAGGTAATGTAAGAACCGGTGTGAATGATAGCTCATGTCCCAGACGCATACAAATGCAACCCTACCGCATAACATACTCAACCCCATTTCTCATTGGCGAGATTTGATGGGAAGTTGGGGGTGCAAATGCAGTTTCGGCAGAGCCAGCTGCACCACTCACGCAACGACCGACCGTCCATATCCCTATAAAATCCAAACTATACGTTGCAGTGCAGCAGCACAGCTGCCATTTGTTGTTGGAGCTACCGCTATGCAAACACCCTGAAACCCAACAGCCAGCCACCAAAAGCAATCATTGGACCCCGCGACTGCCGGCCGGGTCTGTGCAAATGAGCGCACGTATCAGGGTCGAGGCCTTGGAACGGTCTGGGCAAGCTCTGCATGGCCGTTCCAACGACACCAGTCGAATCGCCGATCGAAACAATCGTTTGTTCGGTGAGGGCGAAAGTGAAGTCTAGAATTAGAACTTTTGTTTCAATATCTCAGGACTGGATCTTATGTCGCTCGCTAGAGCATAATGTTATATGCAACAGTGCTATGACAATACATGATTGCGACAAAATGCTTGAACATGGATGCTCTGTACTGTACACCCCCTTGTCTTCCTTAAAACAGATTTGTTGGCTGCTAGTGCTGCATCCTACTGAGCGAGACAGGGATATCTGCCCATGTCAAAAAAGCGACGCTGCGAGAGCTGTTCTCTACCGAAATGACGGTATGCAAGGCGGTCGCTAATTTGACAGTTTAGAGCCGGTTGCCTTCGGGCAGTATCCTCCATAGCGTTCACGCGGCACCGAGTTCAATACCTGAGCTTGGTAGCTGGCTGTGTGGTATGGCACGCATGCAATCGGGTGCGTATGCTTTCTGCGTGGTAGTCTTTGCACAGCGCCGTGTCGGTTATCATACCCTCAGTGGCTGCAGATGTTGACGCTTTCTCTCAATCTCTCGGCGCGGTTTGGGGGCGCGACGATGCTCATATCAGACTGAGGATGTCACAAAGCTGCCCTTGTAATATTCGCGAGGCGAGGTGCGTTGGATATGCGAGATATCATGTGCAACAACTTGGGCTCAAGTTCTTTCGACAGCGTGATGTACCGAGTTAGATGGTATTCGTGTAATCTTGCAGCGTCTAGGGATTAGTGAGGGCTGGAGCTGGATCTCTAGAGTTTTCAGCGAAGGACCCCTTTGTTCTTTCTTTCCCACTCTTTCGGTATCATTTCAAGTGAGGCTCTCCATCTTGTATGGGTATGATCAGCCATTAATGTGTTGCCTGCCTCTCGATACCACTGCTCCAACAGTTCGAAATCGCCCATGAAATAGCCCATATCCGGATCCCATTTACCTTCTGACAGCTTGACAGCCTGTTCAAGGTACGATACAGAGAGCTGATGTTTCGGGCTGCTGACCTGGTCACCTGGCTGGAAATCGGATCGATAATAGCGTGCAAGCGCAGTGTATCCAATGTACACAAAGAAGTCAACGTTGTACGCAAACTTCTTTGACATTTCGAGGACAGACTCGGCGAGCTCAAACGTCCTGTCGCTTTGCCAATTGCTCTGTGAGCCGATGATGAGAAGCTCGCTGGCATCGGAAATGGCCTGTTCTTCTGGAACCCGAGGCTGTGTTCCCTTGCTTAGACGGTTCCAGTCGCAATGGCTCTGAAGGCGAGAGTACGGTTCCTTTCTATACTGATGAGCCCGTGGGATGAAAACTAGCGGATAGAGACGGGCGACAGTGCCCTCTGGGAGACCTGTATTATGCTCATCAATCAAAAGGAGTTTCTCCGTGCATTCGAACATTAAGTGCCAGTATTCTTCAAAATCGTGAGTACTGACGAACTTGAAGATGCTCTGGAATAGTCGTGCCAATGGACCGTCGGCACGGATAGTCGCAGCGTAGGCGGACAGATATCTCCAGACTTCCTTCACAATGCCCTTATTGTAGGCATCGAGGTGGAACATCAATAAGTGGAGCAGACCATATATCGACGGTTTTGTGACCATCAGATGTAGAGACTTGAATCCTTCCTCACACATGACACCACCTCTCTCGTAGTGTCCTACGTGGAACAACCAGTCTGCGTTAGTGATGTCTGTGATCGCACAACGTAATGCATCGCCACGGTACATAGCTGCAGCAGTGACAAGGGGAAGATCGGGAGGGCAGTATGAGTTCCATGCCAGATCTCGCGCAGTTTGCAATAGGAGTTCTTGCAACGAGAAAGCTCCTCCGGTTTGCATTAGTAGGGGAACCTCCGGTGGTGGAGTAACACATCGTAAATGTTCTGGTAGGTGCTCGGCCAAGCCAGGTTCTGCGAGATCGTATTGAGATATGCCTTTACGCTTCAGGTAGGCATCAATGGCGACCTCGCGACCGTTCCGGTGGAAAGTTGTGCGCTTTCCCAGAGCGTTTCGCTGACGTTGAACTTGAAGCATCTTGACCACTTCGTTCTTGTTGTTATTCTTGCTAAAGCCCCATTTGTCGAATCGCGACTTATACATCCTTACGCTGTTTCGTCTGATCAGGTTACAGTTACCATCGGTGTTAATAGTACGACTTACGTGGCTCTGAACCCCCTTTGGCGCATGATAGCCATGACTTCCTTGAGCGGTCTGTTTTCTTCGAGATATAATCTTCGAATGTCCTCTTTATGCGTCTCCCATACCTGGGAAGTGTGTTGCTGAGAGCGGTACGCTTCACCAGTTTGTGACGAGAACACTGACTGCATCTGGGTGGGTGTCGGGTTGACGGGCTCGAGATCATGGCTCCGGACTGCGATAGGTTCTGGCGACGGGGCGGATGGCGACACGACAGACTGCGGCGAAAGCGTCGCAGGCGGCGTGAGAACCAAGGGCGGTGACATTGGCATGGGACTGCGCTGCATTCTATGGGCCACGACCATTGTCGGGCTAGGCGCGGTGCCTGGTCCATGATATTGATTGGCAACAAAGGTATATTCGTTCATGGCGGCGATTCTTTGGCGTTCTAGCTCGCTTCCCGCGCTGATAACCATCGTTCTGATCTCCCCGGTCCACGGCGCGCGGAATGCCGCGATTTAGTATAGAGTAAAGCGTCACAAAGCGGTAATAGTTTTCACAAGATTATGTACAATGTTGCAGAGATGAAGAGAGTGCAGTGCCGACGTGGAGGTTGCCGTGCGAAGGAACACGGGGGACGAAGAGGTCGACCGTCGAAGGAATGGCACCAGTGTATTAAACAGTATCTACATAGGTAGATGCAAACCAGTACATGTACATTAGGTAAGGTGAATCCAAGCAATAAATCTGGTGAATCTGTATGTATGTACCAGCTTCCAAGGATGGAAATTGGGGCGGACAGGGGCACCTGTGACTGCGGGAACTGTTGTGATTCGTGAATGCGAATCAAAGGGTTCTCGCGAATCCTGGGGCAGAGGGAAATGGGAATGGGCAAAATGGGTCGACTTCTGGGCTTCCTTCGTCTTTGGGTGGTGGGGTGCTCATCAATATTCCACGGCTTGGCGATCAGGATCTTGGGCAGTCCGATGGAAGACTAACGAGACAATGGACAGAGCTGATGGCCGGCAAGGGCCCGAATGTGCATAACGGTCTCGCGGTGCGTCGGTGAGATGTATATGATGGATGCCATCCATTGCTACAAATGGCACCCCAGCCGCTTGCATACTAGGTACTGTTCATGCATTTCGCTATGCCATTTTGCCCTTCCCCTTCGTTCGGGTCAGCCATTGCATCGGAATGCGGAATAAGGCGTCGTGGTGGCCAATTGCGCATAGGCCAAGTCCTCGTTGCGAGGTGTGGAGGATCGCACTGGCGTCCTCTAGCAGGCAAACTTGTGTCTCCTAGTACATAAAGCCTCGTCCCACACCTGCTTCGTACAACAAAGACATCGTGCCTAGAACGCAGCATGTCCAGACAGAGTAGGAGATCTTCGTTATGGGAGGGTGAGGCCGGACTGTTCGCCTCAAGTGGCAAAGCTGATATGTGGTTGCAATAAAGCGCACGCCACTGGCAGCTCGAATGAACAACCCCATGAACACATCGCTCATCTTCTAGCTGCAGAACTGAGATTCTAAACCCGAGCCGCCCGAAATGGTTGCATGGTCGATCAGTGTCCGAGGGCTGAGCAGAGACAAGTCCAATCACAAGCGCTGACAACAATATATATAAGCCTGCTGGCCTGGCACTTTGCAACTATCTACCCAACCCACCTTGCCTGCCGCCATCCCGCCGTCCCGTGCGACTTTTGACGGCAGTTTACGATGCTGTGTATCAACGGACCACGGCTTCTATACCATTATTCAACGTACATAGCGGAGCTGCCCTGACATATCCGTACATTCAGGGTCTTCTGGACAGAAGTCCCTGGCTGCCGCATTCGGATCACGAGTGTGCAGCTGAGCTGGGCTTGTCAGGCCCAAACAATCGCGCAACGGTCTGCCGTACACCATCTGGCTCGTTGAAGAATGCAGGAGGTGCGGGAGAGATCTGTACTAGGATCTTGTGAGTCGTCATTTGTTCGGCATTGATTTACATGCGGTAAGCACAAATTGATATGTACGCTCTCAAAAGGGTCCCCTGTTGCCACGAGGCCATCTCATCAGATCGGCGGATCAGGGACGATGCATTCCAGGAACCCTCGTCCGAATACCCATCCCGGCATGACGTGATGAAAGTGGAGGTGGCAGCAACATGTAACCTGGAAGCTTGGCCATGCCCATACCTCCCTAGCCATCTGTCGGCGACAGTGACATAAGCACGGAATTACAGGTACACAAAATACGCAAACACTCCATCCTGTAAATCGTAATCCCCTACCAGGCACGGGTGTGGCGTTACCCAAACCCCCACAGAAAGCTTCAAGCTTGGATTTGGTTGTTGGGACTACTCGTGGCAATGGAAAACGCCGTTACTCTTGGTGCAAAGCTACGCCGTTCAGTTTGCTAGTGATCGTCTCTTCAGGTCTCTGCGCACTTGGCATGGATTGTACCTCGTGGCATGGGAATTTGGGATGTGACCGTGTGACGGCGTTACGGTAAAGTGAGATCCTCTCACAAGCCTCTATCCGCGTCTGCCTTCAATGATGCTGAGCTTGGACTGTCTCATCGCACCTGGCTTGTATTGTGAGAAAACCGAGATGTTAAAGACTTCAGCTCTGGGTCTCCTCTTTTGAAGCGCCTTCTTTCAGCTTCTTGTCGTCTCTTTTGGAGAGGATGTCATCCACGATCCCCAGCTCTTTGGCCTCGTCTGCCGTGAGATACTTGTCGCGCTCCATCATGTCCTCGATTGCCTTGAGATCATACTTCTCGTGGTCAAATGCCGCGTTCAGGTGTTTTCTATATATCTTGTTGACCTGCTCCCGCGTACGTGCGATTTGTGTTGCGTAGATCAGAATGTCACTAGCCTGGCCTTGTGTACCACCGAGCGGTTGGTGTATCATGATGCTGCTATGCGGCAGTGCAAACCGTTTGCCCTTCTCGCCGCCCGCGAGCAACAACGAGCCCATGGACGCGGCCTGGCCCAAACACACGGTAGACACTGGCGACCGGATGTAACTCATTGTGTCGTAGATGGATAGCCCTGCGGTCACAGAGCCTCCCGGGGAGTGAATGTACATTGTTATCGGTTTCTCGGGATTATCGGACTCGAGCCAGAGGAGCTGGGCGACGATGGAAGCGGAGACAGTGTCGTCTATTGCGCCGTTCAGGCAGACGATGCGCTCCTAAGCACCAATCGAGTCAGCCTCGCAATAATAGAGGGGACAAACAAGATACCGGACTTACCTGTAACAGCTTCGAAAAGATATCATCTGTATCGGATGGATAATCGTTAGCATCCACCCGTTCTGGCTATATTCTAGGAATTAGGACGAACATGTCCGCCAGCCACCAGACTATATCCGAGAGATGTTAGCATGAATCCCCCATTGACTGGGCCGGGGAGTACACAAATACACACAGTGACTTCTGTAATATATGGCAGAGGGATAGCTCCCTGAGGGGGTTGAGGGGGACTCGGTGGGAACTGCGAAAAGCATCTGGCAGTCTGTCTTGTTGATACAGGTAGCTTGCGGGCCAGCAGCCGTAGAGGGCGTTGGCAATTCATGGTCGCGAAGGCCGATGTGGGTGTGTTTCCGGACTCGAATGTTCTTAGAAAGTTGATTGATGGTAATTGTGGTAGTGGACAAGTGCAATTGACGTCGTCAGGTTCATTCACGTGGCATCCAAACCCGCATGATGAACAGAACTCGGAGGAGCTATGGCCATCATGTCCAGCTCCCGCTGCTGTCTTATGCATCTAAGCGGCATCTGGATCTGGACCCTTGTTTCAACCATGACATCAACTTGCGAGTTTTCAATAGCTCAAGTCCAAGTTCACATGTTGCACTGCGCGGCGCATCGCATTTTGTACGATTTCCCTCACTGGTATTTACAATCTGAATGTGTTGACGACAACCCAATGAGGTTATGATATCATGTACTGCGCTGCGGCATAGCAGTGCCCGAAACCGCCTTGCGCCCGGCATCTGGAAGCAATTCACTCGCTCTATCCAGACGAAACCGCGACGTCGGAACAATGCTGCTCCTCAGTTGTCTGAAGAGCCTGTAGGCGACGAGCCTTTCAGCGTTGACTCGGAATCCAAGTCCGTAACAACTGCTGTTGGCGATCTCCCATTGTCCCCCCTGATGGACCCCTCCTATTGGGAAGCCACTGAGAAGCATAAGAGACCCAAATCGAAAGCTCGTACTAGCGGGAAGTCTATAAACTCGGTATCAAGACAGTTCCGAGTCAATCCTTATGGTACCGAAGCATGACCGCATACCAACCGGACCATGTGCTGATGACTTTACGACAGCGTTGGCGCTTGCCACTCCTATACGATACAACACCGCCACCCGTCTTCCGCTTCCCAACTACTTTTTGCAGGACTTCAATCTCATCAACAACCCACAGACTAACGCGCCCTGGTGGGTGCCATATAGCCTTGCCCGAGGTCAGACATTAGACAGTCAAGATGATACTTCGGACGCTGAACTCGACAAAATTGAGGAAGCAATTCTTGCCGATGAGCAAGCCGAGATGGAATCGAACATCGAGCCTACAGAGGTCGACTCCGAATTTAAACAACCAGGCACCGCCGAAGAAATCACCTCGGGAGACGAACAAGCGAAGTTACAGGCGGACATATCTGGCGATGGAGAAGTGAACAGCCCAGTGAACAATAAGACCGATAAGGTACAACCCGGACAGCCGCATCCTGGGCAAATGAGGGGTCCAAAGGCGTATGTTTTGTCCCGCCAAGCGCTCGTTTCTGCCATTGGCAAGAAGAACTCTGGATACGGCAATCTTCAATCCAATCTTTTCGGTCCCTCAGATACGTCGTACAAGAAGTTTGGCTCGAGAGCAGTATGGCGCGAGGACATGGACGACTTCATCATCTCTCACATGCGCCACGGTATCGCCAAAGACCTCGCCTACCTTTCGAAACTCTGCATAGAACAGGAAAGGTATTATATCGTCAAATGCTTCGGCTGGAACGATGTGAAGTTCAAGCGCAGAGGCGCACTGATATGGTTTGGTGACATCGGACCAGAGGACAGCCCCAAGGGCGCCGGGAAGCCACCCTCCCAATTTGCTTCGCATGATATGGATACCGATCCTCCTGCTACTGTCGCGGTACATAATATGCGCTTTCTTCTAGGCGATGACTTGGCGAAGAAAGTCCAAGATGAGTCGCCCGTGCTCAAACATGGCAATCTGTTCATGTTGAATGGTCGTCGTACAAACGATCTTCTATTGAGGTTGTGGAAATTACAAGGTTATTTGTCGCCGCAGGGTTTTGACGACATAATCACGCCTTACCGTGAGTCAACGAAGAACCCACGGTATATAGCTTCTTTCTAGTCAATAATATGAAGCTCCTGGATGGTACTACAAGATATTGCAACCCGGAAGATGCTAAATGTACCCAACCATGGAACTGAATTTCTGGCTGTATCAATTACCAGATCCAAATCTCCCGTTCATTGAAAGTCAGATTCCATGATTCATGTGCAATCAAACACTATGCAATTTCAACGAGACGCCGTCGTTTTCAACAAAGTCCGAGACCTTGGTGAGACTATTGTCTCATGTTACAGTACTCATAGTACACAGGTCTCAACAAGAAACAGTATGTTGACGACAGTCTCCATAAGAATCTTGCAATAGTGGTGTAGGGACAAATTGCTGTTCATCAATGTATCCCGCGCGAATCCAAGTCAATGGGATACCGAGTATCCGCACTCATGCCCCTTCAGCCTCGATTTCAATTCTATGAAATCAATATGAAGTTCAGGTTATAAGTCCATAGATCTTCATGTATGAGGACTATTATATTTCCAATCAAATATGTATTCCCTTATCCCCCTCCGCTGGGTATCCGTCCACGCGAGTTGATCTGTCTTAAGGTTACAGCTATCGACTCTCGTTCAGGATCCGGGGAAAAAAAAAAGAAAAAACTCAGGCGTCAACTGCCGGTTCATTCCCGCTGCATCTCTATTTAGCATGGTAGGTTACATTTGCGGTACCTTTGGACGTGAGCCGTACGCAGCTTGCAGAGCATGAATAGGAAGAACCGGAATAGGATCGGCTGGACGAGGAGCAGGTATCGACGGGTATTGATAGGCCGGAGCCTGTGTCTGTGGAAGTTTGAGTTTCAGAGTCTGTAGAAGTCTGGTGTCCAGAGTCTGAAGATTTGGGGTATGCACTACCGGTTTGAGTTGGATCCTGATCTGGGTGGTGTCATGTAGCCAGGGGGACAAGACATCTTTATGCTCTTGAGGGCGATACCTAAAATGTTGATGAAGCCTGTGATGTGGTTAACGGCGGTTATCGTTGCGAGTTTGCCTTGTCCTACGGAAAGGAGTGTACGGCGCTCAAGTAAAGCCTATCTAGTGTAGTTATAGAAACGAGGCTGCTGGATAGAGGCTCTGTGACAGTGTGAGTGAGTCTATGTATGGTGCGTGGATATATTGCCAAGAAATTATATACCACAGGACCTGATATCTATGAGTAGCTAATTGGATTAGGTTTAAGAAATGATACAATATACATCGTGTGCAGTCTAAGTCGACTAAAAGACCAGAGTCTATTATCAAAGGGTATAGCAACACAAGATTATACCTATAAAACAAGCACTATTACAGCGCTGACAACTTTCTGTTGACATACACCATAAAGTAACCGCGAAACAAGAATAAAGAAACCCATGATATGCTTTTCGCAGGGGGGCATGCCGTACCCAACGTCGGAATGGTAATAAAAGCCCTGCGTTTTTACCAGAGGCAAACTACCGGTGCATCCTCCTCGCTGGATCTCTATGAACTCCAGGAGGTTCCATTATCGGAAGCTTCCGACTAGAGCTGTAAGCTGCTTGCAGTTCTGGAATAGGAGCAGGTCGTGGTGTGCTATGATAAGCTGGGGGGTGTAGCTGTGGGAGCCTTGGTCCAGGACCCGCAGCAGGCCGCGGAGTCTGTATAGGTGGAAGTCGGTTTGAGTCTAGCGGCATATTTCGCTACTTCTGGTAGGTATTGTAGACGTATAGGTACAGTTATTGCTGTCGATGTTTCCGGTGCTTGGGTTTGGCTTGTTGCGGCAAGAAGAATACTCCGAAGCTGATGAAAAGCATTGCTACGGAAATTTTATATAGAACTCTAGGACTAGTGAATATAGGTCCCGCGTAGTACGGAACTACTTTTTGAGAGGACATATTCACAGCCTATGCGCTGCATCTTCTAACCAGAATGTAGTAGGTTGTTAATATGTGAGACCGTCCCGAGGTACAAATCATCGTTTAAGTCGTAAGTTTACCACGATACTGTTATGATATTTGTGTAAAACGATTCCCTGTACTCCATTGCAATGGCTCGCAATTAGAAGACTAACCAAAAATGATTATTGCTAGGTGAAGTTCTGCTCCCAGAGTGTCATGAGAACTACTGTGATTTCCTCGTCATGTGAAAACTACCTTAGCCAGCGTGGTACAATCTATGTTGAAATTAACTGTTGAGTCTCATAGGTAATAACCCAATCATCGTCCTAAATACTCCGGTATATCTGTCCTTTGTATATTCACGACTTAGTAAGGGCTTGAAATTTCTTTCCAGGATTTGAACTGCTTTCCAAAGCTCTTCATGCGTAAGTATCTGAGGAACAGGATGCCACAAATGCTCCAGAGTTACGTTTCCAAAAAATCTGTCCCTTTTTAACCCCAAATAGATGGGAAGGAAATAGCACGCTAGGAATAAACGGTCTTGAAAGTAAAGGTCTATATACAGCTTACTGTATGACTGGGTGCAGAAAACGTTCGGTCGCGAAGACTGTCACATATCCCGAGAACTTAAACAAATACTCCTCCTGTCAACCATATTACATCCATATTATCTTCCTTTATTTATGGCATAGCTACCATTTTAATAATGCTCGCATTGTCCTCGAGACTCTGTACTACTTGACACGCTTGCAGAGAGAACTAAGTATCGTGGCTCACACTTCAACCTCCACAGCAGAATTCATGTCTCGTGTTTCCATGTGCTCTTCATCCATATTCTACCTAGTGGGCTTGCTGCCAAGGAGTTTTAGAATGCATTGTTATTGTTGGTTGTCCTCTGATAAATCTGGAAAGATGCATAAGTCTGTCCCGACGTAAGCATGGCAGACAAAGCTCTGCAAATAGTATCGATTCTGCAGCAAACAGAGTGGGAAAATCTCGATAAGCTCAAGCCCTGGAATTTCATCCAAGTTTAGAGTACATAATAATTAGACAACTCTTTATTTTGTCTGCGCCATGACCCACGCCAACACTTCGACTGAGCGAATTGCTTCTATTGAAATTGAATGCCAACCCCGCAAACTAGGTCAATGTTGAACTCCTTCTACATCCAAGTTCCGGTGTTGTTCACCAGGTCCTCCCATCTCTTACCATATATGTTTCCGAAGATTTCCATATGGACGGTGCATCTAGTCTGGCTTTTGGAAAGTGGAAAATCAGCTCCTGCAGTACATGTATGTAGCTTACCCTGTAGATACATGTACCTAAGGCATTGTACCTAGTAGTTCTCACCTAATAGTACCTACCTATAGGGGGGACCCCCGTTTTTGGGCAAACTGTTGTAAGATACGCCGGGGCGGGTTTAATAGCGCACGCCCCCTATAGTGTTAATAATTTTATATTAGACTATTAATGTAATACTATTATAAAATTTGTAATTTTGATACTAAAATTAAAGAAAAAACCTTATAAACGCGGTTTTTTTTATAAAAAGCATATTAATTTAATACTATAACGCGTTAAAGCTATAATTATAAAAAGTTACGATAGTTTTATTTTTTTTAGCCAAACTTTACGGTAGTATTAACGGTTTATAAAACTAAAAACTTTTATTTTATAATTACGTACGCTAATTTTATTTACGGTATTTTTTTTAATTTAAAATTTACGTAATTACGCTTATAATTAACGATTTTTATATTACGTTAATTTTTATACCTAAATAATAAATAATCCGACTTTCTTCGATTTCCCGATTACGAAAACCTATATTATAAAACGAAATTCCTATTGTCTAAAAACTTAAATATATAACAATTGTGGCTAAACGGTATTAATACGTAAAAAAAATAAAAATTAAATATTTATATTATTTTAATAACGTCGTTAATAAAAATATAACTCGAATTATAATAAAATTATAGTAAAAAGTTAATTATAATAAAATAATAAAGCTAGTTATAAAAAAAACGATTATATTATCCCGATTTTAATTAAATTATTTAAAATATACCGCTTTATTTTTTAAGCATATTATAATACGATAAAAATTTATATCGTAATAATATAGTAGTTTAAGATATTTAATGCTAACATTTTGCTAATATTTTACTAGTACTTTATTAGCACTTTATTAACACTTTATTAAATTTGTAATAATATTAAACGCGAAATTTTATTAAGATTATATTAATGTTTATATTATTTATACGGTTATATTTATTACTATATATTCTATTTTATATAGATTAAATTTAATATATTTGGAATAAATTAATAAGTTTATAATATTTATATTTTAAAACTTATAAAAAATAACGCTAAATTTCGTATGAAAAAATTAAATATATTATAAATAAACGGTATTTCGCTTATATATATTAGCGGTATTCCGACTATTAAAACCTAATCCGTTTTTAAAATTATTTTAAAATTTTTTAAACTTTAATTTATTTTATAATAATTTTTATATATTAAATCGAAAACTATTATAACTTATATTAAAATGTTTTTTATATATATAATTAAATCGAACAGCCGGTTAGTTTAGTAATAAAAACGTTTTTAGCTAAAATTCTTTAAACGGTATTAAATCGAGTTTAATAATATAAAATATTAATATTTAATAATAAACTACGATTTTTTTAATATGCAATTTTTATCGCTTTTTAATATTAAAAATAACAATTAATTAAATTAATATCGATTTTTTAATTTATATAATTAAACTATTTTTAAAATAGTTTTCGTATTAATTTTAATAAAAATATTTATAGTTTAATTATTTTATTTAGATTTTTTAATTAATTCGGTATTTTTAACTAGCTCGATACTTTTAATATTTTTGATATTTTTAATGTTTTAATTTCGTTAATACTTTTAACTCGTTTAATATCCTCGACGCTTTTAACGCTTTCGATTTTTTTAATATTTTTTTAGCTTTAAACGATATTTTAGGTTTTTTAAATTAGATAATACTTTTAATAACGTTATCGTTTTTTTTAACTATAGCTTTTTTAAGTTTTAAATTAAGTAAAACGGTTTTGGTTTTAGTTTTTTTAGCTTTTTTATTTTTAATCCCTTTTTTAATCTTTTTATTTTATTATTATTATTATAATAATCACTTTTTTTAAATATTTTTCTATAGCTTTTTAAACGTATTTAATATTTTAAATTTAGGCATTAATAAACCTTTAAATAAACGTAGTCTAAACTTGCTAGCTGTTTAGCGCATTATTTAAATTTGTATTTCTTGTTATTAGTTTAAACGGTTATGTTTTTTAAATTTAATTCCTATTTAGTTATTTTTTATTTATAAATTTTAACGGTTAATAAGAATTAATAAGAAATTGTCTTTGTTGTTATATATTTTATAAGCAGCAAAATATTCCGTAGCCGTAATTATTTTTTTTAATCTTTATAAAGTTTTTATTCATTGCTTATTTTTTATATTAACTTAATATAATACTAAATTTTTTAAAAGCTAAATTAGTTTTAATTTCGTAAGAACTATTTTTTTATTAAGTCGTTAGTTTTATAGCGTATTTTTTTTTAGCTAGTTTTTTCGGTTTTTTATAGCTTCGGTTAATAATATCGTTAATTTTTTTTTATAGATTTGCCGTTATACGTTTTAAGCACTTTTCTATAATATTATTATTAAGAGCATCGTTTATTTTACGTTTAAATATAATAACTATAAATATTTTAGTAATTAAAATTAATATATAGAAATTTTTAGTTAAAATTAGAAAATTAATTTTAAATCGTTTAATTAAATTAAATATAACTTTTTTTATTTATAGCTAAATTATAAAAAAATAATAGCTTAAACTTAAATAGGCTTTAAAAAAATTATAAAAAAAAATAAAATAAGAACAAACCCGGCGAAATATTTTAAAGATTTATATTTTAATATAAAATAGTATATAAAATTTAAAACTAGTTGTTTAAAAAGACATATAAAAATCTTTTATATATATAAGCAATAAAAATATTTTTTTTTAAAATATCACAGAATAAGTAAATACAAGGTAATAACTAGTATTTTAAAAAATAAGTACAAAAATAAACTTTTATTTATAAAGTAATTATTTAAAATATGCGTTATTTAATTATATCGCCGAGCGTTCGGCAAAACTTCGGCGAATTAATAACGTTAACTAAATAGCTTATTTATTTTAGCCATATTAATTAAAGGCTATAATAACTACGGCATGCTTTTAACCTTTATATTATTCCTTTTTTCTTTAATATAAAGCTTATATATTTATATTATTTATAAATAAAATTAAAATCGTTACTATATATCTGCTAATCGGTTATTATAATATAAACGTAATTACTTAAAATATAGAATAATAGTTAATAATTAAGCTCGTTACCGTAAAAACTCGGTTATTAATAAACACGATAACTATATTTTTTTTATATATAAAGCTTTAAGTTCTTTTCGTAAATTTTTAAATCTTTATACGTTTTAAACGTTTTTTATATTTTTTATTTATCGACCTGCTGTTTTATCGTTAGTATTTTTTTTATTTCGTTTTTTAATTATTATTTTTATATATATATATTTTTTTTTCTATTTAGTTACCGTACTATTATCGTTATTATAAATTTTATTTATTTTATTATAACGTATTTTCTTATTAGTTAAACAGTCGGAAATTATAAAATATCTGATTTTATTATTAATTATATAACGGTTATTATCGAATTTAAGCTTTATTATTTTTAATATATATTTAAATTATATTTTAATCTATATTTACGATATTTAGTTTTTACCGGTTTTTTTATTAATATTATTTACGTTTAATTAGCTTAAAATAAAAAAGCTTTTTATATTGTTAGTTTTTTTTCTTTTTAGTAACCGTTTTTTGACTAATTTATTAAATTTTAAATTATTTTGTTAGCATTACGCAACGTTTTGTTAATTTCTAAATAAACATATTTTATAACGTAGATTTTAATAAGCTTAAAAGTTTAATATAATACGTAATAATTAGTCGGCATATTTACGCCTTTTAAAAAGCTTGCTTTGTTTTTTATAACGTTATCAATAATTTAAAAGCTTAAATTACTGCGTATACCAATGTTTAAAAATTCGGTATTTTTATCGCCGAATCTACGGTATAAAAACATTTAATAACTTTTAATATCGATTTAAAGCTAGTATATAATTTTTATTTTTATTTTTTATATTAAACTAATTTTATAGCGTATATATAATAAAAAAAAAAATTAATACGCCGACTGTCTTTTAATAATTAGCCGATTTTTAGCCGATTTATAATTATTAAATATACGTTTTTAAAAATTTATATATTTATATAAAACGTTTAAATTATAATATAAAAACTTTATTTGTTAACGAAAAGCTTACCGATTAAAAGTCGAAATGTTTTAATAAAAAAGTTATTAAGTTTATATATATAAATATAAAAATTTAGGACAAAAATAAAAAATTTGGCTTTTTTACCGATAGTTTGGCAACTATGCCGTAAGGTTTATCCGTATATATGCCTTACTATATAGCTAAGCGCTGCCGCCTTTTTTTTAGTGCCGACTAATCAGCGGCCGTTTTATAAAAAGAAAAACTAGTTATCCCGTTTAAGCCGCTTATTTTTACCGGCTAACGTAAAGCTAACTTTTAGTAAAAAACGCATCGTTTTTTAAGCGCCGATTAATCGGCTTTTGTTAAAAAAAAAAAAGCCGGCTATTTTATTTAAATTATTTACCTTCGTTAATAAACGTAAAGCTTATTTTACGCTAAAAACGCTTATTAAAATATTTTTTGCCGTTAAAAAGCATAAAGCTTAAACTAAAATTAAGTTTAGTTTATTTTCTGCCGGTTAAACGTTAAAACGTTATTATTATATTTTTAAAATTATTAAATTTAAGCCGGTTATTTTTTTAATTTAAATATTAATACTAATTAATTAATAAATAAAAACTAAAACGTAAAGCTAAATTAAAATAATAAAAAACTTTTTAATAAAAAAAAACAATTTAAAAATAAAAAACAGTTTAAAAATAAAAACTAAAATAATAAAAAATCGTATAAAAATAAAAAACAACTAAAAAATAATAACTTTATTAATAAACTTTAATTAAATTAACTTATTAATATAAATAAGCTATATATATTATTTGTATTTTTGCCGGCTATAAGCCGATAACTCTATATTTTTTCGTGTTTTAAGTTTTTGATTTTTTTTTCTATATAACGTAGCCGAAAAAACGCAGTTTTTTAAACTAAACATATAAATTTAAATCTTACCGTTAACTTTTTCGTTTATTTTTTTTATAATATAAATAATTAATTACTATACGATTATTAATTGTTTTTTGTATTTATAAATTGAATATATTTAAAGTTTTTCTAAATTTTAAAGTTTTAATTTTATTATAGTATAAAAATTAATTAACAATAATAAGCCGTTTTATTTACGTAAAAACTACGTCGTCTTATTTAATATAACGTTTTTTTCCTTTTTTTTATACCGCGTTAATATATAACTTACGTTTTTAAAATAATTAACTAGTTTTTACATATTATATTCTGCTAGCTAGCCTTCTTATTTTATTAAGTATTTTTTTTGGCCTTTGTTTCTCTGATATTTAACGATGTTTTTTATTTCCTATTTTTCTTAGTCCTATAACGTGGTGACCACCTGCTAGCCTTGATTACTACGTCGCTTGCTAAGCCCTATTACTTAGCAGCCTTACCTAGCAACGTAATTATTAGTTACTACTTAAATTGGCTGGTATATTATTATATTTTTCTTTTTTTTACTTTATTGATTTTATAGCTCAAGTAATAATGCTACGGCCTTTTTACTTGTTTACGCTTTTTATTAAGCTTTTTATTACAATTAATAAAATTATTATTATTTTAAGTTTAAAAAGATAGTAAATTTTTATTTCGATAACGATAACGACTTAACGCGTATTATAGCTAATTTATGTAACGATTTTAACGAAGCGTTTAACGAAATTGCTATTTAACGCGTTATTAAAACTAAACGTTAAATATATTTTAATCTGTTTAATTTTAAAAAAGTATATTAATTTATTAAATGCTTTAATTACGATAGCAAATTTTATCGTTAGTTATTAAATAGTTTTTAAAAACTTTTCGATATTAAGATTATTATTAATATTTAAATTTTTAACGACGAATTTACTTTTAACTTTAGCGATATTTTAGCTAGACTCGCCGAGGGAAAGACCCTTTTTATTGTTTTATTTTATAAACACGTTTACAATAGTAAAAAAAAAAACTTAAAAAGTTTCGGTTTCTTTTAGCTTTTATTTAAACTTTATATAAAAATATTGCTGAGCGAATCGACGTTTATGCTATAAAATTAGGCAAAAATATCGAAAATCCTAATGTTTTTTTTTATTTTTTTATTTTAAATAGTAAAGCCGTTTAATTTTATTAAAATAGTACTAGAAACTTAAAACAATTTAAAAAAGCTTTTAAAAAATATTCCGATAAACTGTTTTTTAAATTTAAATTTTATATTTTAATAATTATTACGTATAACGATTTATTAATTAACGCTTAAGCTTATTTAAAAAAAAGCGACCGTAATTTTCGTATTATATATAATTACATTAACGCGTTAAAACTATAGTTAAAATACGTTAAAACAATAAATCGTAAGCTTAAAAACAAAGGCGTTTAAATACATAACGACGACGTTTTTAATATTGCCGAAACCGCTGCTTATAACAAAGCTTATGTTAAACAAATTAAAAAAAAGGACGAAACTATTAAAATATTTAAAAAAAAGCTTATTAGTTTCGTAAATACGTACTTTCGCGATTTTTATTCTATAGCTTAATTTAATTTTGGCAAAACCGTTTATTTATTAAATATTTGTAATTATAGTATTTTTTTTTTGCGCTTTATTTATAAAAGTACTTTTAAAAATCGATTAGAATATACCGATAGCAGTACAAAACTGTTTGTAAAAATCTTTAATTTCTTTATTTTTACCGGTAAAAGTATTAAACTCGGAAAACTCTCTGTTTTTTTTAAATAATAGTATTTATTTATAATGTTTAAGCTACGGGATAATACTAATTGTTTTTTTTTTAAAAGGGCTAAGATTATTTATATCTTTAGTCGAACTAAAAGCAAAATAGCAAAAAATTTATTTTTTTTTTAAACGAAAAAAACGGAAAAGCTTTTTTATTTTTGCCGATGCCGTTATAAAATATTTAAACGATAATTATAAAAATTACAACGCGTATAAAAAAGCCTGCGTTGTTTTTTACGACTTTAAAATATTGCTTAATAACGTATTTATTACTTTTTATATCGAATTTGTTAAACTTGCCGACAAAATAAAAATTAAGTTAAAAAATTATAAACGCGAATTTTACGATAAGTTTTTTTTCGTGCTTTAATACTACTTATATTAATTAATACTATAATTCCGATTTAAAGTTTAACGATTTTTACGATTACGTTAATCGGTACAATTATTAATAGCGTAAAAATTAAGTTTAAACTTAAATTAAATAAAATATTAACCATTAATCGATTTTATATAACAATATATTATTTTACGTTACGATATTAATAGTTAGTTTTATATAATTTTGCTTTTTACTGCTATTATAATAGTTAATTTAACTAAATATTTCGGTATTTTTGTTATAAATATCGCTAAAAATAGTAAGCTTATATATAAAAAAGCCAATTTAAATTAGGCTAAACGTTTAATTGCTATCGGTAAATGTTTTATTTATTATAAATATAAATACGTTAGCCGTAATTATTTTTTATTTTCCGAATTTAAAGCCGTAAATATTAATCGTATTAACGTTATTGTAGCCGTAGTTATAAAAACTAAGTACGTATTTTCGAATATACTTAAAAATATAGAAAAAAAACCTGGTTTAAAGCAAAACTTTATTACTAAGCTATATTTAGTGTTTATATTATTAAATATTTATAAATTTATATTAAATAATTATATATAAATACTGTTTAATTTTTTAAACAATTTACTAAAAAAAATCTATTATTAATAGCTTATATTATAGTTTATAATAAATATTTTTTAATTATAAACGCGTTTATAAATACCGGAGCAAATATATATTTATTAATTAATTCGGCTTTTATAGCTAAAGCTATAAAATATTTAATAATACTAAAACTAATAAGATTTTAATTTTTATAAGTCGTAGGTTATAACGGAAAAGCTATTTAAAAAATCGATATAGTAATTTTTGCTTACTTATAAATTTAAAAACATATTTTAAAGCGCGTTTTTTTTTGGTCCTAAATATAAAGCATAATTTTATTATTAATAAAAAGTTTTTTAATTATTACGATATATTTATTAATTATAAACGTAAAAAGCTAGTTTTTTTACCGAAATAAAAGCCGAAAAAATTATTAACCCGAAATTTTATAATAAACAAAACAAAATATTTATTAAAAAGTCTAAAATATAATAAAAATATAAAGCGGCGTTTATACTTAATAAACGTTAACGATAAAAAACGACGTAATAGATATTATTGTTTATTTTAGCTTTTAAAAACAATAAATGCAATACGAAACAAATTATAAACTTAAGTCCTTTTTTATTACTATATTTTTTTAACATTTTTTTTTATAGCCGAAAATTATTTGCTTTGAAATTTTTTACTATATATTAAAGTAATATAAGCTATTTATATTAAGAATAAAAAACGGTAATACTAAAAAATCGTCGTAACCGATAGTATTTAAATTTTCAATAAAAAACAAGACTAATTTTTTAAAAAAAAGCTAATAATTAATCGTTATAATCGTTTTAAAATAGTCTAAAATGCTATAAAATAATATAAGTTATACAAATTTTATAATATTTATAATATTAATATTTAAATAATTTTTAGCGGAGATTTTTTTTATTCTGCCGAATTTAACAATAAAACGAAGTTTTATTATATAACGCTTATTATTTTAAACGTTATAATTAATAAAAAACGTTTAGCCGCTATATAAAACGCTTTTATTTTAATTATAAAAAAATAAATAAACTTTAAAAATCTTTTTAACTTAATTAAATTAATTAAGCAAATAATGCTTAAATAATATTATAAATATTTTAACGTTTTTAATAAAATTATATTTAACGTTTTATTTAAAAATCGTTTAAGCATTAATTTTAATATTTTTATTAACTACGACTTTTAAAAGTTAAGCTTTATTGCTTTATAAAAAATAACTTTTAAAAAAGCCGAAATAGTTTGTAAATATATTTTTAAAAACTTTTAAAAAAGCTTTATTAAACCGATTAATGTTTTTTAAGCCGCTCCGGTTTTTTTTACCCGGAAAGCAAACGGTAAATTATAATTCTATATTAATTATCGGCTTTTAAATTTAAAAACCTATAAAAACTAGTATTTACTACTTTTAATCGATAAAACTTTTTACCAAATTAATAAAATTAAAACTTTTATAAAAATCGATATCCGATAGGTTTTTTATAAAGTTTATATTAAAAAAAGGGTTAAAGACTTTATTACATTTTGTTATTGTTATAGATTTTTCCGGTATATAATAATGTTTTTTAGCTTTTTTAATAGCTTTTTAAACTTTTAGCGCTATATTAATAATAGTTTTCAAAAATTGCTTAATAATTTTTACATAGTTTACCTAAACGATATTCTAATTTATTCGAATACGATAAAAAATTATAAATAATATATTAAATAAATTTTCGATTATTTTAAAGCTATAAGTTTTTAAGCCGATATTAATAAATACAAATTTTATATTATTAAAACTAAATATTTTAATTTTATTATTAATATAAAAAGTATTAAAGTTAATTTATTAAAAATCGAAGTTATTTATAATTAATAACGTTTTATAAACGTTAATAAAAAAACTATTTTATTTTAAATTAAATCGTTTTTAAAGTTTTATAGTTTTTATTAACGATTTATTATAAAATATAAAACTATTACACGATTTTTAATATAGTTAATATATAACGACTTAATATTAAAGTAGACGGTAGTTTACGAAATTGCTTTCGATATATTCATGGCTTGTTTGTTTTTTGTTTCTTTTTTGCGTTTTTTTTTTTTCGACGGCGATGTTTATATATAGATAGAAACGGACGTTTTAAACGGTATCGCTTTCGGCGTTTTTTTTTAACGGATTTTCGAAACCGATTTTTAACAGTTTATAGCTTTTTTTTCCGAAACGTTTTATAGCGTTAAATTAAATTATAAAATATATAATAAAAAATTATTAACCGTTATTAAAAGGTTAATTATTTAACGCGGTAAATTAATAAGCATTTAAAATTTTTGCTTATTTATAATTATTATAAACTATTTTGTTTTTAAATATTTTATAATAAAGCGTATTTTAAATTTTCGTTAAACTAATTAAGCCGAGTTATTTTTTTATTATAACTTTTACATTATATATTACTTAAGCGTTTAAAACGTAATAATTAATATTTTATTTTGCTTTTTAAACGGTATTAAAAATTAAAAAAAATAATAAAATAAATAACGTACGATAACCTTGTTTTAGCTTTTGTTTATTAACGTTAGCTATTTTTAGCCGATTAATAATAACTTTGTTATTATTTCTTACTTCGATTTTTACGTTAAAGACGGCGTTTTTTACGATAAAAAAGTATATTTTTTCGAAGTTGCGTTTAAACTTTCCGAATTATTAGGTTTTTTGCTTATAGACGCTATATTTTAAGCAAATAAAACGGATTTAAATTTTAACGGATATTAAAAAAAAGCGCGAAAGCATAACGCGGAATAAAATATTAAAAACAGCTTGTTAATATTTAAAAAATAACTAGTAATATTTAAAATTAATTGTTTTAAAATATAAATAATTAACGAAATATATTTCCGGATCTATACCGTATATTTTAGTATTAATAAAACAGTTTAATTAGTTATTAAAAAATATTAATAGTTATTTATATACGCCGAAACCACAAGATTTATTAAGAATTATTTTTATTTTATAATAAAAAATCTAATAAATAAAAAGCTTAGATTTTTAATTTTATTGCTTATACTAAATTAACTATAGTAATATTTAATAATCGATTTTATTAGTTTTTTAAAAAATAAAACTAGTTTTAATACTATTTTTATAATAATTAATCGATTAATAAAAGCTATATGTTCGATTTTATACGATAAATTAGTCACCGGATAATTTATTGTTCGTTTTTATTACGAAAAACTATATCGTTATTTTAAATAGCCCGAAAGTTTTATTAGCAACCGTAGCTTTTAATTTATATCTAACTTTATAAATAAGTTATTATAAATATATAAAACAAAATTAAAGTTTATTATAATAAATTATTATAAAACCGCTAAATAAACTAAAATTATAAACCGGTATTTATAATAACGTTTACGTTTTTTTATAAGTTATTTTTAGAATAATTAATCGAAAGCTTTGTTTATAATAAACGTTATATAAAATTTTTTATTTTATAAATTATTTAAAAGTTTTTTTTTTATAAAAGTTCTTATTAATAAAAAATGTATATAGTATTTAATTAAGAAGCTTATATTAAATTATTTAAAAACCGTTTAATTAAAAAGAGGTTAAATCGAGGAAAAACGTAGGCCTTTATTAACAAAGTTTATAAATATGTAATTATAGCGAAAGCTATAATTATAAAAGCTTAAAAAACTATAGTTTATTAAATAAACCAATATCGATAACCGCCGGATTTTGATATAAACGATTACGTTTATATATTGAAAAAAACAAGCGAAAATACCGATTAACTTTTTAATAAAATAAACTACCTTATAATACGCTATTATTATAAAATTAAAGCTAAAAACTTAATTTGCTTTAATATATTTAAATTGTTATTATTAAATAGTTAATGCAAATAACGTTAGTTTTATGCTAAACGTTTACGTCGTTTTTTTAATAACTTTTTTTTTGGATAAAAACTAAGTTATTTTAACGAAAAAATTGTTAACCTTAATTTAGGGGAAAAAAAATAAAAGGTAGAGAAAATTTAAACCTTTTGTATTCGATATTATAAATTGTTTTATAAAGTATAATAAAAAGGATAAAAATATGACGATAAAAACTAAAAGCTTATTAATTATTTAAAAAATTTCTTAAATTTGTTAAAGACTTATTACGATAATAATCCTAAAAAAATAAGTCTTTTAATACGTTTAAATAATTAATTAAAAGCTGTTAAAAACGATTTATTCGATAATAACTATTTAAATAACGATAAACTAGCTATTTTATATAAAAATCGCCTAATATAATATTAACGTTAACGTAGATCGAACGTTTAACTTTATTAATTAATAATATTTAGATATTTTATAATATTTAAAAGATTTCGTAGGTTTTTTTGCAATCGCGGAAAAAAATCGGGCGTAAAAGGATATAAATACGTGATTACAATATATATATATAATTATAATACTTAAGTTATATAGTTTAGTTAGTTTTTTTTTAATTAGAAATTAAAAACTTTATATTAAAAGGCTTTAATTAGCTATTAAAAGCATTTCTTTATTACTTAGGAATTAACTTATTACTAAATTGACTTATTTTTTACGGAGTTCGATCTCGACTTGTAAACAAGTCTTGATTTTTTTTTTACTAGAGAAGTTATAACGTAGTAACTACTTACTAGCCTTAATTATTACGTCGCTTGCTAAACCTTATTACTTAACAGCCTTACTTAGCAACGTAATTATTAGTCACTATTTAAATTAGCTGGTATACTATTATATTTTTCCTTTTTTCACTTTATTGATTTTATAGCTTAAGTAGTAATACTACGGCTGTTCCACCCGTCTACGCTCTTTACTAAGCCTTTTGTTACAGGTCCTCGGCAAAAAATAAAAATGCAGGCAGCGTAGCCTTAGCTTCCTATTCCTTAAAAAATAAAACTAAAAACATATTGTATTTTTCGCTATATTCCTTTAGCAGCTAAACCTAATAAGCTAACCTACCTACCTTTCGCAAAATAATAACGGGGATATACGTTAGTATAAACAAAACCAGCTTTATAAACCGGTCGATGACTACTAAAACAGCGTTATACGTAACACCGTCGCTTTTTACATAAAAAAATAAGCTAATAACAAAATTTAGGCTAATCTCTTAAAAAAGTTCCCTTAATATTAACAATGACTACAGTTCCCCGTACGGCTTATGCCTCGGGACTTTAACCCTGTTACACGCTGCGCATTCGCCGGTATATTAGCTAACGTTTAGGTCTATGCTTTTCCAATAAAACTTCCGGCGAAATAGGTTCGCCGTCTTATTTTTGCCTATATGCTCTATTTTAAAATTATTATAGTATTAAAAAATAAACTGCTTTTTTAAAGCTTTTTATACAGGAATTACTAATTGTTTGCAAAATATAAAAACTTTCTAATAGTTTATATAGTATTTTTTCCGAATATTAAAACGTTAATAAACAATTGCCGTTAGTTTTATAACGTTTTAATTTTAGCGTTAAAATTTTTTAACGCGTTAGTAAAATTTTTAAAATATAATGTTTTAAAAAGCGGTTTTTTTTTTTTGCGTATTTATTATTGTTTAATTTTTCGTTACGGTTTAATCTAATATAATAAAACCTAATGCAGTATTTAGTTTTTTACGTTTTAAACGCGTTATAGTTATTATTTACGCCGTATATAAACAATATATTTTATATATATAGTTTTTTTTTTAGTTTTTTAAATATTATTAAAACTTGTTTATAAAATTAATAATCGGCGTAAAATCGTTTTATAGCCGGAGTTTTTTACTTAGACTCGGCAATATATTTCCGTAATTAATTTTTCTTAATATATAATCTAGCTTATAAAATAGCTCGTTAATAAAGTTTGCCATATCGGGACGATATTTTATAATAAAGTTAAACTATAATAATCGGTATATTTAATATACGAATTTATTACGAAAATTTTTTACCGATAAATCGACGATTTTTTTAATACTATATAATCTATATATACCGTAAAAGCTTTAATAATACTTTTTAAATACTATTTTAATATTCGTATAATTTTATTATAATAAATAGTTTTTATTGTTTTATAGCTTATTTTATTTTATATTTATTAATTTACGTAATTAATAAACGATAAGCTTTTATTATTTGCTATATAATTAAAACAATATTTTTATTACGGCTTTAATAAACGTATCGGTTTTTATTTATATTTATAATATTAAGTTTTAATATCGTAAAATAGTCGCCGAGTAAAAGCTTATTTTATTATTTAAAAAGCTTATTCCGTTTTTTTTTTTATTAAAAGTTTTTAAACTTTTTATTGCCTTTTAATAAAGCCGTAATAAATGCTATAAATTTTAAATACTTATCGATAAACTTTCGATAAAAATTTATAAAACTTGTAAATATTTAAATATTATATATTAATATCGGTATAAGCTATATTTAAATAGCTTTTATTTTTTTTAAGTTATATATATATTTTTAATATTTATAATAAATTTTAAAAACTCGATAAAACTTTAAAAAATTTATATTTAAACCGTTTATAAAATAAATTATATATTTATAATCGTTTATAAATTAATTAAAAATACTTTTTATATTTTTGTTTTAAATTAAAAAAAATTACAATATTATTTAAATAAACTATATAAATATAGTTTATTAAGCTTTTTAATATTTTATATATATACGTTTAAAAAGTTACTAACGCGTTAATAAAACTAAAAAATATTACCGTATATTTAAAAAGCTATAGCGCGTCCGGAAAGCGGTTTTTTATTAATTGCTTTTTTTAATATATATTCGGTAATATACGTTTTTGAAATCAAATTTCGAAAATATTTTAACGGCGTTTAATTAGTTAATTATTTTTAATATAAAAATAAAAAATATTTATTTTTAACAGTTATTTTATTTAATCCGTAATAATTTATATATAAACGTAACGTCCTGTTTTTTTTAATATAAATAATATAAACGTTTTAGCGTTTATTATAAAATAACGAATACGTTTTAATTTTATATTTTTTTAAAAATATTTTTTAAACATTTTTCGATAAGTTTTTATAATTAAATAAATAAAACTAAAAAAACTTGCTTTTTTTTAACTAATTTTATTATATATTTTGCAATTTCGAATATTAATAGCTTTTTTTGCCGCTGTATTAAAATATACTCGGCAAAATTTAACTAAATAAGCAAATAAATCGATAACGTTATCGCTAAAGTTTTTGTCGTTTATTTTAAAAAATAGTAGTTCGCCGTTTAGCTTTAGTTTAATCGTTTTAATTTTTAACGTATTTGCGACTATTTATAGGCCGATAGCTATTAAGTTTGCGATATAGCCCTATTTGCCGCTTATTAACAAATTTACGAAGTTTTTAAAATTTAGTTTTTTATATTTACTGAAATATTATTTATAAGTTTTAGTATTTAATAATAAGCTTAGCCGGCTTATTTTTAAATATAATAATAAAAGTTTAAACGCTAACTAATTATAATAAATTGCGAAAAATATTTATTTAAATTTTTTAATATATTTTTTTATTATTAATTATTTTTATATTAGTTTTATATATACTGTAATATATAAAAAGCTTATTTATAATATTAAATAAAATCGGTATAAATATAGCATATAATTAAAGCTTTTTATGCGTAAAGTTTTTATAAACTATATTAACGTTAACGTTTATATCGAGGTTAATATTAATAGTAATTACTTAACGTTGGTTTTTTAAATATATTTTAGCTTTAATCTGAAAAAGTTGCTTTATTTTTATTGTTTAAAAAATATTTAAAATAAATTAAACGTTGTTTATTTTATTTTTATTTTTTTTAATAGTTTAAATTTTAAACTATTATCGTTTAATGTTTATACGTTTTAAATTCGATTAGCTTTTTTTAATATGTCGCTTTTTTTATTGTTTATTTTTTTATAAAGTTTAAAACAGTTTTTAAAAATATGCCCCGTTTTTCTGTAGTTATAATATTTACAAAAGTTATATACTTTTTTAAATTTGTTCTAGTCGGCGTTATATCGCCGACTAGGCTTTTTTTTTTCGGGTCGCCTTTATAAATTATTTATTTAAGCTTTTTCTCGACTTTTATCGGACTTTTTATTTTTAGTTTTTTCCGGCGGCAAAAAATCGCGGTTTTTATATATTTTTTTTTCGTTTACGCGTTTTATTTTAAAATTTTACGTGCTTTAAATATATTCGGCTTTATTAACTATTTTTATAAAACTTTTTAATAAAATTCTATTTTAAATTAAAACGTTTTTTAAATTTTTATTTAATTAATATTAATAATAATAAATTAAACGTTATATCGCCGACCTTTTAATCGGGTTATTTTCGGTTTTTTTAATTATTATTAATTTTTAAGTATAAAAGTTTTAAAAAGACTTTTTTTCGTTATATTAACTGTAATATATTTTTTTAAAACAATATAAAATATATAGTTTACTAATTTAAAATCGATATTTAATTTTTATATAAATTTTTAAAAGTTTATTAAAATATATTTTATTATAAAGTTTTAATATTTTAATATATTATAATATATGCGTTAATTATTTATTACGTTTATGTCGGTTTTAATAAAAACTTAATTAATTTAAAAATAGTTTATTCGACCAAGTTTTTAAAAATTGCTTTTTATAATTGCTACTATTTATTTTTCGATTTATTAAAAAGTATTTCTTTCGGTAAGCGTTCGGCAATTATATAACAATATTTTAATATTATTTTAACTACCGGAAAATTTAGCGTAAATCGCTAAAACCGTTTTTATAAAAGCTTATTAACTTTTTATTATATTATAAAATATTTATATAAAGCTTATTTATTTATTATAACGGCGTAAGCGCTTAATATAATAATATTTGCAATATTAGCGTTTATTACGTAAATAAAATACGTTATTATCGGTATTAAAAAATTCGTTTAATAAATTTAATAATAAATTAAAGTTTTTTTTTCGTCGTTTTTTTAATAAATAAGCTATTTTTTTTTATAAAATACTAAAAATGTCCTAATTTTTATTATTATTATAGTCGTTAAAAATACGGCTTTTATTTTTTAATAAATCGTTTTTATAACTAAAGTTAAATAGTCTTTTATAATCGTTATTAAAATTAAAAACAAATATTTTTATCGTGTTTATTAGTTTTTTAACCGTATTTTATTTTGAAAATTTAAGCAAACCGGGTATTAGTTTTTGTTTTAATTATTATTATAATTTTTCCCGATAATTTTTTATTAATAAAACGGCCGAACGTAATTTCCGTTAACTAGCTATTATATTATTTTTAAAATATAAAAATAAAAAAATATTACAAAGTAAATCAATATAAAATAATAACTAATATTCTAAAAAGTAAGTACAGAAATAAATTTCTATTTATAAAATAATTATTTAAAATGTGCGC
Organism: Xylariaceae sp. FL1272; assembly: GCA_022432385.1. NCBI lineage: Eukaryota > Fungi > Ascomycota > Sordariomycetes > Xylariales > Xylariaceae > Xylariaceae sp. FL1272. Next base: position 394,621 of record JAJJXC010000029.1, read on the forward strand.
TATTTGATTATATCGCCGAGCGTTCGGCAGAACTTCGGCGAGTCAGTAGCGTTGACTAAGTAGTTTGCTTACTTTAGCCACACTGGTTAAGGGCCATAATGGCTACGGCATGCCCTCAACCCTCATATAAAAGTGGCAAGTATACGCTAAAATACTGGTAAAACGGTAAAGCTTTTTAGTTTACGTATTTAAATATTAAATAAATTTATATAAATATTAAATAAATAAAAATTCTAAAGTTAACAAATCGTAAAATAAATATTAATGCAATTTTAATAAAGAAAGTACTGTATTTAATAGGTTAACCGAAATTAAATAGTTTTTATTAAAAAATTTGTTTTATAAAACAAATACGCGCTAATACTAAAAACAAGGCGGCATTTATAATGCGGTTATTTTAATTTCGTACTTATTAAAAAAAATATTAAGATCGTAACTAGTAAAATAATGTAACCGCGCGATAGTAAAGATATAAAGTTAAGGTATTATAGGAGTAATATAAAGTTAAGGTTTTGTAAAAATGGTAAAAAATTAAGGTATTATAGAAATAGGAGGAAATTAAAGCAAAAAAAAAGTTACGAAGTAATAAAGCTTCGAAATAAGCAACCATAAATATAACTATTACGAACTAGTAACTTTTTAGATTAATTTTTAATATAACTTCTATTGTTTTATATATTTTAGCTAAATTTAAATTAAAAGTATAAAAAAAAAAAGTATTTGTTTTAACTTTTTAAAACTTTATATTTAGCTTTTTTTACTAAAGGTAATATTATAAACTCTTTATAACGCAGTAATTAATAATATTTTTAATAAAAATTTATTATAGCTTAACTGTTTTATATAATTAATTTTAATTAAAAAAATTGTTTTTAAATGCTTTAATAATTATTTTATAAAAATAAAAAGCTAATATATAAAATGTTTATATATGCAAAAATTTTAAACCGATTTACCGATAAACTATATATATTAAATGTTTTTATTATATATTTAAATAATTTTATCGTAAAAAAAAAATTACCGTTTGTTTATTATAATTATATTCTAAAATAAAGCTTTATATTTAATATAAATAGCAAATAAACTTATTATTTTTAAGTTTTATTACTAATTTTTCGGCTTACGTTATTTTATTAATCGTAAACTACGTTTTTTAATCGTTAAAATGGCTTTAATAAGCTTTAAACACTAAAGTTTTAAATTTTAAGCTTTTAAATAAGCTATAAAACAGCTATTTTATAAAAAATTAATTAAAAAACGTATATAAATTAAATATAAATATAATAATAAATAAAATTTAAATCGTATTTTTGCTATTTCCGATAATTAAAAATACTATAATATATATATTTATTAGTAAGTATTTTTTATAAAAATTAAATATATTAATATTCGAATTTGCTATATTATTACCGCTATATAATAATATAATAATATTAAATCGGCTATAAAAAAATTAAACTATAATCCGTTTAATTTTATAACTTTAAAACTTTTTAATTATTTAGTTTTTTATTTTTTAATTTTTTATTTTTTAATTCTATTTTTTTTTTATATTTATTGTTTTTATTTTTATTAAACTCGTTTAGGTTTTTATACGTATTTTTTAGTATATAAGCCTATTTAGCTACAATATTTTAAAATAATATAAGCTTAAAAAAACGTTTCGTTAAAATTAAGTCCTTATTTTTACTTAATTTTTGTTTAATTTAATTAAAAATACTAAAAAAAAATAGTAAAAACTTTAAATTATTTAGTATTTTTTCGATTCCTTTTTTTAAAGCAGTAAACTTAGGTCTTTTTACTTTTACTTCTATTATTATCGTTTTTAGCCTTTTTTTAAACGCGGATAAAAAGTTTTTATTTTAGATTTTAAAAGCCGTTAAGTTTTTTTTTAGCTTAAAAAAAATAAACAAATTATTTGTTTTAAAAAAAGTAAGTAAATTATTCGTTTTAAAAAAAATAACTAGATTTTTTAACTTGGTTGTTTTTTATTTCGTTTTTTTTTTAACGGCAGCAGCCTGTTTTTTTTTTATCTAATTCTTCGGCTTTAAACTTTTTAAAAATTTTTAATATAAAACCATAATCCTTTTTATCTTCGTTTTTTTTATTAAGCGTTAAAAATAAAAGTAATTTCTTTTTTTTCGTTTTTATAGAAATAGTTTTTATATTTATTTTTAATTTAATAAAAAAACTTATAAATAGTTTTAATATAAATAAATTATCTTTTAACTTAAATATAACTTTTTTTGCTTTTTTTCGTTAAAACTTTTTAGCACGTAAAATATTTAGCAGCTAAAATAACTTTATAATTTTATAAAGCTTTTAATTTAATCCGGCATTTAACTAAAACGTTTTAAATTAATTAAAACAAAATTGCTATTTATTTTATAGTTGTTTTTAAACTATTAAACTCGCATTATATATAGTTTTAAAGTTTTTATACCGTTTAATATATATGTAAATTTCTGTATATATATTTAATAATTATTTGCTATTAATATTATAAAACGTTAAAATAAATAAAAATATTAATAAGTATATTAAACCTAAACTTTTTTATATTTTTTAATCGATTTTTTAAAATTAACTTAATTATTAAGCTATTTTATAATAAAGTAAAATTTTTTAAAATTAAATACTTAAGTAAAAAAGTTTTGGATTTTAGCGTAATCGTTTATAACTTTAAACAAATCGTTTTTAGCTTTATAATTTTCGATATGTTATTATAAATTTATTAGTTAATAATTTGCTATTTTTAAAAATAATAGCTTATTATTAAATAACTTATAAAACGAAACTTTTATAAATTATAATTAATATAAAATCGAGTAATAACTAAGTTTCGAATTTATATATTTTCGCCTTTTATTTTAATAATATTTTTAAAATAATATTTAATATAATCGTTTTATAAATTTTTATTACATATAATAAATAGTACTTTATATATAATTAACTTAAAATTTTTAAATAATAGTTTTAATTCGGCTATCTATTTTTTTTTAGTTTGCGTTATATATTTCTGCCGTTTAGTAATATAAGAAAAATAGTAGCCGCTTACGCGGTTTAACTAATTATAAATATTAATATATAAATTATATTAAACGTTTTATAAATTAAAGCTTATAATTACTTTGTTTAAAAAGTTAGCAAAACTTTCGTTATTTATATTATTATTAAGTTAGTTTTTAATTAATAAACTAAGCTTTTTTTATTAAACGAATATATTATAGTTTTTTTTGTTTACTATAAGCCGTTTAGCGCTTTTTTACGATAATGCTAGATTACGAAGTTTGCCGCCTAATTTTATTAATATAATAATAAAATACGTATAAAGTAATAAAAGCTTGATTAAAAAACTTTATAATAAATAAAGCTATATAATTAAAGCAAATAAAAGAACTATAAATAAAAATAAAAATTTAAACCGATCCGAATAAAAATTAACAAATATAAAGTTTTGGCGAAAACTAAAATTTAATAGGGTAAACGTTAATACTAATTAAACTTAGCAATTTTTCAGATTTTATTAAACGTAACTACTTTTTTTTAACCCGATATCTTATTTTATACATTTAATATTTAATAATATTAAATCAATGCCATAGTTAAAATACCTAATTTATTTATATTTATAAGCTTTTTTTTTAAAATATTATAATAAATACGCTTTTTAACCCACTTTATTTATATAGTTTTTTAAACATACTACTAATGCTTTAATATAATTTATCGCTTTTATAATTACGTTTAATAATTTATAATAACTAAAATACTTTATTTTTTACGTTACGTAATAATTATTGCTAAAATACGACGACGCGTTTACAATTCTTAAAAATTAAATCGCGTTACGTTATTTTTATACTATTTAATGTTTATTTTACAATTTAGTTTAAACGATTTTAAAAAAGCTATCGTTATTAAAAAAACTTTTTTAATTAATATAAACTAATAAATCGAATAAATATTTATAAACGAAATGTTTTTGCTAAAAGCTTAAAACGCGGACACTAAAATGTTAAACGCGTTATTTTTGCCCTTTTTATAACGTAATACCGAAATTTTATTACTTAACGTGTTTGATATAGTATAAAAAATATTTTATTTACCTGTAAACGAAGTAAATAATAATAACAATAATAAAAATAAAAATAAAAGTCCTGCTGTTTTTAATTTTAAAAACAACCTATAAATAATAAAATAAAAAAACTTTAATAATAAAACCTAATAAAAAAACTAAGCCAAAAAATACTTTAGCGGTAAAACTTTATAAAAAATAAAAATAAAAGCTTTTAGCTTTAGTTTAACCGAAATAAAATTTATATTATTTTTAGATAAATATTATATAACCTGAAAATATTAACGGTTATTTATTAAAATTATTAAAACTTTTTTTTTAAATAAATTAAATAACCTTTTGTTTTAAAAAGCGATTTTTATAAAAAAGTTCTATAATTAATTACTTAAATATATAACATATAAAAAACGGTCCGTTTTAATTTAACTAAGCTTTTAAACTATATTTAATTAACTAAAAATTTCGTATAAATAAACTTTAAAAGTTTTATTATATATATGCTTTTTTTATTAATATATAAAAAATATATATATAAAAAATTAAATTATTTAACCTAATACGTTTTAAAGTTTTAATAAACGCAAACTTAAAAAAGTTTATTTAGGTAATATTAAAAGTTTTTAATAAAAATAAACTAAAGGATTATATTTTTTTTTTAATTTTATTCGGTTTAAATATTTAAACTTACAGTATTTTTATAATATTTATAAAGCTTTTTATTTTAGCCGTATTTAATATTTAAGGCTAAATTATACCGGTATTTTTATTAAAGCTTATTTTATCGCATTTATTATATCGGTTTACGAAATAAACTAGCTTTTATATAGATTTAGCCCGAATTTGCTTAGTTTACGAAAAATTATTCGTTTAAACTATCGTAACTTAACGTTATAAAATTAATATTTATTTAAAAAAAAATTTTAGTTTTTTGTAAAAATATTTTTAAACGTTTTAAAAATATTTTAATTAATTATAGCTTTAATTTTAAAGTCGTATTTATTTATATTTTAGCTATAAATAATAATTATATTATATAATTTGTTTAAAATCGCTTTTAATTACAGATTGTTAACTAATTTTATTTTGTTTTAACAAAGTTAACTAACTTTTATAAAGTAAAATATAAGCTTGCTTTAAAATTACAAAACGATTAAATTATATAATTTATTTTTATATCGAATATTTTTTTACCGTAAAAATTTTTTATAAATATTTTTAATCTATATTAAAATATATACCGGTTATTAATAAATATTTATTTATTACTAAAAGTTTTTTTAGATCGTTTTATTAATAAAAAATCAATAATTATACTTTTTACAATTAAACTATTTAAAATGTTTTAAATAAATATGTTTGCCGAATTAGCTTTATTTAAAAAGCTAGCTTATAAAAAAACCGTTATAATTCAGATTATATTAGTTTTTTTATACTTTTTTACTATTTGTTTTTATTTTAATTACTTTTAAATATAAAATTTATTTAAAGTTAAAAATTATAAAAGCATATATTTATATTGTTTATATTTTATTAATCTTAAAAAAAATATAATTTAAATTTTAATACGTTTTAAAAAAGCCGGATTTATTTCGAAATAAAATCCGTTAAAAATATAGTCAAAAATATAAAACTAATAGCAAAAACTAAAAAACTAGCATAGTTTAGTTTAAAACTAAATACTTTAGTCTTAAATTTTGTAGCTTTTTTTGTTTTAAGTTTTAACCTTTTTTATATTTGGCCTATCGACGCCGCTTATTTTAAGTTTATATTTTTTATAAAAAACGTATAAAAAATCTTAATATATAAAATCTTAAACTTTAAATATTTACTTAAATTTATATAAATATTTAATAAATTTTTAATATTGTTTAGATTTTATAAAATATAGTCGCTTATAACGTATATAGCATTTTAATAAATATAAAAAGCTTTAAAAGTTCTAATTTTTATTTTTGTTTTTTTATAATATTAGTTAAAGTTTACGTATATTTATTTACTTTTTTTAAAGCTTTAAAATGTAAAAGTAATATAAATTAAAAATAGCTTTTTGTTTTTGCTAACTTTAAAAACGGGTATTTCTATAAATAACTATTTTTAATAAACTTTTTATTTATTCGATAATATAAATATATTTTAAAAAACTTTTTGTTTAAATTTTTTTAAAAAAAAATAAAATAATATGTTTATTATAAAAATTATTATTTTATTATATTAAAATATAACTAGATTAAATTTTTTTATATTTAAGCAGCATTTATTATAGTTTATTAAAGTATTATTTATAAACGTAATATATTATAGCAGACTTTTTTTTTAGTTAATTTTTTATATTATAAATTATTTAACAATAGTAAACAAACGTAAACGTAGGCCTAAACTTTTTAAACAAAATTAAAAAATTAAAGCTATAAATAACGATATTAAAAAAATAAAGCAAATTAGTTTATTAAAATATTTTAAACTTTTTTAAAATCGTATATTAATATTAATATTTTTATTAAACGATAAAACGCCTTAATATATTTATTATAAAAAAGTTTATATAATATATATTAAAAGCTATATTTATAAGAAATTGCTAAGTAATTTAAAGCATACTATTAGGTTAATATTTTATTAAAAAAGAACTAATATAAATTCGTACCTTTAAGGTTATTAATTAATTACGTTGTTTATATTAAAATAAGGTATATAAAATAAAAATATTTACAACAAATTATCGGCTTGTTTCTAAAATATTAATATAACGGGTAAATATAAAAAAAAATATGAAGTTCGTTTTTACAGGTTTATTTAAGCTATTTTTCTCGGCGGTTTACGAATATTTCTAATTAATAACTTAAGCTTGCTTTATTTTCGTTCGAAATATAAAACTTTTTAAAAATTTTAATAATAACGACGATAAAAAAGCTAATAATAGTTTACGCCGTTAAATCTATAAAAAAAAATTTTATATCGGGTTATTAATAGTTATTTTTTTTAAGTATAAAAAAATTATCGCACGTTTAGATCTCTTTTTTAATATCGATAAATTAAAAAAAGTATTTTAAAAATATATGTTTATTAAGCTTTTAAAATAAACGTATAATCTCGACTATAATAAAATAAATATAGTAAACTTTAATAAATATAAATTACGATAGTTAATAAATTTAGTTTTAAATTTTTATAAATAACGTTTGTTTTAATTTAATAATTTATAATAGTTTTAATATAATATTTAAGCTAAAAATACGTACCGAATATATATTAAAGTTAAATATTTTATTTAAGTTTCGTTTATAATATAAGCCGTTTAAATAAATAGTATTTTTATATATTGTTTTAATATATATAATCGAGTTTTTTTGTTATTACGTTATTATAATTATTAAACGATTAATTTTATAATAATATTTTAAATTGTTTTTTTAATTAAATAATATAAAATAAGTTTTTAAATTATAAAGTATATTTTTTAAAAACTATTAGTTTATTCAATAAATTAGCGGTAATTATATATTTATACCGTATAATTTATTTATATTTTAATTAAACGCTTAAACCGAAGTTTTTTTTTATTTTTTAGCTTTTTAAAAAATTTATATAGTGTAACAATAGGCTTAGCAGACGAAGCGTACAGGTAGAAAAGCCGTAGTATTACTACTTAAGCTATGAAATCAACAAGGTAAAAAAGGGAAAAATATAATAGTACGTTAGCTAACTTAAATAGTAGCTAATAATTAGGTTGCTAAATAGTATTAAGTAAAGGCTACTAAGTAATAAGGCTTAGCAAGCAACGTAGTAATTAAAGCTATTAAATAGTTATTACGTTATAACCCCTTTAGTAAAAAAATAATAACTTGTTTACAAGTTAGGATCGAACCTCGTAGAAAATAAGTCGCGGTAATAATAAATTAATTCTTAAGTAATAAAAAAATGCTTTCGGTAGCTAATCAAAATTTCTTAATATAAGGTCCTTAATTCCTAATCGAAAGAAAAACTAATTGCGTTATATAACCCAAATGTTATAGTTATAAAAATATGTTATAATAACGTATTTATGCTTAGTTGTACCTAAGGTTTTCCCGTAGCACGGAAAATCGATTAATACGTTTAAATATAGCCTAGTATTCTACTAGTATTTAATATTAAAATTAGTTATTCGATTTTTATTATCGTTAATATCGTATTAGGCGATTTTTATGCAATATTGTAAGTTTGTTGTCGTTTAAATAGTTATTATTAAAAAAATCGTTTTTTATAGCTTTAAACTAATCGTTTGAGCATAAAAAAAGTTTTGTTTTATTAAAATTATTATCGTAATAAGCTTTTAATAAAATTAAAAAGTTTTTTAAATAATTAATAAGTTTTTAGTTTTTATTATTATATTTTTATTTTTTTTATTACATTTTATAATATAACTTATAATATCGGATGTAAAAAACGTAAATTTGTTCTATTTCTTATTTTTTTTCGCTTAAACTAAAGTTAACAATTTTTTTATTTAAATAATTAAGCTTTTATTTCGGAAAAAAGTCGTTAAAAAAACGACAGAAACGCTTAACGTAAAACTAGCGTTAATTACGTTAACTATTTAAAAAAAATAATTTAAAAATATTAAAACGCGTTAAATTTTCGGTTTTAATTTTATAATAATAACGTATTATAAAATAGTTTATTTTGTTAAACGGTTTATCGGTATTTTTACCCGTTTTTTTAAATATATAAACGTAGTCGTCGATACTAAAGTTTAATAGTCGTCGGTATCGGTTTATTTAATAAATTATGTTTTTTTAAGCCTTAGTAATTATTATTTTTGCTATAATAATATATTTATAAGCTTTATTAATAAAAGCTTATACTTTTTTTTTATTTAGCTTTTTTTTATCGAACGATTTTAAATAATTTAATATACGCTTTTTAATCGAATATTATACGTATTTTCCGGCTTATAAAGACTTTTATCGAAAAAAAGCCTTCGAGCGATTTATATAACAAACAGTTTTATATAGCGTTTATTATAAACAAAATTTTTAATTAATTGTTTTAAAAATAATTTACGAAAAAACGTAAACGTTATTATAACTATCGGTTTAAAATTTTAGCTTAACCAGTAGTTTTCTAATATTTTACTATAATAAATCCTAATTTTATTTTATATATCTATAATAATTTATTTATAAAATTAAAAATAAATTAAGGACTATAATTGTTAATAAAACTTTTAGGCTATTTAAAATATCGATATAATTTTTCGTAATATAAATAAATAGTAAACTAATTAGTAACTAATTTGTTATATAAAATAAAACAAATAGTTTTTGTTAATCGGTCGATTATTATAAAAATAGTATTAAAACTAGTTTTATTTTTTAAAAAACTAATAAAATTAATTACTAAATATTACTATAATTAGTTAAGTATAAGTAATAAAGTTAAAAATCTAGGCTTTTTATTTATCGGATTTTTTATTACGAAATAAAAACAGTTTTTAATAAATTTTATAGTTTTAATATATATTAATAATTATTAATATCTTTTAATAACTAATTAAACTGTTTTATTAATACTGGGATATATAATATAAACCTGAAAATATATTTTATTAATAACTTACGTTTTAAGGCAATTAGTTTTAAATATAACTAGTCGTTTTTTAAATATTAATAAACTATTTTTAACATTTTATTCTGTGTTATATTTTTGTGTTTTTTTCTAATATTTATCGAAACTTAAATTTGTTTTATTAGTTTGTAAAATAGCGTTTATAAATAAAAAACCTAATAATTTTAGAGGTTTAAATATAATTTCGAAAAAATATACGGCTTTACTATACCAAACGCCGTTTTCGGCGTAAAAGTTAATAAAAAAAAATAATAACGAAATTATTATTTGTTAATTAAAAATAGTCGGCGTCAGTAAATAAAAACTAGAACAAAGCTATTATATATTATTTGTTACGGCCGTTTTTTTTAGCTTTTAATACTATCTAAAAAACAAGAAAAAATATCGGCTATTATATTTTATATTTTTAATCGGTACGTAATGCAGAAATTATAATAAAAAAACAATTTAGTTTAATTAGCTTAATAAAAATTAAAACTCGTTTTATTATAAAATATTTAAGCGTTAAATAATTTATAATTACTATAAATAGTTAAAAGTTTTATATATTTATTAATTTAGCGCACTATGTAATAAGACTTTTAATAATAGCAAATAATTTTTTATTATAAATACTGTAATTAAATTCTATACCGTAAAACGTTTTAAAAAAAAAACGCTATAAATTATTAGAGGTCCGTTTTAAAGTTTTTTTACGAAAAAACTTCCGAAGCAATACCGTTTAATACATTTGTTTTTATTTACGTATATACGTCGCTGTTAAAAAAAAATAACGTAAAAAAAAAACAAAAAATAAATAAACGATTAACGTATTAAACGCCGTTTAACAAAACGGTATTTATTTTAATATTAAATCGTTACGTATTAACTGTATTAAAAATCGCGCGATAACGCCGTATTATATAATAAAACGTTTATAAAAACCGTAAAATCCTAAAAATAATCGAACTTATAATAAAATAGCTTTATTATTACTATTTATAAAACGTTATTAATTATAAACGATTTTAACTTTTAACGAATCGATTTTAATTTTTAAATATTAATAATAAAGCTAAAATATTTAGTTTTTATAATATAAAATTCGTATTTATTAATATTAGTTTAAAAGCTTATAGTACGTAAACGGTTTAGGATTTGTTTAATATATTTTTTATACTTTTTGCTATATCCAAATAAATAAAAATATTGTTTAAGTAAGCAATATAAAAAACGTTAAGTAGTTTTTAAAAACTATTATTAATATAGCGTTAAAAGTTCGAAAAACTGTTTAAAAGTCCAAAAAGTATTACTATATATTAAAAAAATCTGTAACGATAATAAAATGCTATAAAGTTTTTAACGCTTTTTTTAATACGGACTTTATAAAAAGCTTGCTAAATATTAATTTTTATAAAAATTTTGGCTTTTTTAATCCGATAAAAAGTTTTATTAATTAATAGTAATAAGTATTAGTTTTTATAAGTTTTCGAATTTAAAAATTTATAATTAATATAAAACTATAATTTACTATTTGTTTTTTGGGCAAAAAGGATTAAAACGGCTTAAAAAACGTTAATTAGTTTGATAAAGCTTTTTTTTAAGTTTTAAAAATATATTTACGTACTGTCTTAGCTTTTTTAAAAGTTATTTTACGTAAGGCAGTAAAGTTTAGCTTTTATAAATCGTAAATAATAAAAATATTAAAATTAATACTTAAGCAATTTTTAAAAAAAGCATTAAAAACTATTTTATTAAAAACGTTTAAATAATTATAGTATTACTTAAATATTATTTATTTAATTAATTTAACTAAATTAAAAAGGTTTTTAAAGTTTATTTATTTTTTTACGGTTAAAATAAAAGTTTTTTATATAACGGTAAAACGTTTTTTTATTAATTATAACGTTTAAAGCCGTAAGCGTTATATATAAAACTTTGTTTTATTATCAAATTCGGTAAAATAAATAAAGTTTTTGCTAAAAATTATTTAAATATTAATACTATAAACATTATAAAGTTTATATAATTTATATTATTTTATAGCGTTTTAGACTATTTTAAAATAACCGCGTTAATTAATGTTAATTTTTTTTAAGAAAACTTGTTTTATTTTTTTAATAAAAGTCCCGATATTTTCGACTGTAACGATTTTTTATCGTTAAAGTTTTTTATATAAGGCATAAACGGCTTAAATTATTTTAAAGCATAAAATAAAATTTCGAAATAAACGGCTTTTACTTTTATAACTAAGGAATGTTTTTAATTTAAAAATATCGATAAAAATAGATTCGAGCTTTATAATTTGTTTACGTACTATATTTATCGTTTTAAAAAATAAGGTACGTAATAACGTTCGTTACGCCGTTTTTTATCGTTAACGCTTATTAAATATAAACGTCGTTTAACGTTTACGTTATATTTTAAGTTATATAATAAATATTTTGTTTTATTTATTATAAAGTTTTAAATTAGTAAATTTTTTAGTTTTTATTTTAAAAAAAACAAGCTTTTTACGTTTATAATTAACGGATATATTATAATAATCGAAAAATTTTTTATTAATAATAAAATCGTATTTTATATTTAGGACTAAAAAAAAAACGCGTTATAAAACGTGTTTTTAAATATATAAGTATGCAAAAATAACTATATTTATTTTTTAATTAGCTTTTTTATTATAGCTTGCTATTTTATAAGTTAAAATCCTATTAATTTCGGCGTTATTAAATATTTTACAGCTTTAGCCGCTAAAGTTAAATCGATTAATAAATATATATTTGCTTTAATATTTATAAATGCGTTCGTTATTAAAAAATATTTATTATAAACTATAATATAGGCTATTAATAATAAATTTTTTTTTTAATAAATCGTTTAAAAAATTAAATAATATTTACGTATAGTTATTTAATATAGACTTATAAACATTCGATAATATAAATACTAAATATAGCTTAGTAATAAAGTTTATTTTAAGCCAGGTTTTTTTTTACGTTTTCGAACGTAGTAAAAAATATATATTTAGTTTTTATAGCTGTAGCTATAATAACGTTAATACGACTAACGTTTACGGCCTTAAATTTAAAAAAAAAGATAATTACGGCTAATATACTTATATTTATAGCAAATAAAACACTTATTAGCAACGATTAAACGTTTTATTTAGTTTAAATTAAATTTTTTATATATAAGCTTGCCGTTTTTTATAATATTTATAATAAAAATACCGAAATATTCGATTAAACTAATAATAATTAAAGCGGTAAAAAATAAGGCTACGTAAGGTTAACTAATAAACGTTATAACGTAAAATAAAACGTTATTATATAAAATTAATAGGTAGCCGGTATTTTGTTTAGTTTAAATTTAAACCTAATTTTTACGTTATTAATAGTTATATTAATTAATATAGTTATAAAAATCGTTAAACTTTATATCGGTATTATAATATTAATTAATATAAATAATATTAAAACGTAAAAAAAATTTTTTATATAATTTACGTTTATAGTTTTTTTATTTAATTTTTATTTTGTTAACAAGTTTAATAAATTTAATATAAAAAGTAATAAATACGTTATTTAGTAATATTTTAAGATTATAAAAAATAACGTAAGCTTTTTTATAAACGTTATAATTTTTATAATTATTGTTTAAATATTTTATAACAATATCGGCTAAAATAAAAAAAGTTTTTCCGTTTTTTTTATTTAAGAAAAAAAATAAGTTTTTTATAGTTTTATTTTTTAGTTTAGCTTAGGATATAAGTAATTTTAGCGCTTTTAAAAAAGAAGCGATCGGCGTTATCCCGTAATTTAGAAATTATAAAAAAATGCTACTGTTTAAAAAAACCGAGGGTTTTTTTGGTTTAAAAGCTTTACTAGTAAAAACAAAAAGATCGGGGATTTTCGCAAACAATTTTATGCCGTTATTAATATATTTAGAGCGTTTTTCCGAAAATGCTTTTGCGGGTAAGGGGAAAAAGAAAAAAACTATAGTTTTAAATATTAAATAAACGTATTATTTTACCGGAACTAGGTTAAAAAGTAGTAATAAAACAAAAAGTCGTGCTTATAAAGCTGATTAGCTTTTTTTTTAAATATTTTAATAGTTTTATCTTTTTTTTTAATCTGTTTAAAGTAAGCTTCGTTATAGGCAGTAACCTCGGTAATAATAAAAACGTTATTATTATTAATTATTTAAACGCTTTTATTTTTAAATTTACGATTTACCGTTTTAATATATTTTAACTATAAGCTTAACGCGTTAATTTAATTATATATAATATAAAAATTACGGTCGTTTTTTTTTAAACAAACTTAAGCGTTAATTAATAAATCGTTATATATAATAATTATTAAAATACGAAGTTTAAATTTAAAAAACAGTTTATCGGAGTGTTTTTTAAAGCTTTTTTAAATTGTTTTAAATTTATAATACTATTTTAATAAAGCTAAACGGCTTTACTATTTAAAATAAAAAAATAAAAAAAGGCATTAAAGCTTTTAACGCTTTTATCTAATTTTACGGCGTAAACATTAATACGTTTAGCGATGTTTTCGTATAAGGTTTCGATAAAAGCTAAAAAAAATTAAAACTTATCAAGTTCTTTTTTGTCGTTATAAATATATTTACAGAATAAAACAATAAAAAAGGTTTTTTTTTTTTAACGAGTCTAGCTAGGACACTATTTAAAATTAAAAATAAGCTTATTATTAAAAGTTTAAATAGTATTAATAATAGTTTTAACGTTAAAAAGCTTTTAAAAACTATTTAATAATTAACGACAAAATTTGCTGTCGTAGTTAGGACGTTTAATAAAATTATATACTTTTTTTAAAATTGGGTAGGTTAAAATGTATTTAGCGTTTTGCTTTAACGACGCAACGGATAGCCGCTTCATTAGTCGCGTCGTTAAGGTCGTTACGTAGGTTAGCTATTGTTACGCGTTAGGTCAAAATCGTTATTAGTATAGTATAAAAAGTTACCGTTTTTTTAGATTTAAAGTGATAACTTTATTAATTATAATAATAAGCTTAGTAAACAAAGCGTATAAGTAAAAAGCCGTAGTATTATTACTTAAGCTATAAAATTAATAAGGTAAAAAAGGGAAAAATATAATGGTACGCCAGCTAATTTAGGTAGTAGCTAATAATTGGGTTGCCAAGTAGTGTCAAGTAGGGGCTGCCAAGTGGTAAGGCTTGGCAAACAACGTGGTAATTAGGGCTACCAGGTGGTCACCACGTCATATATAGTTTATTTATAATTATAGTAATTAAACAAACTTAATAACAGTTAGTTTTGTAAAAACAATAAATTTTTACTATTTAATACTTATTTTTTATTACGAGTTTTAAATAGCTAAAACAATTATATAAAACTTTTAAAATAAAAAAAAACTAATATTTATTAATAATTAAACGTTATATCGTAAAAAAAGTTATAAAATGTTTTCAATATATAAAATAAAAAAATTTTATTATTAAATATTATTTATATTTATTATAATTATATATTTAAACTAGTTTTATATAAAACAAATATATTATATATTAAATTTGCGTTAATATTACAGTAAACCGTTAGCTTAATTTATATATATTATTTAGCCGTTTATTATATTTATTAGTATTTAAAATAGTTAGCTTTAATTAAAATTTAATTTTAAAAAAGTTTGTTTTAAAATTCGGCTTTTTTTATTAAATTTATAAAACTGTCTTATTAATATAATTAAAATTTTCTCCGTTTTATTACTAAATTATTTACAGTTTATTATAAAATTAAAACCAGATTTTTATTTATATTAACTGTTTAAATAATAGTTTTTAATATATTTATAAATAGTAATAATTAAAAATGCGTTAATAATAAAATATAAGCAAATAAAACGTATAATTAAACGTAGTTGCTATTATAAATTATATTTAAAGTTTGAATTTATAAACTTGTTTTTATAATAAAATTTTTTTAAGTTTATTTTATTTTTTAGCTTTTTTTTTTTTTTTAAAAATTAATTGTTTTTTAAATATTATTTAATTTTTTTTTAGGCTTTATTTAAATTATTTTTAGCTTATTATTATTTATTATTTTGTTTTTATAAATTAAACGCAGTTTATTATTTAGTTTTTCCGATATTATTATTATTTTTTTTATTTTTAATTCTATATATTATACTATATTTTTGCTATTTTATATTTTTGATTTTTGATTTTTTTTATAAGTTTGTTATATTATTTTTCGCGTTTTATTTATTTAATAAAATTAATATTACTTTATTTTTTAATATATCGTATTTAATTTGTTTTAATATTTTTAAAGCTAAAAAAATAAATATTGCTTTATTTTTTTTTTTATTACGATCGACTTATATTACCTCGTTTTTATTAAATATAAATTCTATATTTTTAAACTTAAAACTATTTTAACTATTTTAAAATAAATTTTTATTACTTTTTTATATATTTAATTAATTTAGTTTAACGTTTTCCGGTATAAATTTATTAACAACTTACGCGTTTTAAGCTTTTAGTTTTTTTTATTAAAAATATAGTTTTTTGTTTTATAAGTTTTAAATTTTTTTAGACTTTAAATATTATATCTAGTTTTAAGCAATCGAAAGTTCTTTTTTTAAATTACTTTACTATGCTAATTATAAGTTGTTTAAATATATTATTTTTTTAAGTTTATTACAATAAGTAAACAATTGTTTATAGTTTTTTATTTTAGTTAATACTTTAAATTAATTTTTTTTTAAAATATGTTTTATTATTTTATTATTTTATTGTTTATATTTTTTCTATTTTTTTATTATATTAATAATATAACTAAAAGCATTTAAAATTTATTAGCTTTTAAAAACGAATAAACTTTGGCGAAATTTTATTTATATACTAAGTATATATAGCTTTTTACTGTAATTATAATAACGTAAAATTTGGCTTATTATTTTATTAATTTTTTTTCGATATAAGTTTTTCGAATTTTGTTTATTATTTCTTTAAATTTAAAATATTTTTGTTTAAATTAATTTGTTTATTCGAAAATATTAACTAATATATATTTTTTTTAATAAATTTATTACTGTTTTTGTTGGTTTATGGATATGTGGCTGCCACCTGCGGCAGTTGGCTGTAGCCAACTGACGTAAAGTAGTAGCCCTAGTAGCCTGGTGGCCTAACGGATTCAATGCCCGGCAACCCACGCCAGGATTGGTACCTCAGGCACCAGCAAAGCTGTAGTATATAACTACGTAACACAGCCGTCTATAGCTCTACTTTTAAAAGAGAATAAGAACTTATACCAAAACACCAAAACCCTTACGTACGTAACACTGACTCTAACACTGATATTAGTACTAGTTCTCCAGCATAAATCAGCTAAGGTATTACACTTAGTTACAACTGACACACACTTAGCGCACTTATTTGCGCACCTTTTACGCGACCTCACCGTCGCCGCAAACGCACTATAATTACAAAAGCACACCCTGCAGCCAGCCGATAAACCTTTGTTAGCACCTAGTAGCGACCTCACCAAAATTAGCACCAATACTAATAACAACAGCAACAACAGCGCGTTAAAACTATTTTTAAGCTTTACGCAACGCTATTAACGCGGTTATTACTATTATAAAAAATACCTAATAACACTTGTCCCTTTATTTTACAGCAGCCTTTATTAGCGCCTAAAATCACCCCTTATTTTACAGCAGCATTTTTAACGCTATTAATTACCCCTTAGCACTTTTCCGCCTTTACGGCAGCTTCACAAACGCCGTCACCTTTACTAAATATTAGTCCAAACGTTACTTTTACTAAACATTACCTTAAACGTCTCGATCTCTCAATAAACGTTACTACTAAACGTCAACAGTCGGCAAAGTCTTGTCACTACGTAAAAAACTACTAAAAAAACTATCAAAACCGTCACTTTAAACGGCTATAGCATTTCTAAACAAACTTTACTAAACGCCAACAGCGCCGTCACTCTAAACGGCAGCTACTTTTATTACTTTAAACAGCGCTATCACGGCAGTCACCGCTATTAAACGTTTTTTAAACGTCTTTTCAAACGTCCTTAAAACATCCCTATTACCAAACGTCACCTTATTTAACGTTTTTAACCTTTTGACAAACTACTTTGTCAACACTATAAAACTTACGCATAAAGCGTTTAAAGCCGATTTAACAGCTTATTATATCGTTATCTACTTATTATCGATAGCAAAATTAACCCCTTTAAACCCGTTAACAGCTAATAATAACAGTAACGTTAAAACCTAGCTTTCTAAACGTCTATTTAAAAAGCACTAGTTATCCTAACGCTAATCGCCCGTTATTACCTATTTTAACTATACGGCAGCAAAAACAGCGCCAACAGTTACTTACTTTCAGTAACGCTATCGTTACTTTAAAACCTTTTTTTTAAAGCTTACGTAGCACCGGCACGTTCGAAGCCTCCATTTTACCGACGTTAACGGCTCGTCCCTAAACCGTCACACACTTTTAAAATCTTTTTATCTTAACTATTACTAGCTAACACCGATAACGAAACTAGGAGACGGCAAGAGATCGACTTTATCAATTACCTCAAATTAACGGATTAAGCTTTTAAACACTATTTAAAAAGCTCTTTACGATCTATTTCTTAAAAAACACCTAGCTGTCACTTAATAAAAACTCTTATAACCACTTTAAAAGCTTAGGTGCACTTCTAACCCGTCAAAAAGCCCCGTAAAGCACGCATCCACTACTACTTATTACTAAAAGCCTAAGATCAAAAATCTTATTACTTAGCCGTTACTTAAAAGCTAAAACCTTTATTACGTTAGAAAGCACTTTTGACACCTGTTACCATAGCATACTTACACCTTGACTACGTATTTAATAGCACTCCGTAGCAGCCCTCTTAAACGGCTTCACCGTTACCTTCATATCTATAAGGCATTTACCTAGCACTTACTTACCTTATCAGCCCTATTAACTAGACCTTAGTCAGCCTATATAACTCCTAAATTTTATACTTTTAGCAAACTTTCGCAGCTGCTAATAAATTTAATAAGCAGCTTTAAAAAGCTTTAATAGCTGCCGAGTGCGAGATTTTTTAACTTAAAAACGATTTTTAGGTCAAAAATAAAGCCTTAACAGCTAGCAAGAAACTCGAAAACGACTTCGAAGCAGCCCTAATAGCTACTAACTATAATAACGCATAACTCTAAAGCCGCTTTAAAAACAAAGATAACGCTTTAAAAATTAAAAATAACTCTTTAACAGCTGTTAATAAACAACTCTAAAGCCTTTTAAGAAAATGACCTAACTATTTAGTTATTTCGAACCCTTTAATAAGCCCGCGATAACCTAAAGGCCTAAAACGACAACTTAACAACTGCTAACTTAACGATTTAACGCCTTTAAAAAACCTTCAAAGCCATTAAAAAAAATTGGTGTAACGACTTAACAACTGCCGATATAAAAATTAACCAGCTTAAAAATAACTTTTATATTAAAAATAACATTTTAATAGGTGCTAATAAAGATAAAAACAAAAACAAAGCTATTTAACGCCTTTAAAAAACTTTTACAGCTATTAAAAAAGCTAAAAATAACGACCTTATAGCTATTATTAAAAAAGCTAAATGTTTTTAAAACGACTTAACAGCTGTTACTAAATTAAACTATTACTTCCGAAAAGACTTAAAAGCAAAAGATTAAGCCATTATAGCTGCTTGCCAGTTTTTTTAACATATCTAGCAAAACTAGTACTACCAGTTTGACCAGTTACATTAACTAGAGTTAAGTCAGCTTGATTATCGTTACTACTGTTAACAGCGTTATTAGTCACCTATTTTATACCAGTTAAATCAGCACTAAAAAGCATGTTAGTACTAAAAAAAACCATACCAAAAAGCTTTCCAGCAGCGCTAGCAACTTTAAAAAGCCTAGCAGTTACGTGTTAACTAGCGTGACTAATTCTTTAAACAGTCTGACTTAACGTATAACAGCAGTAATAGCATTTATTAAAAAACTTTTTAAAAGCGTCGTCGACTTTATAACGGCCCGTCACCGACTCTTGCCACTTCGTTTAGCACTTTAAATGCCGATTTAAAAGCGTCCGTAATACTTGTCAAACGCCGTTAACGTAGTTGCTACGGTAATAAAAAAAAAAAAAAAGCTATTACTAGTTAAACTTTAAATGGCACCTTTAATAAAACCTTAGGTAGTATTTGCAAAAACTACTTTACTACTATGCCTTTTAGCATTACCTTTAGTAGCACTACCGTTATTACTTACAGCGATAACTTTACTGAAAAGACCGCCGAAACGTTTATAATATCTTTTAAAGAGTTATTTAATAAAGCATCGACTACTACTAAAAGCACTATTATAACTTCTACCGCTAAAGGCACGACCTTTTCTTTTATTATGACCTTTTTTGTTAAAACCTTTACCGAGCTTGCTACGGTAGCCTTAAAAACCTTTACAATCGAGACTTTAAAGCTTACTACCGTAGCTACTATAACTACAGCAATTCCGTTACCTAACTATTTAAACGCGGAAAAAGTGCTGCTAATTAATAATAACTTAAAGGCTAAAAACCTTAACATCGTTACTTTAGAAGGCTTTTTAACAGCTTATAGTTAAGACTACTTCGACGGCGCACCTGATGCTTTGCGTCACTTATCAAGACTTAGTAACACCTGGGACGACGCCGTTACTTTGTAGCAATTTCTGACCTTTTTAACTTTTATAGCCTTAATAGGATATACTACTAGGCAAAACACTGACGCCTAACCGTTACCCGGTGACACTTGACCTAATTCCAACGTTAAAAGTTATAAAAAAAGAAAAACTGCTAGAAATAAATTAACAGTTAGAATTAAATACCAATTCTCCGTTGTTTATAAACTACGAAAAAAGTATATAAATATCACGTTTTTAAACAGAATTAAGATATATACGTTATAATATACCGACGTAGCATAACATAATATAATACGTTAATTAACTTTATTGTTACTTAATATCTTTTATAGCATTTCTTACAGCGTTTTTTATAATACCATACCGTTACTAATTATTTTATTGATTTTATTACTTTAATAACTTTTAACTATAACTATTTAGCACGACTTTAACGACTTATATTATTAAAAACCGTTACTAACTAAAAAATATAAAAGTATTTTTGCTACCGCAGTCGTACGGTTAAGTTTTTTATACTTATATGTATAATTACTTTAATCTACTATTACTAGATAGCCTATAAACAAAACTTATTAAATAAATATGGCTAAGCTACAAGTGCTAGCTACAAAAAGAAAAGTTGCCAGTATTAGTTTATGGATATGTAGCTGCCACTTGCGGCAGTTAGCTGTAGCCAACTGACGTAAAGTGGTAGCCTTGGTGGCCTGGTGGCCTGACGGATTTAATGCCCGGCAACCCACGCCGGGATTAGTACCTCAGGCACTAGCAAAACTGTGGTATATAACTACGTAACACAGCCGTCCATAGCTCTACCTTTAAAAGGAAAATAAAAACTTACACTAAAATACTAAGACCTTTACGTACGTGACACTAACTCCAACAGTTTTTTTTATTATTTATTAAATTTTGCTTTATATAATATTTAGTAAGCTAATATTTTTTATTTTTTATATCGTTTAATATAATATTATAACTTAAATTAATAAAATTTTATTCCGATTTTATTAAAGAATTTAATATAAGCTTTATATAAAATAGGTTTAATTTAGAACTTTTTTTAACTCGTTAGTTTTTTATTTATTTAAGTCATTATTAATAATTATTAAACTTAAAATATAAGTATAAAACTATTAGTTTATTACTGTTTATTATATTAAAATACGTTAATAGTAAACCGTTTTTAGTTAGTTTTCCTAGTTTTAAACCTATAAAGTTTGCTTTTTTTTTATCGGTTGCGTTTTTATACTAATGTTTTTAAAATATTTATTATATTAATAACTTTATTATTTTTAGTAAATAGTAATTACGCTAACGTTTAATATTGTAATAATAAAATATATATTTATTTTAACGTTAATTAATATTTTTTATTACTATAAGCTAATAATGTTTATTAATTAAAGCCGATTAAGTTTATTTTATATTAAAACTTAATATATTTTACTTTTTTTATATATTTAATTTAATTTTCGTTTTATAATACGTAAATAAGTTTTTATAAGTTTAATATATTAATAAATCGATTAATTAATAAAATTTTAATATATAGATAGAAATACTATAAAACATAATAAACTTTTATAATTTAAGCTTTATTAATAAATCGATAAAATATAATATAGCTATTACTAAATATTTTAATAATATATAGCTTAATAAAAATATTAATTTTAAAAATTAATTTAATTTTATTTTTTTAATAATTTAGTTTTAATAATAATATTATAAACTTATTGCTTATACCGTATATAATATTTTTTACGATATAACGTTATGCTTAAAACTATATTAAAACGGGTTAAATAATTATAATTATTTATAATAATTAAAGACTTATTTTATTAAAAAGAACATTTTACTAAGCACGTAGTTTTATTAAAAATAACTCTTTGTTTAATTAATTATAATTGTTATAAATCGTAACTTTATTATATACGTAATTTTGTTTTAAAACGTTATAATAATTACTATATTTTATATCGCTAATTAAACACTATAATTATTTATAATTATAAAATTTAAGTTTATTAAAAATTTTTTATTATAAAAGAATTTAGTTTTAAATAATAAGTTTAATACGACTTTATTTCCGTTTTACTAATATTATTGTTTAAACTGTATATTTTACGCGCTTTTATCGTTTACTGTAATAAAGCATTTGTTTTAATTATAATATTATTTTAAACTAAAAAGCCGGTTTAATTTCCGGGTTATTAGTACTATATAATTACGTTTTATTACTGTTATTACTGCGTTATTTACATTAAAACAAGTAAAAAGTTACCGTAAACTATAGTAATAAGCAAACACTATATCTTACTAAACATTTTAAAGTTAGAGATATTTGCCGACACTATATTTACTCCTCAGTATATATGCAGACACTCTGCCCCTAAAGGGGGTTTTCCCCTATAGGTACAGCTTAGTCCCACTGAGTTGAGTGACGATGAACAATCCTCTTTGGCACTGGGGGCTTATAAACTTGGCAACCAAGCCACATAGCAAAGGTAACATTAGTCTGAATCATTTATCGTCCTCTATGTAAACCAGCTGGAATAGCTGATGGCTGATGTATACGAGCCACAATGGTATGCCACCTTAACAAGGTGGGGTAAATCGGCCTCAACTTGGAAACCTCAAGAAGTTTGTTGAGCTGCTTCTCTCGATCTACAACGGGATCACTTACGTTGGTCTTGTTTGGAAGAACAATTTCCATGTGACTTTGAAGCGGCTCGTCTTAAGACTCAAGGCTACGAAGCTGGCTCAACTGGCGAGCTGGGTAGTATTTCAAGGCTGTGAGAGACTCATCAAGTACCTGGCAACTGTTGCTCAGCGACACGACACCATGACAGTACCTAGAGCCTTGTGGAAATTTGGAGAAACACTGCCCAGCCCCGCAAAGGTGACAGTGCCGCCGTTTTACCCATGTCTTATCCACTTGGGGGGAGGCGACACCGCCTTCAGTCGCCGGATGCAGTCGCCATCACATATGCCCAAGACTGTTTGTCTTGTCAATTCACACCCGCGCTTGCAAATATGTGCTGTAGAAGACAGGAATCGGAGGACTGGCAGAACATGAAGATCTTGTGTGAACGGCAACCTGAGATAGGAATGGTGATAGGAATTGGTGATACTGGTAGGGGCAATAGCACAATCGTGATCCGTGGTTGACACCAGCTGCATGGGGCCTCTGTCTGGCTGGGCTGGGTTCTTTCGCCAGCCCCCCGCCATTGCAGGCGAGGCAACGAGGGGTGAAGAGGTACCTAGTAAAAACCCTGCTGGGCTGCCTGGAAAGAGAGCCTCGGGTGGGCTGGCATGCAGCCTGGAAGCTGCAAGCGGCCAATCAGTCGGCAGCAAGCAGGCGGGCGGCACAGCGTGATAGCGGGCGATAGTGGGCTGGCGCAATCGATAAGAGGCCCAGCAACGGTTCTGGTAGCTTCTGGGTGGCCGTGGATGCCAGTTCTGGCCAATGGCACCGGGCGCAGCTTCCAGGCTGGCGCAACCATTCCGTAGAATTCAATAGAATCGGACAGGGGTCTGTGCGCCCCAGCTCGATGCTTCCCTTGAGCTTCAGATATTTCTATTTTTCTGCCCTCTCCTCCCATCTTCCTCTCGTCAAACCATCCATCTCTCTTCATTCACCCTCACGTCTTCCCTTCTGTTCACTGCAAGAGTGACGAGTCCACCCATTTGATACCCAGAACCCAGCTCCCAACTCTCTTCACACACCCGGTAAGTGTTGGCAACACGCCATCGTCATCCCACTTCCCCGCCATCTCCATCAGCCTTGCACCTGTCCCTCTACCACATCTACCACAACTTTGTGTGTCTGCCATCTATCCAGCGCCTGTTCCACAGCTGTTGAGTGGCTGCTTTCACTATCAGGACTGGGTTACAATCACGAACACCCGACCATCAGCAAGAGAGTCAATTGCGTACACGCTCTGCTCTGCTTCATTCCACTCCGACTAGCGTAGCTTTACCGCCCGCTTTCGTCAAAACTCTGAGCTTCCCGCCCCATTCTTGTCCCATCCCTCTATCTCTCACCCGTTCTTGTATTGCCCATTTCACCTTGCACTCTGCAAGGCCTCGAAACCAGCTCTTGTCAGTGGATTAGACTAATCGTCCCAATACAGACACTCTCCTGTTCTTCACATACCCCCGCTCAAGATGTCTGAGACCTTCGAGTTCCAGGCCGAGATCTCTCAGCTGCTCTCGCTCATCATCAACACCGTCTACTCCAACAAGGAGATCTTCTTGCGAGAGATCGTTTCCAACGCCTCCGATGCCTTGGACAAGATCAGATATGAGGCTCTGTCTGACCCCAGCAAGCTCGATGCCGAGAAGGATCTTCGCATCGACATCATTCCCGACAAGGAGAACAAGACCTTGACCATCAAGGATACCGGTATTGGCATGACCAAGGCTGTAAGTAACCCATGTCTTTCTAGATATGCATCAGTTGTGATTTGAGACTGATAATGTCCCAAACAGGACCTTGTCAACAACCTCGGAACCATTGCCCGCTCTGGCACCAAGCAGTTTATGGAGGCCCTGACTGCCGGTGCTGATGTCTCCATGATTGGTCAGTTCGGTGTTGGTTTCTACTCCGCTTACCTTGTTGCCGACAAGGTCACCGTCGTCTCCAAGCACAACGATGACGAGCAGTACGTCTGGGAGTCTGCGGCTGGTGGTACCTTCAGCGTTCGCCCTGACACCGAGGGCGAGCCCCTCAAGCGCGGCTCCAAGTTCATCCTCCACCTCAAGGATGAGCAGTCCGAGTACCTGAACGAGGCCAAGATCAAGGAGGTCATCAAGAAGCACTCTGAGTTCATCTCTTACCCTATCTACCTTCACGTCACCAAGGAGACCGAGAAGGAGGTTCCCGATGAGGATGCCGCCGAGGTCGAAGAGGTTGACGACGAGAAGAAGCCCAAAGTTGAGGAAGTCGATGATGACGAAGAGGAGAAGAAGCCCAAGACTAAGAAGGTCAAGGAGACCTCCATTGAAGAGGAGGAGCTCAACAAGCAGAAGCCGATCTGGACTCGTAACCCGCAGGATATCACTCAGGAAGAGTATGCTGCCTTCTACAAGTCCCTCTCCAACGACTGGGAGGACCACCTCGGCGTCAAGCACTTCTCCGTTGAGGGTCAGCTTGAGTTCCGTGCCATTCTTTTTGTCCCCAAGCGTGCTCCTTTCGACCTCTTCGAGACCAAGAAGACAAAGAACAACATCAAGCTCTACGTCCGCCGTGTCTTCATCACTGACGATGCCACCGAGCTCATTCCTGAGTGGCTCAGCTTCATCAAGGGTGTTGTCGACTCTGAGGATCTCCCCCTGAACTTGTCCCGTGAGACCCTCCAGCAGAACAAGATTATGAAGGTCATTAAGAAGAACATCGTCAAGAAGGCTCTTGAGCTCTTCAACGAAATCGCTGAGGACAAGGAGCAGTTCGATAAGTTCTACAGCGCCTTCTCAAAGAACCTCAAGCTCGGCATCCACGAGGACTCCCAGAACCGCCAGACTCTTGCCAAGCTCCTCCGCTTCAGCTCCACTAAGTCTGGAGATGAGCAGACCTCGCTCACTGACTACGTCACTCGCATGGCTGAGCACCAGAAGAACATCTACTACATCACTGGCGAGTCCCTCAAGGCTGTTCAGAAGTCTCCCTTCCTGGACGCCCTCAAGGAGAAGAACTTCGAGGTCCTGTTCCTCGTCGACCCCATTGATGAGTACGCTATGACTCAGCTGAAGGAATTCGAAGGCAAGAAGCTCGTTGATATCACCAAGGACTTCGACCTCGAGGAGACTGAGGAGGAGAAGAAGGCCCGTGAGGCTGAAGAGAAGGAGTTCGAGGACCTTGCCAAGGCTCTCAAGAACGTTCTCGGTGACAAGGTCGAGAAAGTTGTCGTCTCTCACAAGTTGGTGGGCGCTCCTTGTGCTATTCGTACCGGCCAGTTCGGTTGGTCTGCCAACATGGAGCGTATCATGAAGGCCCAGGCTCTCCGTGACACCTCCATGAGCTCTTACATGAGCTCTAAGAAGACCTTCGAGATTTCTCCTAAGTCTCCCATCATCCAGGAGCTCAAGAAGAAGGTCGAGGCTGACGGTGAGAACGACAAGACCGTCAAGTCCATTGTCCAGCTTCTGTTCGAGACTTCTCTGCTCGTCTCCGGCTTCACCATTGACGAGCCTGCTGGCTTTGCCGAGCGCATCCACAAGCTGGTTTCCCTCGGCTTGAATCTTGATGAGGAGGCTGAGGTCGAGGAGGTCCCTGCCACCTCCGAGACTGCTGCTGCCGAGACTGGCGACAGCGCCATGGAGGAGGTTGACTAAGTGCCTCGCGGAACCAATAGGGAACGGGAATGGACTAAAAAGCACAATGGAGTTTGGATGGGTTCGGGCTAAAGGTATTGCTGTTTCTAGCACTTCGCGTCGTTTAATCCTTCATACCCGCATGTTGCCGGCAGATCCAGGCTATCCAGCCTGGTGTTAATTCTGTCTGGTACAACATATGTACTCTTATCATAATGCCCTTATGAGATACAGGACGGAATCACTATCCGTAGACGAATGCAAAGAAAGAAGTTAAACTAATTGATGGTATATGTATATGGTGGTAGGTGAGCGTCTTCTTGCTAAATCCTATCGGTCCTCTATAGCCGAAAGAATTAGTCATCGCATGTTTAAGTAGGTAGATATCTCTTGCATGTGATGGCTGGTCATCCTTCGCGATTCCAGTTACAACTTAATCCGTACTTGAGTACGTATTCATTGTTCTGAGTCATTAGGTGCTTGTTT
The DNA here is from genome assembly GCA_022432385.1 of Xylariaceae sp. FL1272. Classification (NCBI taxonomy): domain Eukaryota; kingdom Fungi; phylum Ascomycota; class Sordariomycetes; order Xylariales; family Xylariaceae; species Xylariaceae sp. FL1272. Next base: position 421,801 of record JAJJXC010000029.1, read on the forward strand.
ATGAACTACAGTCATGCATCGTGGTCAAGCGCTTTGATAATTCCCAGATATGCATCATGAGAGAGATTATCGTGCCCGTACTCAGTTCATGAACTGGTTTGATGCTTCTCTATTTACCTAGTTACTGCCTTTCCCGCCGTGCAGCAGCGGTATTGTGTGTAATAAATGTCATGAAGCCTTGCAGATCGCGTTCCAGCCTCCGACTAGTGTCTCGTTACCACTGATGAAGGATGAGGGATCGAGTCTGTTTATAGTTATGGTCAGTTTTTTTTGTCTTTCTCGTTTTCTTTTTTTTCTCTGATTGAATGGTGTTTGCGGCTGGTGGTAGAGGCACCCTTAAACAATTCATGGAGGGGTTCAGTGTTAAAGACATGCAGTGGTATTTTTGGGGCTAGGAGAGGAGGGGAGACAGAGAGAAGAGAAAGAGGGAAATGAAGAAGAGGTCTTACAGCTCGTTGAAGCAATTGCAGTAGGACCCGACTTCGGAAGCGTAGCGGACGAAGAAACTGCCGCCTTTGCTGAAGTTCTCGCAGTAGAATTGGCACTTGAATTGGGCGTAGGCGAAGCCTGTTTCGATTGGGGGTGGGACGCCGAACGTCTGGAGGGTCGGGTTAGCTGAGGTCGACTGATGGTGTAGTGTGTAGTGTTCTCCGTTCGAGGATTCAATTTGTTTTTTGATACGGATTCTGACAGGAATAGGGACTTAAGGCTTACGTATGTCGCGACGAGATGTTGACTAGCCCATGTCGGTTCTGGTCTGTATCCATTCGCGAAGGAGGTTGCTTTTGGTGTGGCTTGGACGTAGTACGATATTGGATAACCGGCCGTCGTTATGGGAGTCCCGGTTGTACATGTTGCTGTTGGTGTTGCTGGGGATGTGTCTGGGAGTGCGGCGCTGAGCACCGACGTGCTCGTGATGAGTAGTGTGAGGAAGCAGGTGAATATCATGTTGACAGTTTGTTAACAACGCTGGGGCAATTAGTTCTTTTCTTGTCTGTAACTGGTTTTGTATTTCGGTAGTATAGCTCACATGTCGTGATCCTAAAGAGTGATGGGAAGCAGCGAGGGAGGATAATGTATGGATCTAGCTTGATAGCGATGACATGGCAGCGTAGGACTAGATACAGGTTATGTATCCCCTACCTCGCTACTCGTGTGTTTATATATGGATACCTTATGATTCACAGATATAGCTAGAAGCAGTCATTGGAGCGTCATGTAGCATGGTCAGTTACATCTGACATGGGGATGGTTCGGGGGGATCGCGGGATCCGGATGCAGGTACAAGAGACAGATATTGACCATTTCTTCACAGGTATATCTACGTAATATGCGTTTTGCGCATCACGAATCGAACTTCCAACTCTAGATGGTGACACGGGACGCAAGGCGTTGTGCCATTCCCAACATACATGCATCTATCTGTACGACTCCCTGATTCTTCATAGTCGCACCACGGAGTATTCTCTCGGTATACATGTTCAACTTCAGCTAGTTAGTGATAATAAACTTGAAATGAGCCATCTACTCCATGGAAATTGGGAGTATCCCTCCCTACCTAGCTCTCGGAAGGCGAAGGATTTCCTGATTGCTCGTCCCCGAGAACCGTAAACGAAGAGATACAAATCTCACCTATAAGATCAACCGGGAGCTTATATTCAAGATTTGCCAAAACCGGCATCCGATTTTTAATTTACTAAGGAAGAGCTTACCATTGGCCGAGAATCATCATTCATACGTACTCCAACATTATGCTTGCACAGCTGGTTAATGGCCAAACCCCTGTTTTTGGCGTACCCGGCGTTAATGCCGGCTTTCAAGGGATAGGTAGGCACCTGTGATGAAAAAGAAAGTTTAATGGGAAGCGTCCCTATGAAACTGAGACAGGGAAATATTATTTTTTTCGTGGGCAAGTTCTACGTCAATGGTGTTAGAAAAGTTAATATATAACGGGATACAAAATGGAGATCACTTCCTGCTTGACTGGACCGGGCATCACGGAGGAACCACATGAGGTAGAGGCATTAATGGATTAAGTGACTACGATGATAAAACTCTCATCGACAGATGGTCTGCCTTGGAAACACTCCAGCTCTCTACCCATGTTTGTTTATGTATACTACAGCCGATAGTGAGATACCTCCTAGTTCAGCAATGCCTTGTCCTATACCTGCAACCTGTTGCTTCTCATAGGGTTTTTTTTCCTGTAACAATGTAGACCTCATATCTGACATAGGCACCCGCCTCAATCTCCTCGCTCGCTCGTTTCTTAGCCAGATCTAGCTCCTCGTTTGTCATCCCCACACACCAACTTCTCGTCCCCGAAACCCCAACAAGAGAATCCAAACCGCACCTATGAGGTCAACCGGGTTTGCACATTCAAAGTCTGCCAGAACCAGTATCCGACCTTCCTTTCATTAACAAAGAGCTTACTATTGGCCTGAAACCATGGCTTATACTTACTCCAACACTATACCTGAACGCGAACTCCACGAAACAAGCATTGATCGACATCGGCTAATCGTAGAACTTGCATAAGGTACTCTCCATCCCAGTGAGGGTAGTATCGTGGACGTAATCTATGTATTTGCCATCAACACATTACAGAACCGAACATAAGTTGGCTTTCTTAGTTGAAAAGAGTTACAATAGGTGCATGCAGTATGTAAGTACCTAGTTAATCCCTTATGTACAGCTCAGCACAACCGATGCAAGGTATCATAGAGCCAATCAATGCAAACCCTGACGCCATCCCAAAATCAACAACCTCACATCAAGGGCACGTACACGTTATTGCAACCTTGTCAAACTCGTGTCCAAGATGCCCTGCCCCCTCAAGCCTTAAAAGCTTTACTACCCTCACACAGCCCGGTCGACAACTTCGTAAGCGCAACCCAAGGGGGGCTATACTGCAAACCCTCATCAAAAGCCGGTAACGTCCCCGCCGTATTAACATCATCCCAACTACAAACCACCCTACCGTCGATTCCACTGTCACTATCATCTTCTCCCTTATCCCACTCAACATCAACAACCCACGGCGTGACCCAATCCCGTCGATAGAGCTTGATTTTTTCCAAGCCCTTATCGGGCATGACACCGAATCTCTCATCCGGCGAAGTACCACCTCTGACTTTGAACCCAGAGATGGCTTTTTTAAACGTGATGGCGCACGACCTCGTTTCCCTACCATCAATTTGAAACCTCGCCTTTGTAGCGCCGTCATCACGCGTGATATTGTACGTTAACCACGTATCATATCCCATCTCAGGCGGAACACCAATCGGGCTAGCTTTTACGACGTTGGGAGGAACATCAAGGCCATCGTATGAGCAATCATACAGACCACTCCGTGAACTAGTTCTAGAATCACAGGTGACGTCTTTGCCCATAGCAGAGGGAAGCTCGTCGATGGTCATCCTCACGTATTCCTCCAGCCCAACGTAATGTACCTTTGTTGAGCCAGTATCAAGATCTACTGTCTGCTGGAAATAGACTTTATATCGATTCTCGACTGAGAATGGGAAGGCGACCAGATTGTAGATCAGCGTTGCGATGGAAACGACCAAGAGGAATAGTGGAATGTGATGCGTAATGCGGTGGATGAAAGGTGTGATAGGCAGTAGTAACATGATACTGGCAAATGCAGTGATCAGATAAGGGAGCAGTAAGCTTCCGCCATCTGACCCCGTTTGTGATACTGCAGAGCCCAAGAGTAGACCGTTTTGGGCTATCAACACGATCAAAAATGGTCCCAGAAGCAGGAATTGTAGGATCCAAGTCCAACTCGTGAATTTGGCTGACCACAATTGTTCGTGTTCGTAAGGCTGACCCTTTTCGTCTATTGATTCCGTGTCCGAGTTGGCCAATGCTCTCCTGTAGCCCTGTCCAAAGGAGCTGTCGCCAATCAGAGGTGTTGTTTCTGATGCAGCTGGTGCCTCGCCCTCCCCTTCGTCTTCATCGTTCGCAGCTTCGCCAGAGCCATCTGTCTGTTGAGGTTCTTCTTGGTGAGATTCTTGGTGAGAAGCCATATGTTCTCTGCCGTGATCAAATTCATCGTGTGCTGCATGAACATGCTGGGCAAACGAAGCCTTAGAAGGTACTCTCAATAAGTCGAGCAGGGAGATCAAGGATGCAAGAAAGGCAGCAGCTTCGAAAAATACGAAGTAATAGCCGGCAGCAATCCTGAAGCGATCCTCGAAGACGGTGTTAATGACCAGAAGAACCCATCCGATGGTAAACAGCCAAAAGATCGAGTAGCCCCGATGCAGTGCGCTAGGCCTGGCGAAATTGGCTCCTGCCATGATGGTCCAAAAGACGAAGTAGAATAACGAAATCATCATAGCCCATCTGCCGATATGTTAGCTAACGATTCACACGCACCCATATGTAGTTGGAATGTGTAGCTTACACTGCGTATTCGCTGCTATAGATGATGAGCGGATTAACCTTTCTTATCATGTAAGCAGAGCCTACGACCAGTCCTCCGGCAATGATTAGAGCAAAGGGAAATCTGAAAATTCCTTTGCGACCACCGAGCTGGACAGGTTCAAGCTCTGCTCCTTCGTAAGGAGATACCCGTGAGGAGAAGAAGTAATACTTCCCCTGATGCACTAGAATATAGGTGATGGCAATCAATATCAATGGCGAGGCAATGAGTAGAGTCAGAGACCAAGCAAAGAAGGTCCGTAGTTCGAAAATAGCGAGAGACTTTCCGAATAGATCGAACCACACGCCCGAGTTTCCGCTGCCATTGAACATCTTGGAACGGTCTCCATCACCACGTTTTCCAATGAACTTCTGTCCGGTGTTACCAGATAAATATTCCATCGTGTGCAGAGAGTTACTGAGCATGTGCCACAAACTCGCCCTCGAAGCATGTTTTGCATCGTCTTGATTGGTATGATACTTGGAACGGGGGCGATAAAAGGCGAGGTCAAGACCTCTCATGCCATAGACACCATTGAAGACGATGTAGTCAGTATTGCTTCGAATGGCCCCAGCGCCGAAGGCATCGGATGACACCACGCTGCCGAAAGGATTCGGACTGCCTTTGTAGGCAGCTGTGACTTCGGCATCGGTTGTCCGGAAGAGAGTAGCACGGCCACCAGCTCCAGCGCCTTCGAGGTTCAAAAAGGTGTGACAAAAGGGCATAAAAGGGCTCTTTCCAAAGGCTTGAGCGCCCCAGAGATAGTCCTCTTCGTTGTTGTTAAGCAAGGCAACGATACCTCTCTGAGGTCGATTCTCGGGACGAGAGAAGTAGTCGACCAAAGCGATAGTGGTTATGACACCCATGCCGTCATCGGTCGCGCCATAGCCGGTAGCGACAGAGTCGTAATGTGCGTTCAACAACACACCACCTCTGCCGATGACCCGATCAGGACGATAACGGCCATCCTCCCACCACGGCCCTGGGGGATCCTCCTCGCCTCGGATGTAAACAATGATATTCTTGCCCTCAAAGTAGGTACCGGTTTTACTATTGCCGCCCCAGATGGAGTCCGAAGTGGTGATATTCGAGGCAACATCCTCCAAAACGACCATACCCGAGTCATTCCCTGCCAAGTTCCGCTCTTTGATCTCGTTCAGCTCGAGCAGAAGCCAGTTGTGAATTCCGTCATTCTTCCGACTGTTGAAGGGGTGGTAAGACCGCGATAGGGTAGTCAGATCGATCCATGCTTTGGTGAGATTCAGGCCATAGTACAGCGTCGGGCTACCGGGTGGCGAGGGTACGGTCTCGTGGATAATGATGAGCGGGATGAGGAGGGCGAGGTAGGCAACGGTGGTCCAGAAAGACACGGCAAAGGGCCGGAAGGCGACGGGATTCGACAGACCCATGGCCGGCTGCAAATACGGGAGATGTGGCCAACCTATTAGGGTGTCACACGCTACACAGTTTGAGCGATCGTTCTGCTATCGCGAGAGGGCCAGTGACGAGACTGGAAACAAGTTCGAGGTGGGGAAGCAAGCTTCCAAGATGGTAAAGAAGGAATTGCTTAGGACATAGAACAGGTCGGGTGTGTGCAGCTAGAATAAGCTAGCTGGAGGAAATTGATAGAGGATAAGGCATACATATGTACGCAGTGAGGTCTAGTCTAGGGGTTGATTAGGAGAATTCCCATATCCATACGACTCAACGACACTCTCGACTGCTTGAAGCCTCTCGGATCCGTCACATGATACCTTCGCGAATGGGTTGGAGACGGCTCGACGGGTAGCTGAGCTGCGCAAGGCAGGCGGCAGGGAATGACGTCCTGAAACTACCAGGCAGGACCCAGTAGTTGGTGCGGGGCCTGGCCGGAGCTCCAAGCTCCCCATTGCCTACTCGTCCATCTCCAACTCTGCCGTCTTGTCAAAGAATACGTACATATCGGTATCTGGAGTCTCTTGTGCAGCTTGCGCATATCTTATGCACCTCGCCTACCTATAAGCTTCAACTCCATGAACTCCACGAAGTGCCCACGAACCAGCCTCGCCTTATCATGATCTACTAGGTATACGACATACAGACCGCTAGCCAGTCATGTCGCCCAACACTCTTCCTCACTCTCGAGTGTGAGCTTCACACCATTGGGCCTAGCATCTGCCAGTCCATGGGATTGGACAGTGTACGATTCTTGGTCAAGGGTCTTTTCACGCAATTTTCTTCTTGTTTTACATACGTACTGCCTTCGTCACTGAGCGTTATTGTTATCTGAAAAGTTAGTTGTGATCACCTAATAATACATGCAAAGCTCTGATGGTCAACTGGACCCTTTGAGATCCATTGCGATTCACCTGCGACTCCGAGACTGTCAGCATCCCTAGAAATCAGCAACTGCCTTATCAACGAGCCCTTTGTAGTTGCTGAAAGTTAGTGAAAAATGCCACATGGTCAACCAGTCAATCTCGCCGATGTGTAAATAAGCCGGCAACAAACGCGAGGGCGTGTTAGTATCCGAAAGTAGTCCAGGTCGGGCCTCGAACAGCACACGCCGCACTTAAGCACCAGGGGGAGGAGGCGGAGGCGGCTGGTCGCTGGGAGGAGGCGGTGGTGCATCGCCGCTCGGAGGTGGAGGGGGAGCACCGCCAGCGTACTGCTGGATCAAGGCATTAAGGTTACCAGGAAGCCCGGGCGGCGCACCCAACGAGTTGCCGGGAAGTCCAGGAGGCGGTCCCATACCCGGAGCAGCACTACCACCATAACCACCGTAGCCGGGATACCCAGGATATCCAGACTGGCCGCCGCTGTTACCGCCTTGATGCCATGGAGCCGGGCCGGGAGCAGACGAGCCATTGTTGTAGTTGTTATGGCCGCCATAGTGGTCACCGCCGTGATGGTCGCCACCCCGGTTGCTGCGCTCGCGCCAAGGAGCAGCACCGCCGCCACCGCCACCGCCCTCATGGCCGCGATCTTCGTTACGCGTGCGCCAGGGAGCAGCTGCGCCAGTTGGTCCACGTTGCCAAGGTTTCGCCGACTCGCCGCCGGCACCATTGTTATTGTTGTATGAGCCTGGTCCGGCCTCGATGCGCGCGGGAGGACCACCAGACCCGCCGCCAAGTTCTTGCATGAATTGCTGTAAGAGTCATTTAGAAAAAATCGTCCATTGAATACTGGAGATTGCAGATAAGGGGGCCTTACCTCGTACTCCTGGTCAACAGAGTCACCGGCGCCAATGCGACCGGCAGGACGGGGACCATCGTTTCGCCAGCTGGCACCTTTCTGTCTATCAGGGCAGTCTCTAGCCATGTGACCCGCGTTGCCACAGACACGACAGATGATGTTGGCAGTGAAGTTCTGTTTCTCGGGACAGTCGTATTTACGATGACCGATCTGGCCGCAGTTCTGGCAGGCTTGGTTTTCGTCGTCACGGAGGGTACCGTTCAGGGCGGCTAGCTCACGAAGCTGGTTACGCTTGAGCTCGTTCTGTCCCTCGGGAATGGAGGCGGCCTGGGATACTGTTAGCGCTCTGGCTCTGCAGCAATCGGTCGAGGTCAAAAGTTTGAGGTAGGCCAAACTTACAGTTTCGATGACGTTGTGGATCAGCTTCTTGGCCTTGTTAACCTTCTCCTCAGTGTCTGCCATGATAAGGCAGTGAAGATCTTCCTCCTGGTTGCTGGCATGTGCTGCGTCGGACCGACCCTTGCCTTCCTTTACGGAACCCTTCCCGCGGATGGCAATCTTGGCTCCGGATTCTGTTTCCATCTTCTTCAGTGTGTTACCACGCGGGCCAATAAGTAGACCAACTTTAGTAGAGAGAGCTAGTGTTAGTATATATCAAACAGTATTAACAGCATGCAAGGATGTGGTTAGGTTAGATGATGCGGCCAGAGTCCTGTATACTACGAAGATAGAGAACACGACGGCACTACTGGCACTCCTGGCACGACGCCGGACAAGAAGGGGCAAGGACATGGTTAGAAAGGTTAGAGGGTTAGCAATCTCACTGAAGTTAATCTCCGGGTAGTCATTAACCGGCACGTAGACTTTCTCCTGGGTCTTGGTTGGGCGGCGGTAGTCTTGGGGAGGATGGTAGTTAGGGATGGTCTTCATGGCCTTCTCGATGAGCTTGTGGCGCTCGTCCTCGAGGCGCTTGCGGTATCGGTACTCTCGGGTGTTGACACGACGACCATGATTGTCGTACTGCGGCGGGGGCGAGGGAGATCTGTACGAGATATCGAGTAAGTATGAATAGCGATGAATACAGGACAAGGCAAGGCAGGGGAGAGCGCGGATGATTTACATACCTGTCGCCGTCAGCTGGAACGACATCGTCGATGCGCAGCTTCTGGCTGATTTCCTCAATACGCAGATGCAGAGTGTAGGCCTCAAGCTGTTCGCTGGTCATGTTGGCCACAATGGCAGTCGGGAGGCCCATCAGACCGGCGGCTTTGTTCTCGGCGGCATCTCCCCATCGGTTTCGCTTCTTGCGACGGCGCGGTCCATCTGCCTCGCCTCCTAGAATGGGTATTAGAGCCTCCAGGGGACAGCGGCGAGAGAAATCAGGGTCAGAGGGGAGACTTACTGGGCTCAGGGCTGCGACCGCGCTTCATGTCACGGTCGCCATTGCTGTAGCCACTGTCAGTGACGGGAGTGGCTTCAGCGCCCTCATCGCCACCGAAGCGACGACGGGTTCCCAGTGGAATGTTGTTGGAGCCGGTGATTCCTTGATTTCTCCACGACATGTTGGCGTTGAGGCGATGCGTATACGATCAACACCTCAAATGTGTAGTGTTGGAAGTGGGTGGGAGAGTGAGAAGTGGAAGGGCGGACAGGTTGCATGGAAATGTAATAAATCTTCGCCAAGGACGATCTAGGGAGGCGCTGGAATCTGTACTGTAGGTACCTGAGTACCTACTAACTACCTACATATGTAGGCATTTTAGGCTCTGGAAATTGAGGCTAGGGGGGAGGCAGTTGGGCTGAAGACCATGATGTGCACGGACCACAAAGTGCACTGCACTGTCAACAGCCTCATTTGAACCAGTTTAGGCAGCCAGGCGTCACCACGAACACACAAAACAGAAACGTACGTTACCTTCGCTCCAGCACTCTGCTCCATACCTGGTATTGGAATGCATTTCAAACCTTGGAGTTGGCCTATTCCTGTTCGAAAACACGTTCTGTGAAGTTGGCATCCGTAAGGCGTCTCACCGCTGGAACTCGACGTTGAATCCATCGTTACTTGCTCAATTAAAACCAGATTGCTGGCATCCACAGTTGTATTGCTTCAGTTCGTATCGCTACCAATTCTGCCCACGGCTTGCTGCTGGGTCGATGGTGGGTTCTTAGATGCACATTGAGACAATTGGCAGTGGGATCACATGCACTTCATAAGATTCAATGCCATTCAAGTTGTATCGACTCCATCTACACCTGCACAATGCTACGAGACATAGCACCTACTCTTAGTGGGCAAGATTTGACTATTCGGGCATAGAGATCGAAGTCGATTGTGTCGTTCATATCGTAGGTACGTCTTGTGACTGATCTCAAATCCTTGGTTTAGTTCAGAAGCTGTATTAGCCAACTCATCTTTGGGGTATAAATAAGGTATGCATCCTTTGAAAACCTAACCACTCTTGAATTCCATGCATGCGACCGTCTTACTGCTTCTTCTGATCATCCTTCTGTGTCTGCAGAATCCATCCGCGGTTGGCCGCTGCCCTCTTCTCAAAGTCTTCCTCAGTCATGCCCTGAGTTTCTTCATACTGGTGCTTCGAAGGCACGTGCCGTCCCTTTTCAACACCCGGGCGCTTCAGCATCCGCTGAACCCACTCGTTCAGTACTGGGAACTCATCAATGTCAACTCCCGAGACCTCTGAATACGCTGTTAGTCATCTGCTTGTTCTGGTTCGAGACTGGCTGATTCCATGGGAAACTCACTGGCACCAGCAACCCAACCCCAGCATGCAATGTCAGCGATCGTGCACTTGTCACCGACTAGATACCCCGATTTAGACGTCTTCAATATGTCCTCCATGGTACGGTAGAGCCGGCGAACCTCGCCTCGGTATCGATCAATACCATACTGAATCTTCTCAGGGGCATAGCCTATTTTGATGTAAGTAAGGAGAATAAGCAAGCTGAAAGCTGGCATGGGCGCGGTGGACATAACGTACGGTTAAAATGGTTTAGCTGCCCCTGCATCGGACCTAGTCCACCCATCTGCCACATGAGCTGTGTGTTTCGAATTAGCGGCCATGTTTCTCTAAACTGTCAAGAAGATGACCTACCCAACTGTTCGTCTCATAGTATTCTTCAGTGCCAAAAGGGTAAGACACTTTGTGCTCTTTATCATACTGGTCTACGATGTACTGCAGCATGGCACCACTCTCGAAGATGCGGATCTGCTTGCCGCTGAGGGTATCCGTCATGGCGGGAATCCTGCCATTGGGGTTGATGGCGAGAAACCATGGCTCTTTCTGCTCGTTCTTGCTGAACTGGATTGCAGTGTGCTACGGGACCACTTAGTATCCATGGGTGTAAATACTGGTCGTCGATCGTACCTTGTACTGCAATCCTAGCTCCTCAAGGAGGATGGAGACCTTGATGCCGTTGGGCGTTTGAGCCGTGTAGAGGTGGATGTCTGTTGGTGTTGCCATTCTGAGGGCTCACGGAGTGTTGGTGATGCGTATTAAAGGCTTGGCTCAAGGTGGTTATATAAAGTCAGCTTGGATGGATGACGTTACAGAGGTATCTAGATAGCATATATATACCATGAGGATAGGGTTCACTTCCGCGTGGATAGTAATTCTGATTATACACAAGAGTGATTAGAAATCAATGTCGTCAACAGATCCTGTCACCGCATTTGTCATAAGAGTTTTACGCGCACTCACGGAACGGCAGTGCGACCTGAGTTTGGAGTTCCTCGGTGGGACCTTGGAGGATCTGATTTATTTTCTACAACGCCGTACCTTAGCCAATACCGTCCAAATCCAGTTACCATGATTCCACGCGTAGCATGTTACTGTCAAATCGCTCCAAGTTTCTCTGCTTGTTCGTTAACAGACGACAATGTCGCATTCCAAACCTAAACCGTGTCGAGCCTGGCATCACGCAAGTTGCAACCCCGCAGTCAGCCCTCCTCTTGACCTGCCCCGCAGCGGAGTACAGCCGACTCATGCCAGATTCTCACCACGGGCTTGTTTGATCGTGGAGGCAGTTATTCGAAGCCTACCGAGTTGCAAGTCTCAAAGCCTATCGGAAGTGATTATATATATGATGCGATAGGTGACCTACCTGGTCAGCCAGTCAGGAATCGCACGGAAGCCGGTAGGTACAGTTATAAGCCGTTCAGATAATTACACTACGACCCAGACACAGACAACCAAGTTCCTCAGAGTCCAGATACCCTACTTCCGTCATCATGGGACTTTGGTTCATCAAAGAGGAAATGTTGCAATCTCTCGTTGGTGGGCTGGTGGAAACCCTTGCTCGTTTGTTCCAGCTCAAACCACTTATTCTATTGAGATATAGCACAATAAGCATGCTTCATGCCCTCTCCATTCACGCGGCCCCGGACATGTACTTCCTTTTCCCCCCAACCTCGCAACTTTAGAACATATGATGTTCTATCACCAGTCAACAGCATAAACAGATCGCCATCACGTGCAGTTTGATGGCAAAGTCTCATGAATCAGTTCTGGGTGAGAAAGAAGAGGCGTGGCAGCTTCCTTGTAATCCTCCATGAACTGGAGCCTCTGCTCCAGTCTATCAGAAGACCCGGTAGTGCGGCTTGGTTGATACCACCGCGCTTGCGACCAGCGGCTGATCCATTGGTCTAACTTTGAAGGCTCTACATTGATTTGTCGGCGAGGTATCTACTCTGTTATCATCGCAGGATGCAAGAGAATTGGCATTGATTGTTCGCGCGTACGCCTCCTCGATGGTCTTACCTGTTGGAATCGGAGTCTCCCAAGCTTGTGGGTGATATTCTTCCGTTAAGATTAGAGACGCCGCATGCAAAAAGTGTGGCCCACCTGCCCAACAAGCTTTTCGCTTGACGGTTATATAGGGCCTGAGAAAGGTTACTGATCCAGGTGTCGGCGGTGTGCGTACATTTGCCTATGTAATACATTGCCTCGGATGGAACATATTTGGGAACCCAATCGACCTACTTCCAGCAACAAAGCCCATCGAATCTTACTAGACTATGAAAAGATACACTAGGCCGCTGGACTTTCTTCTACCCATGGAGGCAATTGGCTGTTCACACGGTAGTATTCGGGCTCAGGGGGCGCTCAAGATGCCTAGAGATGCAAACATACGGATGTGGTTTGCACCAACATCGGTGTAAAGTCAGTACCATATTTGGTCAAGTTGGGCTGGATCGCCGTTCTCGTAGTTCCTGGCAGCCCTACGATCCCGTACATTTTTTGTCTCTTGGATTAGTAGAGTTGCTGTTTTGAGTATGACAAAGCGCGGCGAGCAGGGATTAATTAGGAGCAAAATCGTATATGTATCGATGAGAAAGACGTGCCCGGACCTCATTTTCCAATCGACTCCCGCCAACGCTATCAAAGAACGACTCACAATAAATTGCACCACGAGTGAAGGTTTTGTAGCCTTCAGTGATTAGACCACGAACGGTTGATACTCACTTCGCCGAAATCGCTTCTTGGAGTATCCATACTCGAACGATCCTAGCTGCACCAATATACTGAAAGATCGCCAGCAGTCATCAGCGGTATCATATGAAAAGCATAGGAGTGGATGCTGTAAAGTGACTGAGTGTCAGGTATGCAGTTCAAATGATTCGTAATTGCCCTCCACTGCTTCACATACTCAGATAAGTCGTCTGAGCTGCATTTTGGTAGACATGGTCCATCCGACTGAGCTTATTCGCCTTTTCAACCTCATCGAGCTGATCAATGCAAACCGCGTCAACCCAAAGCCACCGGACCGTATCTGGTCGTCGAAGCCTTTGCAGAGCAAGCCAGATATTCTCGGAGATCACCATGGCATGGCCATTGCAGCTGCTTGCGTTCAACCCTTCGGGCCCCATGTGTAGGAAAGTGCTTCGTAAGAGACAGCAGTTGTAGGTCTTTCCGGAACGCAATGATTGTTCACGCGCATAAGTTCTCATGCAACAGGAGACTTCCCATCTCCCGACAGCAGCCGTAAAAGTCGCAAGTCGCTATCATAGTTAGGGGGCCAAGGAAGGAACAACAAGGACAGGGCTATTTTATACGGTTATGAGTCATCACGACTATTGCAGGAGACGAAGGCGTTAGGTAGAGGATCAATGGGAAATTACCAGGCGCCGTACCTCTTGAAACGAAATTCTAGATACGAACCTCGTCTCAAATCATTTGCATCACTGGAGTAATTGCCTCTTGTGATATTGCAAAGGTACATGATCTCAAGTTGAAACGGCGAAGCATCAATTGTGTCTAGCTACCCGCCTTAGCTTTGTTTGGCCTCATCCTAAACGCCCCCCATATCCGATTGAAGACTCTTAACGATTTTAGCCTCTGTGAGTGCATCAAACCTCAAGCGATCTGAGATATTCCTAAGCAGAAGCAGGCAATGACTCCAAGAGCCATTCCCTGTCTCTCAGTAAAGCTGCCTCAAGTGAGCCAAAGGGCATACCGAGCTTGACTGCTTTCTCTCTGGCCGCAGCCGCGAGGTGGTTGAAGTCTATGGCATTGGCAAGCAAGTGGAATCTTTGACCCAAGACAGTGACCTCCCCTTTCTCTGTCGTCACTTTTCTGCCGCTTACTCTGCTTATGATATCGGCGGCTTCATCGATAGACAAGTTCTCGTTGATGACTGTGATCTCTTGACCGCCAAATTTAGCTGGGTCCAGCAGTGCAGCCGCAGCATACTTGCCGACATCAGAGCAATCCGTCTGAGGCAGCTTGGCGCCATCATCTGCGTGAACAAAAGGTATTAGCCAAGTATCGCAAGTCTTGTCGTGCTCGATCTTTTCTCCTTCTAAAATACCACCTTGATGCATCGGAACAGATTCTTCCTTTTCCATGCAGAAGAGTTCACGCCCGGTAAGAAAGGGTTCACACGTACCAAAAGCATGATCTATGATCCCGTGTGATGGGAGTCGGCCCCAGTTATGAGTAGAATGGGGAACCATATAGTCAATATGGATCAGACCCGGCCGAAGAATGGTATAAGCCTCGAAATTACCATCACGTACAGCGTCCTCGATCGCCTTTTTGGATCTGTAGTAATCGCGGAGATCAACTTTGTCGCCCAGCTCATTATCCCACAGTTCTGGTTTGTCAGTAGCGAAGGTGGTGGCAGCCACGATAGTCTTGATTCCAGCTTTGTTGCAAGCTTCAACGACTGTCTTGGCTTGTTGCGCCTCCAAGCCGGGAATTGGAAAAGTGTTCAAGAACGCTCCTTGACAGCCCTGGGCCGCCTGGAGTACTTCTTCAAGATTGACGCTCTCGCCTTTGAAAAGCGTCACCCCTTCGGACTTCAAGAGTGGGATCTCAGATGCCTTCTCAAGATCGCGTACAACAGCATGCACTTTGGCACCTGCGGTGAGAAGATGGGTGATGGTCCATCGAGCCTGCTTGCCCGTAGCCTGGGTGATCAAGTATGTAGCCATTATTGAGGAATGGGCAAAGGTGATGTTGCGACAGAACCGTACAAGGGAGATTCAGATGATTATAGTAATATGTTGATAGAGATCGGTGACTGGAGCGATGGAGCATTTCTGAGCTAGAAGACTGTATGCCGTCCATGACTACCTATATTTATACACTCGCAAAGCTCGTGAGCGGGCCGCATGGTGTCAGCGGAAAGTTTCTGGTGCCAGAACAGCAATAAGTTGCAGTGATTTGTAACAAACATGAGCGTGCGTTCCACGTCATGGACTGTATGAGGCATAGTTCAGCGCAAGAATGAAGCCAAGTCAGCCGTTCGAGGACGATACATAGTATCAGCAAAGAGGCGTCGTCGGCGGGCTTACAAATGAGTCTCGCAAAAAGTTGGAATGCGTGGGACCCTTCAGATTGACAGGGAGTAAAGCAGTGTCTATAAATGATGCGTCCACCCAAAGCAACTTTTTCCGACTTTGGAACTGCATACAGACGGGGCCATCACCACCTGCACAGCGTCGCCCAGCACACTAACGTGCCGGCGTTAAGCACCATTCCTTAACCCCAGCTGTACTTGGGCCTCTCACGCACGCAGATCATCCGAGCAACATGGTCGAGGATGGTCAACTCTAGATCCGCAACGCACCAGAAGGGCTGCTGGACATGCAAAGGTCAGTCTCCATGTCCGGAGATGTAGTATTCAAGCGGTAGAATCTATTGTTCCGAGTCTAACCGCAACCCTCAGAGCGGAAAGTCCAATGTGACCGAGGGGCGCCTACGTGCCAGAGGTGTGTGCGAGGCAATCGGGAGTGCGAAGGGTATGGTCCACGGTTGTCATGGCCCAGGGGTAATGACAAGAAGCGTGCTATTACGGGACCATCGCCGGCACGAAGAAGAGTGCCGAATCCCTGCGAAGGCCATCTATACGTTCATACCGTCTTTAGCGACGTAGAGGTGTATCGGCAACTATCGATGCGGAAAGCGGTTCGCAACCCCGACATACGGCAGCATAATCCACGATTATTGAGGCAACCACAGCAAAAGATAAAGCATGCGGACCTTGTATTCTACTGTAAGTATAACTCTATCATTGTCAATTTATTTGATCGTGATCCCAGGAGACTCACCTACACTAACTCCCGACAGTCCATGATGCTGGCCATTTTGCGCTGGCGACATTCAACGAGACTACCACCTTGATCCGAGACTTGCTTATGAGCATGACTCTTGCGTACGACACGCTCCCAGGACAGGGTCTTTTCTGTGCGCTTCTTGCTTTCTCGTCCCTCCGTCGCAGCGGACTGCATCAGGAGACTATGAAATTCAAGGTCGCCGCTCTGCAAGCCCTCTCAGCTTCTGCAAAGGAGGCGGCAAAGGGATGGGTGGAAGCCGTTCAGCATGTGGCGACCTTGATGGTACTATGCGCTTTTGAGGTACGTCACAACTGGTAGCTACGCTCAAAGCTGTTTTCAACGACTCACTAAGCTGCTCAAAGATTGTGCTTCCAACTGAAAGTTCTACTGAATGGCTTTGGTACATTCGCGGGGCAATGAGGATTGTTCAAGAAGCACATCTCGAAAGCAAGTTGGACGACATTGGTATCGGCAGTCTGCTCGAATGGGTTTACTACCATCACACGCTCTCTCGGTTTACTATGAAAAATTGGCGTCACAAGCCCACCATAGATGTTCCCAGGGAGCCCGATCCTCCGTTCCGAAGTTTCCCAGACAGATACTCAGATGCAGTAGATACGTTGGTATGCACGAGCGCCACAAATTCGGTATGATTCATCGCTAATGGCTACTCCAGACAGCATCATGTAACAACTATACTCTCGCAATCTTAAACTTACTTGCACAGATATGCGACACATTGCTTGACCCACACGACCCAAGAAGCCGTGATGATAAATACAAGGAGCGCCTCAAGAACTTCGAGGTCGAGATAAACAGCCTCGCTACCTCACCACCGATACAGAATTCCAAAGCATCAAAGGACACGGAGCTTCCGATATCTGTCCAACTGTACCAAACCGCAACACTGGTGTATCTAGTACGAGCATCGCAAGACCCAGACGAGCCAATAGCGAACCTGGATTCAGTAGTAGCCGGTGCATTCGCAGGTCCGATCAAAGCCCAATTTTGCGATCATCTCTTCCCGCTTTTCATCTTAGCCTGCGAAGCGCACACTGATGAGCAGCGAACTGCCATTCTGAACTTACTCAACAGAACAGAGAAAGTGGACCACGTGCGCAGCTTGCTGAACCTCAAGGCACAGATCCAGTCGTTTTGGGTGCAACGGGACCTCTATGCGGATAGCGATCTTGTGGTAGATTATCTGGCGTTGATGAAGACTGTGGTGAGCTCTGATACTACACTTCCTTCATATGTATAATATCTTGTTCCTGCAAGAAGTTGCATGGGAGGGAGTTGTTATCGAATCGCGCGAAGCAGACTCTTGCGTGTGCTCTCGCAAAGGTGGGAGATGACAGATGTGGAAGCTTCAGGAGGTGCTGTAGACGCTGACTGACAACGTATCTATCGGCCATAACATATATTCGATATCCATGTGTCCAGTTAAGAGCCTTCGACGTTCTGCCAGTGAGTTGGGACAACGTGACTACGTCCTCCATATGTGCCACCTGCTCTCGTGATCTTGACCTGGGGCATATAGTCGCAGTCTACTACCTCTTTCGCTTCTAACTGCTTAGATCATTCATACTGCCATGGGATTTCTCATCAACCCAAGTTGCTTTTCAGATGTGTCTGTTGCAAGATGGACGTGTGACCGAACTCGACGTACTGATCATGCCACTAGCTTCAACGTCCATGACCTTTCCCCATTTCTCATCGGCCGATTCAAATCAATAGCAAAGCAGGCATATCCCATGTTAGCCACTCAATTTCGACCAATCAGTTGGTCCAGACTCTTGGCTGTCGATGGCCCTCAAAGCCTTGCATTTCGACTATGTTCGAACTATGATAACTAAACTCTTCGGGTTCCTAATGAGAAAACGGCCGCAGTTTGAACTCTGCGTCGTCTTCTGGCTGCCCCTCGATTGGAACGTTCTGCAACATGGGTTCCAAATACCACGCAGGGTCGCCTTGATATTTCTGCCCCATGCTCTCTCCGTCCTCGGATTTCAGGTGTGTGATGCTTGATCCATTGCCCAACCATTTCAGCAGATTCGAGTTTTCACCATATCGACTCTCAAAGTCATAATCCTCCCACCGCGGAGCTCTCAGGGCCTCCAGAGCATGCAAAGTACTCCCAGGCCAGAGCCCAATCACGCGATCTCCCTTCCCACCGTCGCTCTTGTACCAACTCTTGCAGTCTTCTGTGTAGACAGTCCGCTTGAAATACTCACAACAGTACTCGTTCCAATCGCGCATTCTTTCGGGCTTGATAGTCATCGAGGCGTAGTCCTCCTTTTGCAGCTTGCGTATGCACTTTATCGCATAATCCCCAAGGGTTTCGAGGATCATTGTGAGTGAGCCTGATCCAATGGCTGAATTTGGACCTAGAATCACGAAGAGATTGGGAAACGAGTCGATGGCTGTAGACATATAGGCCTCAGGAACGGGCTTGTAACGCTCGGCGAGAGTAAGCCCACCCTGTCCGACGATGGGGAATTGAGGAGCGTCGTTGACGTCAAAGCCAGTGGCACAGACCAGTACATCGAGTTCGAGCTGACGTCCAGATTCTAGCTTGATGTTCCTCCCACTTATGGATTTGACGCCGTCCGTTATGAATTCCACGTTGTCCTTGGCGAGCGCCTCTAAGTATCCCGGCCCTGGTGTCGAACGGCGACATCCAATGCCGAAAGAGGGTATGAGAAAGTCGGCAATATCGGGTCTTGAGGCGAGGCGTTTTCGCATATTTGCTTCTAGCATGGCTTTGCCCCCTCGCTGCATAGCTGTATCGCGCATAGACACCTCATGGATTGTGTTTCCTCCCACCTCGATGGCTTTGCGGAAACGGTAGAATTCTTCCGGATTCTGAGCAAACTCTTGACGGCGCGCAGGGGAAACTGTGCAAAAGTGTAAGTCTCGCACTTGACTTCACGTCACGGAGGGGAGCTAAGGGGGGCGTTTTTTTAAGCTTACAGTCTAATTCGTCGATATCCATTCCGAGTTCCTTCATGATCGCTGGCATCCTATTTTAGCTATTCAATTCCTCTTTACACTCCAGGAAATCCCCCTTACCTTCGCCGAATGGGTTCAAGATCCATGTTTTGCTTCGCACAAAACATGACAGTTGCACTCCTTCCAATTTTTGTAGGCTAGGAACAATCTGTATACCGCTAGATCCATTTCCAATGACACCTATGCGTTGATTTCTATAGTCATATCTGTCGCCTCCATTAGATTATGCCTGAGAGACTAGCATCGTGATGTGAGCATGTACTTCTCGTTCCATCGTGCTGAATGCACAAGCTCGCCTTGGAACTGCTTCAGACCATCGATTTCCGGCCAAGCAGGAGTCGCCAGCAGACCTCGTGCCACAACTAACACATCTGCATCATCCAGGAAACGCTCTCCTGTTTCTAGATTGTGTATTTCAAGTAGCCTGCATATTTCTTAGCAATTTTGTTTCCTTACATCCTAGTTTAACAAATTCCCAAAAATTTCACCATTTCTTGTTGTTGTTGTCCCACTTACAGGAGCCAACCTCGTGCCGGAGTTTGATAAATCTCATCACGCCGTACTTTTCGGCAGTGCTCTGGAGATACTGGCAGATCTCGGATCCCGGCGCGTAGAAAGAGGACCAGGTTGGATTAGGGTTGAAAGAGTACTGATATGAGTGTGCCGGAATATCACAGGCAATACCTGGATATCGGTTGAGCCACCACGTGCCTCCTACACCTGCATTTTTCTCGTAGATTTGCAAGTCGACATTGCGGAGACGTTGAGGTATTCGGATCCCAAGGTAGATGCCTGAAAATCCAGCCCCAATGACTGCAACACTCCGAGTTAATGATCACTCTTTATAGCGTGTTCTCATGTCTCGGGAATTTCGAATCATGTTTCTAGAGCACTTGCTCTCGAGAAAAAAGAAACTGACTGCCGACAACATTTAGGATAGGTAGAAAATAACACCAGAAGTTACTCACCTCGGACTTTCATGCGGCGATGTCCGTCCAGCGGCTTATCCTCAATGGTGAATGGTAAAGGATCATCAGAGATTGCGGGATGGTGTGTTTGAGTGTCAATTGGAGTAGAATCACGCTGTTGCGTCGGGCGCCCAAACATCTTGGTGCGTAGACGCTGCATTTTGGCCTCCCGTTTAGACCGAAAGATCCAATTCCATTCGACTACTTCGAACCCGTAGCTCGCAAAGCCGTACAGCCGTTATCTTGACTGGTAGACAATGCAATATTATGAATCACGTGCGCTTTCGCTAATGCAGCAGGCCGGCATAGAGTGTCGTCCGTGTAGGAGCGACGTTAGAGACGATAAGGTTGAATCGGCGAACAATTCAAATCCGGTAACTCATTTATTTCCATCCACAGCATACGCAAGGAGATTGTCATAGTGGAAATATCTTCCATACTGTAACTAGGGGGATGGCCCAAAGGAACCCCTCACTCGGCTGTAACCCCCTCAACTAGTTGCAGTGGCAATATCGTCCGGGATGACAACTACCGGGTTTGGAGGCACATTCACAGTCGCCACGATTATGTGCTTGTCTACCATGTCGAGGCGAGCCGGGGACTAAATAGCACTATAAAGACTGCTTACTGCCCCGTAGAAAGTTATACATCAGAATGTATTCGATGACTCTATAACTCTATGTATACCTAAACTATTAACAAGTACATTGTCAAAGCCGCTGCCCAACACCAATCGAATGTCGGCCTGCAACAGAACGTGACCAGTTATATGGTGCCATTCATCCTGGCTCGCCTCGAATGTTTCTAATCTTCCACGATCAATCCGCTCTCACCTTTGTAAGGCTGTTTCGATAGCAAATGTTCCCGACTCATGACCCGCGATATGTGCATCATGAATGGGTTAGCGGTCAATTCTATGTTTAGGCGCTACATGTATTTCTCACCGGTAGGCAAGGACCTTGACTTGCAAGAGCACAAATTCTCAAGCAGTAGCTGATAGCGAGGACGAGCTTAGCAAATGCCGAGGTATTCAATCCTAGCCAATTCACCTATGAAGTATACATAAAGAATACTCTGCATTGTCGATCAGTGTTGCGGGGAAATCCATCCTGCCAAGAGCGTTTAGTCGGCCCAGCAATTATTTGGTCAATGATGATCTAGGGGCCTGATGACATGCAGTTGACTGATGGCTATGCTCATTCTCAAGGACAACCAGTGCTCTTCGGTTTACGATTATCAGTTTCTTATGAGTCGAACCAAACAAGATCGTACTCGTAACCTAAAACCAATACAACTCGAAACAAGCGAAGTTCTACCTCGTTTCCAGCTTGCTCGTAAAAAGGTAAAGCTTATTATTCTTAAAATATGCTGGCAAGCTCCGCTGGCACTAAACTCCGAGAGCCACAACGATCAGGCCCAATCTCCATTAGCGTGACGATGCATGCCTGTTAGAGATAAATTTAGGTCTCTGCAAGGCTCTAATAATAATCTAGCCCTATGAACTCAACCTAGGCAGTGCAGCCTAGGCCCGGCTCAGGACTTCGGCAAGCAACAATCACACAGCACCCCAGTGGCGAGAGTGGCTTTGGCTGCCGGCCGGGACAGCTCGCTAACGCAGACGTGTCTTCGACTTTCCGTTTTATGTTTCCTTCCAAGACATCTTCAGGTCGGTGTGTGGCGAGCTACCGTGGTCGGCGACGTCGGCGAAGTCGGCGAGGCTATCTTAGTCCATTCTTGCACTCCACTTGAATCAGAGACAGGAATAGGAGTGGATTCCAAGTAGGACTAATAAAGCCCAGCATAAGAAATTAGGTACGCATGCGACAATAACCTCGTCAGCCCTGTTGCTCATCTACCCACTAACTGAAAAGACATCGCCAAATGACTCGCTCAAACTTGGCGCCCTGAAAAGAGTGCTATGTCGACGATGACGTTGATATCAAAACCTGCGAAGGTAAAGTATCGTTCATGAGAGCCTACGGTTGATCAACGATCACTACTATTGTATTGTCAAAAGTATCTCCTATAAGTTTGAGCACCGTTCAAATTTTTTTTCGATGTCCATCTCTGTTGCGGTCCAATAATATAATCGTGATTTGTTCATACCCATGTAAAGACACGTCGGTTCGCCTGGTTTTGGAAGAAAAGTCAACAAGTAACCCAAGTTTATTCGAGTGAGTGGAGTGCCATCCTTGTATAACAGAGGAACACCTCTAAGCCAAAACCAAAAAGAACTGCATAGTCCTAATGTCGTTATCTCATGTCATTGCCTCGGACTACGAGCGAAGGAATAGGGCTGCAATTTTAACTTGATTTTTATCTCGAAAGGATGAAGTCGCCCACAACTGCATCATGTCGGTCATCACAAGAGAGGCTAGACTCATATACAACATCCCAGCCAAGAACAGAGCAGAGCCTCCTTCGAATCTTAGCTATGGACGATCAGTTCGTTATATATACACAGAGATTCCATGGCAAACGTCGCTGAGATGTTGGATAGCTCTCAGCAATCAGTTGAAGGCTCTAGCTTCCAGTCAGCACGATGAAGACGTCTTCTGCATTGCTTCTTTCATCTTCGGTCTCGGCCGCAACGCTCGAGTCTCGTGCGAGCGACCCTTGCGCTTCTCTGACACCGCTTCTCAACCAGAGCAGAATTGTTCCTGGTCAAGCGGCTGCGGATTGTCTTTACTCCTTCCCGTACAATGATACGGCTGCCCATACTTTCCTCGATGAGATCAGAAAATACGTCCAGTTTCAGTCGACTATCGAAATACTCCAGAACCCACCCGACACATATAACTCGCCTGCGTATGACATTCTCGGCGCTTTAGATCAAATTGCAAGCAATTACTACGACAATCATTTTCAGTTCGATCGCGACCTTCTTCGTGCCATCAACTCCGCAAACGACGGCCATTTTTGGTTTACTCCTTGCACGAGCATGCCCTTCACATTTTACCGAGAAGAAGTCGGTCTAGTGTCCATATCAAAGGATGGTGTAGCAGTGCCAGAGATCTACGCAGGGTCCGATGTGGAAGCTCTCGTAGAGGGTATTGACACAGTTTCCCCCGTCGAAAAGATCAACAATCAAAGTGTGACGGAGTTCCTCCAGGGAATTGCTTCAGTTCAGCCCTTTCAAGACCCTGACGCACGGTGGAATGTTCTTTTCAATAACTGAGCGGCAGTAAACCAAGGCAACTGGGGCAATTACACGGGTTTCGGTCGGTTCACAACCGATCAGTTTGTTTGGCCGGGTGTTAATTCCACGACCCTTCAATTCAAGAATGGCTCAACGCTCGAGCTCAAAACCTACGCAAAATACAACTGGGACGTATTTCCTCAATCCATCGAGCACATGTATGAAATCACCTGTACACCAAACCAGGTTTCGAGCAGTTCCTCAAAACGAAGCTCTTTGGCTACGCGCACTGTAATCGACCGTCATACCAAACGTCAAGACAGTTCTGAGCCTACAAAGACGGCCGCTCCGCTTGGTTATGGCACTCCCTTCCTTCGGGACCCCTATAATAAAATGGTTGGCTATTTTCTAGACGATGAGACCACCGTCATGTGAATACCGACATTCGAGAGTGGCTCGAGCGATTTGCTCATTGCTGACACGGCGACAAAAATCGTGAACAGAGCTGTTGCTTCTGGGCGAACGAAGATGATCGTCGACCTGACTGCCAACAGCGGTGGCAGTATTACACAAGGATTTGATCTCTTCAAGCTCTTCTTTCCCGATCTATTCCCTTACTCCGGAACCCGGATGAGACTTCACGAGGGTTTGGAATCTCTGCTTGATATTTATAGGATATATAGTGCAGACGAGTGTCCTGGTAGTGTTAGTCCTTTCTGCCCAGGAGCTTGGGTAACTCCGGATCAAACATCGAGCTTCGATTCTATCAGCTCATTCATACAAGGAGATGTACAGTACGATGTCAACGTTACTGCTCCATTAATCGCCAACTTCAATTACACCCAGTCAACGATCCGAGGCTTCAGCTCATCATACCCAGCGAATAACACGCGACCATTTGATGCAAGCGACATCGTCATCATTACGGACGGCCAGTGTACTTCAACCTGTACTACGTTCACCAACTTAATGACTTGGGTCGGTAATGTCACATCGGTCACTTTCGGCGGTAGACCTACGACTGGGCCTATGCAAGTGATGGGCGGCGTACGCGGCGCTCAGTCTTACCACTTCGACACTCTTGACGATGTAATCTTAACAGCTTCCAATATCACCCAAACCAACGAGGAAGTCCTATCAGCGAGTCAGCTTGCCAAGGCAAGAGAGTCGCTGCCTATCGGATTGAAGAATCTGCCATTTTACGTCGACGGCGGAGGTTTCAATCTTCGCAACGCATATCAGGAGGGCGACGATGAGCTCCCTCTGCAGTTTCAGTACCAGGCTTCAGACTGTCGACTATTTTACACAGCTGAGAATATCTTGAGGCCCATTACTACATGGGCTGCTGCAAAGACCGCTATCTGGGGCGATGGCTTGTGCGTCGCGAACTCGACTGGAGGCCTGAATTCAGTTTATGGCCGCAAGGGTGAGACGAGCCCTTACAAGGAGGAGGGCAGTGCCGGTGGAAAGAATGAGACCGGAACCGGTACAGGCACTGGCACTGGCGATGGTACTTTCGGCTCCACTGGCCATCATTTGCAGACAGGTGGGAGTATTCTCGCTCTCAGTATTTTCACAGCTGCTTTTGCAGTACTGATGTAAATAATTGCATATGGCATATAATTCAAGGCGTTTGGGTCTGAGCGTTTCAGGGCTTTTCTATGAATGATACCATTTTCGTCTCCGAATGCTATTCCATTCGTAATGAAGTTTATCTCTGGGGGGAGGAAGACAGGCAAAAAAGGAGAAAAAGGAAAAGGAAAAAAATGATCGCAGCGATGTCTTCATCCCCTTTGGTGTGGGAAGCAAACGCCACCGGAAGGAAAGCGAGCTAGCCAAGGCAGTCGCGCAACGACATGGACAACGGTAGGGGAATTGTACCTCCGGGTAAAGAGTCACAGAAGCGACTCAGACCACTAGGCCAAGTAGCTTGTTGTTAAAGCTGGGCTACATTTCGAACCTATAACACATGCACTCCTACCTACCATGTGCCCCCAAATGTAGCACACTCGATAGACGAACATCAAGCGATGCATTTAACTGGCTAGAGGAGAGTATACGACCTTGAATTTCGATTCGAGAGAGGACGCCTTCATACCTAACATGACGCTAAAGTGACCAGCGGAAGGCGTTGGGAAGTGTAAGTTCTGCAAGTACGATGATGATGTAGACCCCTGAGTGCTTGTGATAATCTTGCCAACAACGATAGGGCTAGTCATGTGATATCGTCAATTGGCTCGCCCACACTACTTTTCCCTCTCAATCTAGGATAGGCCATCGTGCTTCCCCCTGATTCGCTTCAATAATTCCGTCTCAAATGGACTATTCGCGCCAGGGCTTCAAAGCTTCAAGGCTAAAAGCCAAGTTCATACCTGTCAATGGTTCAAGACAAGCCTAGAGAATGGGGTTTAAGTCAGTAGATGCAAAGGAGTTAAAAGTCGATCTAAATACGGCCGCTACGATCGAATCAGCCGTTCAAGTTGAACTATGTCTACATCATTTAAGTAAGCAAGGTGAGCTGGGAAATACACAGCATCGCAAAACTGAAAACATAGATACTTGGCTAGGTACCTAGGTAGGTAGTTTACATTTTATGTCGTGTTCGGATCCACGTTTAGCTAACGCCACACATGGATAACAAATTTCTGGATAGTGTATACATGAATAGAAGCTACTTCGATTCGACCTGGGTGCATAACTTTCAAAAATGATAAACAGTTTTTACGGTACTATTTGATTCCCGACTCGCCTGGCAGGTAATTCGTGCGCAATATCTCTCTGCTAGAGAAGCTACCTACTTCTAGAACTCAGAGATGACTGAGTTTGGTCTGCGATTGACTAGGTGTACCAGCGAAACCTTGTTCTACCTTGAGACAATTCTCTCCCTCACACCTGATTTGGGTAAATCACTCCCAAGAACATGGAGCTATTTCCGTGCCCTTCATTTAAATTTGCAGATCAATCAATCAACAGACTGCACTTAATGGAATCTCTGGTTATACGCATCCGAGTATCTACTTCACCTTCATCCAACATCATTTCTTTCTCCAGCACACGCTTTTCCAACACAATTGCTACAGGTTCAATCACCATCCACAATGGGGCAATCTTTGTCTCACATTCACGAACAACACAAGGCCGTGCTTGAGCCGCCACCAGCTTACGAGATGATCGCACCTCGGCGAAACGAGAACACATCAGCACCCTCAGAGTGCCTCTCTGCGCCCCGTGACACTGACGATTACGATGCGCTGATATCCTCCAAATGTATCAGAGGTTCTCCTACCGGTGGCCGGTTCTATTACGACGACGAGCGACCAATATCGCTGGGTATTGATTTCTCGCCAGACCCATTCCGAGACTATTTCGGACAAAAATGGTATGGTGGAATGCTCGTCAAATGCAAAGACATATCTTGCCTCATGCGAGAAGGCTTCCATTGGGATATTTCCAATATTGTCCGCGAGGAAAGCTATATCCAGAACACCCCAGAATACGATTGGGCGGGGGAAAGCGGTTCCCTCAAAACAAAAAACTACTTTTTGAGAGACAAAAACACGCCTAGCCGTTGGGTGGCGATCCTGAATATACGCGCCGTCTCTATAGATGTTTTACAGAGATTTCGGCCAAGTCTCTTGTCTCGTGCTAACATATTACAAACGTTGGGATCCGACCAAAGCGGAAATCATGTATACTATTACTCGGCGGGCAATCCTCATCATCGTCTTTACGACTGCAATTTCAATACGATATACGATGACCGGGCGTTGCAAGGGTGGTGGCCGTGGCCTCGAGAAGATGCACGAGCCGATGAGCACGGCACAAGCCAATCCGACACAGATTCATGCGATGAATTGATCTTTTCACTTTACCTAAATGACCAGACGCTAGAATCTTGTCAGCGCCAAAGCGAGAGAGTGCAGCGATGCGAGAAAACTAGGCGCAGGCATTTTAGCATATAATGTCAAACAAAACAAAAAGACCAAAAGTCAGGCACTAAATAATCGCCACAAATAGCAATGTAGGCATCATACCTAGTTGGTCATGAGATTTGGGAGCTGAAATGATGCCAATGCTCCTCAGCAGCTACGCGATCCTTGGATAGGAATAAGAACAATCATTAGAATAAGTATGGCGCAATCAGCAAATATAATTACCAGAAATCTTCAGAGTTGACTATAAAACCCACTCCGTCATTGATCAATGTGCCTGTACCTCAACGCAACGAGCCCTTTGACGACGCAGGGGATTGCCTAGGTAGGTAGGGAGATTGACATAGTAAAGAAGGCATACCACGGTATGCCACCCTCCCGGTCCCCATAACAAAATCCCATTGATTTCACTTTGAAAAGCATTGTTTGACCTATCTGCCATTTACCTCCAGTCAGACCCAACACAGAATAGGAATACTGTACAGCATTACGATGCCTAATGCACCTGCACACATGCCTAGAGTGTAGAATGGATAGTTACTTTCAGCCCCGTAATGATCAATGCACATTGGCACCCCCTCTATTATCATACCACAACCTCCCAGACATGATCGCACGTGGTTCGCTCGTCTATACACCGGCAATGTAGTAGTTGGGGCTTTATCCCAATAGAACTGTCGTAAGACTATTTGAAGACAAGAATACTGTGTGAGGACTGGACTGTTCACCTTCTAAGCTACCACCATTTCACAGAAAGAAGAGTATATAGCACATATAGTGAGAATGACCTGAAGTGACAGTGCACCCAAGTATGCCACATGCATTTGTAAGGTGGGTGGAAGACTGATTCGTTGGCACCCGCCTAGATTGTGCTTTGACTCCTTTCAATTTTCTCCCGTTCTTCTACAAATAATAGATCCCTCTCATGGTTTCTCACTGCAAGACTATAGATGGAATGCAACAACATGAAATTGGCATACATAGAAAATAGTAGTGGGTGGAATATGGTGAATCTGAAGTACTAAGTAGTTTCCTAGTATCATATAAGCTCTTGACAATACCATTCCATGCGGCCCCTTCCTCATCAGTTTCACTTTGCTCCCGCCATATGTACTTCACCAATGTCACCTTGACCTATCCGGTACGGGGCTGTCGACTCTCTAGCTTTCGACTGATAGCAGTCGGCACACAAACATGAGATTTCTTTGTTGACTGCACACCACAAGACATGTAAGCTGCAAAAGACCAACACAACAGGGCTCTCGTACTTTGAACAGCAACCAACGCTTCTTCTTGCACCACCAGTCATCTCATCTCATTAAACTCGTTCATCCCATTCCTCACGCTCATCTCATTCATACCGCCCATAACACTCATTCTCATCACCAGGCAACCACAACATCCGCCACCATGGATGAAATCAACGAGCAAGTCCGTGTGTGGTCAGCCAAATGTGACAAGTATTGCGCCATCGTTGAAGAGAATGAGAGAGTGGCAATGGATGAACATCTCGAGGCTTGGATCCGAAACAACCGTCACCTGTGTGTGACTATCAACCACCGTTTTGTGACCTGGCCTTGTCTTACCCGGGGTGGTAACGCCCGCATGGATCTGCTTGATGGCGACGAATTTGACACCCGTTTCACCTGGGTGAAAAGACTTTATGACTGGGACCTCACCGGTCAGTAGCAGAGCACCTTCCACCTTCCATCCATCCCCGGTAGTGCATAAAAAACTGACGCATGGCCTTAGGTTACCGCCTGGTGGACGAAATCCATCGAGTCCAAACAAAGGCAAAAGAGACCGCAGAGATTGCCCAGACATGCGACCCAGCTCGAGCAGTGCGTGCCAAGATGCAGAAGTTCTTCAAGTACGATCCTCAGTCATCCTTAGAGGAAAAAGCCGACTGTATCATGACCATCTGGTGCCTGGCTCATGGAATGAATATCTTCGATGCCCTGCCCGCTCATGAAGGTGAGGGGTGTATTTTTTTTTAAAACAAAAAAATAACAAAAGCTTACCTTCATCTATACTGGCCGCATTTTCTATATTCTTTAGTCACATTACTAATGATATATCTGTCCAGATGATCCCAGCAGACGAGTATTCACTACGCCTGCTGATTGCAGGGTCAAGCCAGGCCCATACCACAAGGCCACGAGGAGCAGAAGGGTCCCGAAACCGAAGCCCGACCCAGAGGAGGAGGAGACAGACTTTGAAGATAACGAAGAAGACAAGCCCACCGGCGATACCGCAGAAATAGACAGGGCCCGAGAGGTAGCCAAGGACATCGCGGGGAAGGACTGGATGAAGAGACTTGTGTTCAACCAGCAGTTGGCGGAGATGGTGGTCGAAGAGAAAGAGAAAGCTTCAGAGATGAAGGAGGACGAGCAGAAGGAACAGATCAAAAGAGCCAAGCAAGCCAAGGCCAAGGCACTCGAGAGATTCGAGTCCGAGAAACGCCACCGAGAGGTCAGCCGAGAAGCGCTCACCAAAGATGAGGAAGAAGCGATACGCAAGATGATCGAGGTCCAGGAGTACGTGAGGCTTGAGACCGAGAGGCTCATGCAAGATACCGAGGCAAAAAAGGAACAGCTCGAGAAGCTGCGACATGAGAACCGGCGGCACGAGAAACCGCAGCAATCGGCTTCGGACAGCATCCCTCCATCTGCACAAGGCGTTTTCCACGGCGGTTTCCCGCTTTATGCCCACGTACACGGCACGGACCAGTACATCCCGATGGAAGAGTGGCTCAACGATGACAGTTCTCCCTTTTCAGCTAAGAACCTGTATACCCCCACCAAGAAACAGGCAGATGAGGAAAGCGCCGAGGAGGAACCCCAGAAGGCCGCCGAAGTGAAGGCCGAGGTAGAGGTCAAGGAGAAGCCGGCCGAAAAGAAGGCCAAGGATGAGGACAACACCAAGAAAATGCCCGCTGAGCAGGACATCAAAGATGAGAAGGACGAGGCAAAGTCTCAGCCGGCGAAGAAGCAGAAGAAACACAAGAAGAAGGCAAAGGCTCGAGTCAAGTTTTGAGCCCAAGGCCGGCAGAACGCACCCGATTGGCCGAGGAAAACATTTGAGCACATCACGACTGAGCTATGGCTGCAATCAACTCGCTGATAGGACACGAAAAGTTTGCAAGTATGGTGAAATCAGACGACTGCCGAATAATCAATAGTCTGAACGGTGGATAGAGACTGTGCGTTTGAACCGATTAGCTTTCGACTTACGTGCAAATGGACAACAGACAACAGAAGGGCTTTGACTAACAGTGGCCAATCTGATTGCGGATCGTGAGTGGAAAGGGTTATGGTATGTGTTGACAAGGTGATCTGCTTTCGGGCTTCGGAGAATGCACGGTAGGCACAAAGGGGTATAGCTTGTGTTCATAATTCGCCCAGAGATTGGCTACAGTACGGTATCAACAAATGACTACAGACGATGCTCAAAGATCTAGTAGTAACTCTGGCTGGTATGAACAATTGCTGGTGGGAAAAACAAACCAGGAATCAGTACTCGCTATGAGTGCACAGAATAGTCAAGATAAGACTGGCCAGAAACGAACCAATGCAGAAATGAGAAATATTAAGCCCAAATGAATAGCCCTCTACTCTAGACGCCAGCAGATATCTCATTATTATGGAGTGTGTGATGCTCCATCATTAAGTCAAACGCAGAGGGTTGCCATTCTCTACTATGCGCATCTGATCCTATCCGTATAACCGTAACTTCGGATCTAGCCCCAATCGCTTTCGGAGGGGCCGGGCTGGGCTCATCAATCCACACGATTGAATCGAGCTGTCGAAGGACATCTAGTCTTTCAGCTCGTATCCGCTCTGCTCTTAGAGGATCTTTAGTGTGGAGGTAGAATGTTTCGAGCTGAAATAGAGCCTCGCCAATACAATCGCGGGAGCCCGTGCGTTTGGCCGCCTCGACAGAGTCCTGATATGACTTTTCTGCGACATTGACGTCCCCTTTCGTCCATCGAATGTATCCTAGCCAAACACAGCGGAAAGATTCGTCTCGGGGTGAAAGCGTCGTGTCGTCTAGTTCACTTAGAACCTCCTCCGCTTCATCAAGCCGATTCTCAGCTATCCTTAGCTTGCAAGTTGCTAGAGCGTGTTCAAGTTTGACCATTCCCAAAACTGAAGGGTTGATCTTCAGCTCGTCAACTTTAGCCAGTTGGCGTCCAAGGCTCTCAAGTTGCGACATAGGATCTCTATGCCTTTCCACTGCATCGAAATATAGCAAGAACACCTCTGTTGATAGCGAGTGATCGGCGCCCAGATGCTCGTCGAATATCGAGACACAACAGGCGAGTATACTGTCAAAAGCTGCCTTCCTTTCGACCGCCGGTATGTCGAGGAGAGTCTTCCAGAATTCTGAGAGCGGGTGGTCCCGCTTATGTAAGGCAATTGAGAGGTCATAACAGAACTGCAATAGGATAGTCTGGATCTCCTTTCGCCCGACAAGCTCCAGCCGAGCTGCAATACAGACTGTCCTCGGAATCAAGTCTGGCGGCGGATTTCTAAAGACTCGAATGAGTAGAGTAAATGGGGCATCAAGAGCATGTCGTATTGCAACCGGCTCGACTTGACGTCCAACAGCCAACGCTGCGGTCATACATCTATCTAGTAAGGATTTTAATAGTTCTGCAGGGCCACCGTGACCTCTTGCACTCCAACACTGTACCTGCGATTTGAGCCAAGCACCAGATTCGAAACTTCCGGACAGATAGGCGCGAAGGGTCCTTAGCAATTCGTCATGAGACCCAGGCTCAGGGTCTAGGGTCGCTGGTGGCGCATTCTCCTTGGCTTTGGCAGACTCCCGCGAGGTATCCTCTCGAACATCTGCGGCAGGCGGTGAGTGACACCTGACATCGCGAACTGCATCTGTGTGAGGTGCCTCCCCGGATTCGAGTTTGGCGTGTAGAGCTGGATTTCGAGATATGTAGACCTGAAGACTATCGATGTCCACTTTCCTATCTCTGACGTAAAAGATGGAAGGTTTGCGCTCTGCGTCTCGTTGCCTCTTTAAGCGGAGGATCTGCAAGACTTCATCAAACCGAAGATTCTTGAAGGCACTCCATGAAGCGAGCTGCCTCTTATACATGGAAATGCTTCAGTTTTTCCTTGATTAGTGACGCTGGTCAGCATTTCATACAACAAGGTGGCGTAGCATACGTGGCGACAAATCCATGATTCTCTTCCATTTGTTGCTTGACCTCGTCTAGGGTCTTGTTCTCTTCCACATACAGCCGCACGATGACATTCTGGAATCTCGCCCAATCCTCAGAGGTCGCGTATCGTTTGGAAGTTGAGGTATCCGTGGGTTCGGTTTGCATGACCAGGGCACGGCTCTCGGGGGAGGAAGGAGGCCGGTGGAGGCTCTACAACAGAGGCGTTGGCAAGACACAGTATCGTGTTTGGTCGATGGTACTAACATGCTGGGAGAGTGAACATCCCAAACGTCTACCTAGCTTACATACCCTGGTGCTACTTAAGAAGAGACCGGCGAAAGCTATTTGAATGTTGAGTGTTCTTGTGATCCTGCGTGTCGGGCTACGGACGAGGTCTAGGTAGCCACTGTCAAATACAGCCATCTAGATCTGGATTATGGATATGAGCATGAGGCAAAGTTGATACATGTATAAAAAGAGCGGAGGCGGATGACCCTCCAGGATGCGATGACTTTGTTGGTGATTGGACAAGAACCCCCAGGGTGGCCCAATGGGGGAACAAGTCAGCTGCAGCGACGAGTCTAGCGCGGACAGGCTGCGCTGAAAACCACGTTTAGGCTGGGTTCAGGACAGCTGAAAGCAACACCCGAGCTGCAGAAAACTATTGCCTCGATTGGCTACTGCCCGGCTTCTGCCGGGGTTTGGACTGGAGCCACAGGGAGAGACAGGGCCGGTGCAGTGACGGAGGCTCTACGGCTCGAGTGTTTGCTGAACGAGAGCGGCGAGGATGGTCTGGCAGGTAGTGCTGTCTCTGATTATGCTTATTTCTTGGTCCACCAAACTCCATCTGGGCTCATTCGACCTGGCTGCTCCGTATATCTGGTGCCCATAGCGAAGAGGCTGCAGGGTGCAAAGTGACGGGAAACCAACGGTACAGATGAATTGGGCATAGCCAAATCTAGGTGACGATGGGTGGTGATGAGCATGCACTGTTCGGTCCCGTCGGCAGCAACCTGATTCCTGAACATGGTACGACCTTCTAGAATGTCCAGCAGCCTCTCCGAGCCGGCAATGAATCCATATTGTGTGTGTCGTTCTTTCTTTCATCGTTCGCTGCCTTTCCACCTACTTGGTCTACCTATCTCGCATAATGTGACTCGATGGGATGACCCGGTCAGCAAGGATTGTCTGTTCGCCATGCGCGAGATAGACATAGATAGACGGGCCCGACGAGGGCCGGGCGCATTGATTTTCAAGGCATCGTTCCCTGGTCCTGGAATGTCGGTGTCCACGATCCATAGATTAGAGACGGTACGTAAGTTGACTCGACCACCGGACTACCACCTGCCCGCTTTCGCAATGGGTGAGAAAGCAAGAAGACGAAAGCGGGGAGCCGAGTTGTGTCCCAGCTGACGTGTGGGCGCGGGGGCAATCCAGACACGCAAGATACACGCAACATGTGGCTGACGAGACGTCGGGTAGGTCGATGACCTGTCTGACTGCTTCATCTGCCAAACTCGCGAGGCGAGCTAAGATGCGGTCCAATCTTGAACTGTCGGCCATCTTCTGCGAGAGGCGAGAGAGGCGTTATTGTCTCTTGGCAACACTTCTGCTTGGTAGCGACAGGCGAGCAGGCTCTGTACCGCCTGGCCAGCAAGCATCGGTGAGGCGCCATTGTATCTGCCCAAGTCAATTGCGGCGACTGGATCTGGTACGGCAAAGCGCATACGAAAATGGATGCACAATCCTTCAAGGTTCCATGCATTGGGACAGCTCGACAGGCCAGAGATGCGCTGGGGAGTCGTCTCTTGCGTTGCAGGTGGGCGCAGACTTGACAGGCCCTGGTGCCGTAGGGCAGAGCCTGGGTCTGGACTGGAGACCCCTAAACGTTGAATTCGGGGACGACCTAGTGCTGTATTCCATGCCCTGGAAGTAATGCAATTAACGCGTGAAGTCGCGTCCCTGAACTGATTGCAACAGGAAAGGTAGACGCGTCTCATTGCCCCTCCAACTCAATTAATTTGTTGCTCGTTGATACATACGCCGCGTCGACGCCTCTTCTCTCGCAGAGCTTAGATAGGTACAGACAGTATTACATAGGTCGACTAACTCAAGTGTGAATTGGTGTACCGAGGCCAATCGCGCATCGCATGCCTATGATTCCATCGACGTCAACGCCAGCGTTCTGCGAACCCTACCTACACATACCACCAACATGCTTCGACACGACCACAACCGCATCGATCCCAAGAGGCGCAACATTGTCGACTACCGCAAGAAACAGTTTGCCGAATCCGCCTTCAAGGACAACGACTACCCGCATCGTCTCAACTTCTACGCCACGCCACCCACGGCCGACATCACCCTCGAGCAATTTGAGCAATGGGCTATCGACAGACTACGCATCCTCGCCGAGCTCGAGGCGTGCTCCTTTCGCAACAAGTCGCAGGATGAGATAGCTGCTCACATGAGGCCTCTCCTCGAGAAATATCTCCCTCTCGAAACAGACACCTCCCGATCCACCCAGCTCTTCGCCCAGCGCCAGAAGGACCACTACAGCCATTTCATCCTCAGACTGGCCTTCGCCTCCACCGATGATCTGCGCCGGAGGTTCAGCCGCGTCGAGACCATGCTATTTCGTCTGCGTCTCGAGGACTCGTCGTCGAAAGACAGGAATGACTTCATCAAGACTGTCAAGCTTGATTGCGAGCCTGTCACTGAGGAAGAGCAAAACAGGTATAGAGACGAGCTGGCCTCCGTTGCTGGCTTCAGGAAGAACAGCGCCGAGGAGGAGACCTGGATCAAAGTAGATTGGGATACCGTTCCCGACCTGGTCGAGTCACGGAGAGTGTTTTTAAAAGCCGGCAAGGCTTATGTCCCGTCCAGGGAGCAGTCTAAGATGGTCGTGACCGCCTTTACAAAAAGACTAGAGCGTGCCCTAGAGGTGACTTGCTTTCTCTCCCTCGACAAATTGATTGCAATATTGACTTGTCTGTAGTTAACAGCTCGCGCTCTGCCACGGTTAGATGAAGACGACCGATTGACGCCAATCCTCGATCATCTGTCCAAGAACTTCATCACGCCTGACGCCTCTTACACAAGCTCCACATCGTCCGTGCCTGGTGCCGACATATCAGCCCGGAATGTCGATGCCCTCTCTGCCCACTTCCCCCTCTGCATGCAGAACTTACACCGTTCATTACGGCGAGACGCACATCTAAAGCATTTCGGCCGTCTGCAGTATACGCTATTCCTGAAGGGTATTGGTCTGAACCTGGAGGAGTGTTTGATATTCTGGCGCACTTCATTCCACAAGATTACAGATGACCAGTTCAATAAAGAATACAGGTACAACGTGCGGCACACTTACGGCGATGTTGGCGGGGACGCAAATCGACGTGGCGGCGGCTATTCACCCTTCTCATGTCAAAAGATCCTCACTGAACACCCCCCCGGACCCGGCGAGTCCCACGGATGTCCATATCGCCATTTCAGTTTAGAGAATCTTACTTCGCTACTACAAGGGGTCGGCATCTCAGATCGGTCTGTCTTGCAAGGCGTTAAAGAGGACAAGGACAGCCAGAAGTATCATATGGCCTGCAACCGGTTGGTCTTTGCCTCAGCACCCCCACTATTCCGGTATACTAATTTTTGGCAGCGTTTTTGACTATGTTCATAAGAACGAGGTTAAAAGGGCCAAGGATGAAGGCGTAATGACCGTGGCGCAGCTCGAGACGATTGTGCATCCGAATGAGTATTTTAAGCGCAGTTACCTCTTGAAGAACCTAGGCAAAGCAACTGGCGAGGATGTGAAAATGGAGGGCTGAGGGAAGTTGCATTAATATGTGGGCGTGATGATGTCCATGCATATGCGGGTTCCGACTGATGAACGACGCATATGTTGGAACACCGGAGTAATTATATCGTTCTGCTGCGTAGAGTAAGACGAAACACTGTATATGAGTTGAATTGTTCGGCGTTTGGACACAGGATTTGGAACGTGTTTCAGGGAACGTGTAGAGTGCAGATCGGGCTTCTTGAGCAATTGGCTCTGGAGCGTTGTCACCCGCGAGTGACAGGATTCGTATTCAACCATGAATTACAGAATTGAGGCGACTATATGATATTCCAAGATGCTGAAACAAAGGTGACAAGTCGGAATCGGAAAACCTGCATACTCTTTAAGTGTTTTCCCTGAGCGTGGGAAGGTGAATATATGTCTGTTGCGAGTGCGTCTTCGCTGTATATTATACCTCCTGCGGTGTCATCGTGGGTTCTCATACCCTGAGCTCAATATCCGTAGTCTCAGGGTTGATTGAATAGCCAATTGATATCCATCGCTTACCCCTCTGACTCAATGGTTGTGTGTTGTCTTGTCCAAGCACCATTCGATACGTCGAGCAGGGGGCCTCTGTCGTTGTTTTCAAGAGACTACCTTTAGTTACGAGGTTTTGTGCCGTGATTTTTAACATCAGAGAGGTATTCGGGTCGTCGATCCAATCGACTATCTGCCTAGCATATCGGAGCTCGAGTAACGTCCATGAACTGAGCTTCAGGGCTACCACACCTGTCTACGAACTATATACCTTAGCCGTCAGAGACACAGGACTATTTCTTGCGTTGCTAACGGCAGAACTCAAACACACGTTTCCCGTTTCTCCATATCGATACACCGTGTACTCAAGGCGGGCCCCATTGATCTCGAGTGAAAGCCGTCTCCTGACTTGTAACTGAGTGTAATGGAGGTCAGCGGATCACTCCGCTCTCACACAAAATACCTACTCCTTGACCACAATTTTGGATATACTCGGATTCGTCTCTCATTTATTATAGGCCGGCATAACTTAAGGCTTTTGTGCCAGATTCACGTTGGTTCATAGCTATATCAACATACACGTATAACCAAGTAAGCGTGTGCTTACAGTTGTTGGTGCATGTGATGGCGTAGCATATATGAACTGATGCGTCCTTTGCCTTTTCGCTCGAGCCTTTTGTCCGTAAAATCGATTCAATTTGGGTTGGGGCAATGGCAGACAACAGAAATAGAAGAACAGGATCAAAACCATATCGACTGTTTACTGTGATATTGAGATCGATCATCTGCAGTGTCGTTCCAGGCTTTGCAGTATTCCGGTTTGTTTCCGGTTTGCAGCGGTAACGATCGAGCAATTGAACTTGGCCATGCTTTTCATGTGTTACCGTAACTTGAAATGAGGTATACTGTGCAGTAGCTGCACCCGCTGATCCGCCAACGACGATCCTCTTTCACATGCCCCTTCCTTATCACAGCAAACAGCAACCAAGTCAGGTGACTGCTGGAACCTCGATTTACGATTGGCGTCTTGTCTCTATCGAAAGCCAAGCAATCCCTGGTTTCGGACGTTCCTCCGGCCGATGCTCCGGCACGTCTTTGCACCACGATCGGGAATCTGGCCTGGATCGGGACCCTCATCGCACTGCCGGCTGTGATCCAATGCATCCTTCATGCTCCAAGATCTGCTGAGAATTCTGAATATCGCGCATCGTTGACGTTGGCCAAACCCTACCACAGCCGGTTTGCCGGCCCTTTCTCCAAAAGCAATTCTAAACGCGGTCAAAGCCGAAGATGGCTCTTCATAGTAATACTACCTAAGTTTGTTGCCCAGCAAACGGTGTGCAGAAGGGTAGTGCTCGCTTGTTTGAACGTGCATGGCACTACCGCGGCCTTACAGCGCCTGGCTTCTAATAATACTGTATCGTTCCATTCTCATGGCCGAGGATGGATCAGGCACAGAAAATGTTAGGGAAATGACAGCGGGAGCCAACGGCGTACAATGATGTCGTTGTGCATGCCCATGATGCGCCGTCGGACCCTGATCACCCGCACTCGACAGTCGAGACATTCAACGCTCGCCTGGCGAGCCTGTCTCAGCCTGGTTCCAGTTGGGGAAGCCTCGATAGCTGTATCGTGAAAGTGATCTCTTCGGCTTACCAGCGAGAAAACTTCAAAGAGGGTCAGATTCCTTCCAAATGGACTCGGTTCTGAAGATCTTCCCTAGCATGCTCGATCATACCGACCAAGTCCGATCGATTCCAGAATGCTGGGATGAAACTAAACCGCTATTTTCATCATGTTGGCGATCGCAATACAGCGTAAGTACTATAAGCATGCACTGTCGACTACCAAGGAGATTTGAGGGTGGAAGATACACTCCATATGCGCTACAAAACAGGCTTGCCTGGACATCGGCACTTTGTTGTATGAAGGGCAATGATGATGCATCTTGGCTGCACTCCTCATCAGGGCAACAACCTAAGAACTTTGCGTCCAACAAACATTTGACAATAATAGGACCGCCAGGGTCGGGACGTAATGTGAGGAGCAAGAAACGTTACAGACAGCGCGCGTATCGTCAATCCCTAGCCAAGCTTCAGGTGCAATTTAATTAAAGTTCAGGTCGCATTTCTCGTGCAGGGTCCAATTCAGGGTTCGATTCAGGGTTGGGGCACATTTACAGGGCCCACGCTTGGTCGATCGTTGACCAAATTGCCCATGTGTGAAGTTCTGGACGTGTCGGGTCGGGTTTGTTCGTTCCAGTTCATCAGGTACCCGGTAAGCTACTCAATGAATGGGTTGGTTTTGAAAATTCAAAAGACATGAACAGCTAAGATACCCTCGATATCATGGGCTACCGAATTGTTTCTCAAATCTCCCCCGTCGCGGCAGGTTGACACGCCTCGCCTGTGTCTGTTTTACCTTATACCTCATAGTCGAGATGATAGTATGGAAGGGCATAAGTGCGGGAGATACCCATTAGTCAAGACTCAATTGGCTATGTGATTGCTAGAACATGTGCAATGACGTTGAAATGGTATATTAGATTACATGCGGAGCAGGGCCTGCACAAGAGCCCCGGCCTACCTATTGTATTATCACCAATCGCGGCATCGTGCAAGCTCGTGTCTGCAGTTCGAGGCACTATACTTCGCATCCACTAAGCACATTGTGTGCATTTCCCTCTCATAGAACACGTGAAGCAAAATTGTGACTATGATTGGACAAACACAACTTCAATTGGGTATCAAGAATCTTTCTAACAAATACAATGCGCAGTCTGCTGGCGCGTTAAGATACGTCGTCCAATGCAACTACGCTAATAAGCGTCTACGCCGGCTGTCTCACCAGCTCTAAGCCCACGAGTACAACTAACACGGTCTGGATGGTGGATCTCTCATGGCGCGGCTCTGTTGGGGCCGAGTCCTTCATGCGAATGAGTACCTAGGTAGATACCTAGGTATTCGGAGGCCTGGCGTTTTAAACGCCCCACTGCATCAGCCTAGCTATTTCGTTCGCGTCTATACTGTATCGCATCTGTGTCGCCCGAGCATCCAGTGCTGCTATGCAATATTGTAGAGCTCGAATGGCAATGGAATATTTGCCGGGTATCTTGAGATGTTTCACCGTGAAAATCGGTGGGTACCTCGAAAATGAGTCGAGATTGGTCCTCCAAAACTGCCTGTAGAAATACTGGTGCTATTCGACAATGACACTTGTATAGCTCTTAGTATGCCAGGAACCAGTATTCTAGAGCAGTGCTCAACAGAAAATCGGTTCTGTACACATGATTGCTTGTGATGGAAATTGAAGCAACAGTGTATGTGTGTGCTCAGAACGCCACTTATGGTATCTGGGTTTCGCGGCTGTGCCCTGCGCTGCGCCATGGTTGTCATCGTGCCGAAGACCCCAACTTTAGTCCAAATTTCGCCATAGGCTCGTCTGGAAAGTGGTGTTTCTAACAGCTGCAGGAAGCAGCGTCTGGTAGTTGCATGACGGCATGTCGCGGCAATGCTTCAAGGGTTCCAGTGTGCGTTTCAGATTGATACTCAGCATGGCCAGCTGGTACTTCCGTATCATCGTGATGGGTGATGGGCTATTGCTGGTCC
The DNA here is from genome assembly GCA_022432385.1 of Xylariaceae sp. FL1272. Classification (NCBI taxonomy): domain Eukaryota; kingdom Fungi; phylum Ascomycota; class Sordariomycetes; order Xylariales; family Xylariaceae; species Xylariaceae sp. FL1272. The sequence continues at coordinate 462,138 of JAJJXC010000029.1, forward strand.
AAATTCGTAGAAAGGTGATCGAGGGTGTCATAAAATGGTGATGAGCGAATGCTTTCACTTGTATCCGACAGCGGTGGCACATTTCTGGCAATAATAAAGATTGAATCCGACTCGAATCATGCCCGTCGAGGCAAGATCGTCAGTCGACGTTGATTCCACGTGACGATGGCAGCGGAGACATCGAAATACCTCGACAGAAGCGACTGGTCGGATATCCATGCTCAATGGCAACGAAGAATCAGAGTCAGATGAGTCTGTGGAGGAAGAGCTTGAGTAGTGGGTAGTGGCTGGACGAGTAGACATCATGAAGAGATTCGAGGGTATTGAAGTTGGCATTCGGGTGGGTGCTGGTACAAGTATGTTAAAGACGGTGTTAGGGGTTGAACACGCCTCCGCTTGGTGTAGGAGTAGTAGTTAAGAAGGACGGGTTTCCAACTTGGCGTAGTTTTAATTCGAAACGTTGGCTGGGAACGGCGAGCAAATATAGAGAGCAGGTAGGGATGGTCGAAGTACGTAACACGCAAGGTAGGAGGATGAGCGCCGGCTTATGGGATGCACAGTGATGGACGGGGATTGGCCTAGCCCTGCGCCTTTCCGAGATTCTAGGGCGGATGCAGAATAGCACCGCCAGGCCGCAGAAATTGGGGTCAAAAAGCGTTGGCGGAGCTCCAGTCAACAGGCAGCGAACCGGTCGAGGTTGTCCCGTCTGTCTATCAGGAGGAAATGCACCTGTATTCGCCCGAAGAAAGTCGACAGGGAACCGTAGTCTTGTGTGAATGCCCAAGTTGAGAAACAGCCCACGCAAAACTTCAGGCGGTTGGGTTGCGTTGGGCGACCTTACGTTCTTCGGCCACGGTGTTGCCGGCTTGACAATATATTGTTGCCTGACAGTGGCTTTGAAAGTGCGTGGATGATTAGGTAGTATTGCTCGCAGGGAACTTCGGAAGCTTCCTTTAGGGAATTTAGTTTGCTAGGGTAGATGGCTGTTGCAGATTGGACAGGGAGGTAAGGTATCAGTATAACTGCAGTTTGCAGTTCACTTGCGGTTCAAACTTGAGTTGCACGCAAGAGATTTGTTGACACTGAGAAGATTGAGTTTGGCAAGATAGCCCAACTAGAGCGATGGGCAAATGTGTACTATTATGTGCGAAACGAGTGTTGAGCTGACTCTGAGGTATCGAGATCTCTGCACACGACTACGCAACATCGACATATCATCGATCCTCATCGACGCGAACAATGCCGACGTTCACATAGGAAGCCAATCAAAAGCGCTCCTGGCTGCCCGAAACTCAAGAGGGACGGCCAAGGGAGTTGAAGCTCCTACGCTCCTAGCATTGGCGAGATTGGCTAAAAATTCCACTACAATTCACAAACACGTGCCCGTCCGAGCCCGCCCTTTTAGCCTGCTGACTCTCTTTTGCTTTCCGTGTTGAAATCTTCGATTAGATGTTTCCGCGGCCGTCCTTACGGCGGTGAAAGGAGATGGAACTACGTTTTCGTTGCATCTTTTCTAGATAGTGTGCGGTTTTCACCGATTACACGAAACATGTGATGTAAAAGGAGCTTGAGGCGGGAGCTCTCTACCTGATGTCAACGAAACCCCCTTGGATTTCGAATCCATAGCAGGTTCCGAGGCAGGTTCAACAGCGCCAGATGGATTGGACAGAAGTCGGCCTAGTGACATCGAATCTTCAGATCCAGCAGCCAAAATCTCGATCTTGGACTGTTTCGGGGTGAAATCTTCCTCGCCTCCTTGACTGGCCGACCGCCGATCACTGAGTGGGGGAGGCGACCGGGGCTCGGATTGGGGTAGGGTGGCGAGGGTGGTGTGTGAAACAGATGAACACCGTCAGAGAAGGACTTCACTCGCGAATACTATCAACGTGGGAGGCGATATGTCCCATATCAACAGAGCATACTCAAAGTGGTCAGGCTATGGGACTTGAAGGTGGTACACTTCTAACGCTTATCTACCTAGGTAGGTGCGAAAGTCTCGAGTGTATCCTTCTTTGGTCCGATAGTTGGCTGTGGAATGTATCGCTTTTGCTCTGACAGCCTCAACTGCTCATAACCCGAACAAACCGTCCTTGACAGCCTGGCGGGTTATATAGTCGAGCTAAGTCAATACTATCCCCTCGTCGTCTGGTTCCATGAATACCGCGTTGTTTCGGCCGAAGCCCACCCGACAAGGCAATAGACTACTCCTCCGAGTAGTTACTCCAATTCCACGTGCCTCGATCCGATGCTCGAGATGCGTTTTGGTCAGTCAGCCTGGCGGAGGCGCGGCAGCTATCTCGGCTATCTCATACCTAACTAGGTACCTTCAGTAGGTGGTCGGGGAGTATAGAGCACGCCGGGCAGTATATCATTAGTCGAGCGGCACAAGTATCCCTTAATCGTACCTGTCATCGAGATTGCAGTGGTATTGTGGGCTTCCGCTGAAATGCCGATAGTAACCCCAGGTACTAAAGTCGAGTGTCGGAGGTGCGTACCGTGGATGCGTGCATTCGATATCTGTTGAATAACTACAGGTATTCTACATGTACCTAAGGCAAGGAGAGACTTTGGCAGTGAACTGTCAGGACCTGTCTCGCCTGTCGAGTGTTGGCCTGCCGACTATATGCAATCGAGAGTTCGCATCTGCTGCAGAGTCCCTTGTCTTCTGGGGTCGTGGGTTCGGCGGGAGACGATCATTCATGCTGATCAGGGGCCTATCCCAGTGCTCTGCCAAAGATGAAACGTTGCCCACTCTACTTAGGGCTCGCCAAGCCAGAGGCAGGCGCCGCATCCGGCGCTCTGGATATTAGTGGAGATGGCTTTGTGATCGGCTTTCAGTTGTTGTTCTCGAATGGTTCTCGACGTTCTCGAACATCTCCTCTATCTCGGGGCATCAAACGAGCATCCACTATAAAGCCACTCTAGATCACCGAGAACTCGTGCCCGGCGGGCTTTGATTGTGTTGATATCAGCGTCTGTTTTTTCCTCTCCTCAGAACGGATCCTTGCACCCTTCACAGCGCTCAGCATCCAGCTTTGTTTCCTTCGCTAGGGTCTGGTACTCTAGAGTATTAGAAGTGGCCGGAGAGGCACGCATTTACCAAGCTTAGTAGAGTTCATGAGTTGGTATTGAACATCGCAAGTGTTGCCGGTTCATGGGTCTATGCCTGCACCGCAGGCTACAGTAACACTAAACTATGTGAGAAGTTACAAGATTCATGGCCAGGTATAGAACGAATTGAAGATTCCTTCCCTCCACGCACCACACACAAACCATTCTGCCCGTCACGCGTCACACCAGTGCCTTGGACTAAGGTCTTTCAGGCCGGCTGTACCGCCATTGGTGAGGAAGGTAATGGCGTTCCATGGCACCGAAGAACGATCAGGATAATTGAATTGACCAGAACTGGCCGTGGGAGAGCAATCTAGCCGGGTAGCCGGTATGCGCTGTACTACTGTACGTGTTTAAACCCTGTCTCGCCTGTGAAGGGTGAATGCTCCATGTGATTGAGCTAGCGACTAGAACTGCTCGTGAGACGCTGTGAAAAAACCACCACATCAACCTAGCGTCGTCCGTCATCGCGATGCGAAATGGGAGGATTGATGCACGTCGTATAATAATGCGTTTTCCACTCATCATCACTTCCATTTTCTGAATGTGCTCCAATCTCGATCGAGCCGGCGATCCGTCTGTGGTTGACTTGTCTACCGATAACAGGTCTCAGATTCACCAGCTCGACCAGGTAGAGTGTCTCCCGGTAAAGACGGAGCGTGGGGTAGCTCACGGATCGGTCGATAGTCTATCTGTAGTGGCAGATCAGAGACAGATGACACTCCCATACTGTAAATCGGCGATGAAGAACTTTGCCATTGTCTGTTATTATTGTAATCTCTGGGTCCAAGGCAATTTGGAACATGAAGAGTCCAACCGCTTGGACCTTAACTATTCGATTGTCCTAACATTCCTTCCATTTGCAGCGTCTTAGCCCCCACACCAGTTCATTGTCAACGCGAGGTCAGGGTCACGTATTGATCCCTCTAGAGGTTAATCCTGCTGAATTCTAGATTCATGATTGATGACTAGAGGGCGGGTGTGTCCTTGGTAGTATACCTAGAGAGAAATATCTACACAGGCGAGACGGGGCTTTCGAACCCGCAAGTAAAAACACAAAACCATCATATCGACAATAGTGTGTTGATAAGCTTTCGACCACCGTATATCATGTTAAGAGGATGGGGACTATGGGGAGGGGCTATTGGATACTTAAAAGGTACCTGACAATAAGCTCATCACTAAAGACCCTTCCTGTTATTCAAAAGATGCATTCTAACTCATGATTGGGCTAGGTTGTTAACCGTTCTAGAGGCAAAACTGGCGTTCGGTAACCAGCAGTCTTACATGCACGGATTTTGCACCACAATTGTTTAATTATAGAATTTCCGAGAGGCGATACAAGGAGTGTCATTGTGCTGTTTCCATTCCAAAATATCCGTCTTTGTAAGGTTATCTGGCTACGGATCATCAAGCGCACTCGGTACAGTTTTCCATCATGCTCCTAGGATATAATAAGAGAAATGGGGAAGGGCAAAGACATGACTTATTGAGTTCAAAACAATAAGCCAATTTCAGAGAGAAATGCCTGGCGCTTAAACCGCCCGAGGAAAATCAGTATCGAAATCAAGCATTCCCAGTCATCGAGCCAGCCTCTTCAGACATGAACAAATTGGTATCCACCAGGGGCGGTGATAGATACAAGGACCAGAACTTGATCTTGCAGGCGAATGTCTGGTCTCATGCTACTTTGAACCAAGTTCTCGTCTCTAAATGAATTGACAGGTATTCACTAGTCCTTCTTGCCCAACATTCGTGCCACGTATGGGGCGCTTACAAACCATGCCGACGTGGCCTCAGATTGCACTCAATAGCAGAAGATGTGTTCGATAACAATACCTAGAATGGTCTTACCAGTCCTTCCATATCCGACGATGCTCCCAAGCGCCTTTCTTCCATTTTTCTTGTAGTTTCAGCCTTGGATTCATATAATAATCGACGACATCGCGTGGTGTTTCATCTTTGACCCTCACTTTCTCAATCTCGGCTTCTTCTTCTTGACTCATTTTCCGTCTAGCCTCTTTAGAGAGTTTCTTCAGAGCTTTATCAATAGGTTCTTGTTCTAACTCTCTCGCGCCTTTGATTTTGGGAGTGGGCTGTTGTTTCCGTACTGTTGACATCCCCCCAGGCTTCCCGGAACTGACTTTTTTGTCACTTGGTACGATTCCATTAGGGACTATATCATTTCCTTTCGGAGCCTTCCCAGTTATCTCATTACAGCCCGGGTCTTTCGCATTGTCGCTACTCTCAGAAAGTTTCACAACGGCACATGTGATGTTGGGCTTCGAAACTTTTTGTTGCTCTGTTTGAGGTTCGACTGTTCTCATGAACGCAGAGGACTTCTGTTTCGCATCGCTATCGGTGGATTCCCTTTCGACTATTTTCGATTGGACTGTGCTCTGCACCATAGTGACCTTCTGCTCTACTACGTTACGATGAACCCCTTCTTCGTTTTCTGGGTTATGCTCGGTCGGTTTATTGATCGAGGAGACTTCTTTTTCCATCTTCTGACTATCTTTTGACGGCTGCGCTACTGTTTTTTTCTCGCCTTCCATTTCAGCTTTCATTCCGCCCGATTGATTTGCCGTTGCGGTTTCCATTTTTGGCTTCTTCTCTGGTGCTTCATTTTTTGTTTTCAAGACTGTCTTGCGCATTATCGTTTTTCGCTGCTTCGGCCCGGGAAACTTTACGTCGTCTGGAAGTGCCTACGGTTCCCAGTATTAGTTTATTCTGATCGCAAGCATAGTTTGCTTCTCGGGCCAGGCAGGCTTCGTCGATACCAATTGGCACCACACGTCTTGGCCATGGACGATTGACTTGTACGACTCAATGCAGCTGAACGACAGGGCCAGGAGAGCAACTGACTTCGTCAAATACCTTCCGTATTTTAAGTGCTATCACTAGATCGTTCCGAAAGCGCTCTACTAGTTTCCCGCGCTTGACGAGTTTATTTGCCTGCGGGACTACGCATTAGCATTATACCTGTCAATCGCTCGGTCTAGAAAGTGAAGATGTTTGGAACATCCATCTTGGATCTAACCGTTACATTGTTGCAGGGTTCAGTCACAGGGAGACGATGTCGAGAAATACTTACATGCTTGACAAAATGAAATAAACGTATCCCGCTGCATTTGCAATTTTTGCTGTGATAGACCACGATATCGTCACGTTTCGTGTGAAACCCAAAGCAACCCGAGGAGGGATTCTTAAGACTGAAACACTTTCCGTTCCTCACAGGCCTCCGAGTGTCTGCAAGCATGTCGTCAACCGAGAGCTTCTTTTTGTTAGTACTCATGGTAGTGCAGAGGAAATGGATTCGGAGGCTGAGCTTGAAGTTTCTACCGATCTACAATGTCGGTCGTCAAAGCTGTAATTCTCATGTGATGGGAGACTGATGTTTTGGAAAAGGCTTCATTGTTCTCGAAGGAATTTTTCCGACGGCCTCTTTATGCAGAATTCATTTCTAGGCATTATTCACAGAGGAAATAAAGAAAATCGCAATCACGGAAACAAAGAGCTAGTACTTTGCAATATCGAAGCTCGGTAGCAAGACACCTCCTCAGAGATTCGTCATTGCCTTCAGACTTAGGGGTGTTATGTATGTTCACTTAAAAAGGCACAGAGCATAATTTTCGGTATATCTGCATCCATCCAAAGCTTCTTGATTTCAGACGTCAGCAAAGAGTAAAGTTAAGGAGCTTTACTTGAATGTTTGCGATTGCGATAGGTCATGAATGCTTCACTTTCTACAGAGGCTTCTTTGCGGCATGATATCGGAAACCTAGAGCTCGGGACTATCACCAAACAGCACCTTCGACATCGCTTCTGGATAACGTCCGCCTTTCGAGCCACCAACACTCTCGATAGCCTTTCTAATCTTGAGCTCTTCGTCTTTGGTCAAAGTGAAATTCACAGCTTGAGCATTTTCTTCAAGGTACTTGAGACGCTTCGTGCCCGGGATGGGAATGATATCTGTCACAAGTGTCAGCGGTGCAATCATCTGACCACGAAGTTGTCACTACAAACCTTCGCCTTGTGCAAGAACCCAAGCAAGAGAGACTTGACCCGGGGTGCAACCTTTGTCCTTCGCAATCTCACCGATTAGATTGACTAATTGGAGATTATCGTTGAAGTGCTCTTCCGAGAAGCGGGGGTGCTTGCTGCGGGTGTCCTTCTCATCGAGATGTTCTCGCTTTGTAATGGTCCCGGTCAGGAAGCCACGGCCAAGGGGGGAGTAAGCGATTACTTTGATTCCTAGCTCGCGTGCAGTCTTCAACAAATTTGTCTCTGGCGCCTCGATCTGCAGTGCGAATGGCGAATACTCCATCTGGATTGCTGTAATTGGAGAAACCGCGTGGGCTCTTCTCACTGTCACAATTCAAGTCAGTCATAGATACTCTCCGTAGCAAGTCTCAAAGATTAGGGAGTCGCAAGCCGTTTTTTTTGTAGTGCTGCCTTGGGAGATAAATAGGTCCAGTTCGCAGAATGTACAAAACAAAGGGTCTGCCTACAGCTTCGTTCAGAACACTCGCTGAGTCCGAGATACTTTACTTTCCCCTCAGCCTTGAGCTCGGCCATCGCCTTGAAAGTATGCTCGATAGGTACTTTGGGGTCGACGCGGTGCTGATAGTACAGATCTATCTGTACCATGAGGCCGTATTAGTCCAATCTTCCATTTTTTCTGCATTAAGCCTTGTGTTGCCGCATGAGTGTTGCAAGAAACGCTACGTACTGTGATAATGTTAGCACCCGATGATCTGGGGTCTATGAAAGACTGTCAATAGGCCGGGGGGAAGGGTTCTTCATACCATAATCAGTTTGCAGGCGCTCCAAGGACGCATTACAAGCTTCCTTGACATATTGCGGATCACCGCACACAGTCATTGCGCCATCAACCATCCGGTTTCCGAATTTTGTCGCTAAGAATATCTCCTTGCGACGACCAGTCTCCTTGAACCAGGTGCCAATGAGTTTCTCGTTTCTGGTTCCAGTCTGGTTTAGCATCCAGCATCCCAACGGGGGCTCAATTGGTAGGAACTGGTTTCCAGTAACGAAAGTAGGGATACAGTCATGCGAAAGGAGATGTACTTACGTGAAAGGGCCATACATGTCAGCGGTATCCCAAAATGTGATGCCCATGTCGGCGGCTTTTGTTAGCACCTTGAACGACTCTTCGTCATTGAACCCTCCGAATGAAGCATAGCCAAACGACATGCCCATGCATCCTAGACCTTCAGCGCTGACAAGATCGTCCCCAAGCTTTCTTTTAGGATATGCGACAGCCATGATAACGAAGACTCGATTATGAAACTGGCCGAGATTCTAAAGTGTTTCCTACTGTTGGGCTCGTGTATATTTGCGCGCGATGTGGCCGTGGTGTACACCTAACTTATACAATAGTCCGTTCGGTCGCCAGAACTAAGTCCGAGGCGCGATAACCCCGCTCGAAGTTAGTCATGATCGTCACAACCAACGTCTATGATCAGGTAGGTATCCTCCGGGAGCAAACTCGGAATTGACGCGATCGGACGGTGAAATTAGAGTAGCGTGTGTCGCAACGCCCCGCCTCTGTTGGGAATAAGGGCGATAGTTACGCGATGCCTGTCGTCATACGTGTCGTTCATCTTGATTCTTCAGTGCTAGCAGTTCCGTAGACCTTCCCACATGTTTCATCCAGCTACGTTTACACATATTCAATCATTTATATGCTAAAAAGGGCTGATTTCACAAGAGTCTCATCAGAGTTTGAGAACCCCAAGGTTGACATTGGGCAAGCGAGATACAGCATGCTCATGTCATGGCTCAATCCCATATCCAACTGATGACACGGATCCAACCTCTATGTTTAACGGGCTCGTCAAATTCTAAAACATCTTCAATTTGTTTGAAAGCTTCTTGAAGAGGTATTTCGGCGAGTGGTACAATACTCGTCTTCTTGAACAATTTCCAGATGAGGTATGCTGTCAGCACGAGAGGAATGTCTCTGATCGAAATTGAGTTATCAGCAAGCTTATGTCAATGTTCTTATTTATCGAGACCGAGGAACTCACAAATATGAGGACACGAAGTCCTGCCCGTTCCAATTTCCCGCAGTGAACACGGTGAAACCGCCCGTAAAAAGTATGAGAAGACAGGCCGCCAATCCAACGGAAGAGCTGTATACTATGTTCTTTGAGCACAGAACGCACAAAATATTGGTGAGAAACTTACTAGTCCACGAGTTATGCCATGGTAATTTCTCAGCAGGAATGCCTTGTCTCTTCATAGCAAGTTTCAATCTAATATGATTGAGCAAAATAGTCTAGTATTCTATATCAGTTATCTCTCTAGCATCCTCCTCCCATACTAGGCATGGTGAAAGACAACAGGGTCTCATGTCTGATGGGCGGTTATGACTTACTAAGGGGAAGTCAGCATCGAGGTTCAAAATGGACTGAGACGGAAACTTACCAGACCAAGAAATGAGTACACCCGCCGAAGTCAGATCCACGAACCACCAAAAAACGGTGAGTGCAGCGTTAGATAGCGTGAGGAAGCTCAAGAACATGAAGGTAGCAAAGAAAAGAACGCAGAAATAGGGAACGCCCCACGATGTCGTCCGAAGGAAAAACTGCGGCGCTTGTTTCTTGACTGCGAGACCGTAAAGGATGCGAGTTCCGGCTAACAAGCTCTGATTCGAGGAGGACCAGGCGGACGTGATTACAATGGCGTTGACGACGGAAGGAATAGCCGGTATTCCGGCTGCGGAGGCAGCAATCACGAACGGGCTTTGGGCAGCGGTTCCGGAATAGTCGTTCAAACGATCATCGTTGCTGGCAACAAGGAGACCAACAACAAGGATGGCTAGGATATAGAATACCACAATGCGAATGAAAACCCGTTTACAAGCGGCCGGAATAGCGCGTCTCGGATTTTGAGTTTCCTAACATCGAGAATCAGTGAGAATTTTGATTGTGGTTTCGAGCATCTGTTTTTAATCCGATATGAACTAGTAGTCGTTTGTAAGTTACTTACTGCAGCCGCAACAGCTAGAGACTCGACACCTGCGAAGGAGAACACCTGTACATCTCAAAGTGAGCGGGCAGATAATGGAGAAAGAAAGAAGGAAAGGGCGACGGTAGATAATGTTGTAGGTGGCAGCTGACTTACGGCACCGCTCATAACGCTCCAGTAACCCAGAAAGTAGCCCCAACTTCCACTTGCAATGTACGGCACAAAGGGGCCAGGGTCTCTCCAATACTTGCCCCCAATGGCTGGTACCTACCATCAGTTAGCCAAGTCGGAGCTCTATGTAAGTGTCACAAAGTGGCAGGAGTACCCCGGGTATGCCTCCTAAATCAATCACTAATCCGAGAATAATGAGGAATACGACGAGGAGGATTTTGAGAATGGCAAAGGTAAATTCAACCTCTCCGTACACGCGAATAAAGGCGACGCCGACGACTACGGTGAGGAGTATGAATATGACGATAAAGACGGCGGAGTTCAGGTCTGTCCAATAAGAGAACAAGACACAGATGGCGGTGATCTCGCTAGGTATGCTCAAGACATTTCCATATACGATGTTCCATCCAATTGCAAAACCGAGAGCAGGATCGACAAGAAATTCGGCATGCCGAACGAAGCTGCCGGTGACAGGCAGTAACGCAGAAACTTCGCCTAGGGCAAATTGGACAGCGCATACAACAAGGCCAATGGTGCCGTAAGCCAAGAGAGAACCTAGAGGACCGGCGGTTTGGATTGCGCTACCTAGCCCGAGGAAAAGACCTGATCAAGTGAGTCGTCAGAGCATGGCTCGTCCGCAGGTCGATGTTTCTGATGTTTTCGATAGTCTACGCACCTGTCCCTATGGCTCCCGCAATGCCCAGCATGGAGAGGTGTCTCTGGCTTAGGCCGCGCTTGAGTTCGCGATGCTCGACATCTGTCACCAGATCGGTATTCATATGCAGGCTGCGGCCATCTTGCTGTGTGTCGCGGATGAAAGTGCCATACTCGGACGGCTCTCCATAGGGTGAGACGGCGGTATGCTGCGATTCCGGGGAATTGCTTGTCATGGCGGGCTCTAGTACTTTAATGATAGTGCTTTTTCCACGACTCAGACCCTCCGCTGGCAACGCTCACGACGCCGAGCAACTCTTAAGGGGCAGAGGAGCTGGGCATCTTATTTGCGCAGTTTGTCGACAGCATCGCCATTCCGGGGACAAATGGCGTTTGCGCTCACCGTCGATGGCAGTTACTGTACACTTTACTGGGTTCCAGCTGATAGCCTGTGGAGATTGCTGATGGAACCCGCCGATAGTGGAGTCCGCGTGAGACTAGGGCCAGGTGCAAATATGTAGGCGACACGGAGGTACACGGGCTTCACAACATTGAATCATATCTTTACTTGAAGTTAACAGGCGCGTAGCCAGGCGGTGAGAAGCTTCCCTACTACTTCGGTAATCTACATATCTAATAGAGAACTTGACAAGATCGAAGCCCCGTGAATATAGTCTATAGAGTCACCATGTTCTAGAGCGTGTACGTCGCTATATGCTTGTAATATCCATGGATGTCTAATAGATAGAACTGGTAGGTATTCCGTACCAAATGACAGACTTGGGATAATCCTTGAAAGCCTTCGACTTCAGAACATAGGGAATCATCTACCTTCTCCCACACAACAAATCAACCCAACCCATCCATCTTCGGGGATCCAAGATAGATTCTACAACAAATGAGAGATACTGCACCGTTTCTTCCAATCACCCCAACTCTACGCAAAATTCACTAGCTTGCTCTTCACACAGACTGCTTTTGCAAGCGTCTGGATTGAGCCGCTCGACAGCAGCTCGAGTACTTGCAACGTCGCCTCGAATTCGCGCGTAATGAAGTTCCGGATCTCAATCGCAACTAGCGAATCGAGAGGATAATGCGATAGCGATCGGGTGACGTCCAGGTCGCCCAACTCCATCATCATGACGGCCGCAAGCTTGCTTACAAGGCCCTCGCACACCACTTGTTCTGCCTCGTCCAGCGTCTTGGCTGCCTTGATCGCCGCGTTGTACGATATCGTCTTGGTTGCCCCCGCGGCTTCGTTTGCTGCTGCTTCCGCCTCGGCCGCCTCACGAAGGTATTTGCATTTGGCGTCCGATGTCCAAAAAGGCTGCATTGTTGCCGTTATGCGCATCCCTGTGATCGCGTGATTGTTGCACCCGGACGCCATTTGTCCGTTGATAGCAGCATCGAGTAAGGCGAGAACCTCCGCCTCGCAGATAGTGTCGCTTCCGAGGTTCCTCGCGACCTCTGCCGCTTTCTCTAGATCTTCGGCGAGATGACCAGAATCTGAGATCGCAGTCAGGTCTAAGGAAGAAGCTGGCAGACCCTTAGCCAGCCGGTATTGGACGAGGGAGTTCAAGAAACAGTTGGCAGCCGCATAGGCAGCTTGTCCCCTGTTGCCCACCATGCCGGCAACCGATGAAATTGCTATGAAAAAGTCTAACGGCGCGTGTATGAGGGCCTGATGGAAATTCCATCCGCCCTGCACCTTGGAGGAAATGACTGTTGTATAGTCATCGTATGTCATTTTTTCAAAGAGCACATCCTATGAGTTATTAGAAACCGTCAAGGTCCCAAAAGGTCGAGGGAAAACTCACTCTAAGTACCATGGCGCCATGTATCACACCGCGGATAGGAGGCATGCTCTCAAGCTGGAAATTGATGAGGTCCTCGACATCGGCTGGGTCAGCGACATCGCAATTCCGAACGACGACTTCAGCGCCCATCTCCCAAGCATCCTCAAGCAGACTCTTGACCTTACCAGTAACACTACCGCTACGCGACACGAGAACGAGGTGACGTGCACCCCGACTTATCATCCACCGAGCCATACTTCTCCCGAGACCGCCGGTGCCTCCAATGAGAATATATGTTGCATCTCCTTTCAGACTCTGCCTAGGCTTCGTCGGTTTGGTCGCTTTCACGATGTCGTCTGAACGCGGGACGACTACAACTTTTCCGTGCGTCTTGCCACCGTGTAACGTCTTAAAGGCGGATTCGACGTCTGAGATGGGCAGCACGGTAATCGGAGAGATTGGCTTTATCTTACCGTATCTTATTAGGTTAGAGACGTTCGACAGAAGGGTCTTAATCAGGCGCGGTCTTTCAGCGAGTAGAGACATCATGTCTACCGACATGAGGCTCGCATTTCCATCAAATTGTACCAGTTCTAATCGATTGCCCGAGCCGGCGTCATTCTGATGGACGTCGATCAAACGCCCAAACTTGTTCAAGCTGTTCCAGCTTTGCTTCAGGCTAGTACCCCAGCAATTGAGAACAAGGTCCATGCCCTCATTGTTGGTAGATTGGCGAATAACATCACCGAAAGATGTATTGCGGCTGAAAAAGATACGGCGCTCTGGAAGACCAAACTCCCTCATCAAGAATTCCTTCTTCTCTGGGCTGCCAACGGTTGTGTAGACTTGCGCACCAATCATTTTGGCTAGGTTGATTGCTGCTTGTCCAACGGCGCCAGATCCTGCGTGTATTAATACTCTCTCGTCCTGACGTAGGCGGCCCAGTTCTATGAGAGAGTGATAGGCAGTAACGTAGGCTAGAAGTAAGGTAGCCCCTGTCTCGAAGGACATATCGACAGGCAGCTTAAATGCAAAGTCCGCTTTGGCACGGGCAGAGGTAGCGAAGGCGCCTTGCGTGATGGCCGCAACATGATCACCCACCTCAATGCCTTCAACGTTTTTCCCTACGAAGACAACAACCCCCGATACTTCAATACCGAAATCTGTACTCGCAAGCTTTCCGTTTGCAGCTGCGATGTCCCTATGATTGACCCCTACGGCCTTTACTTGGATTTCGATGTCACCGGGGTCTATGGGGGCTTGCGCCTCGATGTCAACAAAATGTAAAGTGTCCAAAGCGCCTGTGCTCTTGATTGCCATTTTGAGTGGTCGATTCGATTCGCTGAACGGAACCGACTGGAGTGCAGATGGCTGTGTACTGTGATGAACAATTTCGTTCAACTCGCCATCATGCACGATCCTAGGAGTGAAGAACGAGCCACCTCGTTCTATGAATTCCATCTCATGGCTAGAAGAACAGCTTTTGTTGAAGATGGACGTGAAGACTTTAACAATGGCTTCCACCGTCTCTGGAGCGGCCAATGGGCATTGACCGTCCAGATCTAGGGTGGCGAATGGTAATAACGTCTCAGAGCGGATAGTGCGACTTAGACCCATGATCATACCCAAGTCTGGTGCTGTAGAATTGCTGTATGCGCCCCGGACTATCCATAGAGCACCTTTGATCGATGTGAGAATATTTTGTATTGCTCCGAACTCATCGCCCTTGAGCTTGGAGAGAAGCGGTTCTTCGAGTTCCTGCACGAAGACAACAAACTTGTCATCTCCGCGACTGTTCAGCAAATCGCTTGTGGTGGGCTTCCTGCCTGTAAGATGCTCAAGTCTGTCAGCTAAGTGAGATGCCAGATCTATCTGGGAAGCGCCACGTCCGTGAACGATCTCAATATTGGAAGCTTGCAAAACGCTATCGTCTTGTAGTACCGGCACTTCCATGTGACGCAACTCGACCGGGTCCAGAATTGGCTCCCACTCTAGCTTATAGCATAGCTCGCGTTGAGCCTCGACTATTGTGTGGTCCCCGTCCAGGATCGGAGCGATTGCCAGCTCCTCAAGTTGAATGACGGGCATCGTTGGGTGGTCATTCTTGGTTGCGAAGACGTTGATCTTGGTTGCCTTTGGACTATCCTTTTGGATTTCCCCTTGACAATAGGCCTTCACCATCGTACCCGGCGAGTCTGATATTTGGCCGATATCCCTCGAAATCGAGACCTTGGCAATCGACGATGGCACATAGATTGTATTGACTGCATCGCATGCGTCGCTTGCCATTGGCCAGTACATCGAGATCAACGACTCCAAGAAAGCCGGTTGAATAGTTGTTTGAGAGACATAGTGATTCGGCATCTCCTTGGCGATATCTGGCACACAGACGTCCGCATGAGCACAAACATCGCCAACTTGAGGATTATGTAATCCTTGGAACGTGGTTCCAAGAGAGACCCCGGCCGTATGAAGCTTGTCATACAGTTGATCCGCACAAACTTCCCGTGTAGCGGCTTCTTCGATATTCGTAATTGTCTCTCGAAGTCGGATCCTTAACGCCAGGTCTCGACGAGCCATATCCACTCCATTAGAATCCCTGAGTTGGAGTGCAACAACACCTTTGCAGTTCTCTTTCCATTTTTGGACTTTAGTCCACGAACAGATGCGGAATTCGTGCCTCATCTCCAAGCCATCGGAACACTCTTCTCCACAGGGTCGAAGAGAAGTTGTCAACTCTACATCTTCGTCCATGATGACCAACGGAGTAGTCACCGTGACATCCCGAAGCTCATATCGACAGAAATCAACGGTTGCTTCTTTTGCCAGTTGATGTATTGCTTCAAGGGCCATTGCCACGTAGCCTGAAATTGGGAATACAGTCATTGACTGTATCCTATAGTGTTGAAGCCATGGCAAGTCGTCGAGACGGATTATGTTTCTCCAAGTCGGCTCCAAGTCGTTTGAATAGTTCGCTAGTGTTCCAAGGACGTCATGGCGAAGTGAACTTCTGTTTTTATGAACCTCTGTGAAACGAGATTCGTGCCAGTACTTGGTAGAATAATTCCAAGGGTATCGAGGAAGATCATTGAGAAGGACTGGGGGCTTACTCGGCTTGGGAAAGTTGATGGCCTCAAAATCGAGAGCCACACCCCTCGCAAACAAGCCAGCAGCAGCACTCAGTGCTGTTTCAACGGCATCTTTTTTGCGTGCAAGAACTGCGAGGTACGGGATCTTGGCCGCGTCGCCCCCAACCGCCTTCAGGATCTGCTTTAGAGGCCCTTGTAAAGCAGAGTGTGGCCCAAGTTCAAGAAGCATATTGACACCTGTCTTGTGTTCTCCATCAGGCGCAATCATGCTCTGTACCGCTTCGTTGAACCGAACTGGACAAGTGAGGTTTTGAACCCAGTAAGATGGCTCCAGATCGGATCCTGTAATCTGGCGGCCCGATAGAGACGAATGGAATCGTGTATCAGTGCAGATCGGTGCTTGTAAGCCTGAAATGCTCGCAGTGTAAGACTTTGCAAGAAGTGACATATGATGTGAGTGATAGGCGGTATCGACGAAGAGCTTTCTGTTGAAGAGCTGTTTCTCTTCGACAAGCGCCCTCAGCTCATCAATGCCCGTCTCATCGCCAGAAACCGTCAGACTCGTTGGGCTGTTGTAGCAGGCAATCCTTATCTCTCCCGCTTTCACATTCGCGATTAGATCCTCGAACTCCTCCGGCGTACCACCGACAGCCATCATAGAACCGCGAAGACCAGGATGCCTCTCTTTCAAAACAGGCACAAGGCGTCCACGATGGTAAGCGATCGCCATGCATGCTTCGAATGTCAGTATGTCGGCCGCATATGCAGCACCGATTTCCCCAGAGCTGTGACCAGCCACTGCAGTCGGTTTTATGCTCCAAGAGCGCATGAGGTCAGTCAATGCAAGCTGCAGTGCTGTGCACGCAGGCTGGCTGATATGTGCGGCGCCTATCTCTGAACTGTCTTCGTCCTTGCTTAGTTCTCTTAGCAGAGACCAGGATGCTCCGAGAGAACGCAAGCAAACATCAGCGTAGTCGATTGCACTTGCGAAAACAGGGTACTGCTGATACAACTCGCGTCCCATTCCGTACCATTGAGCACCCTGACCTGTGAAGATGAAGCCAATCCTCAGTGGATCCGACTCTTTTCCGGGCGATATTTTCTGGCTGTTGATCGCCTCGATGAAGTCGAAGGATCTCATGGCTGGAATAGCGACACGCCATGGCAGAATTGAGTGTCGCTGCCCGAGTGTATAGGCAAAGTCTGCCATCAAGCCTTTTTGGAACATTTCTGGTCTTTGCTCCAAGTAGATGACCAAGTTTTTGAGAACCAATTCTAAAGAGGCCTTGTCGTTCGCAGAGACTGCGAAGAGTTTCCTCGCTGGGTTGTCATCCTTGAGATCAGGATCATTCTTGGCACCTCTCTGTACGAACGGCACCCGCTCAAGCACAACATGAGCATTCGTGCCACCAAACCCGAAGTTGTTAATGCTCACATACTTCTTGTTCTTCGGCCATGGCCGTTGGCTGATTGGTACCTATATGAAGAACCCTATCAGCTTTGTCTTTGGGTGACCTTCTTGTTTGACTCACCTTGAGATGCCATTCTTTGAACGGAATCTTCTCGTTTGGTTGCTTGAAGTCGTAGTTAGGCAGAATGAACCCTCTCTCAAGCATAAGTGCAGATTTTATGACAGCCACAATTCCCGACGCGCCCTCGAGATGACCTATGTTTGATTTGACCGATCCAATATGTAGCGGATCTCTGACAGTCCGTCCTTCACGAAACACGTTATGAACTGCTGTAGCTTCGATCGGATCACCAACCTAAATATCTTGTAAGTACTACTGTTTAAGCCTCTCGGAATATGGGTATTCATTACGCGAGTCCCTGTTCCATGTGCCTCCACGAACCCGCAATCTGAAGGCTTGATGCCTGCCCGGTCATAGACCGATCGCATTAGGGTTTCTACCATATCTAGTTAGCATCGTTGAATTACATCTCAAGTGCAAGTCGGGAGACTGACCCTGTGCTTTCCCACAAGGCATCGTAATCCCAGGAGTCTTTCCATCCTGATTACAACCGCTAGACCGGACGATTGCCCTTATCTGGTCATTATCATTCCGGGCCTGATCTAGTCTCTTCAAGATGATCACACCACAGCCTTCTCCCCGGCCGAATCCGGTTCCGCGATTATCGAACGAGAACGAGCGACCTGAATCTGAAAACAGTCTAGATTTGCTGAACGAGATGAAGAATTCGGGTAAAAGATCCAAATGGCAACCTCCCACAATCGCTATATCAGACCTGTATGACTGAAAGTTAGCCTGTTTCTGGAAGTTTATTGGGTATATCACGTGCGTGCCTCTAACAACTCTTGCGGACATAGGGGAGCGGAAGGCAGTGGGAACATACTCTCCTGTTCGTAAACTTTGACAAGCTATGTGTAGGGCTACGAGACTTGAGGAGCATGCTGTATCAGTGGTAAAACTGGTACCACGCAAGTCAAAAAAATGCGAGATCCTATTGGCCTGCATACCATAGGCGCAGCCTGATCGAATCGTGCCTACTATCAGCATCTCATAAGACCAAATGGTGTCTTGCATAACCACATACCTGTTGCTTGATGCATGGGGATTGTGTCTGTGTCTCTGAAGAGGTGGGACTCATACTCTGGGAAAGCTTTTCAACAACACCGGTGTTAGTATGGAGGGCAGTGTTCCTCAGACCGGAGACTTCAGACTCATTGTAAAGAGTAGTGAAAAATATACATACTGTGTAACCAAATGTTAGCTTTCGTATTACAGTAATATCTGGATATGAAATGTTCGGACATCGTCTAGAGAATGCATGTCAATACGTACCAACCACCGATGAATACTCCCACATTTCCGCCCACAATCTGATGCTTAGGTATTCCGGCATTTTCAAGCGCTTCAAAGGTACACTCAAGGAGAAGTCGTTGTTGAGGATCCATAGAGATTGCTTCTTTTTCTGTTAAGCTGAAAAAAGGGGCATCAAAGGCCGCAAGCTATTACACGCAAGTTAAGGTCTACCTCTGACTAACATGGGTTCTATCATGTAGAGTATTTTGCCATCTACTAGCCATCTTATAGAGGAAGGACTTTGCTTGGATCTAGGCAATGGGGAACAAAGATCGCAACTTACATCATGCTCAAGGAAGTGTCCTCCAACTGGGTTGAAGCAGCCGGCCTTTCCAGGATTGGGATGGTAAAATGGTGCGGTAGAAAACCTGTTTGGCGGAATTTTGGAATATCCACTGCGCTCGCGAGCAAGCAGTTCCCAAAACTCGGCGGGACTGGCAACATTTCCAGGCAGTCTACAGGACATGCCGCAAATTGCGATTGGCATGCTCTCCAGCGGAAGTGTCGGCACACTCTGGTGTTTGACACTTCCATTGGAATGCCCGTTGGTAGTGTAGTTGAGGGAACTAGGGTGATGGGCATTGGAATACTCCGAAAACTGGTGTTGAGGCTCAACAGAGCCTCCGTTGACTAGGTGTAGGCCTTGGCTACCAATGCCAACGTCCTGCTCATGCGCCAAGCCATTGTGTCCGCCGTGATCTAGACCATTGCTTTGCTCATTTGTGCTCACTCTACTTTCCTGGACAGGTCCGTGGCCCATGCCATTGGTGTTTGTTGTTAGGGCACCCGGAGCCATGGCATTGAGAGTCGTACGGCAATGCTACGGTGGTCTTCAAGTGTCGACAACCATGGGTAGAGAGATCAATATTATTGCAAGAGTTCCGTCTGGGCAACCAAGAGTCGACAGTCTCGCGAGAACAACATTGCCTTCGTTACTGATGCTTTATGTTAACTCACTGAGCACTTGTTTCGGAAACCAGGAAGCTCTTTCCGCCCCCGAGAATGGAAAGTCGACCATGTCGTTCTACTCATATAATATGAAACGATGTAATGTCTTTGTCAGTCGACCTCGGGCCGTTTGAAATTCCTCCTGGGGCACTGGGTTTTTCCGGTAGCTCAAAAGCTATTAGACAGTAACACCCACTACGTCACGTTCCATTCTGTCGTACTCCCAGTCGTGGAATCGTCTTCAGCACGTGTAATTGTTGGCAACGTAAACCTAACCTATCACAAACCCCTTCTCCGTATCCGTTGAACCATGTTTCGTCAACAAAGGTCATTAAGTGTGCATGACACTCGCGATTGTCCCGTGCCGGCTCAACGGTGATCTATGCCATTGTTGGAGCGTCTGGTATACGGATATACCAAACATGAATGCCGAAGATTCATTTACTGATATGATTTTTGCCAGGGCTCTGACTGAAAAAGAAGACGTACCTCGCGAAGACGGAAGAACTACATAGTACATCTGTGAGGTCGAACGGGATGCTGTCGCGTGTTACGCAGTCCTCATGGCCCATGAGATAACGGGAGTTACCCTGTCTAATAGTGGTGAAATTGCTACACTATGACACAAGGCGATAACCGCGAGGCATCACGGACTTGAGGTCCTGTTGTTTTCCTTTCAAACACATCTACACATGATAACCTGGACCGTCGCAATCTAGGCAAATTGACAGATTCTCAACCGGGCTTGGCACCGGCATTCCCCCCTCCTATCGCACGTTTGTTCCTGGCTGGAAACACGCGTCACACTTGAAACGTGGCTCGTTCAATGTCTGTTAGTATCCAAAAACCGTAGGAAATCATCACAAGCTTTGAATCTTATCTTACCCCTGAGCTACCTTGTTCATCCAAGTTTATCCGAGATTCCGAGCAGCCAGAGCGGCTGATGGTCAATCTGCTTGGTTCTCGGGTCTCCAATAGCCATGCGACCGTCTCCATCAAGTATGCACACTCCGTCAAGACTGTCACCTTGGGGTTTTGTCCGGGATTCGGACAAGTTTGAGATAGTGCTTATGATGAGATTAGGAGTCATAATGAACAGTGGTACTCATTTACAAGCTTGCATTCTCAAGGTCTTGTGCGTCACTGCGTATCATATTGCCAAGGTATCTCCAATTCTTACCTACCACCATACTCATCTGGCTTCCCGATTGTGACCTCAAGCAATCAGCGTGCCGCCGTCGTGGCGTCAGGGTATTGACACTGAGAGTTCGGTCGTCTATTGAGTCGCAAATCACATTTTCTACGACATGAAGTTCCTCTGTCTTCCTGGCGCGTATGGAAGCGCAGATGTGAGTCCCGCAAATGAGTAGCGGAAAGCAAGAACTAAACTTCTGCAGAAATTCCAGATACAGCTTGGTCCGTCTTTCTACACCACATCCTACTTCTGTGCATGTTCATTGCGCAAGCTAATATCCTGATAATCAGCACCCCTCGTCAAAGAGCTGCTTTCTGATGGCTCGGCCTCTTTTCGTTTCGTCGACGCGCCCTGCGAAGCTATACCTCCCGAAGGGTTCGAAGACTTCTTTGGAAACCCCCCTTACTTCCGATTTATTGAACCTGACGACGTGCAAACTGACGACACCGATGTTTTGGCTCGCATTCGAGACTTTCCGGAATGTGATACTGCAGAAGACACAATGAGGGAGCTTTTCAAAGAAGGCGTAGCGACTAGTGTCCTCAGCACACAGAGAGCAATCCAGTTCTTATTTGATATTATGGACAAAGAAGGTCCATTCGAAGGAATCATTGGATATTCCGAGGGCGCGACAGTGGCTGGAACCCTACTCCTTGCTGAACAAGAACGTTTCGAGAAGACAGGACGGCTCCCGATGATCAAATGTGCCGTGTTCTTTGCCGGTTGGCCACCGCTGGACCCGAAGACATACGCAATGGTCTTGGCAGATGAGTCCGACATTGTCATTGATGTCCATACTTGTCATATCAGTAAGAACTAGGTGCGAATCTTCAAAAGTACGATTCTAATTTTGAATGCCAGTTGGTTCATTGGATCCATACGTTGCAGGGTCGATGGCGCTATACAACATCTGCGAGCCCGACTACGCCCGAATATTCGTAAGTAGCAATATGCACATACTAATACTTTGTGTCGTTGAACTGGACCCAAATTTACTGACGCGAGACTGAAGGACCATGGCAAAGGGCATACGCTTCCCCGGGAAAGGGCAGTGATCAAGGAACTCGGCGACGTCATACGTAAGATGATAACAGAGGCTGTCTGAGTTTAGTCGATGATGATATCTCGTGAGTGATTAGGATGCTGTAGACGGGATGAAACTCCAATGGTCGGTCTCTTCCTACTTTGTTTACGGTCATTAATTTTGTCTTTAAGAGTAATCACCCAAGGTACCATATTAGAATGGGAGCACAACATCTGAATGCAATCATCAATTCCTAATTGGTTAAAATTGTATGC
Source organism: Xylariaceae sp. FL1272 (assembly GCA_022432385.1). Taxonomy (NCBI): domain Eukaryota; kingdom Fungi; phylum Ascomycota; class Sordariomycetes; order Xylariales; family Xylariaceae; species Xylariaceae sp. FL1272. The sequence goes on from JAJJXC010000029.1 coordinate 484,219, forward strand.
GACGAGACGGGAAGAAAGGGGAAAATGTCCCTTTAGGGATTCGGCCTTAATCAATTATGCGGTCACAACCATGGAATAAGAGACGCATCAAATATAGTGGCAACGGAGCTGATGGACATCTGGTGGTGCTTGGCGGAAGCGATCGCCGCCCAGGCCGAATTTATCCAGAGCTCGTATCCAGCGTGTCTTTCGATGCCTTTATCGAGTAGTGGTTATCAGTTTCGTAAGCTGGGACATTGCATGTGGTTTTTCTTTGTCATAGCGATTGGCTACGTCTAGTAACATACTCTTACGGCGTTTCCCATTTGTGCTATTAGATCTAAGCACTTGGGTTGAGGACCGCTTGGAATAGTACAGCTAATTGTCTACATAGTTCACTTGGGCCAAGAATGGGACATAGAGATATTGACCCAGAAATTCCAAAAATACCTTTGCAGTCCGAGGAAAGCGGCTCTGCGGGTAGTGAAATGGACTCACGCCAGACTTCAAGTCAAGACTCAGCCCATCTTGTAGCAAATGCGTCCAGGACAGCTTCACTCATAGAACAGCCGCCGGCGGTCACTCTCTCAGGAAGCGAGTCACGGATCCATCTCCTACAAGCCTCGGCGCCCATTGGCGTTGCTGTTTCCTTGACTTCGAAGCCCTCATCTGCGTCCTTGGATAAGTCTGATGAACAAACACATCATGGCCCTGGCCGCCGTACGATATCTTTGCGACCATCACTTGCGTCTCTTCCAGAATCTAAAGAGCCTGATATAGGATCACATTTGAGCCCCATACAGTCAGCATCACCAACGGCAAACGCTAACACTTCGTCATCTGCAAACGCCGTTAGTCCAGGACAGGCACTTCCGTCCGAGCCAACGAGTCAACACAGTGGCCTTGAGAAGTTGAAGAGAATTAGGACATCACTCAAGAACTTCTATGTATGTTTCCTAACTGATTGGTGACGGCCTTTGTTAAATGAAGTGTTAGAGAATTTTCACCTATTCGACATGGCATGATCGCATGGTGCTTTGCATCTCAGTCATTTCTGCAATAGGAGCAGGTGTTGCGTTCCCAATCATGACCATTATTTTCGGTGCGTTAGAATCTATATGGCTTGCCTGCCTCCAATTTTCACTCTGACCATCTCCAGGACAGCTAATTGGGAAAATTGCCTCGGTGCGAGGAAATTGGTCTACCTCAACGACAAGAGCTGAATACCAAGGCATTATCAATGAATACGTGTAAGGACAATTAGAGAGATGGCGCACCATGATCTAACCATTTATGATAGGCTCTACTTGGTCTACCTCTTCGTTGCCCGTTTCCTCCTCGGGTATATTTGTACCGTGAGTTGCCCAACAAGGACCCTTTACTGCTCTGAGACAGACTTTGTTAACGGAAGATATCAAGCTGGGCTTTATGATGCAAGGATTTCGCGTGTCTTCAGCGCTGAGACTGTCTTACTTCAAAGCACTTCTTGACCTTCCTGTCTCGCTGCTGGATACCCAACCGCCAGGGCAGGTGGCAGCCATCATCACATCTACTACAAACATTGTACAGATCGGCATCTCGGGAAAGTTTGCTACCGCAGTTCAAAGCTTTTCAATGATCACGGCTGCTCTTATCATCGCTTTCTCACATTCCTGGAAACTAAGTCTAGTAACCAGCAGTGGGCTGGTGCTCATCACTATCTGCTACTGCATAACCATTCCATTCTTAGTGAAGAACACCAAACAAGTTGAAGAGGCCAACATGCAAGCATCTGCGATAGCCAGCGAGGGTTTCAGTTCCATCAGAATGATCACTGCGTGTGGAGCAGAAGCAAAAATTGGGAGACGACATCAGTATTGGGCGGAAGAGGCGAAAAAGAGAGGCTTCAAGTTATCCAAGATCATTGCTGTGCAGCAAGCTACTAGTAAGTATCCCCTTCGAATCATAGAGTATAATGCTAACATTATGCGCAGTCTACTTCAGTGTTTATTCGACCTTTGCTTTGGCCTTCTGGTTTGCCGTTAGACTTCTCTTAGGCCATGAGATCCAGAATGTTGGGACTACAATCACGATTCTCATGTGCGTGCTGATGATTGCGACTGGCGTAGGAAATCTTGCTGCGCCAATATCTGCTATAGCTCGAGCAGCTGGGGCAGCAGCCATTCTCTTCAACGGGATAGACGCTCCCAAACAAACTACAAGTGGTGCTAAGTATCCAGAGGTATCAGCCACCGGCGATATTGTCTTATGGAATGTCAACTTCACTTACCCTATGAGACCTAGTGTCAAGGTCCTTGACAATCTGTGCTTGATCATTCCTGCTGGGAAAGTGACAGCCATTGTTGGACCCTCAGGCTCAGGCAAGAGCACTATTGGTATGTCACTTTACCGATTCCCTATATATCTACTGATTCTTTTGATAGTTGCGCTTTTGGAGCGGTGGTACAATATGCCGTCCGATCGAGATGAAGATGCGATAAAACAGATGGTACGCCCCGAAACTCTGAACATGATCCAATGCCAACTAAACTGCACTAGATCATGCATTTTAGGAATGGAACGGTCACTGTCGGCGGGAGTGATATATACAAATTTGATCTCAAGTGGTGGAGGAGTCAACTAAGCTGTGTCCAACAGGAGCCGTTCTTGTTCAACCAGACGATATTCGAAAATGTTGCATCTGGGTTAACTGGAACCGAATGGGAGCATGCTGACACTGCAAGGAAAAGAGAACTTGTCGAAAATGCTTGCCGAGAGTCGTACGCTGACGAATTTATCGTAAAGCTACCAATGGTGAGTGTTTCTGTTCCCATTCCGGACCACCCACTGACGTAGATGTAGCGCTACGATACGATTGTCGGGGATGCTGGTATTAGAATGAGCGGCGGTCAGCGACAGAGGCTTGCAATTGCGCGCGCTATCATCAAGCAACCAAAGATCTTGATTTTGGATGAGGCGACAAGCTCTATAGATGTTCGGGGAGAGCAGACAGTACAGGCTGCGCTTGATAAGGTATCCAAAAACCGCACAACAATCATGATAGCACACCGACTTGCAACCGTAAAGAAGGCAGATAACATAGTCGTAATAGCCAAGGGAAAGATTGTGCAATGGGGCACGCACCAAAGCATGGTAGCAGCAACGGGATCGCCTTACTGGCTGCTGACGCAGTCCCAAGAACTCATGGGTGAGGTTCAGCATGATGACATCTCTGAGGCAACCAGCAAAGACGAGCGAGTGGTGGAGCTCATGACATTAGACAAAGACGATCACCACCAGACAGTGGAAAAGGCTATGGAGACCGATAGTCCTGCCGCGAAGTCACTGGGTCCTTTCCGGAGCTTCGTCGCTTTGCTGCTAGAGCAGCAATCAAGTCGGCACTGGTATTTGTTGATGATATGCGGCGCTATCATAGCGGGCGGTAAGCCTTACTCTCCGCGCAAAAGTAATGTCTTGCTGAGACTATTTAGCGACTCCTCCTGTGCAAGCATTCATTTTTGCCAATCTCATTGCTTCATTCGCGTTTTGGGGAGATGTTCTTTCTGAAATCGTCGACTTTTGGTGTCTCATGTTTGTAAGTATAACAGCTACCTCTGCAATACCCACATCCTTTATCCTTTAAGCAAACAGGGCAAGGTTTCTTGTAGAGCAGAATGATGACTCGAGATCTGAGTTCCCATACCTTGCTTTTTTGGTCCTGATTGGTAGCAATTACTGACTCAAATGATTGTAGGTCGTATTGGCAGTAGCTGCTGCCATAAGCTATTTCTGTCTCGGCTATGCGTCGACCAAAATGTCATTCGTGAGCAAGATACACTCGCCCTGATGAGAGTTTGGTACTAATTCAATCGATCAAAAGCAAATATTCTCTTCCTATCGCATTGAATATTTCAATAATATCATTGCAAAAAGCGTAGCTTGGTTCGACGGCGATGGTCGAGAAATTGGAACGCTCACCGGCATGGTCGCAACAGACCCAACGCAGCTTCAACAGCTGCTGGGTACGAACTTGACATTTGCCATAATCTCTGTCCTCAGCGTTCTTGGCTGCCTCGTCATCTCATTCTACTATGGCTGGAAACTTGCGCTTGTTGCTTTGTCATCAGCCATGCCCCTAGCTCTTGGTGCTGGCTTCTATCGCATGCGAGTGGAGAAGAGATTTGACGTGTTGAATCTCCAAGTCTTCGCAGAGAGCGCCAAATTTGCCACCGAGACCGTCGGTGCCATCCGGACAGTGACGGCGCTTACACTTGAAGAGGATCTCTCTAAAAGATACGAGAAATCACTACGAAACCATGTTAAGGACGCCTTCAGAAGAGCACGTTTCACAACTCTAGTGTTTTCTGCGAGCGACAGTCTACCTCTATTAGCTATGGCATTGGTCCTTTGGTGAGTTTCTAGGCTATCCAAAGCACAGATCCAGTGGAGAATGCTAAACATAACCAAGGTACGGTGGCACTCTCTTGATCAGCGGAGAATACATGACATTCAATTATCGTAAGCTTCTCCGGTTAAGTCTCCCTTGGACTTTAGGCACTGATTGATCATGTAGTGGTTGTTTACATAGCAGTAATTCAGGTAACTTTTAGGAACTCCAAAGCATACGGTATATTCAAGCAACTGATCTTTTACTCTAGGGTGCAATGGGAGCGGGCCAGTGGCTAAGCTTTGCTCCTAGTAAGTAGTCATCTTGACATCAAAATAGTCTCTATTAACTGACGTCTTTCAAGACTTTGCACAGTCGTCTGCAGCAGCGAAAAGGATACGTGAAATGAGGACACCGGACCAAGGTCAACGTGCGGGTATTGCTTTAAGAGATGTTCTCGACAAGGACAATGAAGGCGTGAGAGTGGAGCTTCGAGATGTTTGTTTCAAGTATCCGACGAGAGATGTCTTGATACTCGACAGGATAAACTTGACTGTAAGTGGAGCACATTCTGTCACCAAGAACGCCTCACTTATTGACTAACGCCCTTTAAGGTTGAGAAAGGACAATTTGCCGCGATTGTTGGCCCTTCAGGTAATTACTAATCTCATATGTTTGTTTTTGGCAATTCATATTAGAGTACTGCTGACGCCGGTTTCTAGGTTCCGGAAAGACAAGCGTCGTCTCTTTGTTAGAAAGGTGAGCTGCTGCGCTAAGTTTCAAATTGTGTATAAGAACTGAGTTTCTATAGATTCTACGACGTGACCTCTGGACAAATCGCACTCAATGGCGTAGCAATTAATGAGTTTTCACTTTCGGAATACAGAGCAGGTATCTCGCTCGTTGCCCAGGAACCGTCTTTATTTGATGGGACAATCAAAGAGAACATACTACTTGGCGTCAACCCTGACACCATCACCGAAGATTGTCTCCATTCCATATGTCGAGACGCCGGAATACATGATTTCATAAGCTCACTTCCAGACGGGTACAACACGAAAGCTGGATTAAAGGGAGTTCTCCTGTCTGGCGGACAAAAGCAGCGGATAAACATTACCAGAGCTTTGATACGCAATCCACGTCTCTTGCTGCTCGATGAGGCCACATCGAACTTAGACTCTGAGACAGAGAAGCAAGTCCAGGACGTACTCGAGCGGACCAAGTCTAACCGAACAATGATTGTGATTGCTCATCGACTCGCAACCATACAAAATGCCGATGTAATATTCGTACTAGGAGAAGGTAATGTGCTCGAGAAAGGCACACATGAAGAACTGCTCCAGAAGCGGGGTGTTTACTTTAGCATGGTATGTTGATTTCTCTCTATACCGGCTGATTGAAGCCTAGATTTCTCTGACGGACTTCACAGTGCCAATCTCAGGCTCTAGATAGATAACGCATGCCTCTTCTGGAACTACTTCGCAAGGAAGGCATCGCCTTATGCAGGGCCAATCCAATAGACAGATCGTTCTATCTTTCATCTTGTTAAATAGTAGGAGTAGGAAACAACATAGCACAGTCACGGACTTATACAAATACTAGATAGATTGCTTGCAAAACTTACAAATCTAATCATATCTGAGCAGTGATTTTTTCAAGTAGGACTTAGCGCAACTATCATACCTAGTATCTAAAGCCGGGCGAGATTAGTATCCAGGTATTTATGTGTCTATTCTCAGGGGACGTCTAGTGCGGTCCGAGGTAGTATTAGTCTTCATACACTTGCCAAATTCGTCATCAGCATCTCGTCTTACACGCTTTCTGCAGGTATCCCCGCACAACACCACTTCCTTATCTCTATCCCAGTGTTGATGACGAGATAAGACATAGGACATGAATTAAGAGTTCTGTACATTAAGTTTTCTATGAGAAATTTGTAAACAACATTCATTTCTAAACAGCAGAACAATGGCATTCTCACGGCGTCAAATATCGTCTAATAAAGACCAGAAAATAAGCAGAAATGAGTTACCAGAGTCTGACGAGGTCCAAGGAACCGATTCGACCACTCCCGATATCAATGATGTCTTCGGACAAGAAGAGGGCCATGACATCAAGTACAAGACTTTGAGCTGGCCGCTTGTTGCTGTACTCATGATCACGGAGATTGTATCCAACGGCATGCTAAGCTTACCTAGCAGCATAGCAGCAGTGGGGATCGTTCCTGGCGTTATATTGATATTCTTTCTGGGTGCGTTCGCGACGTATACTGCTTGGGCTTTGATACAATTCAAAGTGCGGCATCCCGAAGGTAAGAGTCGAGGACCTGGATTATGCAGACGACTAATTCTTTGTCAAAGTCCATAGTATGGGTGACGCTGGGTATATGGTATGCACGGAATCCATTTTCCTACTTTGCGAAACTGTCACTTTGCAAACATAGGTATGCTAATACTTGTTACAGTGAGTAGTCTTCGGTCTGGAGCGAAAGATCGACAAAGGGGCGTAGAAAACGACGGATTTGAACGATCTGACTTATGGTAATACAATAGATTGTTCGGAGCAGTTGGCAGAGATATACTGGCAGGAGGCACTGTTATCTTTGCGGTTTTTGGTACCGGCTCGCAAATATTGGCCGGACAACTGGCACTTACGGTCATTTCGAACAACAAGTTGTGCAGTGCCGCATTCTCTGGGATATTCGCCGCCGCTGTGGCTCTTGCGAGTTTTCCCAGGACTTTAGACAGCCTCGGGTTCATATCCATCATAGGGACGTTTTCGATTATTGTTGCGGCCATCGTCGGCCTTGTCGGCGCAGGCATCGCTCCTATCAGCCCTTCAGATCGCAACACACAAATAGCTGTGACAACTGACTTCACGTCTGCTTTCATTAGCATCACTAACCCTGTATTTGCGTATGCTGGTCATTTTATGTTCTTTATGGTATGTATATCCGTCTTGTGTTGCTGAGACTATCACCACTCTCCCTGATAAATGGTCTGCTCAAACTCTGACCGCTGCACAGTATGTAGCTCCAACCAGCGCGACAACGCTTCCAAAGTTTCAAGAGAGGATATTGTTGGTACTGATCCATCCAGACTCATATCTGAGATGCGGCGTCCGCAAGATGCGATGAAAGCTGCGTGGGCATTGCAGATTGTTGCAACTTCATTGGTGCGTATTTAATCCTTTCGCTACCCCTAAGGTCAAAAGCCTCATTTATGTCGCATACAGAGACTAATAGGTATGCGTCCACTCTCACAGTACATTGTATTTGCGTTGGTCACATATCTGTACCTGGGTGCTGGAGTCTCAAGTCCCAGTTTCTTGAGTTTAAGTCCATTGTGGTCAAAGATTGCTTTTGGACTTGCGATTCCAAACTTCCTTATCGCGGGAAGCCTCTACTCACACACGGCTTCCAAGCTGGTCTTCGTACGAGTATTTCGCCGTTCTCGGCACGTATACTCTCACACAAAGCGAGGATGGATCTTGTGGACCTTCTTGATTCTGTTCGCCAATGTCGTCGCTTTCATCTTCGCAATCGGTGTACCTGTTTTCAACTATTTAGTCGGCATTGCGGCGTCATTGTTTGCGGCTTGGTACACATATGGACTTGCTGGAGCCTTTTGGCTGCATGATGCATACCACTACAATGGAGGCTACCGGGGATGGCTGCGGCATCCGTTTATGTTGGCTATCAATATCCTCACTGTACTAGCAGGTGCTTTCATTTCTGTTGCTGGGCTTTACGCGACCATTACAGCCTTGAAGGCAGCATCAGCGGCGGGAGAGTTATTGAGGCCCTTCCAGTGTTGACTAGCAAACGATGTATTCATGGAAGCTTATAAGACGAATAGATCAGTTCTGCTCCCGAGCTCAAACAAGAGAAGGGCGCTTTTATTACGGGAAGCAATAAGTGGTACAATGTTTAGGAGACCATCAATAGTCGTATTTACTTACACATGCTAATCAACGCTCAATCTCATCGTATTCAAATAACACGGTTACAACATTCTGTCCAGCATTTGAGGCGGAACCCCAGTGATTAATTGCATTATTTCACAAGAGAACGGCAACAGTGATTCTCCAGATTAGTCTGGTTGTCTCTTTCCCCCAAAAAACCAAGTCTGTTCTCTTGGTGACTTGGTACCGTAAATAACTGGATAAGTTGCTGATCTCAGGTGCCTCAGATCACGATGACCGAAGTTGTCCCACAGCTCCATCGAACCTGTGCAATCAGCCGCACGTATACAATGCCGAACCTTCGAATAGCCGACTGAAATGACCAAATACGAAATGCATGTGCTATGCGTGTTGATAAATCACTATGGCGGGCCTACTGTTTACGTCGTCATGACGGTGCTTTTGCTCCTTGATGACGTCAGAAGGATGCCCGTCCAAGGCGACAGCTATGTTGTGCTCTATGCGCAGCTTATATAGACTTCAGTGCGTATCAAAGACAACTCTTCTCGATTAATCAAACTCATTCCGGTCGTTTAAATCCGCCACTGTATATCCTATCAACGAGCCATTCCCATTCCCATACTCAACTATACATAGTCCATCTTTCGACGCCATCGATATGACTAGCCACGGCACAAAAGTCAGGCTGGGCGCCCAGGCTCCAGTGAAGCAAGAAGGACCTGGTGCAGTACCGCCGGATTCCCTAGCGGCCGAGTCTCAAACCTTCCGTCAAGAAAACGAAGTGGACCAGACTGGGACTGGCAGACCGCAGGAAGGCGCACACGCTCCCGGGACGTCAACCAAATCTGGCTCTGGACCGAAATCCGTTGAACCCGCTCCAACCTACGTCGACGTCCAACTCCACGCCAAACACGACCGTCCTCACGGAAAGAACATCACTGAATCTAACGACATGCCGGAGGACCAGAGCAAGAATACCAGCTTCTCGGCAGACATTGGGTCTAAGGATGACCCTAGTCTGCTTGCCGAGCAAAAACTGAGCAAGCAGAATACTGCCGTGTCGGGTTCCACAGGTGGCCGAGAGAAGCGGTTGGATACGGATACCGCGTACGATGCGCTGAGAGAGGAAGAGGCATGAAAGGGGGATAAAAGCTACTGTTATTTACAGCAGTCCACTGTGAATGACCCTGTAGTAGTCGGTCAGTCTTGATAAAAACTTAGCAAGATTGCATAGTAAACGTGACTTAGCCTGTGCAACATGACATCGTGAGATGACAACGACATAATTTAGTCGTACGAACGAGTTGAGTTATATAGGTCAACATTGGGAGGACACTATACCACGTACTAACAAAGTCGCTTCGACATATCCACGCGAGGGATCTTGTGGATGAGTAAGGTGAGCTATCCGTCCATGGTCTCATATGTATTATTGTGAGATGCAGTTTGTCTTTGGCACGGCGTTAGGCCCTTGCTGTAAAAGCTGGTCTCGCGACGCTACAGTAAGTTGTGTTTGGCAATGGCCATGAATTGAGCAGCAAGGCACCTACATACTAGCAGCGAAACCGGCACTTGTCGAGCCCGTGGACAGAGCCCGGAGCGTCGGAGGCTCTGCATTGGCCAATAACCACAGGAGCAATTGTCAGAAACAGTGGGGTTTGGCCAAGTTGCTGTCCAGGTGCGTCAGCGTGGGATGCGTCTGCTCAGTGCTGCAAGCCAAGGTCTGGAGCTGCCTCTGACTACCTCTAGGCCTATTGCAGGTAGATTAGACAAGCGGCAGGGACCGACCAGCCGGGGCTACGCTACACTGCTGCTGAAGCTGTGCGCGACGGGGCCGACATCGTCGCGTGGTGGGTTTTCTCGAGTCGCTGAACCCAACTCTTCCGCAGAAAAGTTCTACATACCACCTGGTCCCCCAACCAAGCCTTGTGATAGACATTGCCATACCTCAATTGTAGACCGGCTGCTGGCAATTGTATGGTCGCATGGTCAATTGATACTTGGAGTGCTGGTTTATTGCCCAATCCAGAGCTTTCTTGAGGCTCAGCGTTGCAATCATGGCCTTCCCGACGCTCCTCCGAGCTACCAGCAGAGCTCCCTCCGTCTTGGGGCGCCGAGCCTGGGCTTGTCAATCACAGTATGTCTATACCTTGACACCATACCAACAGCCAAAGTCAATGCTAGCATTGTGTCCCGGATATCCCAGTGGCCAGCAGTGACTAATACTCCCTTCTCCGTAGACGATGTCTGAGCACCACCGCGCCTCGCCGAGCTGAAGACGACGGCCTCAACAAGGTCTCCCGCCATATCACACAGCCCAAGTCCCAGGGCGCCTCCCAGGCCATGTTGTATGCAACGGGTCTGGAGAGGGAAGACATGTCCAAAGCCCAAGTCGGTATCTCCTCCGTCTGGTGGGAAGGCAACCCGTGCAACATGCACTTGATGGACCTTTCCGCCGTCGTCAAGAAGTCCGTTGCCGAGGCCGGTCTCGTCCCTTACCGCTTCAACACCATCGGCGTCTCGGACGGTATCTCCATGGGCACCACCGGCATGCGATACTCCCTGCAGAGCAGAGAGATTATCGCCGACAGTATCGAGACCGTCATGCAGGGCCAGTGGTACGACGCCAACATCTCCTTACCCGGCTGCGACAAGAACATGCCCGGTGTTCTGATTGCTATGGGCCGCGTCAACAGACCTAGCATCATGGTATACGGTGGTACCATCAAGCCCGGCTGCACCATGGACGGCAAGACCATCGACATGGTCAGTGCTTTCCAGGCCTACGGCCAGTATATCTCGGGCGAGATCAACGAGGAGCAGCGCTTCGACATTATCCGCCACGCCTGTAACGGCAGCGGCGCCTGCGGCGGCATGTACACGGCCAACACCATGGCTTCGGCTGCCGAAACTCTCGGTATGACTCTACCCGGAAGCAGCAGTAGTCCCGCGGAATCCAAGGCCAAGGTAGAAGAGTGCGCGAGGCTAGGTGAGGCCATCAAGGTTACCATGAGGGAGGACATCAGGCCCAAGGACATCATGACGAGGCAGGCCTTCGAGGATGCTATGGTTGTCCTCACTATCCTGGGAGGTAGCACAAACGCTGTATTGCATTTGATTGCCATCGCCGATGCCGTAGGCATCAAGCTCACCGTCGACGATTTCCAAGCCGTCTCGAACCGAACTCCCTTCCTAGCCGACTTGAAGCCGTCCGGAAAATATGTCTTCGAGGACTTGTACAAGATTGGTGGTACGCCATCGCTTCTCAAGTTCTTGATTGGCGAGGGCATCATTTCTGGTGACGGCATGACTGTCACCGGTAAGACGATGAAACAGAACGTCGAGGCATGGCCATCGTTCCCCAAGGACCAGGCCGTTATCCGACCCATGTCGAACCCGATCAAGCCAACCGGCCACATCCAGATCCTGCGCGGCTCGCTCGCCCCTGGCGGTTCCGTCGGCAAGATCACCGGCAAGGAGGGTCTCGTGTTCACTGGTAAGGCCAAGTGCTACGACCAGGAGGACGACTTCATCAAGGCGCTCGAGGCGGGAGAGATCAAGAAGGGTGAGAAGACGGTCGTCATCATCCGATACGAGGGACCCAAGGGTGGCCCCGGCATGCCCGAGATGCTGAAGCCGTCTTCCGCGATCATGGGCGCAGGACTCGGAAACGACGTTGCACTCCTCACCGACGGCCGTTTCTCGGGCGGTAGCCACGGTTTCCTGATCGGACACATCGTGCCCGAGGCTGCAGAGGGCGGCCCCATTGGTCTCATCCAGGACGGCGACACCATCACCGTCGACGCCGAGAACCTCGTCATCGACTGCGACGTCAGCGATGCCGACATGGCAGAGCGCAAGAAGAACTGGACCCCGCCTTCACCGCGATACTCGCAAGGTACGCTCACAAAATATGCCAAGTTGGTCAGCGACGCCAGCCATGGCTGTATAACGACGGGGCCTATCAAGGCTTAAGGGGAAACGTGAACAAAGGGTGCATGCATAGTTAGCGACAGAGAGGTGGAATGATACCAAATAAGGCGGCAGTTACATGTGACGAAGTAGGTCATCGAAGCGTGGATATGTCTACTAGATCTTATTCTCGATGTCACCTGTGTGTAAATAACATTTGCTGGCTCACGCCGGATACGGGCCGGGGGGTCTCTGAACTCAAAAAAATGCCAAAACAGCCAACGGCGCAGTTTTAAATGCTTACATCAATTGACCTTTGTCATTGAATAATTTTAATACCTTCCGCATAAATGATGCCATAAAACCATAGTAGATAGACCCGCAACTTGCTTCATGCTGAATAATGATGCCCTAAATGCTATGCCTTTTTCTCTCACTCTCTTAATGCCACATATCGCAAAATCAATCACTCATAAACCATCAGCGTACCTATGCTATACGATCATTTCTTCTTCTTAGCCCAAGCATCCACAAACGCCGCCTTATCCTTCAGCGTCAAGCCCACACGTTTGTTCCTCGCCAATCTCGCGAGGGCCTCCGCCACGCGGTCAAGGAGCTTGTGTTCGTCGGGCGTTAGATCGGACCCATCTACCACGTCGGCTGTCTCGTTCGCATCGTCAGAAGTGGTATTCGCGACACCCTCGGCGACCCTAACGCGGAGGGCGTGCGTGGGTCTACTGAGTAAATTCCAAAGAAAGCTGCCCCAGGCGCCGGGCACGGGGGTCGTGATATCGGCGGGCGTATAGCGCAGAGAGACGGGAAAGATGTTTGCGTAGGACGGCGAGGAGAGGAGCGAAGGGGAGAAAGGCATGATGCCCTTTCCGTTTGTGGTTGTCATTTCTGGGAAAACTGCGATGACTCGATGCGGGTTTCCGTCTACGAGGGCGCGGAGGGTGGTTAAGCCGGTAGTGGGTTGGGCGAGCTTAGGGCGGGAGAGAGCGTTGGTCATGGCGCGGAAGAGTGAGACGCGCTGGACCTTCTTGGTGTTTGGGAACGAGAGGACGAAGATGGGGTCGAAGATGGCGGCGAGGTAGACAGCGTCGACGGGGGAGGTGAACTGCGCGGCGATCATGGCGCGTTCTCGCGGGAAGCGGGAGGCGGGCTGCTGGGAGAGGGAGCCGCGCTTTACGCCGTCGAGTTGCAGGTCTACCCACCAGATCCCTGGGAACCCGAGGAGAACCCATAATAGCAGCTTGCGCAGGAACTGCGGGAGTGGGAGGTGGTCGAGCAGTAGAAAGTAGATTACGCCGTAGCAGACCATGAAGGGGAAGCGAAAGAGGAAGAAGCCCGCACCGATGAGCTTGGAGGTGAAGGACGACGGGGTGGATGTTGGGAGGAAGGGCGATATGCCGGAGCCTTGTGTTAAAGAGTGTAAGTTGGCAGTGTGCTAAAGGGTTGAGTGGCAGTTTACTTACCTCTGTCCCGAAACTGACTATATTTCTCCATGTTCGTCGACTATCTTATCGCGACCTGAAGTTCGAAGTGGATGGGGTAAGGCCGTAGCGAGGGGTAGATGTAGATCGGAGGGAGGTATGGAGCATCAGCAGAGTAGGATGGGAAACGGAAGCATCATGTAATAAGAATCAGTCGTGCGAATTACTTCAGCTGGCTCGTTTCTGGGTCAGTCAGTACAAAGTCGATGGTGCAGCTGGTAATGGCTAGCAAAAGCCGTTAAAGGTGCATGGCGCCGTTGGGTTTAGTTCCATGTGAGGAGGCAAGAAGGGAAACAGTTAATTATTTCATCATGGAACCGTTGGGATGCTGCTCTGGCTGGTTTGGCATGTGAAGAGGACCCTGAAGCTTGGGCCACGCTAGCAAAAGCCGCCAACGTCGTCGGACCGGGTCGTCCGTTCCCCTCTGCAGGACCTCTGCAGTTGGGTATACCTACAGTAGGTACGGTATGTACAGCATACAGCATACAAACTTCTCTCTATGCGACTTCTTTAGAGGGTACCTAGACGACACAGGCATATCGACTATGTGGCTGTCGTGCACGATGCGCAGACTTCTCGGCGTCAAGCTGTCATGAGTGGAATTCATTGACCTGTCATGGTAGGAAAAGGTGAGGGTTATCATCAATTAACGGGCAATATAAATGTGGCACATAGATGGTCGTCAGCCGTACTGTATGCTGGTGGTGGATGCCATCTATTCTCTGGTGACCTCAAGTCTTGGCATTGGCACACTTGGTTGCCGCAACAACCGCGTCCAAACAAGCATTAAACACAGCTTGGGGACGAGCCGGTCTCACCAAGCCTCAAAAGGGAACCCACCGGGTCACCGACTTGTGGCAGCCATCCACGCCCGTCTTGCGACTCCACACTGCCCGCCATCCGCATCGACTTTGATCAGTCTTACCTATCTCCAACGCGCCCTCCGTGTATTGTCTCTCGTTTGCGCATTCGCCGTTGTTTCAATGTGATATCCAAGTCAACATCGCTTGTCTGCAGACTCCTCGGGCTCCTCACCAACGTATCTGTATTACCATCTCCGCCGCCACCACAGTCTTGAATTTCCCATCGCGTGCTTCCGCCTGCCTCTCTTGCGCCAACACATTGTTTATCCTCGTTGCTGCAACGAACATCCTACCGCGAGCATACTGTTTAGCATGGAGGAAAGCTCGGTGAGACATGATCCTCTTTGTTATCTGCGCTACTCGGAAAATCAACCGTCTAACACATCTAATACGTAGACGCGTCCATCTGGCCTTCGGCCACCCTCGAAACTGCCCTCAATGGCCGCTTCCACAACCAACGGCCTTCAAGAGATCACCGACTCTCAAACCAATGCCCGCTCTCAGTATACCGCTATGAATGGCGCCCAGAAGCGCACTGTCCCTCCGCCCGGTAAGACACGCCCCGACCTCGCATCCGCAGTACCTGTCTGCTTACGATTGCTTGATACAGGCTCACTGCCTGCTGCGAAACGGAGACCATTGGTAGAGCGTGCTGGCTCCGACTTTCCTGGCCGACCTCCGTCTTCCGTATCATATGCCAGGCCACCCTCTACCTGTCAGGGCGCCTCTTTGAGGGACTTGGTGAGTCTCACATCTCTTTGTTGTCTTTCGCTCCAACTGCCTCGACAGTCCACTATATGCGGGGGAGAGACAGCCATCAGATAGGTTGACCGTTTTGGGACATACGAGATCCCAAACATCTTCCATGGCCATTGTCCTTTTGATGGCAGTCACTTGTCTCTCGCCAATTTGGCATCATAGCATAGCATATTACGCCAATCGCCATGTCGTTTGATTGGAGCTTGTCCGGCACGTCGACCAACTCTTTTGCTAACTTTGGCATACAGACTCAGTCGACCACCTCGAACAGCAATACAAAGATTGGGGGTCTTCGACAACCTACGAATGTGAACCTTGCAGCCAGTATTGGACCGGGTGCTCGTCCTCCTTCCCGATCTCATACACGAACACGGTCTGGCACAAGTGCTGGGACGATTCGGTCCCAAGTCGCTAAGAGCCCGAGAAAGGATGTACAGGACAACAATGGTACAGTGGCCCCGTCCTCTGTTACTTATGTCAATGCCCCCAGTAGTAAAATTCCCAAGACCCTTCGCAAGTACAGGTCTACACAGGCTTTGATCGGAAGGGATTCGAGTTATACGCCATTGCCAAAGGACAGAGAAGTCTCTATCTGCCAAAAGTTTGACTTACTATCGCTTGCGCCAGACGCGACAAAAGCACAAGGAAATCAAGCGGTTTTCAAGCTCGAAGGCAGTTCCTCAAGTACCATGCCACCGCCCATTACGCCAGTCCGTCCCTTTGTGAAGCACGCATTGCCTGAATGCGAAGAGAAACCGGAGTCCAATCCGAACCAAGTGGCCCCCATGACTCCATCTTCAAAGCAGATGATGGACAAATTTCGCCAATCAGTTAGCGCCGTGCGCGAAGCTATGACTCCTCTCTTAGCAGGAACCCCCTCGCCTGTTAAAGCGCCGTTTTTATCTAAGGAGTCTAACCTGACGGGCTTTCTAGTTCACGATATTGACGAAAGGGTGGGACGAATGGACACGGATCTGAGAAAGGTCATGGAGTTTATGGCGACAACCGAGCGGAGCAATCACACTTTCAAGGAAAAAGGTAACTGATCAACAGCTCCGGTGTACTGCGCGTGCTAATGTACTGATGATCATAGCATCGGAGTTGCAAGAAGAACGCGAAAAGCTAGACACGGAGAACAAAAGGTTAAGGTATCAACTCGAAGACGCGCATCGTTCGATAAGGAGCTTGAACCTTGATCTGGACGATATGGGTAAACGAAACGACCGATCTCTCCAAGCCGCGGGCGAAGACCATAAACAGAAACTGGATAATCTGGAGCAGGAACACAAATTGAAAGTCGACAACCTCGAGCGGCAGATCGCCAGAATCAAGGAAGAACACAAGGCTCAGTCCCAGAGGGCTGCCGTGGATAACGAATCACGTGTCAATGAGGCGTCGCAGAACAACATGAAACTGGCACGAGAGAAGGACGCCTTACAGCGGGAGATGGAGAAACTGTCGCAGGACAATGAACAACTACGAAATAACCGTGACGAAGCTAGTGCGCGCATCAGAGACCTCGAAGTAGAGTGCTCGAGATTACGGGAGATTCAAGACCGTCAGAAACAAAGCCACCAGGAAGATGTCAAAAAATGGTCGAACGAAGTGAAAGAAAAAGAAAAGCAAGTGGAGTCGCTCGAGGATATGAAGAAATCTCTTGAGGCCAAGAAAATCGAGTCTCAGCGTCAATTCGAACGCAAGGAATCGAGAATCCAAGAACTCGAGATAAGGGCCAAAGAAATTCAAGAAGAACTCGCCGAGAAGAAGGGCGATCTGGGAAGTCGCCTCAACCGATCGCAAGAGGAGTCGGATACTCGGAAGCGGAAAATCGAAGAGCTGGAAGATTTATTGAAGGAGAAAGAGGCACAAATGGAGAAGACCAAGTCGGACGCAGCGAAGAAAATCGCTACAGAAACTGCCGTGCTGAGGGAGAAGCTCATGAAGGAAGAGGAGAAGCGTTTCGTGCTGTTTGAAAAATACCAAGAGCTCAAAGGCAATATTCGCGTCATGTGTCGCATTAAGCCTCCGCTCCCCACAGACAAGAATGTCGTGGCATTCGACTTTTTGGCAGACGAGATGGATGAAGATAAGGAGTCCGGAATCCACGTCCCGGTCTTCCGCCCCAACGCGATTACAAACGAACCCACACGAGTCATGGAGCAAGGAGGTCCCTTCCACCTAGAACACATCTTTAAACAGGAGGCTACCAACGCAGACGTGTTTGATGAGATTAGTCAGCTCGTGCAAACCGTCTTAGATGGGAAGAGAGTGTGCGTGTTCTGCTACGGCCAGACCGGTTCAGGCAAGACCTACACTATGAGCCAGTCCCAGAACAAGGATGATCTCGGTATCATTCCCAGAACGAAGCATATGATCTTCGCTGAAATGCGAAGGCTGAGAGACTTGGGCTGGGAGTTTGAGGTCGAAGGCACTTATCTTCAGGTGTACTTGAATAAGCTCATGGATTTGTGCCATCCGGAACTTGGCGAACTTGAGGTGGACCAAAACGCAAATGATCTGATCATCAAGAAAGGACACAAGTTCACGCCTCTGGAAGATGAAGAGGCGCTGGAAGACATGATCCACGTGGGCAACGCCAACCGGTCGAGCGGCGCGACAGCCAAGAACGCACATTCGTCACGCTCCCACGCCATCCTTGCTCTTAAAGTCCACGCACGGCGACTAGACGAGTATGGCAGTGTCATCCAGACGCGTGACGGCACCTTGAACTTGATAGATCTCGCGGGTTCTGAGAAACCAAACACGGATCATGGGCAGGAGCGTTTCGCCGAGGGCAATTCGATCAACGAATCTCTGAGCCACCTCAGGCGTATTCTGCGCAGCTTGGCGGAGAATCCAAACGTTAAACCAGACGTCAGGTCGTCCACACTCACCCAAGTGCTTCGTCCGTCCCTTTTCGGGAAACGCTGTCGAACCCTCATGTTTGTCATGGTGAGCCCCCTAGAGGAGAATAAGAATGAGACTATTCGCAGTCTCGAAGTTGCTAGAGACGTACGTTATGACCAACAGCCCCTAATTACATCCCGATAACGCTAACACAATACGCAGGCAAGAGCGGTCAAGACTGGGGCAAGTACTGGTCCTCAATCCAGACCCGGCAGCAAGGCATCGGCGCGGCCTGGTACTGGCCCTACCCGAAAAAGTGGAAGGTAAAGGAGAGGGCCGTGTCTGAGGAGTTAGCTGTACTACTTGGTTGGAGCGTGTATACCCTGTTGATATTGGTTTTTTACTCAAAAGTGGCGCATAGGCTGGCTCCCTGTTGGCGTTTGCATTAGGTAGCTTGGTTGCTGAGACATGATGAAGGAGCATGGCGCATTGTGTAGTTGGCTTTTGAAAGAAGATGGGATAGTGATAGGTACGGATCAAATGGCATTTTGATTCTCTTGCTGTAGAGTCCGAGCTGTCTAGTAAAACTCCAACTTCATGGCCTGAAGTCAGACTCAGTATCTGTTTGACTAGACAGTATTCCAATGACACTTCTATCGGTGTTTGCCCCATCTACAACTTAAAGGCCAGCCCCTTACTTGGCAACACCTCGCCTTTCGCCAACCTATTCCAGCCGTCAATAACAGCTTTCATACCGTCACCAAACTCCACATTAAACCCTCTAATCCCATTCTTGCGGATCGTCTGCCAAGACTCCTCGTCCTCCTTCCAATACTGCTCCTCGCCAATCTTGGCGATAGCGCGGCGCCGCATATCATCTGCGTTGACTTGCGTGAACTTGAAAGGCGGAACCTGACCGTCAGCACCTGGAAGCGCCGCACTGGGATCCTTGATCTCGAGGCCAACGGCCACGAATTGGAGTGTTGGGTTCGTGGGCAGGAGTTGCATCGCCCAGCTTGGGCCAGCGCCTTTCCGCCCGCCAAAGTCGAAGATTATTACGCGATTGCTTTCTTTGTGGCCTAGGTCCTTGAGCACGGCTGCTGGGTTCGAGTTAGTGGTTGTTACGGCGTCATATTCACCGGAGGCTTCTACGAAGGGTTTTGAAGCTTCGCTAGACACGCCGATGGTTAGGGGCGGACGGGTTTCCTTGGGATCGATGTCTTTGCGTGTGTGGAGGAGTCGTGCGAATGAGAGACCGACTTTAGATCCTGGGGCGAAGACGAGGACTGTGGCGTTGCTTAGGTCTGCGTCTTGGGCTGTCCATTCTACGGGTTCGTCGGGGCCTGGGTTTCCTGGTACGACGCGGGATGAGTTTGATGAGAAGACGAAGCGTGTTAGTAGGAAGGAAGTAGCGTGCATCACTTTTATCAGTGAGTCGTATGCTATCGCATCCGTCTTACGCGCGATTTCGTCTTTGATTCCTGACGATGGCTGGTACACGAAGTATCTGTTATAGATTGGCATTACATGCTGTCTATAATCGTTCGTGACGAAGATCTGGTCCTTGATATTCCCATTAGGGTGGAGTTTGATCGTCAGGTCCTGTGCCAGGGTTCCCATCGGCACGTAACCCCAGACGTAGCTCCCCTTGGGGATCTCAGGGACGGTGGAGTCGAGGACCTCTGCGTAACCCCAGGCGTTCATTCGGCCGTACTTGGAAGAGTCTTTGAACTCGTCGGGAGTGGAGGCTGGGAGCGGGTGAATGTCCCACCAGTCTCGCCCTGGGATTGATCCCATGGCTGCGTATGTGAAGTTGTTGACTGTGAGACTTAGCACGGAGGTGCGGAGTCTGACGGAGGAAGGCCCCAAGGCCGGGTATGGGAGGGCATTGGGAAGAGAGACGAGATGTTGCTCGAAGTAGTTCTGCTTGCCTAGGATCTGGATCGTGGGTATCTCGTCGGCCATGGTGATGGGTCTGTGCTGTGGTGATGAGTACAATAGATGGGAGTGTTACTGAGATGCGGTTCGCTTCACGACGGCAGGAATATTGTTTTTATGGGAATGGGAAGTTTGAATGGAAACACGGGCAGTAGTTCTCTATCGATCCATCACTTACCTACTTTGCCTTATATAAGCACTAACACCGCACGTCGTCCCGGTAGTCTTTGGTGCCCCCTGTGCGCCCACACGGACATGCACGACTTGCCTTCATTGGCCGACCGTCCGGTGAACCCGGTCGTGGAAGAGCGTTGAGAATGGAACACAGCGGGGGCCAACGGCGTCGAAGGTTGGCCCGCACACCGGTGCCGAGGGTGCCATGGCAAAGTGTCAGAACTGCCTCTGACTTGCTTCCAGGATTTTGTGTTCGTCTAATCCTCCGTCGCTCCGATTCCGCTCCGCAGAAGGACTCGGCAGTACATACCCGCTGGCTGCTGACATGTGTGTGGTATTAGAGGTATGGCCACATGCATGCGCCTAATGTTCCTCAATAAGGCCCTTGTTCGTGGACCCGAGCCGAGCGGAGATGTGATATAGTATCTCTGTCTTCTTATTCAAGGGCCCGAATTCTCTGTTCGAGTTTCTACGCTAATGCTAAGTCGATCTTATTCCCATGACTACCTTATTCGTCCGAGACATTACGCCTTGAGTCTTCGTAGCCAGTCTGGTAACCGACGCGATACATAACACTACATCGGTATTCCAGACGGCAGGCTATTCGACGCAGGATATCCACGACTTGCCTGCAGGGCCCCAAGCCTCACGTTCAAGCTTCCAACGCCCGTTTCATTCCAGACAAAAGAGCCATTCGGCCACGGGTTTACAGCATTTGCCTGCAGTATCTTCTGCGCCAGGAACAAAGTTGCTGTCGGCACCCATTTTACGTAGTCCCAATGGACTGGGTAGATCGGGTACAAGGTGCCTATACAGACTATATCGCCAATGTTGCAAATGATGAGAGTGAGGTTCGCTGGGAAGCCCGTGATACGGCCACCATCTTGTAGAGTCTGTGTGTCTCCGAACGTCACGACTCCTGCGATGCGGTTCTTGACGTCTGAACCCAGGCCCTCAATTGCGCGGTGGACTATGGCTGCTCCTTGGCTACTGTGGTGTCAGCCGAGTTCGGTGCGCTTCTCATGTAGAGAAGAGGGTTATCCTCTTCTCCAGGCTCCACATCTGCTAGATATGACTACGTCAAGCAATCGAGAACCGCAAACATACCTGTATCCTGCCACTACGATTTTAGAACTTGGACACGCGGCGGCACCGGTCAGCAAAGCCTGCACTGTATAAAGTTAGTATTTCGCTCAGTATGACAGTATCCTCGTGGCCGCTGAGAGAATTGTAAAATCACAATCACGTTGAAGCATACTGCGGCTATCCTTCGGATATCACGTTTGTACAAGAAACAAGTTGACATACTATCAAATATGGCCCAGGGCGGCGCTCCCCCGGGATAATAATTGCCTATGATGAATCCATAATAGTCGACACCCTGCGTGGCGACATTCTTCACGCCAAAGACTGACTTGAGTCCATCAGACAACGTTGGGCCGATGGTGTCGCCCTATCACGCGAAGAAACACGACTATTAGTAACCATTAAACTTTTTATCATATTCTCCGTGACATGTTCTATTCAACATAGACATACAAGATTCCCAGGCTCCCATGTTGCCTTAGCAAAGACAAAGATTACAGGTCGACATCCGTACTGCTGCAGCTCAGAAGACCACCGTCCTACAGTCCAGGACTGTCGTGTAGAGATATGCGCCGGGAGAGGAAGGACTGAATTGACAAGGCAGAGCAGCAGAGTTAGAGCGGCAGGAGCACCCATCTTTGATCTATATTCGAGGGAGGTCGATCCCTCCCCTTGGCGTCGGAAAATAATGACCAACTAGCCAAATATCTACTACTACACGAGGCAAGTGTTTGAATCCTTGAGGGCAAATGGAAACGTTTCAAGAGCGGTACAGTCTTGGCGACAATGACTTTCCCGGATTATAGTAAGTACGTTCCCAACACCGACCTTTAGATTCCCATAACATCGTCTATGGGTCGTCGGACCGCTTCATATCGAATCCCACACGCTCAATCCCAGGGCTGCGTAGGATCTTCAGGGTCCGAAAATCCCTCGATACCAACCATAAAATCACAGCATGGTTGAAAAAATAGACCGTCGTCGCGCGCTTGCGTGTCCAGTATATCATTAGATTAGCCCCCAGACAACAGCCGGCGTAGAGAAAACTCCCGGATTTTGCCCTTGGGCCGTAAGGGAGGTTCTATGCAGCATATTAGCCAGAGCGTGTGTGCGTATTACTCCCAAGAACCACTTCAACGTAGGATCCGGCGATCCGAGATCTTATCTCTCGTCCGGATTTTGTCAATTTAGACTGGATGGGTGTGGTCTTGCGACATCGGATTGACTGTATTAGAGCTTGTGTTGGATATGTGACTGAGCAGGTAGATTATACCTGATAGTTCAGAATTCCCAGTCCAGTCTCCTAGCGTGCTGCGTCAAGAAAATAATGGTATGGGTAAATGCGCGCCACTCAGTGTTGTTGCGTAGCCGCTACGGCCTTGAGGAGGAGGAAAACAAGGAGAATACGTGTTACCGAATGTTACAGGATCTTGCCATTGACTGTCCTTCAAATAGTGATACTGACGATTTGAGTAGAGTATCGGCAGACGAAACGTTGCCTCTTGATGTTTTTTGTCCTGGCGCCAGGCCTGAACCTTCTACCCACGCTCTCTGTCGTCTTGCTTGCGAAAAGGAAATGTGCCGTCAGCACGCAGTGTAATTCACATGTCATTAGACAGGTTCGTGCTACGATGAGAGTTATGAGTTGGCAAACGGAACGTTTTGCTGATTCCAGTACATATAGATGTTAAGATCGTCGCCGCCCAAAATCAATCACATGGTTCATGTTTCTTAGCTATCTAAGCATAGATTGATTCCTAGCTACATAGAGCCTTGTGTTTCCATTGCTCATTGTTTCCTATCATCTCCAATACTATTCATATTCAATGCTGATCACGTATGTGACTTGAAACATTGCCATCTCTTTACCAATGTTGAGACCTATCCAAGACTCCTTACCATGCGAAACGCTGAAAATATTGACAATATCATCATACAACCATCCACTCAGGCCCTATAGTCCATCCCGCCACCCAACGCCAGTAAGTTTTTAACGTAATCGATGCAAATCAACAAGGGACGCCGATCAGTCCGACGTGTTACTCAACATATTCCTAGTGCTTCTATGTTGATGTTGAGACGAGCCAAGAAATCAGATACGTGTATATATATAATGCTCATAACGCTCGTCCGACGAGATCGCGGAGCAGTGCTCTTTCTTGACACATAGTTAACAGCCTCAGGGCAGACTACTGAAGTCCATTTCAGGTTGCATGTGGCGCAGGCCCATTGTGGTCATTGAAGAGCTCTCGGTATTGGCACGTTGCAGTGAGTGGAAGTCGCCCACTGTTCTCGGAATCTGGGGGGCTTGGTGTTGATGGACGATGAAGCTATTGGTGCGTTGCGGTGGAGGACGATAGCCGTGCATCATGTTCTGTGCTGGCTGGCTGTAGGATGAAGTTTGGGGTTGATTGATGCTGACAAAGCTGGATGACGAACTTAGCCCAGGGGATATACTGGATTGCATATCGACAGACATCTGGTTATTCATGGGATGACCTTGGCTCATGCTCTGTGGCGCCATGTTGTGCATCTGATGGTTGTGTTGCGGCTGCTGTGATTGCTGCGGTTGACCCATCGAGTTGATAACCATTTCGGGCATCGAATTATACTCGGCATTGGTAGGGTACTCGCCATGAGGAGACATCATCGCAGGAGAGCTACCCATGGTAAAGGGCGATTTCATATCCGAGCTATTGTTTGAGCTGGATGAGTCCGCTGCGGGGATATCATGAAGCCTCGGCATGCCACCGGGTGTGTAGGGTTCCGTCTTGAAGTCGGTCATAATCGGCGGTTGAGCCATCCCAGCATTGCCGAAACCATCGAAGAGGTCGATGTTCGAAAGGCAAGCATTTTCGGGAGCGCGCTGCAGCATGGGATTGGCAAGGCGAGGCAGGATATCATGGACCTTATCCAAGACAAGTGGGAGGAAATGGTGGTCTCCGCTGCGAACACAGGATAGCATGTTGAGCAACGAGTTCAGATGTTCTCGAGGACCCGGAGTGAAGGGATCAGGGGAAGCGGGTTGCATGGCAAGGACTTCAGTCAGCGTGCATGAAGTTTCAAGCAGCTTTGCAACCAAGGGTACACCCAAAAGCTCGGTGCTCTGAGTTTGGAATTGCGAAGTCATGGAGACCAGTTCACGGGTCATGTCCATTTGGTAGTGGAGCTGATCCTGGCCATTCTGGGGCACACAGCCATTTTGCAAAGTGAGATGCCAAACTGCGGTCTTCAACCATTGCTGGATGAGTCGCTGGTCGTATTCCTGTCCGTTCATGAAATTTGGGTTCAACTCTGCGAATTGTTTTCGTAGCACGCCGAGATAAGACGATGAGCATTCTCCTCGAGTCTTATTCCAAAGAGTGATGAACATGTCGTCGAATGGGCGAAACATATCGACCAACATGAGAAAGCCGGTGAGCTGGTGGGCCAATGGATCTGACGGGTCATCGCTCATGGTGGGAGGATTGATTGTAGCTTGCAAAGTCAGGGGCCGACCACGCTGCAGCGCGTATGCCCTAGAAAGCGGATTAGTCGCTGGGGCTCAGGGGCCAAACTCATAGAAAGCCTCACCTCTCGGTAACGTATAACAGCCAATAAAGGCGGCGTCTGCGGGACGCCTCGACATTATCATACTGGAGATATTTTTCTTCTTGAGTCAATCCAAACATGTGGGCCATGGTGGTGGCCTCGCGCAAGTAGAACCACGCCTTGTCGTGCATTTCGAGAGCGTAGTGCGAGCAGAAGAGGAAGTAGCTCGTGCAGAGGCTGTTCAAGGTCGGTGTGTCGAGGTAGTCGGATCGCTTGCGTACGCGTATGGCCTCCTCCATCAAAAGGGTTCCGGATACAATGTGGGCTCCAGGGAGGTGCTCCAGCATGGGATCGTTGCTGGGGAGGCTCATGCCGGGCTGGAACATCATGAAGGCGCACAGTGAAGTGACCAAACAATAAGTGTCCGGGTTCTGTTCCATGTACGTGCACTGCTGCTCTAGTCGTTGGCGATGTAGCACGGGCATGATGGGGTACATGTTGGCAAAGAAGAACTCGATGCCCTCCTTGATCATCTCGGGGGCCAGAAGACCAGGCGTAGGAGCGAGCGAGGGAGCGCTACATGGCGGACTCTGTAGGCCATTCAATCGACTCTGTACCTTGGCGGAAAGACTTGTCTGTCGCTGAGTCTCGCGCAGTTCGCTGATGACCTTGGCTCTCGATCCCTTGGGGCCCTTCTTCTGGGGAATGGCATTGTACGTGCATCCCAACTGAGCAGATGCGCAGTTACGGCAGGGGTTGATTCCATCGCATTTCACCTTGCGGCGATGACAGGCATCGCAGGCTCTCTTGACTGCCGTCGACATGATTAATACCATACGACTCGCCAACTAGATATTCGTCGTCGTCGTCGTCGAAGTTGGTGCGTCGCGTGCGAACAGGCGGTGATACCGTCTTTAGAGCCCAGATCGGTGCGTCGGACGTGGATATCGAATGGGAACCGAAAGTGGTGTAGTTGTTTTTTTCGGAGTGTGGTGTTAATCGGCCCGTTGTCGAGGGTTATGCGGAGAGACGTTGACCATTGGAAAACGTGGGGTGGTGCAGCCAGATAGCGAGCAAGGAACGTGGTGCGGGTGCATGCAATTGCAGATACAATTCGAGGCGGGCGATTAGACGAATGCTGGAAGCGCGGTCAAGTGCTGATGCTGAAACAAGTGCTGAAAGAGAGTGAATGGCATCCGACGATTGGAAAGGCCGGTGTGCAGAACAGCAGCGGAGCAGACGATAGAAAGGGTGAGAAGGGCGAGAGACGGGCGTGAGGGACAGAAAAGCGGATGAAAAGGCAGGGCCGGTAGCAGAGGATCGGGACATGCCAGCTGCCAAGCCTGCAATGGACATGGGTTGGGTCGATGCCTCTGCCTCACTGCTCTCTTCCTCTTCTTCTGCCCTCTTTTTCCCCTTCTCACGGCTAGACTGCATGTGGAAATGGTGCCAGTGGTGGGACGCTGCTATGGGCGACGACCTCACTTCCTGGAGACTAGCCCGCCGCACGCACGCCTGGAGGACGGCAGGAAATGAAGGGGGCGTCAAGGCGTCAAGGCGCTGTGCGAGACGGCTGGGCTGTGGGAGAGAGGCCTGGAGATGCAGTGCTCGCCATGTCACGAGTACACGGGCGACCGAGGGGCTCTGGCAGGGTCAGCGGCGACGAGCATGCAAGGGAGGCCGGCAGGATGACAATTCCTCCTACAAACCTCACCCGCTTGGGTCGCTGGTCGTGCCCTGTGACCGTCGTCGCCTCGGTCGCATGTACCGGATACCGCGGGAACAGCAGCCAAGCAACTTGACTGACGGGGACCCTCGATCCCTCGGCACACTGTCTCCATCAAGTACTCAAATCTTGCTCGACTCTTCGGACAACAGCCCCAATCCGGTTAACCACCAGCCGGCAGAGTCAGGTTTATGCCCATCAGCGACGTCGAGCAACCAGAAACAGACCAGGATGCAACTTGGCGCCAACGAGCATACATTAAGTAATAGAAACCCGAACTCGCAACGCACACGCACGCACAGCAGTGAAAAGTCAATCCTAACTTCTGATTGTAATGTATCCGTCAAAAACGAGTGACCTCATTAGCCATTCCAGAGCCATTCTGTCGACGTTGGAAAGTGACGGCGTGATTAAGACGTGATTAAGACGGGTGATGTCCTACATACGCATAGCCGTTGTATACCAGTCATGTAAGGTTTAGTTGCTCAAGCTGTCATCACCCGCCCCTCAACCTGCCTGCACTGCTTAGTCCGCTGCAAAATTGTCCGAATGCCCTCTTGCTGTCACACCTGCTCGCATGGCAGTGACTCGGACGGACGCCTTGGCTGTCAGCTTGCCGTTCCCGCCTATGTGCGCAGGCCTCTCTTCATACGTAAGAATGCTACGGTGAGAATGGTATGAACGATATGCCCCGTTGCGGCTAGATGTTGTTGCACAAAGATCGAATGCAGACACTGGTCCGAAGCTGGAGGGAGGGTCATCAAGATGTAAGATTTACGACCTTACTTCAAAAGTCCTTTAGGAGGTATGCGGCTTTGCATCTCCGATCAGCAGGGTCAGCAGGCCGTCATGGTGGGAAATACAGTGGAAAGGACTGGGGAAGCGATTTCATTCGTGCTGTGACTGATCATTCTCGCCAATGGCTATTCATGTGGCTTCTCGTCGAAGAGGGAACGTTGCTGTTCACATCAGCTTGGATATATAATATGAATGGGCTGATGAGGCTTGAGATGGTGTATTTCTGTCTTTCCCAGCCACTACAAGTCTAGGACAAATTGGCTTGTGTATGAGCACATCAGTTGCCTACGCCTACGGTGTGGCACTCATCAAAAGCAAATTCGCAAAGAGAGTATCTCATCTGCCTAACTCCGTGATGGCTTAAGGAGTGCCAGCTTGAGTCCCGCTGGTAGGTCTCGTTACTTACACGGAAAGGCCACGAAGCCCGTGTTTGGGCCTTGAAAGGCTAATCGCATTCGTTCGGCGTCTTGTGGCACATTCTAATGTCAATAGTTCACAGCCAGTTCGGAAGTTCATCTCTGACCGTGTCGTGTAAAGCTCGATGGCTTATGGCCATGCACATCATATCAAGATCTAGTCCGCTTGCCGCTCTCGATCCTGCTCCTATCGGTACCAACTACCGGCGCCAGACAGTGCCTGTGATATGTGGGTGATGTAGATAGATGCAACAGACGCAAGCTTCATATCACTGCACCGCCGAATGTGCACTGAAAACGACTTACATTCCACTGCCAGCAATCTTCTTCGCCGGACAAAGAACAACTAAAGTCGGTATATCATGGAACCACTTCATTCTGCTGCAGACGACAAGTTCGAGGGATATCACGCCCACGGCATAATTTCTACTCTAGGGGATAGTACATATAGCTTACTTGGGAGTGTGAAGAAGCTCCGTTTCGAAGCCTCCTATTTCGAGATAGTACGGTACTGTAGTCACCGCGTAGTCTCTTATCTCTCGACATGGAGCTGTCTGCGTTTAGAAAACGAGCTACTCAAAGTAGTTCCGGGACCTGTCGATCTTCAGACCTGCAAAGCATGTTCCAACGCAGTAATGATGGGGATGCGATAGCTGTTTTGTCTGTTTCTGGGCACTCATGATGGGAAATGCAATCCGATGTTGCTGCAGGCATGGCTCTCTAGAAATCCTTCCGTTGGAGCCATTCCTGTTCGAGTGATGTCCGGGGGCGGGGCACAGCTTGTTTAACGTTACATGCCTCACATGCCTCATCTTCAAAAGACCCATCGGTAGGGTTGGCAACGGTCAACGGCGCACAGATCAAGGGACCTCCCTCTCAAGAACAGTAACGCAACGCCTGTTCAAGTGGTGGCATGAACGGCAATTACGGCCACATGTCTTGTTCAATCAACTTGTACATAGGGAGATTCTTCTTATTCGTACGGAAATCAGGCGGATACGGCAGGGAGAGGGAGGATAGGTACCGTTCGCAGGTCCCTGCCGATCTCGACAGTCTGACTGATCCTCTATCGGCCGAGTTGTCGAGTTCAGCGCAACTCGCTCGCCACGGCCAGTGGTTCTAATAATAAGTGAAGGCGCATTGACCATTGTGGCCATGACAACTCTTGCATCTGTAACCGCCTACCGCATCATTGTCTCTGAGTAGGGACATCAATACGAATTATCGCCATTGCCCCCTCGTTTGCGAGAGGTGGACACAGAAGTCGACAGTTCGTACACGCGAAGAGTGTCCCGAAGCCCGTTTATCGCACGAGAGCTGATATGGCGAGGCGAGACAAGCAGCACAGGCGGGGAGGCCTGGGAGGGCTCGTCGTAGGTAGTCACACTTGGTGTGATTCCCTATGGGCACGTATGTCTTCACTCTCCAGCAGATGTTCATGTGTATCCTTCCTCTTTTCACCACCCTACTTGCTGATGTTGTTTTGGTGCCTGAAGTCCTTGGGGACACGCCGAACTTGAACACATCACAGTCCGTGCCCAGGATGCAGACAGGCACGGTGCTGCATGTGGGCTGTCGGCGAGCTTCTCAGATCGGGCAGCCCGTGGGTAGACGGTCCATTCTGTGTCTCCTATGATCAGGACTGATCTGACGCTTTCTCGACTCACTACAATGATTCTTACTTATTTCGGCACTCTCTCCGTCTCTTTGGCCGCACTCCGCCCAACGGCATATGCATGGGGAAATAACAAGTTTATGCATATGTACACATGCCTCTAACATTGCATCCCGTAGCCGTGGGATCATGGACAATGCAATGGTGCTGGCCACAGCGATGCGTGCAAGTGGGTGCTTTCAGATGCGAGTATTCTATCGTAGGCTCTTCCTCTTGCGAGTGCTCCTTGATGGTTGTACGCTATGTGACAATGGTATGGTTCCAAATCCGTCGCACTAGGATCAATCCCAGGTCTGCCAGGCATGCTACATGTTTGATGTGAGCCTGTTCTAACCTCAACTATCGATGGCTTCTTCGACATACTGTATGTTTGGACCTGCTCCCAGTAGCAGCATGTCGCCGTGTCTTCAACGACAGTCCGTCTTCGTCACAAGCAAGCAGTAAAGAAGCCTGCGTGCCCTTGCCGAGGCTGTGAAACCAGCCATGTCCATCAGAGACGTGACCAATGCTCCCAGCTCGTCGAAACCGAATCTCCCATGGCCTCGTCATCCCGTTACACCTGCTGCACAAGAAGACGCCGTCGAGAAATAATGCATCACGCCCCTCATGGATCGCTGGAGTAGCCCGTTGAAGCACGACGGCGCGACTTCGTCGGTGCCAGTGGAGCAAGCACATGCCGGATATTGAGGTTATCCCCAGCTTTTCGCTCCCCCACATAATGCAAGTAGACTTGCATGCCCAGGAACACGCTAGACTCCCAACCCTATCGGACCGACTTCTCCGCCTTTCACTCCTTCGTACAGATGCCGCAATAGAGAGAAGAATGTGTTGCGGCATCTCAGTTGCACTGTAATCGACGACTTGCAAGCTGTCCATTGATGTACGTCTTGCGCCTCGCGTGAGACTTCGTCTTGAAGGGCCGTCGACACAGATATGCTTCATACTCAAGTTGCATTTCATTGACACTATGTGCCACGGGTTCGGTGTCTCGAGCTTCACATGGGCCGGTCATTGGTACTGGAAAGCCTGCTGGTAATGAAACATCGTGTAGACTTGAGCCTGGTCGAATGCCTGCCCCAATAGTTCGCGACGACATAGTCATATTGCGTGGCGTTGGGATCACAACCCAAACAAATACGCCAGCAATCTCTATCCCCACTTTGTACAAAGTTCCAGAAGCCCGTGCGTGGCTCGTGGCCTGGTGAAGAGAAATGAAACAGTTCGCATGAGCAACTAGTAGACGTTCAGTGTTACGCCAGCATGAAATGATCGCGATTCCTACATCACGTTAAGCCGAGATCACATCAATCGCCACGAGCTAACGAGGTTTGTGAGAAAGGGCAGATTACACGACCTTGCTCGTGACGGCTTTCATACCTCGAATTGATCAAAAGTCCGCGCCGATACACTTGCCTGCCGTATGTTGAATCGTGAACCGTCGATCAACACGCTATCGAGTTGATGTCCAGCATAGTTTATTATCTTCTATATTCTGGGACAAGTGTGATGAGTCCTGTCTATCGCGCATAAAATGTCGGTGGGAAGTCGGTCAGACGTTCGGATACGTATCAACCACTGATTGCAAGTCTGTGGATGTCTATGTATTCGGTCCGGGGGTCAGTGGTGTATAGCTGTACAAGTTTTACACTTGGAAGAATTTTGCTCCTTTCAGTGGATGAGTTACGGTCTTGAATTGGATTGAATAGCTTGAACGGCTTTCAGCTGTTGCTCTATTCGATACGGTGCATATGACGCCTCCTCCCTTGAACTCTTAAATTCCAAGGACCTATCATCAAGACGTTCCAGGTATGCAAAGGTGTTTACTCTTGAGGATATCCAGGGAGTATTCGCCTCGTATGGTTACTGTCAATTCGTCGATCGTCATTAAGCATTGGGCGAGAACAAGATCGCCCAACTGACCTAATACCCTTCACATCGTCACCTCCGCCAAACAAGACGCCGACACATCCAAGATATCCATGTTGACTGAAGCTCTAACAGTACATCACAGCGACAGTACCCATCTGCCAGTGTTCGGAGTCGACGTAGATCTCCACACGTGAGGAGCGAATCTGTGGAAATTCGGTGAAATTTGCGCATATGCGCTTGTCGACTCTAAGTTCGCTTTTTAGCTGGTCAAATTCTGCTTTAGAGCCATGACCATAGAGCAAGACCTTGTTGTGGCCGAGTTCTGATATGATTTTGAATGTCTGCACGTACAGACACCTACTTACTCCCAGCCCCTCACATGCATGATAATAGATAATAGTCATAGTTAAACATTCCATAAGCGATCGTAACCGGGCTCATCAACCTATCTGGAGAAGAGATCCCGAAGACCGCTCGAAGGGTGTTGTTTTTGGACCATTGACCGCGTATGAAGAACATGGAGCATAAGCCCTAGATAGCAAATACATCATTGAAGAGAAACTCGGGCAGGCTAAAAAGGGCTACTCATCCATTCATAAGTGGCCATTTACTTCTATAGTGGCAACGCATTTGGAGAGAGGCGAGGAAGCAAAAGGGAAAGCAATTAAAATAAAAAACAATCACGAGTGGAACCCCTCTGCCCACACCCGGGCTTGAACTGGGCTCCTTCCGCACTTACTCACTTAAGGTATCGATACGAGAGGGGTGGGTTCGGAATCTGACCACTGCACCAATTGGCTGATTGTTAAACACCTGATCTACTGTCGGTACCTATATGCTTTGGCTGTCTAGGGCATACATGACCTCATTCAATGTTCGCACGATCGCGCTACAATGGCACCACTGATTCTAGCATATATGCTTTTTATACAGTATCCGTAGAGGAATACATCCCTGCTCGCTGCCTCCGCATAAAATGGTCAAGTAAAGTTGTCACTTAGGCGCGAATCTACTTCTCTTCGCCTCATCTGCCGCATTTTCCGAAGCCTGTTGTACTTTGTCTGATATCACCCTCGCGGTGATAGGTTAGACTCTTCGGACACGTCAGGGCCCGTATACTTGAAGCGCCCTCCCCAGTGTTTTGCCAGAAACACTTGATCAATGAGGCATGTTCGGACTTACCGAAACTATATGAGCATCTAGCTAGTCTATCCGCCGTAATGGATCAAAGTTGCCCGAGAGAAGTGACGACGACCCCGCCTGGGCTTGGTCTCGCTTGTGCTACTTCCATTGTAGCATCATCCGGCAACACCAGCTGTTGAGAAAAGCAAACTTTTCGTACTCGGCGGACAGGCGTCCCTTACGTGGTTACCGAGTTCTTGGAGAAAAAAATCGACACGAAGAATGCCACTCTTCATGCGAGCGAATCTCGACGAGTTCTAACCGGTCTACAGTAGCTTGGTCTCCCATGTTGGTAAAGACATATTGACAGCCTACTTATTTACAGTATACAGTTAGAGAGGCCTACACAACCTTGGCGTTTCTCTCATATCGACTCATATAAACGTGATTTGCTGGTAATGTTTCACACACATCATAGCACCGTTTAGGAAACCACATTTCAGTTCTTCCTATAATGATTATACGAGACGCGAACTATACGAGAGGAAAACGAAGTGGGTATTCGCAAATCCCTGGTGCCATATCACAATTACCAGCGATGCCGAATACTCGAGGCATGACAGTAATAACGATCCGTAAAGTTCCGATAACTAAGCCCTTGCCGTTGTGCTACTTGAATGCTATCACTCTCACATTTCCTTTTCTCCCCTTTAACCGGCTGCTGTTGATTGTGTCCTGTAGTCTCAGTGAGTCTAGCGTACGTACCAGCAAATATGTCTTCCGTTTTAGCGTTAATCGCTTCCACCGACATATATGTGACCAATGGTCAAACAGAGATATGTGCTTCAAACGCTAGTTTGATGCTGCACATTATAACATTCCCATCTCATTATACTTTAGAACCTCAGTAGGTGCCAAACTGAGGGCTTGCAATGTGTAAGTGGTTCAATTAACTAGATCCGACGAGTTGAAGGTTAATTGCTCTCAGTGTGAGAGGGAGGATGCTATCCCCTATATGCTGCATACTCCGTGGGACGTTGTGCACTGGTGCTTCCCGTTATCGTGGCATCATGCATGTGCTGGTAGGACAAGATGAACTGACGGGCTATCGAAATGATTATCACATGAGGTGTGAAATGGCTGGTGTCATACAGCCGTTACATGTTTATAATTACTTGCCAACATCTTATGATTAAACAGTGTATTTAACCGATTCGCGTCCAAATACTACTAATTCTGGATTGAAGGCGAGATTTTCAGACTCAGACAAGCTGCCCCGAAGAAGCACTATACATACTATTACAGACATGTGTCTCCTATGGTAACATGCCATCCATCATCTAAGGACCGCAGGGTATTCCTCCACTGGCCATTTTATTAAATGATTCCGTGGAGACATTAATACAACCAGCGTGGGAGACTATAAGCCTGTGTCATGTCTTCAACGCCAAACCAAACACATCGCACTGTTTCCTCGGCCCATATCATATCGGGTACACCTGTTCCTGTACAAAGCCCTCACTTGGGTCGTTGTTCATACAAACAGTGGTCCTTGTCGATGATCTCTGTATTTCTAGAGCTGCAGGTGCTGGGGTGCGCTCAAGATTTCTCTGGCTGGCGAGCGACGGGATTCTCCAAGGCCCATCGTTTAGCGGACGTCTGGATGATGAACTCGGTGTTGAACGCCTGGGTCGTTGTTGCCTTTGAGCCATGAAATCTCAAAATATGGTCGACGAGCGCCCGGAGTTCCCGTCAAAGGCTGATCGTCGGGCGAACGTCTGACCCTTGTCCTAAATGAATATGTTGTAACGACTTGCACCATCGGAATTGCGGTGGCAAAATCGCGTCATATGGTCAAACTACCCCTTGGATATATTTTCGGGGGTAGAAATGCAATCCTGTTACTCACTGGACCCTGTATACAAACTACCCTGGATCTGCGTTTCCAACTAACTCGGTGATGATAGTGGCTGACTGGTTAAGCAGCGGAGTTCGCGCCGAGGGCCAACACGTTGCCGCCTGCGTCTACCTTGACGTCGATTTTTCTATCGGAGTATAGTACTTTCAGGATGTGAGATGCTCCTCGATTTTGCCATCACCTAAGTGAGTTCCATAGTTTGCGTGTTTCTTTTCTGGCAATGGGTACCTTCACTACACTCCGCTGCTGTAGTTACTTGACCGGGATTACCGCTGGTACCCAAGTTGAGGACGGAGGCAGAGTGTAAGGCATAGACAGTATCAAGAAGCATTAGGTATAGTTCTTGTATGCGAAATGTTTCGTCCTGGTCGGGAAGCATAGTCTTCACGACGACCTTTCTGACTGGTATTCCACCAGTGTCAATTTTCTCACAGGCACAAGCGATTCCATCACCGCCCCAGCCAAGGCATTTTCTATACACAAACATCGGCTTGAGTAGTGCGCAATATATCTTCTGGTTCTGTAAAGCTCTCCACGCTGCTACGACTTCCTTGGGTTGTCTGCTGACATCCTTCTGCCTTAACATGTCTAGGTCTAGCAGAAGCTTCGTACGCCGCACATATGGTAGCTTTACAGCTCGACTATGTGGGATATAGACCAGTGGAATCTGGCCTATGCCGTGTCAGCATTTGGCAATGAAATGTCCCGTAAATTCAGACTACCACGAAAGCCCGACAGATCATAATTCGTATTTTAAGAAAGAAGAAAGCATTCTTCATGGAGTTAAAATACGAACCCGTAAGCGGTAGCTTATGGAATCTGATACGTAAGAGGCTGCACGCGCGACTCTACCAAATACTTTGTCTTCACGGTAGCGAGTGAACATATCGAACTTTTCAGTGCGCTTTTGCTCCCTTGTTTCCATTTCGACACCCACTTGACCTGGCAATCGTCATGATTTTGTGACTACATGGTGGTTGTAGGCTTCAATAATGTTGGACAAATTTTCATCTTTAAAACTGGTATAGCCATCTGATAAATTTTCCTGAACAGTGTTTCCACATGTGACGAAACTCAACAAGTAGACTCGATTGAGCGTTGTCGTTGTGCATTATTTCCTGCGGCGCACTTTTATCGACTCCATCGGATTAGGTATCCGCGCCATGCCAATCCACAAATTCTCAGGCCTCGCGTGTATCATTTCAAAATCATAATTCAACAACAGGTACCCCATCAATAACCTTAACTCAGCAGAAGCGAAGAATCGCCCTGGACACGAGTTCCGCCCATGACCAAAGGCCGGCCAGTCGGCAGTCGTTGTCGCAAATGCCTTAGCTTTCTGCCCTTCGTTCGTTCCTACGAAACGAAAGGGCCTGTATGCCCACGGTTCCTCGTATGTTCTTTCGTCGTGAAGAATCGAGTACGACGGTGTACAGACTAGCGTTTTATACGGGACATTGACGCCTGAAGGAGTCGTCACGCCCTGGGGATTCATGACCATCCGGCTCGTGCTGATCGCGGCGAACGAGTTTAGCCGCTGGGATTCTCGGAATGCACTCTCGAGTTTCGGCGTTGCGCTGAGGACCTTTTTGCTCCACACTCCTCCATTTTCCGCTAGGGCCATCGATGCTTCAGCTCTCAGTTCTTCTATATCTTCTGGGGACCCAGAAAGCAGATCAAACAGCAACGACGATATAGTGAAAGTAGAAGTATGTATCGAAGCCAGCGAGAGTAATAACACACGGCCGACTAGTGTATCAGGATCCCATGTCCATGGCTCGCCGGTTGATTTGCCTTGCTTGATGCACCACTGTAGAAAGTCATTTGGTTCGTCTGACGATTTGTTGCTGGAGGCCTTCTCTCGTGTATCGAATCGGTGCAGTCGCTCGACAATTTCGGGTTTCAAGATAGTACCTGCTTCTTTGACTGCTCTCCTGTTTTTCCTGAGTATAAACGGTGCGACAAGCGGCCTCACGACAGAGGGGAAGATCTTGAGAAGAGTAGCCGATAATGATACTGATTGCGAGAAGTCTATGCACGCCTTGAGGAGGTCCATATCCCGACACAGCGGAGGTCCAACAAATATCCGATTAGTGACTTGGCCAATGACTTTTTGCATCGTATCGTAGACGGACACCTCTTGAAAGCTCTCCGCATCGGTACCCCAGAATCGACTGACGGCTACCTGAGTTTCCTCACAGAGATCAGGTATCAGGTTATACATCTCGCGAGTCAAAGTGTTCGAGATTAAGGGTACATGGTGAGGATTATGGTATAGGCGCTCATCAGGTATCTGTATATGGTCTAGTCAGCAATCCCGCTGTGAAATGAGATCAAGCAAAGACAAGACATTGGACTTTGTCGAAGCCGGACTGAATTGCATATTAAACGGACAAGCTGGTACTCGCATACAGTGTAGGGTAGTTGCAGTTGCAGAGTCAGCTGTTCGTGTAGACTGATATCTGACTCGGGTTGGTCGACAAGCCATTGGAGTTCTTTCGCTGGTAACATGACAAAATCGAGGCCACCAAAGAAAGGGAATATGACAGCATGGTCTCGATGGTGTTTCACTGCATTCTTGCTGTTAGTCTATATATTGTTCTCTTCACGAGTGTGCGAAAGGTTGCCTTCACAAGGCGTGTTCCCGAGACATTCACTCCAAATGGCGAACAGAAACCCAATTTATAACGGCGGCCTTACTGTAGTCGTTCTCATAGGCTTCTCGCATACGACGAACATTTCGAAATCCTGCTCTCATCAAGGGGAACCATTCACCCCGCTTTGCGCCTACGATGGGAAGATCGGGTCGTTTGGAACGGGAAAAAACAATACGATACAGTAAATACACAGCCAACAGCGCTGGTGCCAGAAGTACTGGCTGCTTGAGTGTTTCCATGGTTTCTGAAACGTGTTGTTGCTTTGAAAGAAGCAGCATCAGAGAGCCACCAACGACTGCGGCCGACTATCGACGACCTATACCAGGCTTATATAAGTCAGTGTGCTCGTCATGTGACGATTTGCTTTCTCTACATGGATGTATCCCTCCTTGACTCCGACGTATATGAGCTCAAGGATGATTTGTCGCAGTCCTGGTTCCCTGCACGGGTCTATGCGCCGGGCCCGACGTTTGTGATGAAATCATAGTCGGCCGACTACGTTACCTACACTAATACTGACCGTCGCTTGAGCAGGGGCCATGATAACTCACACGTAGATCTTTCCAAGAATCAACAAGCACACAAAGTCTGGGTAACATCTCATTCGAATCCTTATGCGCTGCTGACGGAGGGATCACCCACATCCATCGCGAACCTGAAATCCACTGCGCCATCCGTGCCTGCATAAATTCCAATAGAACCCAAGGCGACCGAACTGTCACAATCCATTAGTAAATGGTTTATTGGTTTATGGAATGCTTGTGCGGATGTGGCGCGGAAAAAAGGATAGGGAAACGCAAAGTCTTGATCTAGCCTTGGACATGTGCTGATTAGATTATGCAGGTCGTCTTGGAGCACATCTTGGACCTGGTCGAGTACCGAATCTGATGGCATTATGCTGCTACTACGATATGAGCTGTGCCGCTCGTAGGATCTGACACGCTCTCGCCAATCAAGCGCGGAGAGGGGGGACTACGAGGGTAGTGAGAAACATGCAGTAGCTGAGCAAACGGTTTTTCAGATCTGATGGCTGTATTACCGGGCTCTCGAGAACAGAGCATTGCCTTCGACGCCAACAACAACTCCGTAGTTCGGATCACGGCGCGACGGCGCGCATATCTGGAGACCGGCAGTCGAGCTTGGGTGGCAACCGGCAAGGCTCTGTTCCTACCGCAGATGATAATCAAATTGCCAAGGGCCGCAAAGATCCTTTCTGCCTGTCTGGGCTCTCTGTGGTCGGTACCTGTCAACAGCAGCTCTCTCAACCGAAACTAAGGTAGGTCCTGATGGGTGCCTAGGGTATCCGCATAACTTTGACAAATAATAGTCGAACGTCGTAGTCGGCACTCGGAGTGATGCCGTCGGTGGTGGGTAGGATGGAATAGGGCAGGAGCTAGGACTGTCCAGGTCTATGCAGCTGGATCAACGGCAAGGATCCAATATGACGTTGGGCTGGATGTAAAAAAGCAATCTGCAACGATGTCTACGTGACTACGCTGTCTTACCGCGAGTCGTGAACTGTTATCAAATATCCGCGTAACACGTGAATCACACACACCTTGCTGGTTCCTCTTTTTTTTTTTTCTTTTTCCAAATTTCCAAGACTGATGCCGTATGTCTTGGTCACACTCAGGCTTTTGGTGCCAGACCGTGTTCTCCTTTCGCATACCGGTCAATGATTTATTAATAGCATTGCGGCTCTAAGACTTCAAGCTCGAAGCCGGGGGGCCCATTGTCATGCACCCGCGGGCCGGGATAGCGCTGTTGAGGGAAACAGCCGGGGACTGGGCGCCCGGAAATGTCTCCGTAGCGTCAGAGTTACGAGGCGGCCTACCGAGTCTCCTGCATTGAACCATGGTGACTTTTAACGTTAAACCATCGAATAATCAACCCACCTTCGGTTTGTGTAGACATCCGGTTTGAACATAGAGATATGGAAAGATTAGCCACAGAGTCGTTTTTCATACGCCTCCTACCCCTGAATCCTGCAGAGTGAACATACATCGCTTTGAATTGCGAACCTGTGCTGATTTACCTGATTCTTTCCATATTCAGAGCTCTGGTCCACGGGTATTTGGATTTGTCACTATATTCCCGACGCGCTTTCAGAAGCACAATGCACCGAAACGGAGCCATTGGAATGCACATCCACAAGAGTACCGGATTTGAGAAAGGGCAAAGCGCAGCTCGTGTAGCCCACGGTCGTATGGTCTACCGACTTGACAACGATCCCTTGATGTAACGGATGTATAAATCTTAGAGAGGCAGTGCTTGGTTTCGACTTCTTACACCTGCCTGAAATTGCTACCGGATTGTGCTATATAACCCAATAGCAAAGCCAGCGTACCACTTCGGGGCAATGTTGAGATCTATCCCGTCTGGAGCAATGGAATGACGCGATAGCACACAAACATAGTCCTACGAGCACATGACGAAAAGGCACGGGAAAAAATAACCAAAAAATAACCTCAGTGGAGTACACATCAAAACACTCATGCGCCAAAAGACGCATTTGGAGGAGAGGTGAGTGTAATTTAATTGTCTTTTTGACCTTCATTACCTATGTGTACGTGAAGAATCAACGTCAAGGAGGCATTAACTCGTGGGTATTTACTACCCAGATGAACAGTACAGTGGTGATCGATCGTATTGCCCAACATAATAACAATATGAATGTGTCTATATTTAAGACGTACGCTTTTGTCACCAATACATAAGGCATATAATACAAAGTCGTATAAGCAGAAGGATACATCGGCTAGATTAGTGAGAAGCGCGCAC
The DNA here is from genome assembly GCA_022432385.1 of Xylariaceae sp. FL1272. NCBI lineage: Eukaryota > Fungi > Ascomycota > Sordariomycetes > Xylariales > Xylariaceae > Xylariaceae sp. FL1272. Next base: position 524,053 of record JAJJXC010000029.1, read on the forward strand.
TTATGATCATGACCCTCTCACACATATCAAATACTCGTCCTGTCCTTCAACAGAAACGTCGGCAGTTTCTCCTTCAAAAAGTGCACAAATGAGGTGTTGCCGCACCACAGCAGACTGATTGAACCCAGCGGGTGAGCATAACTTGTAACATTACTATGGGGTGTCGCTATGGGTTTGAAACTGATCCATTCGTCACCGAGGCACTTGATTTCTGCAGAATCACTGGCGTTACACTCAGACTCCATCTCAATCGAAGTGTCTTCGAAAAACACATGGTACACCACCACCCTACAAACCCCAACCATCACATTTGTCTCGTAGAATCCTTTACTACGTATGCCTCGTGAGTTTTGAATCTACATTCTTCTTGATGACTTTGGAAACCCGATGAGACCTCTGGTCCTTCTGTTTAGACCAAGTCCCCTTCTCCCCATTTGTGCAGTAGAGCACTGCGCTGTCCGCCCCGCCAACTGCCGCCTTCGCTCTCCATGTTAAGCGGGTTCTTCTCAATCGAGACATTGCTTGCTTCTGCGTACTCATACATGTCATGATCGTGTTCTACTCGTATCAGCTTTCTATGCCGCAGCATCTAACATCTTACTTCATGGCCCTCACTCTCCTCATAGAGCAACGAGCGGTTCCTGGGCCTCTTCAGGCGCATTCAGGTCCCGGCCAGCATGTTCCGGGTCCGTGGATGATGGAGCAGTATTGTGCGAAACTTCCGCATCAGTAGCGTGTCCATCGCTTGTCGTATTACTCTCCGGATTCTGTGCCGCTTCTCGGGCCGCCGTAGCTGCCGCCTCGGCTTCTTCCTGGCGCTGACGTTCGGCTCTCGCTTCCGCCTCAATCTGAGCGATGTGTCTCTCCGCCAAACCTGGGGCAAGACTCGCAATAAATAGTATACCAGCACGTTCAAGTCGGCGCGCCATGTTAACCAGCCAGTTGGTGTTGTCACGACGGCGCTGTTGCAGAAGTCTGGCGGCAGTTTCAGCTGGGTTAGGTTCTCTTGCCTCTGTAGGGTCAGCATCATTGCCACCGCGCCCTTGGCCATCCTGCCCAGCCATAGCGTGACGAGCCTCTCGATGTTCGGCCGCTAGGGGTATTAGGTTCTCCAAATGCCGTCGCAGCGGAATCCAGACTTGCTCGGCAAGGGGGTTGAGCAGACCTGTGTTCAAGATGAACAATACAGCTGCGACGGAGACCACTGTAAGCCATCGTGACCAGCTCGATGTAGGCGAAGTAAACCACCAGATGAATAGAGCCAACCTAATGATCATCCATACATGCGGCCACACCTGAGCGATCTGAACAGCTCGAATCTGTGGGTTATTCGCGTGTCGAGCATGGGGCTGAGCCGGGACCGGTACATCCATCCTCTGCTGGGGGTGCACCTGACCATGGTCGCCTGGCTGTGTACGAGTTGGTTGGAGGGGGTAGGCTTGATTACCTTGTGCACGAGGTCTCTGGAAGATTGTTGGAGGTAATCCATATCGAGCCTCTTCGCTGCTTCCTGAAGCATTTGCGGTGGATCTGGGAGGTGTGGGTAGACCGGTAGGCTGAGATACTGCGCGTATCGGTGGCGTGTAGTACATCCCCGTGCCTCCGTTCATAAGTAGGCCCCTGGGGCCGTTGGGTGAAGACAGAATGTACACTTCAGGTGTCGTAGAATTCTGACTAGCTGCTCCCTCTGGTTGGGCCGAAGCACTCGTAGAATGGAAGGGAACAGGTCTTGTTGTCACTCCAGGACGGATAGGCTGCTGGCCCGCGTGGTTGGCGAGATCAAGGTTAGCTACCGAGGAGCTGCTGGCGATCCTGCGCATGGCATCGGTCATGATACGCGTCGCAGATCCGGCATCCGCTGCCCTCATAATGTTCTGGACTTCGGAGTTTGGTAAAGGCGCAGATCTGGCATTTGGTACCGACTGCGGCCGGGGTGCCGGGCCTAATGATCCAGTTAACCCGGGAGTAGCCGGACTGCCTGTCCTGCGGGCTTGATTTATAACGACGGATTCATTCACGGTGACGCGCCATCTCTGCCCGTCCGGGCCAATACCTTCCAAAGCTACCGCGCGTGGAGGGTCTAGTGTCAAGCCAGGTACCTGGGCCATGGGCACATGCACTTGAGGGCCCAGATGCGGGTGATGAGGTGGAACCTGGTGTGCTGATGGATTATGTGCAGCATGATTCTGGTATGCGAGGCGAAGTTGGTCTACAAGATGCATATGCTGTTGGGTCATCCTATTGGCCATGGCGAGGGCTTCCAGATTCCTCTGTTGCAATGCCAGTTGTTGTTGGTGATAATGATTCTCGAACATTCTGTTAGTTATGGCCTCGAGATTCCTCTGTTGCACGCTCGCATGCTGATTCATCAAGTCGGGTTGCGAGAAGGCAACTGGATGATGAGCAGCACCTGGCATCGGACCACCTTGCATGCCGTGGTGTACCTGGGGGCGATGTAGCTGGAGTGAAGTCCCTGGAGGGAGCTGGTTGGGTTGGAATTGGGCATGCTGGTAGAGATGGCCGGGACGGTTAGGAGCAGTGCGGCTCATGGGGCGATAGGGCTGAGGGTGTCCCGGTCGTTGTGCTTGAGCGGGAGGAAGAGGACCAGGACCGGTCGAGGTCGAGGTCGGCTGAGGGGCGACATCTTCGGATGGGCGCAAGGCTAGGTGAACTGTCTGGTGATTGTTGATACGCAGCTGTGGTAGTGGTCAGCTTCAGGCATTGATAAGTCTTGTGGCAAGGTGGACATACATTGGCGCCGAAGACGTCTCGCATGGTCTGGGCATCTCGCAGCAGGTGGCCCTGGTGGATGAGGCGCTGGTGCGTGCCTGGAGGGTTCGAGTCCAGGTGGTCTCGGATCTTGTTCTTCAGCTCCTGGACAGTGGTAGAGGTGGGCAGGCCCTCGAAAGAGAGAGGTTGTGGCACGCCGGCAGAGGGTGAGACGATTTGTAGTGTGAAGGACTCAGGGTCGGCAACACCCTCATCTGTCGCCGGAGAGGCCATGGCGAGTTGGCGATGACGAAACGCACAGGGTCAAAGAGAGAAATCCAAGTGAAAATGTCAAAACTGTCGCTCCCAATGGCGATAGACAAGATCAGGGGAAAGAAGGATCGGCGCACTTTGTGACGGTGGCTCACATGACAGGCCACAGCTACGCGGCCTGGACAGTTTGTGTAAGTCGATGGCGTGCTCTATTCGCCGAGCGAATGCATGTTGGCAGTCACCAAAGGAAAGAAGAATGTCAAAGGAGGGTCGGCAAGATGTAGGTAGCGGCGGCAAACGGCCCAGGCCACACACAAAACAAACAGTAAGGTAGACAGGATAAAGTGAGGTAGGTAGAGGTAGAGGAAGTTGGTGACATCAAACCACGCCGCATGTTGATAACAGCTGTACCTTCCCGCCGGGGCGCCTACCCGGGAATAACCACATTCGGCAACCACCATTCGAGACTCCGTCCACCTACCTTAGCTGCATTGCCCAGGCTCGCCCAGCATCTAGAGACCACCTACAGATACAGAGTAGGAGCCCTCGTAGAAGCCACGCAAAATGAATCCCATCACATTCTACCATCCTTCTTCAAGGTTTCGATTCAGAACCTCAGCCTAGAAACATATCAGACGTCTTGTTCCACTTTGCCTATTGTAGTATCCTGTCTGGACAGAATGGGCTCGTTTCCTTTCCATAGCCAGATTCTGATTTTATACTGGGGAACCACCGCTCGCTCGTAATCCACGTCTTGAGACCGACCGTCATGCTGGCTGAAAGGTACATTTTGCATGTGTTGAGGGTTAAGCATTGGGGTTTCGAATGTCGAGTGATACTCCATCTTCGGCGTTACTGACAGTGAGTTGTCATGTAAGAGTCTGCGACTCTGCGATTTAAAACTTCCTTTGCAGTTCCAACCCCCCCACAGGCCAAGCCAAGTCTCAGCCCGAATCCAAGACCAATGCTGGGGTATCATTAGTCCCAGGTCTTCGTCATTTGCTACGGTTTTGCCAAGAGGTATGGCATGTGCGGAGAGAGCTGAAACGAGTTGGCTGTTGACAATCGAGTGTGTCTACAAAAGAAGTAGCGATCGAACTGCTATCGAGAAACACTGCGTCATTCTCAGCTGCCCCCAATCCAAGCTCAGTTTCCATCCATGCAAATCCTCTCTCCACACTCGTCCATCACGATCGCGAACGAGGCCTTAGCCAGATGCTTCTTTGACATGTTGTGACCAGGTCTCGCTGTCGCCTTCAGTAACGCCACCCCTCATATCCTTTCAATTTCTTCCTTTTCATAGCTTCCAATAATGGCGACTTGCTCAGCAGCGCACGCACGCGCTCGAGTACGCCCGACAACCTCCATCGAATTTAGATGTCTCTATCGGAACCCTCGAACCCTCATCCGTCGCCCAACCGCTCGCCAATTCACCGCATCTTCCTCTAAACAGGAGCCTTTCCGCTCGCGCCTACGCCAGTCTCTGAAAGACACAAAAGTCCGCTGGTATCCCATCCCCGTCACCCTCGGCATAGGCTTCCTGGGCCTGGTGCAATTTTACAAAACCCAAGCGCGAGAAAAAGAACGGCTGGAGCGAGAAGCAGAACAAGATGGTATAATTCCTAAGACGCGCCAGCGCGTGCGTCCTCAGGGACCCTGGCAGGTCCAGATCATGTCTACCCTACCACTGAAGGCCATGTCGCGAATATGGGGGAAATTCAACGAGATCAATATACCGTATCACCTACGAGCCCCAGGCTTCAAGCTATATGCCTTCATCTTCGGCGTAAACTTGGACGAGGTGGCCGAACCAGATATCCGCGTCTATCCCAACCTCGCCGCCTTCTTCTACCGCACATTGAAGCCCGGTGTGCGACCACTGGATCCCGACCCCCACGCCCTCCTGTCCCCGGCAGATGGGAGGGTTTTGCAGTACGGCAAAATAGAGGGAAACGACATTGAACAGGTCAAGGGCATGACATATACCATCGACGCGTTGCTGGGTAAAAACACACCATTACCTAGTATAACCAGCAAGAGCTCTGCAACCCTGCAATCCGAACGCGCAAAGGCAACATCGAAAGGCGAAAAGATGATTCAAGGAGACGAGGAGTTCGCCCGCGTAAACGGAATTTCATACTCGCTCCCGGACCTCCTGTCAGGTGGTCCGGATGAATCCCACACCAACCTCAAGATCAAGGACCAGACCACGCGCCCCTCATCCCCGGGCGCTGTCTCGCAAGTCAGCGCGGAATTGGCGTTAGGTGAAAAACCATGGTATGATACGCTGAGCCCCGATAAGAATACCTCGCTTTACTACGCCGTGGTGTATCTCGCGCCGGGGGATTACCATCGGTTTCATTCCCCCGCTAACTGGGTCGTTGAGCGACGGCGGCATTTCGCTGGCGAGTTGTTCTCTGTCAGTCCTTACTTGCAACGGACCTTACCTGGTTTGTTCACGCTGAATGAACGAGTCGTTCTGCTGGGTCGTTGGAGGTGGGGCTTCTTCGGTTATGTCCCCGTCGGTGCCACGAACGTCGGTTCCATCACGGTGAAATTTGACAAGGAGTTGCGAACTAATTCCCTCTTGACTGATACTGCGGCCGACAGAGCTGCGGAAGAGGCGGCCGCGAGAGGAGAACCGTATAGTGGATTCGCGGAAGCTACGTATGCTGATGCCAGTCCAGTGCTCGGAGGCCATGCGCTGCGCCGTGGAGATGAGATGGGTGGCTTCAAACTCGGAAGTACCATCGTGCTGGTCTTTGAAGCCCCCGTCGCGGAGAACCCGAGTGCTAAAGGCGGGTTTGCTTGGGCTGTTGAGAAGGGACAGCAGGTCAAGATGGGACAAGCACTTGGGTATGTGAGGGAACAATAGACGAGGCTTTTTTTTTTTGGTCTCAGAGGCGTTATATGACGTACCAAAGGTGCTCCGTCGGAAGTGTATCGAGTAGTAATAGACTGAAAAGATAGATGTACTTTTAAGCGAGATCTACATGTCTGGTTCATCACTAACATCTTGTTCAAAAAATCCAAGTTGAGCCTCCACCACTGTGTTAACTATACTATTGCAGCATTCTCCGAGCAGACAACATCGGTACTATCACGACTGAAGCCGAACTTGCAGATCAGTAGTCACAATACGCACAGCATTGAACTAATGGGTATTCTATTCCTCATGAACATATGCCGTCTGTGCTGACGGCACTGGAGCTTTTTCACCACATTTTACACAGCGGGCAGACAAGGTGCCATGGTAGCCACGCTTTGCAAACAACAGAAGGATGTGCTATGTACTGAACATGGAGACTGAGGAAAAGCAACTTTCTATCAAGAGCGAGTTACTGGCTATTGATAACGATAGAAAAGCCGTGCCATTGAACCCTCGTTGCCCGGTGGAATTTCCCTTTTTACGCCACTCTTTCCGAGTCAAGTTACATGGCAACAAAGTCTACCCTTGATGGTTTGACCTATGCCTCTCCTAGCCAACGCTCCCTTAATCCCCTATCTGGTCCACCCGTTCCTTGCCATGAGAACCATCCCCTCACCACTGCGCAGCTGCCATTTCGAGTGCATTGGGTAGCTGTCCGTCTTACATTGAAGATCTAACCACCCAGCGGGTGACCAACAGCAAAAGAAGCCTGGATTTTTTTCCTCAAGTATGTACGGGAAACGCACAGCCGTCGGCAACCCTCTCCATGGCAAGTGCGGATGCAGTAATCCACGTCTGCTAAGTGTGGAAACAAGTCGATGCGACAGTAAAAGACCAATTGGTCATTTCGTGTGGAAATCATGTGTGCTGTGCTTGTACAGAAGAGGGTCCTACGTTGCGGCAAGAGACCATAGACCGAGAGCGAGGTGCGATGCAGACCGTCAGTCATGGGCTTTGCAGGCTGCAAATTAATGTGGGTTGAAAGAAGTAATGCAACGGGTGATAAAGCCCGGGCTTGTCGATGCTGAAAAGCCTATCAGGAAAACGCAAATGAAGACATATCAGTGCCCCGGTATCAGGATTTGAGTAGGACAACGGATCGGACATCATCTTTGACTTCTCGAAGAGCTTTGGGAGCTTTGCCTCTCATGAGGGCGACGGTCCCTACGATCGCCATCCTGTAGCTTCAGCGAGTCGAGTCTTTTTTGGTTATCGTCGGTAACGCTGTCAGATAAAGCCGTTCCCGCAGGACCGTTTGACTTTTTGCTGGCTTGATCCGTTATGGCAGCCCACTTCCTATCTCGGAGAGCTTGGCGCGCAGGCGCGTTATTTTGCTGCTCGTTGTAGTCGTGAGAACAGTCGTCGAACAACTGCGGGTTGATCTCCATGAACAGCTTCATCGCGTTGTACACCATGCCGTGAATTGTTCTGTAAACACACATCAGTAACAGAGCGACCTGATCATGACCTATGAAATGTGCTTACCTGTTCCAATGACCCTTCGAGTTTTCGTATAGAGGTGCAAACATGATAGGCAGAATGATCTCCACGTTGTCGCTTACCAGATTGCAAAAATACTCATTGTTCCAGAAATAAAGTGCTCGCTCCGCAACTTGGAAGTGAGGACTGGCCACAGACTTGGCGAGTTGGTGGAAAAGGGGCTCTTGCACCTTGGCAAATTCAGCTGGGTCCATGACCTCGAAAATATCTTCAACTTCGTTTAGATACATGACTTCTTTGGTACTGTTGACCTTGGGCCAGTATCGCAGGAGACCAAGCACAACATCCTCAGTCAAGGAGGCATCCTTTTCGAGGAATTGGACGATGCAATAGGCGAGCTGGGGGTGGTACATGCTCAAACTTTTGACTTTATGGAGAGGCAGAAGCACCCTAGTCAAGAACAGTTTGTGCTCTTCCTTCAGTGGGAGGGCAAACCCATTGATGATCGAGCCCAAGATCTCGAGCAACTCTGCCACTCCATTGAATCTCTCTGTCTCATACGTGAATTGGAAGAAGACATTGTTGATGGATCGTCGAATAAAAGAGCGAAGGTTGAGGAATTTTCCATAAATGCGATGCAGAGTGGTCTTGAGGAAGTCCCTCTCGCGCGGATCTTCCGAGTCGAACAGTTCTAAGAGTTGAAGCACGAAGCTATGATCAATGTAGGCCTTGGCAATGTTAGTGTTGAAATCCTGGCTCTCGATAAATCGGAGGAAGAACTCGTAGACCACTTGTATATGTGGCCATGCAACCTCGAGGACTGGCTCGTCCTCCTCGGGGTCGAAGGCTTCCCCCTGGGGGTTCATGGGCGGAGGGATGGGTCGAAATAGGTTCTTAGCGAACATTTCCACCACTCGTGGGTACATGGGCTCAGTGATGACCTGTCGGTTGTTGGCGACGTAGTCCAGTAGCTCGTGCAAGGCCAAACGCTTGATCTCCTTGGATTTCATGTCACCGCTTGCGTCGTTAAAGTCAAAGATGACATTGCATTGATCGATCTTCTGCATGAAGAGCTCCTGCCGGCGGTTAGGCGGCACCTCGTGGAAGCCGGGTATCTTCTCCAGCTCCCTGTGTGGATGCGGAGACACATCGAAACGAGAAGAGTGCTGACGCTTAGGGGTGCGCAGTCCCTCGGGTACATCCTTGGGTGTCTGGTGAAGACGATCGAAGACCAGCGACTTTTGGCCGGCCTTTGGAGGAGCCAGATCGTGAGGCATGGTCTCGGCCGCACCAGGAGGCGGGACGTGCTACAGAAGACACGCGTTAGATGCAAGTCGGGGTCACACAGAGGCCAAGTGGGCGCGCGGCAGTTCACTTACAGGAGCACTTGGGGATATGACGACAGTCGGAGGAAGAGCGTTGAGTCTTGATGGCGTGCCGGATCCGTTCTGTGGTTGAGTTCCCATGCCACCGAATCTGTCACCACCGGCTGCACCGCCGGCAGGACTGCCCTGGCTCTGTGCTGGGTCTCCACCGACGGCGCCGCTGCTATTTGGGGGCAGTGGCTTCATTCTCGGGTCATTGTTGAGAGTCGAGGTGGACGACGTAGGTGTTAGGTTTGGAGATTGGGTCTCGCGAGAAGCGCCAGATGGCGAGGCAGTGCCGTCCTTTCCATCCTTATTCTTCTTGGACGATTTGTTCTCACTCTTGCCCCGCGACAGCTATACCAGAGAGGCAAGTCAGCTTAAAAAACTATTGCGACAAGATGTGTGTTGGCGAGGGGATCTAACACTTACGACCCTTTGGCTGAAGCGCTTCATACTGTAGGTCATAGCCTACGAGGTCTCGGCGGGGTCAACACCCAAAGGCTGATAGCTGGGGGCTGTGGGCAGAAGCGAATCCAGGTTGTTGAGAATGTGTTGTCGTGGCGATGGAGGATGGAGGGGTGGTACAGCAGAGAGAGAGCCGCAGTAGCTCGCAAGTGGTAGCTGCGGTATTGAGGTTGTTGCCCGAGGCAAGGGTTGCGATGCGTTGTTGTTGTTTTGGGGATACACCGTCTATTTTGAGGGTGCGGAGCCTGTAGTTGCTGGCCAATGCGCGTGGATTGGGGGCGGCAGCGTGCGAGAAACCGCCTGGAGGGTTGAAACCCGGATGCCAATGCAGGGAGCCGGGAGAGAAAGACGCAGCGACGCTCGCCTCAGATAGACATAGAAGATAGATGCTGGGCCGCGGCTCTGGGAGGGACAGAGACGAGGCAGCGGAGATGGAAGGGGGCAGGGCAGTCCAGCGAGGCAAGGCAGAGGTTGACCCAGTAGGTTGATGATTGCAGAGCGGTCGTCGTGGAAGTGGAGAAGTGGTCGACACCGTGATCCTGCAGGGGACGAACAGACCAGCCGAGCCAGCCAGCTTTTTGGCGCGGGCAGGAGTGGATGGTAGGGAGGTTAGGTAAGGTTGGCGGTGCACACTCGCTGTAATTTAGGAGAGGTCGGTGATCGGGCAGGGAAGTATAATAGAGATCCAGCACGTCGGCCACACCTCTTGACATCAGCCTCCTCGTCACCTAACAAGATTGAATGTGCGCCTAGCAGATGGCTTCGACGTTGGCGAGACCAGTGCGACGATGATGCGTCACCTTTATCAAGAAGGAGACGACAAACCAGGTAAACGGCACAAGTTGTCAGACATTGAAACCCGCATCGACAAGTGAATGCAAATGACAGAAAGAGCTGTTGGAATCGATGCAGTTGTCACGTCACGGCTGGGGCCTGGTGCTGCCCTGGTGCTAACGTGGTGAAATGAGAGGGTCCGATCGCATTGGACGAGCACACCGTCACAGGCAAGAGGTAGAAGAGATGCTCAGACGAATGAGACCTGATGCTGCGATGGCAAGGTGACACTGCCCTGGCAATTGCGTGTCATTCTTCCTTGGTACAATATCCATCCCATTCTCTTTTGTTAAGGTACCAGTTCACTTCATACTACGTCTAGGTATATGTAGGTAATGCGCGAGTATAATCGCACCAGTTGACAGAAGACACCTGTTAGACTTTGGCACCCCAAGCACATGGGATACACACTACCTAGGTACGCCAAGACAATGAATGATACCAGGTAGAGGTATTATCGCTCTTCATCTGCCAGTAACCTATCTACCTCTTTGGACAGAAACAACCCCTGGAGCTGGACATGTAAGGTTGGCGACTCGTCTGCTGAGGTTCAGAGGCGGGATGACCCCTGGTCGCCGGTGTGTCCACCAACACCTCCCGAGCTCCCCACTGAACGAGAACAATAGCCACCTGCAACCCTTAGGTACCTACCTAGGTACCTTACCATACATAGCAACCTGGCAACTGCTCGGGCGCTGGCCGAGAGCTGGCCGAGAGCTAACAGGGCTTACCCAACCATTCCCAGGTAGGTACCTACCGTAGGTGAGCTTCGGGTTTGATATATGTATGGATTTGGCCTGCCTAGGCTAGGTAGTTCTTCGAGGAACTACACATGAGCCTCCTAACAATTTCAAAATACTTTGGGCCTTCTTAGAAACTTAACAGGAAGAGTTGAGCAAGTTAGAGCCTCTTGACGCCTCCAAATACAGGCATCGGGTATCAGAACACCATCCTAACATAAGAACGTGGCTGGCCCATTCGCACCTACACTCTTCACTTGACCAAAGCACCCAAAGCATAGAAGTACTACCAATTGACAGCCATGAGATAGCTCTCATATGTCTGCGTTCCGCGTCCTCATTTGACTACCTAGTATCTACATTCTATCACCTTAATTACTGTCGCCCTAATGGATGACTCCATCGAGAATCAGCCTGATGGCAGACCACGAAGCAATTCTGTCAGCTCCACGGACAGCGGGTATCCGAGCGCTCCCGTTTACGATGTACCGAGCCGCAAGATTGTTGCAATTGAGCACCCGTGTATTGTCATGGACCTCGACAATGGTCTGAAGAGTTTTGGCTCTAGGCCAAATTTACGAAAGGTGAGCGCCACCAATATCCGTCAAGATCGCAATGGGGTCAAAGGCTGAGCCGTCTCCTTTTAAAAGCTGGTGGATGATACTCGAGACCCTCAAGCGCTCCCGTTGTGGTTTCGCCCCAATAATCCAACGTCAAAGCCCATAGTATCGCATCATGCCGCTACGAACAACATCTTACTCAAGATTACCGTACCCAAAAGGACGGGTAGGAAGCGAAAGCGTGACACTGGTGGCCCATTCCTTGGCGACACCGAGATCTCAGACTCCGACGCCGCTGTCAAGCATGTGGTTGGTTCTACAGCAAGACAGGACCACCCTCAAACTATTCTGCGCAAGCTTCAGGACAATTCTGACCGATATCACGTCGAGGCAGTCGGCATGATACGAGATAGTCACCGATACCGAGGGTTGGCCGACTTCCAATTTGCCCCTAAACCCGACTCATTCATCAAACAAGTTGGCGACCATCTGCTGCCGCTACAATGTATAGCTCTATCTAAAACCCTCCTGACCATTTCCAGTGCTAACTGTATAATAGTGTCTAAATTACGCGAGTTTAAGATCGATGAGGGCGTAAAGACGGGTCAGGGTATCGAGTTGATCCCACCGCCTCACTTCACCGACAAAGTCATTGGTTTCAACTACAACTATGAACAGAACCCAGGTATTACAGAGCGGGGTGTTGATGAAGACGGCGAGCCACGCTTAGTGAATCGTCAAGGCCGAAAAGTCCTGTCCTACGGCTATTTCATCCACCACGACTCCTTCCCAGTCCCTGTACAGCCCAGAGACCGCCGTGATGGCAATGCGCTTGACAGAGTCCCTGACAGCCTCATGAAGCAACTTCACCGCTTGATGGAACAGCGCCCAATTTGGACGCGACGCTCAATCATCAACAATGTGGAAGGCGTGTATGCAGAGTCTCTTCTCAAATTGGCTCTGCAGTTGGTAGGATACCAGTTCAGGGGAGGGCCTTTCCGTGACGCCATTGTCAAGTACGGCATTGATCCCCGAACCGATCCCAAGTATCGAAAATACCAGACCGTGGCATTCAAAATGTCGAAAAACATGATGGGCGAAACCAAGCTTCCGTGGCAAACCATCAGACGAGGGCAGATCAATAGTCTTACCAACACGAGCGATCGCAACAGTCATCTCTGGGATGGAAAAAACTTCTCTGTACAGGGGAAGCTCTGGCAGCTCTGCGACATTATCGATCCGTTCGTGGTAGACTTGCTTAAGACGGCCCAAGTCCGTCCCGAGTGCGACGTGGCTTATGCGGGATGGTTCTATCCAGGTCTATGGCTCAAAGTGAAGACCGTCATGAAGGCTAAGATGATTGCCATCATGAAAGGGAGACTGGGGTCCGAAGACGACGATCCCCAGAAGGAAGGCTACGTCTACAATTCTCTTTTACGTACTCGGTTGGCACTCTATCCTGACGAGACGGGCAAGCCTGGTGGCATCACTCTCGAGGCTCTCCTCCGTCCTCTGTCAGAATTGAACTCCAATCCTCACAAGAACAATCGACGCCCTCAGGCTCCCACAGCTCGGGGCCGGGGAAGAGGTCGCGTGCATTGGAACACTCCGAGAGATTACTCCCATACATCAGATGATATTGATGATGATGATGATGAGGATGAGGATGAGGATATTGCTTTCGTCCCCGGCGTCGATGTAGGAAACAACAATGAACCTGCATCGGCAGAGCCCCCTACTAATTGGGAGAACATGGTTGACAGTGATGTAGAAGACGACGATGAGGAGGAGGTAGAGGGTAGCGATGAGGATGATGAGATGAGAATAGAGATGTGAGATGATGAAATGGATGAGGGTCAGGGCGAAGCAGCAATGTTGATCGCCACGGCGATCTCGTGGGTTGAAGCTGGTAAGCTGGTTCACGGACATGTCTCAGTCCATGGAGCTAAGTTCGGAATGGTCGAAATAGTCGCAGTCGTCTGGGGGCGCAAAAAGAAATATGCACTTGCACCCTGGTACAGACACAAATGACCAAAAGATTGAATCAGTTGTCATGCTTTGCCGCGTTCTAGTAGATGCTCGGCGTTGGAAAATGGCATGCTCATCACTATTCTTGTATACGGTCGTAATAGTAAGCATACATGTATCGAGTTCCCCCTTTCCTCGAGAAGTGTCTCATCACAAACGCGAGTTAGAAAAACTACATACAGGAAGAAAGCCTTCTGTTGTAAACTAATAGATGTTATCGACATCAGCGAGGTCTTGTTCGAATGACGATGACTAAGCACTGGCTTGCTGACTGGAGGTCTGGAGTTGTAGGTTATGTCGGTAATGTAAACTGTACCTCGGCTCGTCCCCGCAAAGCTACCAGGTAGGTAGCTGTACCCCGGAGCTTGCCAACTGCGAATCTGACGCTATCTTGCTTCCGATCCTTGCGACTGCATCATGGGAGTCGATGAGATGATTTATTAACAATCTCTCGATAAATGGTTGAGGGTGTTTCTTTCTCTTGGACAACTCCCCTTAAGTCGCACGAGTATTCCGCTCTGTTTAAGTGCTACTTACCACTATAATTGGCGTTTGTAAAGCAGGAATCGCTTGCTATATCACAATGGCTGACGAAACATCTCTCCACGACTTCCCGTCGCTCTTCTCCCTCAAGGGGAAAGTCGCTGTCGTGACTGGTGGTGTGAGTGCTTCATTGCGGCTTTGGTCATCCTTGGAGGCAACTTCGTTCCTACGGAATGTTGAGACTGTCGCACTTCTCTGGAAGTGCAATTGCTGACCCTCGATCTTCTAGTCTAGAGGTCTTGGCTTGAACGCTGCTTCAGCGTGAGTCGTTATACTTTTCTCCCGCATTGCTCTAGATACTGAGCCATTTGCTCTGTTTCTTAATGACTGCCGCCAAGAAACCACAAGCTGACCAACCTCCAGCTTCCTCCAAGCAGGCTGCTCGAAGGTCTTCATCACATCCCGCAAAGCCAAAGCCTGCGAACAAGCCGTCGCACAACTAAACGCACTCCCCAACCTACAGCCGGGCGCCCAGGCCATATCCTGCCCGGCAGACAGTGCAACCGTCGCAGGCATCGAGTCTCTCGTCCAGCAGGTTTCCAAACACACCGACCACGTGGATATCCTCTTCGCCAACGCCGGCGCAACCTGGGGCGAATCCTTCGACAAACATCCTGAGTCTGCGTTCTCCAAGGTTATGGACTTGAACGTGAAGTCCGTGTTTTACTCCGTTCAGAAGTTCGCTCCCATGCTGGAGAAGGAGGCCTCGATTGAGGATCCGTCAAGGGTTATCATCACTGCTTCCACCGCCGCGCTCGGCGTAGGAAGCCTGGGGAAACAGGCCACGTTCGGATATTCCGCTTCAAAGGCTGCTGTCAACCATCTGGGAAGAAACTTGGCTGTTGAACTGGGCCCGAGACATATCCTGGTCAACTCTATCTGCCCTGGATTCTTCCCCACCAAGATGGCGACTGGGCTCCTGGAGATGACGGGTGGTGTGGAGTCACACGCTCAGTCCAACCCAGCCAAGAGACTGGGTCGGCCGGAAGATATCGCGGGCATCGTCGTGTATCTAGCCAGTCGTGCTGGGAGCCATGTTAACGCTGCCACTATAGAAATTGATGGGGGTGCGTTATGGAACAGGGGACAGTTGATTCAGGCTGATCAGCCCGAGCCTAAGCTGTAGACGTGAGAAATAGGGCCAGCAGTTGGCAAACGAAAATATATGAATAGGTATTGCCACATTACAACTCATATGAATTGTTTGTTGATATCCTCATATCTCTGCACGGTAGGTGAAACATGAGCGCTGTGCACCATCTGTTGCATCATGCTTTCAGTCTAAAATTTACCGCTATACAACAGTACATGACGTCGAAACACTACAAAGCTGTGCCCATAGCTCAAGACTCCAGAGTAGATGATCCCGTTCCCAGAAATATGAGCTTGGCACATTGAATTCGGTTATTTGGGCAAATCAGCCCTATTTTTCCGTATTCATGTATTCGCCTCCTCGGGCTTTCGCGCTATCCAGTGACTAGCACGGTATTCCATATGTAGCATACTCTGAGGATCTTGGATATAAGGTGCCCGTATCCCAGACTCGATATGCTCCATAATGAACCCCATCTTCGCGAGTAATGCGAGAACTTCATCTTCGGTGAGCTCGAAATTGCCCGGGTCTGCGATGCCTAAGGAATTATTCTCCTCGTGACTATCATCTCCGTCGTAGCCTGAGTGGCCCGGTATGTGGTTCTCCCAATGCCAAAGCAAGGGGCCGACATTTATGAGAATGCCGCCGGGTTTGAGGCATTGTTTGATGACTTCTAGATACCGAATCAGGTTGGGTGCAGTGTCGATGAAGAACACGGCAGCAACCGCATCGTAGGTGCTGCGATGCTCGTCGTCTCCATAGAGACATAGGAAGTCTGCAGCGCACATCTTCATTGAACCCTTGCCTTCGGTGGCTGCGAGTGTGGTTGCCGGATGGACATCGGGAACCTTGTAGCTCTTGAATTGGGTCTCCCGGGTTCGATGATTAGAGAAGGAGTGTATCCAGGGGTAGATGGTGTGCTGGCCTGCTTCCTTACATGAGTTCAGGATGTATGACGATGCTAGAAGCTGATGATATGAGATCTCATTGCCCTCGGCCTCATATCCAAGACGACAGAGGTCGAATACCAGACGACCAAGTCCTGCACCGGGAACAAGCACTTTTAGGGGCGGAATCTTGCGTGTTGGCGGTTGTACTTCTGTGACACCCTGGAGATCTTTCTGCTCCTTCAGCATTGCATTCGCCATCTTCGGGGCTCTCTCTTTCTCTAGAGCTCGGAAGACGGGACCGTAGCATGCGTCCCTTTCCACTTGGCCTTCGGCGGACCAATCGCGGTAGAACTGCCGAATCGTGCTGCGTGCCTTGTCCATGTCGTTGACCTTGGCGACTCCGACCCAATCCTCAGGCATCACAGGCTCCCTGTCGGCATCCACCATGCCGAAAGAATGTAGGCCACATTTGACAATGTTGCGAGCAAGGTCGGCATTGCTCTCAATCGCAGCGTCTACCCGGTTCAAAGTGTCGAGATAGTGAAATGGTGGGCCAGCGAGCAGTTGCCAGTGCGCTTGCGGCAATGCGTAGAAAGCCTGTCGGCGAAGATGTGTGCAGTTGAAATGAGCTGTCTTGGCATATTGACTAACTTCTCATCAGTATCGATATTCATGTCTAAAAATAGGTGCTTCCGTGCAAGCACGATGACGGCAAAGCATTCACAGCATGAATGCTAGTGAATCGTTATACAAAAAAGTACAAAAAGATTGATCTACAACCAGATATCTTTGACTGACCTAAATGAGTCCAGCGAACAGTATATTACATTAGTCTCCTCAGGATCCTCCATTGACGCCTCAACTCCGTCCCATTCTTCCGCCATTGCTTTGGCCTTGAGATTACGAAGCAATCGCAGCGATTCAAGTGGTGATCAGAAGCTCGACTGACCTCTATGAATCTGAATCAGAGGTTTCAAGCAAGCTGTATTAGGAGCATGAATGAGGAGTATGAATGAATACGAGTTATGACGCCTGGGAGATGATAAAACGTTGACCGTCGACGACAAGCTGAGGAGAGGGGAGATGAGGAGATGGGTCGAAGGAGGGGCAGTTTGCTATCTGCTGGGTGTCATGATCTGAATCCTGAGAATGCGGCCTTTTCAAGCGAGATGAGAGACTGTGTCATTGCAGGCAGGGAAAGTCGAGGATTTGTGAAGATTCATAGATTCGGCCACGGAGCCTCAGACGGCATCTTCGATTGGTTGTTCTATCCGGTTTGGCGTGTACATACGGATTAGATACTCGTCAGATGCGGCGCAATAGTCGGGCAAGGCCACTGACAGGGCTTGGGTGCCAGGCCGAACTTTTTGGGCTTAGCGACGGTTGAGGTTCCCTGTGGGTCTCGGGTACAAGGGCCATTTTTGATATCGAACTTAACAGTGATCGACTGCCATCCCCCATGCATAGATGGCAATATCTTGATAGTTTAGGTTTGGTTGGTCGCTATCTCTTCAATCTGCGTGCACTGATTCACCTCCTGTCATGTCATCTGTCTAAGATCGACTCTAGATGTTGCTGTTCTGGATAAAAAAACCATCCTCATTCAAATTTCAGATTGCCACAGCTCCGGAACCCACCCGCACTTGACATCATGGCAGGCAACGTGCAGGCTCTCATGGCTACACCTGTCCAGCTCTCTTTTCCTCTGCCTTATGGCATGGAGACCAAGATACACATGCGCCTGAAAGTCCAGTCAAAAGTCGTCCTCCTGTTTCTCACAACCGTCGCGGCTGAAGACTCAAGCAAACCAGCTCCCATGGGTTCTTTTGTCTACTCCCTGCCAAACGTAAGCGATTTGTGGCGAGATGTGGTATCCAGATGAGATGACTAATCTGGTATCTATTCAGAAATATGACGCCAGCCAACCGTTAGCAACCACCATCTACTCATCTGAAGCGACATTGGAGTTTACCACGAGACTAGCCAAGATCTTGGCCAAGAAGACTCAAATGCCGGTGTATGTGGGCAATTCTATCAGCTTTGCGAATACTGGGCTGGGTGGCACGATGGAAGAGGAGATGGAGGCTTTCAAGCAGGTCGCTGCAGTTGCCCTTGACAAGCTGCAGCCAATCATCCAAAGAGTAAATGTGCAACCAAACGGCACACCAGATACCAAATAAATATCAAGTGGGCAAATTCCTTCGTCGTGTGATATTTCCATTGCTGTTCTCCTCACGGGTTTCCATACTCCCTGGGCTCCAGCATGAGCTCTCGCTCCAAGGCCGCTGTGTTGCCATGTCCTCCCACCTACATTTTCACATGAATGAAACTGACAAGAAGTCCTGCTGCAAGTGTTGGTACAATTCAGCTGACATTGCAAGAAACTCAGCCGCCTGAAACCATCTCCATGTGTTGAATATGTGTTCGAAAAGTTGAAGCTCAGTAAGTGTTTACTGGCGCTGATCTTTTGGTCCTATGCGTACCAGAGCTTGGGGCCAAATAACACTGAAGTATGGATGCATCTTCGAGATTCCCGTCCACGGAGCATTATAGCCCATGACGAATGGAGTATGACTTGAACTAAGAGACTTTGGATTCCGTCATTAATATCAATCATATAGCAGCCAAACATTGAACAGGCAAGCTTTAGATGTTATCGCATAGGTAAGCATCAGCACATGGGCATCTTATGTTGATGAGGCTAGATAGGCAAGGTATATGTACCTAGGTAGGTTGAAGTTCAGGCCATGCGGCGACCCTGTTGGCAGTTGATGCTTGGATGAACAGACACCCCGCGCCGCCAGACGGATCCCTGCCCAAAAAGTCATGTGTGCCCCTCTCTGGGGATTTCAATCCATGCATCGGCGGCTTTCTCGTTTGAGTCAACAATTGCAATTAGCTACCTCCTACCTTACCTTCATGTTAGTACGACTACTAAAAATATCAGACCTCTGCGCATTCTCCCCAAGAACCGCTTCTATTGTTTTCCCTCCTGGTAGATTTAAGCATTCACTATCCACCGTCTGTCTCCCCGGTCTTCGCGCGTGACGACGTACCTCCCTAATTCACATATTCAATTGACCCTTCCATCCTCTCAACTTGACATCTACCCGCCATAGGAAGATCCCACCATCTTGCTCCCGCGACACACAGCAACCTGTGACCATGTCAACCGCCCCCGGCGGTGCTCCGTCGGATGCGAAACCTCAGAATACCGCCCATCCAGCTCCCGCAAACCCACCGCAAACCACAAATGGAGAAAATGCTGCCCCGCCGGCCGCCACCAAGCTCACCAACGCACAACTGAAGGCACAAGCCAAGGCCGAGAAGCAGGCTCGGAGAGCTCAAGCGAAGCAGGCCAAAGATGCCGCTCAGCCTCCAGCATCCACTGCTGCGCCTTCAGGTCCGCCGGCTCCGGACGGCAAGAGCAGTAAGGCAAAAGGAAAGCCGGACAGCGCCCAAGCTGCCAGCAGCGGCGCATCGGGGCGGGCGCCAGCGGCAAAAGCACCCGCCGCCCCAGTCGAGCCCAAGAGCACCATACCGGAGTGCTTCAGTCATCTCTCCATGGCCAAGAGGGCGCCATACACCCACGCCGACAAGGACGTCAACCCCACAATCTTGGCTCTGGGGCAGTACATATCCACTTTTGAGATTGACGACAGTATCATTAGGTGTCAGGCCACGCTGCTGGCCTTCAAGAAGGTGAGCCCAAGGTACAAGCATTTTCTAGCCACTTCGCCGTACTCACGCCCTAGCTAGGTCATCGATGCGTATATCACACCAGCGGGCAATACCCTTGCCCGCCATCTCACACCTCACGTTCTCAACCCCCAGATCGAGTACCTGAGTGCTTGTCGCCCGATGTGCTTTTCTATGGGCAACGCCATCCGCTGGCTGAAGTTGCAAGTGAGCAAGATCGACCCAGATGTCGCCGAAGCCGATGCGAAGAAGCAGCTGTGCGCCAGCATAGACACGTTCATCCAGGAGCGCATCACAATGGCAGATATTGAAATCATCAGCAAGGCCGCCGCATGTGTCAACGATGGGAATGCCATCCTAGTGTATGGGCGGAATAGTCTGGTCGAGAGGACCCTGCTCCATGCCCATTCCGTCGCTGGCAAGAAATTCAGCGTCATCGTTGTGGATGACCCGTTCGACCCAAGAGGCAAAGCTCTCAGCAGGACCTTGCTAGCCGAGGGAATCAAGGTGTCCTATAGTGGCGACTTCAGTGGCCTGCGATGGCAATTGGAGCGTGCTGACTGGGTACTATTTGGTGCCGAAGCCGTGTTTAGCAACGGTGCTCTGTATGGCCGAGCTGGTACTTGCGACGTCGCAATAGCTGCCCATGATCTTGGCAAGCAGGTCTTTGTGCTGTCGGAGTCGATTAACATCACGGAAAGGGTATCCACAGACTCTCTCACCTATAATGAGATCGACCCGCAGCTATGCACCGGTCTGGCTTTCAGGCTACTCTACGACACAACGCCCAGCAAGTACCTCACGACCATCATTACAGACGTTGCTGATGTCGATGCAACATCGGTGTCCTTCTTACTGCGCAAACTCGAGGATTCCAACTAGGAGTGGAGCCCTATTAGAAGATAAGCAGTGGAAGCCGAATGAATGAGTTGAGGGGCCGCTTAGCAGCAAACCAACCGTTAAGTGGTTTCGACCTAAAGATAACAGCACCAAACCAATGACTAGAATATGTGGTCGATGCAAGCTAGGAGACTCTCAGCGTTCCAATTAGGATCACTATCAACATAACCTATCGTAGGCTAGGGATAGAGATGAGTAGCTTGGAAGACAAAAGCAGTTTTGGAGGTAGTCAGCCATCCAACGTCTCAAAGGAATAGTTGCTCGTCAAAAAATCAGGAGCCAAGTACTCGTGGCTTCATCAAGATGTAACTGCAGGTAGACAAGTTACGCTAATCTCTGCAATGAAAGCAATAAAACATGACTCAAGTGGCCATTAAAATGTTATTAGTTGAGAAAGGACATGGAGGTTCACAGCATGTCATTAACTAAGGACTTAACTTAACGTTCACATAGCAAGCCCTTCGCAGTGAACGACACGAAACTACGGGACAAAAAGAAATGTGATTTGAACAATTGGCCTATGTGTGCCACAATCCATGGATGTTTCGTTATGCCAGACTCTGTGAACCAGCAATTCCTCTAATGTGAGTTTTTTTATCACGTACAAGTGATATAATCTCTAGTCCTAACCCCCCCATCATGCCTCGGCCTTTGCGGCATCTCGTTCGGCTTTCCTGGCGCGCTTTTTGAGGATGGTCTGCTTGCGCTCAGCCAGCATGGCGGTCTGTCGTTCATCAACGCCCTGTAGCCAGTATCCGAAGCTGGCGCCGGTGGCAGCGAAGACAGGGTAGGCCCACAGAGAGCCGCGGTTGAAGAGGGGTCGCATTTCGAGGCCGAGCTGCCAGACGCGGACAGCGACGCCTGGTGTGTCTTGTTAGCATTGGACCCGTAGCTGAACGGTTGGTGGTGTATGTGAAGCTGGAGAGTCGTACCGAAGCCGCTCCAGAAGAGGATTCTGTGAACCATTGTGGCGGATGTGAGGGGAGAGGTGCCTCGAAGGCGGGATGAATAGACTGTGTCGGATGGCAGGCAGGTCGTGAACAAGCGAAAAACGTGTGGTAGTTGGTAGTGGCGGCGAGTGCGACGGTTAGAGAGTGGTTGACGTGCAGCGAATTGAAGAGTTGAGGTGCAAATGTGAGGACTAAGATGCTGCCGAGCGCCAGGTGCGTAGGTGTGGCTCGTGCACCCGCGAAACTACTAAGGTACATTGTAGGTACCTGTATCTCTGCACACTGCACTGGTGTCCCACGGTAGGTCGTCGGGAGGAAGGTACAGGCGCCAGACGCGTTCCTGGGGATCTGCACTTGCCGTCTGCGCTTGTCAATTGCAATCAATCATTCTAATTTGTCGCCCATTGAATCATTTTGCTGTCTGGCATCCAACTCATGCAACTACACCACCCAACCCTCGTCGCCCCTTCACTTTGCCCTGCTCTCATTGCCGCCTTGTCTTCCACTCCTGGATTGCGATCTGTCATTTCTAGGTACTACTGTCTTGGAAACAACGCAAACGTATGAGATCGCGGCCCAGTCGCGCACCGCTTCGTCGCAACCTATTAGCGGAATAGTACATAGCACATTGCTTCCTCGAGCTGCGGTCAGGCGGGGTGGCCTTGCCGCTTCGTCACCATGGCCTCCACCGAACAGACACCCACCTCAATTGCCCCTACGCCCTTACCCTCTAGGAAATTCAAAGCTTCTGACCTCCCCATTCCCAAGGCCACGCGGACCGCAATTGAATCCCTTGCTCACAGCTTCAAAAAGAAGGGCGGCTATGATACTATTCGCAAGCAGATCTGGGAGAAGTTTGAGACCAGTGTACGTGACACCCCTCCACATACTGTATGCATGGTCCTAATAGCTCCGATTAAATAGGAATACGAGAAACAGGTCACCAAGTCTATCCTGGAGGTGGCGGAACAGGAAGTTGAGCGCAATCCTTCACAGCTCCTAACGCTCGACCGCCGCAAAGCCGCAGCCCTTATTGATGGTGCTCTCGATCGCTCCGGCGTCTACCAGACCGCTGAGGCCCTCCTCGACCAGCTGATCGATGCCGAGGCCATCGAAGTCGGCATGCGCGAGCTGCGCAAAGCCGAGATTGGCGATGAGAAAGCCGAGGAAGAGCGCATCCGTGGGGCCAAGACCGACGAGGAGTATGCCGCTGAATCCTCTAACAAACTGGCTGAGCGCGAAAAGCTGCGCCAGGACATACGTGACAAAGAAAAGCAGATCCACGAGGAAAAACTCAAGATTGAACGAGAGGAGAGGAAAAAGCGAGAACGTGAGAGAGAGCGTCAAATTGAAGCCGCCGAAGCTAAGCGCAAAGAGGAGCGAGATGCCCGTCGCCGTGAGCGCGAGAAGAAGGAAGACGAGCGGCAGCACGAAAGAG
Organism: Xylariaceae sp. FL1272; assembly: GCA_022432385.1. Lineage (NCBI taxonomy): Eukaryota > Fungi > Ascomycota > Sordariomycetes > Xylariales > Xylariaceae > Xylariaceae sp. FL1272. The sequence continues at coordinate 546,911 of JAJJXC010000029.1, forward strand.
AAAAAGAGCGAGAGGACCGACGGAAGACGCGCGAGCGAGAAGGAGAACGTGACAAGGAAGCAGTCCGGGACAGACGCAGATCGAGGTCGAGATCACGACACCGAGAAAGACGTGACCGAAGCCCGCGGCGTGACAGTCGGGAGCGACGCCCGCGCGAACGATCCCCCAGAGAAGACCGAGCCCGCGCCAAAACAGAGGATGTCAAGAAACAGCTTACCAAGGAGGACCATGAAAGACTGGAACGGGAGGCCCTTGCTGATCTTCTACGCGAAAGCAAGAAAGATCATGGTTCTAAACCTGTCGAGATGGAAGTCGACAAACATCTCCCACCGCCGCCGCCTCGCAGATCAAAACCGGCCTCTGCCATACAGCCTATACGGCGCGATCCTACCAAATTATCAGATGCCAAGAAGATACCTGCAGCTATTAAAATCGAACCAAAGGACTCTTCTAAAGATACCAAAGTAGCTAAGGAGGCCAAAGATGTCTTGGACGTAAGGGTGTCTAGGGAACCTAAAGAGTCGAAGGAGGCTAGGGAGATTAAAGATTCGCTTGAGCCTAGAGAAGTTCGGGAATCCAAGGGCACCAAGGATTTAAAGGGCAAGGGTGATCGAAAGGCCAGCCCCACGCCATCGCGACGCCACCGCAATCGATCTCGTAGTGCAGAGGCTGATCGCAGACATCGTGATAGAGCCAAGGAACGTAGTTGCTCTCCCGGAAGATCGGATAGAAAAGATAGGAGCCGATCAAGGCACCGATCAGATCGCTATGGCCGAAGCCGGTCGCGCGAGCGCGTGAGAGAGAGGACGCCCGAGAAAGACTCGTATCGACCTGCTTATAGAGACCGATCACGCCTGCGAGACAAGGATAGAAGCCGTTCTAGGGCAAGACCCGAACGAAGAGACCGCAGTCGATCTTTGGACCGTTACAGGCCTGGTCAGAGGGAGCCCAGTCGCTCTCGTGCCAGAAAGGAGCGTGAGTAACACGTTGGAAAACAATTCATCACGGACTATGACACTGACACTTGTTTTCTACATAGAGACAAAGACTGATCGTGCGGCTGAGCGGCGAGATGATTACAGGGTGCGCTCTCGCTCTCGGGATCGCAAGCGAGAAAAGGAACGCGAGGGAGACCGCGATAAAGATCGTAAGAGCCGTTCACGATCGCGACCAGCGACGTCAAAGGGACCTGCCTTAAACGACGCCGAAAGCTGGAAGCAAAGCGAGATTAAGCGACGCGAACAGGAAGCTAAGGCCTACCTGAAAGCGCAAAAGGAAGCTCGCGAGAAGGGTCTACCCGTTCCCGGATTAGATGACAGACATAGTGCCGGAGAGCGGTCGCCGGAAGTCCAGAGGCCTCGTGTCCCTGACGATATTGATCGCTATCGACCAGGGGATCGTGAAAGAGACACCGATATACCTCGAGGTGATAAATATTCCGGACGAGATCGAGAGCGGGAGCGTGACAGGGATATAGAGCTACCCCGGGGCGATAAGTATCTTGGCCGCGATCGAGACCGAGACCGAGACCGAGACAAGGATCGAGAGCGGGAGCGTGACAGAGACAGAGAGGACCGCCGCGACCGCCGTCGTAGCAAGACGCGCAGCCGGAGTCGACATCGCGCCCGAGACCGCAGCCGAATCAGAGACCGCTCCCGCGACAGAGCTAGAGATCGGGACCGAGGTCGTGACCATGACCGGGATAGCCACCGACCTCGTGAGATTGATAAATATCGTGGCGGAGATCGTGATCGTGAAAGGGATAGGGACAGGGACAGGGAGACAGACAAAGATCATGAGCGACGAAGACGCGACAGAAGCACCGAGAGAAGCACAGACATGCGAAGAGACCGAGGACATGACCGTGACCGGGATCGGGACCGGGACCGCAGAGATCGCCGGGATGGGAGTCGGAGTCGCAGAAGAAGCCGTAGCCCGCGTTAAGATGGCATGCTACAAGGGTCGATCCCGATTGGTATATTCGGCTCTTTTTTCGTGGATAGTGGTCATGAATTGTACGATTTCAAAGCTGGACGAAAGAGAAATACACCTGGTACAATTCCGATAACACGAGAGATGATAGGAAGATCTGCCATACTCTTGATGTTGAGATTACATGTCTGTATAGTCAGGTGAACTGTGGTATGGCTGGATGGTACATGGCCCCGTTGACTATCAAACATGTACAGATACCGCGAGAGGCCTCAATACGTGTGTCGTCCAAGATGCATGTGTGAACAAAAGCTATAAGCATGCATCGATTTTTATGCTATATCTTGGCAAAACCGGGTGTTAATCACCATGATACTTACCTATTAGAAGTACTGTGTGTTGTGTCTCTGCTTAAGTGGCATTCCTACTGAATATTGTATAAACTTTACCTCACAAGTAAGCGGTGCAGTAGAGGCGGGTAAGTATATTGGTGGATCAAGAACGACATGTTCTCCTGAAATACAGATCTATCATTCATTTATTGGGTCTCTCCACCCACAAGGTGTAGGGACTGGCAGGGATAGTGGAGACCTAGGTAGATTCAGACGAAACCCGCTCGATCCCCAAGTTCTGGATCTTCGGTGGGGATTGGGCAATACGTGCGTGATTCGTGTGCTGCATGGTGCATGTGGTTGTCCGAGATGCACATCTACTTGGTATATCGTTTTGGCAAACGATAAAGTTGTGGCAGGTCGTGCAAATAGCGAGTCTGAGCGCAGTGGGCATAGGATGACTTATTAAGCGAACTGAAGGCGCGTGGCAGACATGAATAACTGGTGGCATAGCAGTAGAGTGCGAGGCTCCTTGAGACGATGCTGCGGCTGATGAAACGGGCTGAGACTCGGGGGCGGTGATCTTAAGCCTTATTTGTAGGTTATGTGTTAGGTACTGTAAGTGTAAGTGGTTGTTCAAAGAGGTTGCATATGCGCTTTGTAAGGTTCAAGGGAGCATCATTTACACTCTGCCCTCAAATACTTCAACAAGATTAGTGTATGCATGAATAGTTGACCAAGTAAGGCGTGGTGCCAGGGCAAATAGACCTGTCAGTTCTAATGGTGGCGTCAAGTCCCGCTGTGGTCTTACGACCGGAATATGAAGGATTTGGCGCAGTTGTCGCATGTAGACGGGTTTGTTCTACGAGATAGTGCAAGACTTCCCAGGGTTGGCTTTGGCAGCATATTGTTCCCATTTAGACATGCCTGTGCGGCCGGAGATTGATCATTTTATATCTTAGCATGGAGTTGTCAGGTGGTCTGCCCAGATCACCCATTGCTATCTGCCTACCATTGTCCATGAGAACAGCTGACTTTAGATGTAGGCGCATGAACTGCACAAGGTCAATCATGCTTCGAATCATTACTTAGAACGGCTTTTTGTTATTCTCACGAGAATAAATCTGGTGAGCTTGAAATGCTTGCTTGTGCTATTAAAAGACAAGAGCTAGGACTTGGGATTTGAAAGACGAAGAAAGCGAATTGTCGCAGGGAGCTGGGGCTATCACCGGATTACCTGATGACGCAGCCGCTCGGTAAATGTATCTCTGTGCCGTACCGTAGTAATAGTATCGTCTGAAGTTCCCTCTCGCCTGTCTCACCTGCCAGCGTATACGAGTTGAAGCATAAGGTACCCTGAAAGGAGCGGGATGGCATCGCTTTCTGAGTCGTTTGACTTTGAGGATGCAGCGCACGAACGTGCCCATCTTGCGGTGAACGAGCAGGCTCAGGAACAGAAGAGGCCGGGTTGGGATCGTGGAGAGTGGGGACGTGGGCGCTGCCGACTCGAGACCGGCCCGCCTGCATCAATTCCACATTCCAGTCCAGCTGCCCACTAATCCGTACAGTACACCTACCTTACCTAAGGTTAGGTACCTCTGTCCGCCCCCCTCCTCGCCCAGTTGGCCGTCGCATCTGCTGCTGGATTGGCAACCCTACCATTTTAGGCTGGCGCAGCGAGGCCAAGTCCCCTCCACTCCTGCATTGTCTTCTCAACTCTCGACTCTCAACTGTCTCCATACCTGCTTCCGCTTGGCTGCAACTCACGAACTCTCTTTTCGCCACCACTTCGTAATCTCTGTTCCGCCCAAATTCTCTTCTCCTCGTCGCACCACCAGTCTCTACTTTCCCTGTGTCATTCTCTTCGCCGTCTCTCTGTTGTATCCGGGCCCCCCTCCCCGCCATCGACGAACCCGCTTGCCCGCCCTCGTAAACTGTGACCCTTATCACCGGTCACCAATCCCGCATACTTGCGCGACCGGGCTCAATCCACCACCACGACACTTCTACCACCTATCGATCCCCAACGGCCGTTTCCTACTTGTCTCACTACCTGAGCATCGCTGCCTTGGCTGTGCCCATCATAAAACTGCTGGAGCACCCAATCTGCTGCCTAAACAGTTCGCTGGCACCGGCGTGCTCGGCGTCGACCCGCCCTGGTCTGCATGACGACGACGAACCGATGACGCTAGCTTCCCTCTGCTCCTTGTTGTTTGCGCTCGACTAAGCACTCGCAACCCGCTCTCCTTTATCATGGCCACCCCCATAGATGGCATTGTCATCGGGCTGCTGTCCTCATTTGGATCCGCCATCGTTGTCGCCCTCATCTTCCTCGTCATCTACTTCTTCAGACATACCACCTCGGGCCGCATCTTCCTAGACCGCATAGGGAGGCCAGGCGAGTATGACGATGAGCAGGCTTTCGCTCGCGAGGAGGCCGAGGCCTTGGAGACGATGGACGATATGCAGAGGACCGAATACTTGAGGGCCAAAGGTGTGTCCACAACCTTGGCAATCACTTCACTTTTGTCCTTACTGACTGTATCTCAGCATTCATACAGAGCAACCCGCCTGAGTCGGTCCAGACGGACATTTCATTATCACAGTACTTAGCTATCCAAGAAAAAGGCGTATCTGCATGGGAGTTTGAACCAGAGCTGGAGATTGCCAACTGTTTTGTCGAAGCGAGGACCGAGATTGAATTCTTTGACTCGGAGTGCACAGTACTGAGCAACTTGCCGGTGCCCAAACAGAACGAAGTGTACTACTGGGAAGCTAAAATATACGATAAGCCCGAAACCACCCTTTTAAGCATCGGCATGACCACAAAACCATATCCCTTGTTCAGATTACCAGGTACGCCAATCGCATATTTGCTGGCGGCGGCTCATGCTGACTGTCTCCAGGATTCCACAAATACTCTGTTGCGTATACCTCCACGGGTGGGCGGAGATACAATCAACCGTTCTCGTCGACGACCTACGGGCCGGCTTACGTGCAGGGCGATGTCATCGGTGTAGGGTATAGACCTCGCACAGGAACGATTTTCTTCACCCGTAACGGCAAACGATTAGACGACGTCGTTCATGGGCTGAAGACACCAAATTTCTTTCCTTCGGTTGGTGCGAATGGGCCTGCTATTGTTCATGTGAATTTTGGCCAAGCTGGATTTGTCTTTATCGAGGCCAATGTCAAGAAATGGGGGCTGGCACCGATGACTGGCAGTTTGGCACCCCCGCCACCATATGGGAGTGAGCAAGGTAGTATCCTCCTGGAGACTGGTCGTAGGAAAGATGAGGCACCGGAGTCGCCGTCTCGGTCTCATGCCCGCAGCTATTCTCATTCCATTCAAACCTACACCCTTGGTGGTCCAATATTAGACCCCGGCCATTCACGCACGCGCAGTGGGAACTATCGAGTTCTTCCGCCTACCAGTCCAGGACCACAGAGAAGTCCTACAGATATCTCGCTAGCCCAATTGGTCCCAACGGACGAGGCGGGCGAAGGTAGTAGTCATCAGAGGATTGTCTCTGGCGATCACGTGGTGGACATTACGGGGCTGGGTATCAATGAGGCTGCACACCCACCTCCTGAATACACGAGTCCTGAGCAGTCTGATGTTGATGGTGGTGACAGCTCTGATAGCGATAGCACGCCGCTCATTCGCACACCAGCACGCAGCCGTGGAGCATCAGCGGCGGCAATACGAGCACATAACCCACCAATACCTAGCTATAGCGATGCTGTTCGACAGGGCGCCGGTAGGGACCGGAGTCGTAGTGACACTAGCGCATTGCGGACAAGGAGTAGTCGTTGAGGAGACAAACTTACGGTCTGCCTTCGTATCTGTAGGCAGTATGAGTACGAAATGCGTAGGGAAGAGGAGAAGCTGCAAAGGAAAAGCTTCACACCATACATGGCAAACAGACCTTGTATGGAACCAAGCCTGGATTTATTACTTGTGCATTAACATGGGAAGCGGCGTTTGGCCTGGGACAGGGCAATCTTGCCTGTCGCTGTTATTGATTTTGAAAGGGTCACGACGGCACACACATCCATACATAGCATTGGGGATGGGTTGGTTGCGAGTCGGCAGGCGGAACTCATTATATGATACCTCGAAGTTAGAAGACCTCTACGTTCATCTCGTTTCTCTTCAAATATGACTTGTCCAAACAAGTTGGGACTCGGTGATCGGTCCCCTGATTCGAATTTGTTTGAATACATTCCAACCCACCTACCGGTATTTCGGTACTCGCTGGAGCCAGCGCAGGTAAAGCTTGGGTACAAGCCATTGTGATGAAGAATGACCTGTACAGGTCCTAATCATTGCTAATTGATCAAGCACTGAGTAAAACTAGCCACTGGGGGCAAACTTGTCGGGCGTCAAGAGGGAATGAGGCATCAAACATTCTACCCCTCATCAGATACATACATGTATGCTTCCCCTCACTCGAAATAGTCCATTCGGTAAGGGATCAACGACAACCTCTGGCACTGAGTGTATCTTGAATGTATATTTCGTGATGACAGAGCTGCATGAAGCACACTGCCTCATGATAGCACTCGGGTGTGTTTCTCAAAAACTCACACCTTAGGTACCTTACCTACATCTGGGATAGAAGGAGCACATCGGATGTCGAGGTATCAAATTGCTGTAGCATCATTCAGAGTAGGCCCGTAATCGAAACAGGAGCTACCCCAAAGTCACTGCCCAGTTTCATATTGGGTGCAGGCGCATGCCCGATGCTTTACATGACCCCCACCTCTCTCGGCTGACTCTCCTCCTATACATCGGAGAAGTATAGTATTCGTCATTTATTAACATCTCTGATTCTAGCTCCAGACTCCTGGCACCGGATTTGATGTTGTACATTGATTCTTCTTGTCATTGTGCGGGAAGAATATATCTCACGCCCGTAGTTCGCAATTTTGACATCGCAGTGGGCATACCGAATATCTAGCCTGCGTCTACTTCCCTTGATCCTCAAGTTTGGTGTAGTCGATGCACCACAACAATACCAAGATGTCATCCAAACACTTCATTAACGACCCCACGCTCCTAGTGAACAGCGCTCTGCACTCCCTAACGCTTACCAACCCCTCTCTGGCCCTCGACGCAGAGAACAAGATCATCTATCGACGACCGTCAGACACCCCAGCCCAGGTCTCGCTCATCTCTGGCGGTGGTTCAGGTCATGAGCCCTCGTTCGGGGCATTTGTGGGCGATGGCCTTCTCGCCGCTGCCGTAGCCGGCACGATTTTCGCCAGTCCGAGCGCGGAGCAGGTGAGGAAAGCCATCAAGGGAAAGGTGGATACGGAGAAGGGGGTATTAGTCGCAATCATGAATTATACGGGGGATGTGCTAAATTTCGGTGTCGCGGTCGAGAAAGCGAGGGCGCAGGGGCTGAGGGTCGAGATGTTGGTTGTGGGAGATGATGTGGGTGTGGGGAGGAAGAGGGGAGGCAAGGTTGGGAGGCGGGGGATCGCTGGGACAGTTTTGGGTAAGCTTGGTTGATTTGTTCAAGGGAGTTATGCTGACGCCGCCTGCAGTGAGTTGTTCTTTGCCGTGGAAAATGGCTTTGATGGCTGGCCTGGAGGAGAATGTGATGAGACTTGAGGACGAGACTAACAGGTGTGTGATACTAGGTTCACAAGATAGCGGGCGCACTAGCTGCGCAGGGCGCCAGTCTGGACCAAGTCTACAAAGTTGCGAAACTCACAGCCGATAATCTGATCAGTGTCGGTGCGAGTCTAGAGCATGTTCACGTTCCCGGACGTGTGGCACTGGAAGAAGGCAGTCTGGGAGCTGATGAGGTCGAGATCGGCATGGGCATTCACAACGAAGCCGGCTCAGGCCGTGCTAAGGTCGAGTTGCCCGAGCTCGTGAAGACAATGCTTGCCCAGCTTCTTGACAAGAACGATTCGGATCGAGCATTTCTCAACGTGAACTCAAATGAGGTCGTGCTGCTTATCAACAACTTGGGCGGTGTCTCTGTTCTCGAGCTGGGTGGTATCACGGCGGAAGTTCTTCAGCAGCTTGAGCAGTGGGATATTCAACCTGTGAGAATCTTGGCTGGGACTTATATGACGAGTCTAAATGGGAATGGATTCAGTATCTCGTTGCTGAATGTGGTGAATACGGACATTGGTGGACCGAGTATGATTCAGTTGCTTGATTATCCCTGCGAAACTACTGGATGGTTGGCGCCAATTAAGAAGGAGACTTGGGAAGCGAAGAATACCAAGACAAGAGAAGACGACACTGCAGAGGAGCAGGCTATCAAACCTACTGGCTTGAAGGGCGACGCGAAAACGTTCAAGAGCGCCTTGACGAGCGGGTTGGAAGCACTGGTATCTGTTGAGGCCGAGGTTACCAAGTTTGACACTGTGGTTGGCGATGGAGATTGTGGGATTGGCTTGAGACGGGGTGCTGAAGGTATGATAATACCATCGCCTGGTAAATTTGCGGTATATTGACTGTGGATAGCTGTGCTCAAGCATCTTCAAGGGGCTCAATTAACCGGCGACGTGGTAGTCGACATTACTAGTATTGTCCCTGTTATCGAAACTGCGATGGATGGCACGGTATGTTCACATCTGATGGCCACTAAAAGACGAAGAACATAACTAACACAATTGGTCTATAGTCTGGAGCACTCTTCGCTATTTTCCTCAACGCACTTGTGCATTCACTCCGTGATTTGTCACCTGGAGAGGCAACAGCACAAGTTTGGTCTGAAGCCCTGCAACAGAGCTGTCAGGCGTTGTCCAAATATACTCCCGCCAGACCAGGCGATAGAACCCTGGTCGATGCTCTCTACCCGTTCGTCGACACTCTAGGTAGCTCGGGCGATATCAAACAGGCAGCCGAAGCATCCAAGAAGGCAGCAGAGGGTACCAAAGGTATGGAAGCCAGTCTTGGACGAGCCGTGTATGTTGGTGGCTCTGGTTTCGAGCAGGTTCCGGACCCAGGCGCCTTCGGTCTCGCGAGCTTCTTCCTCGGGTTAGCTGGATTGAAGCCTGACGAAGAGGGATGGGAGACTCTGTGATAGGGGCATCATGCATATAAGGAGGCTAGGTCACAGCTCTTGTGGCGAGAAGAACATAAACCTTGTAAAATCTGTGAATTTCATTCATTTATCAACTCGTGGTATCCCATCCTGACGCCGGGGTCAAATAAGCCACGGCTATAAGACTTGCAACATATGACTGTCTTCGTGCCGCTATCTTCTGACTGTTGCCCATAGTGCGTGGAGCTTATGGGTCCGAACAAGTGTGATCTGCGATGCTCGTAGTTTGACTGCATCGGCTGGTGCGGGGATGTTTGGACGTTTTCCCTAGTCCATCTCGCGCAGGTCATGGGTATTTCTCATACTCTCTTCTCGTAACCAACCCTCCATTCCCACTAACTGAGCAGGACCAAAATGACTGAATCTCCTCTCAAGAACCTGTAACAAAATTGTCAGTACTAACGCGCCCTTGGAGCAATGTAGGCGCACAGGCGTCCTGCAGAGTTTGCAAAGAGTAAACATACATCTTGCTGACGAAGCGGTCCTTATTGACGGGCCTGCCCTTCTTGCCGTTGGAGAGGCGGGGTGTCTCTGTCCACATCTCTTTGACATTTTCGAGTACCATATTGCAATGGCGATCGAAGGCCTTGACACGGGCGAGAAGTTTGCGATTGTTTCGGATGGAGATGAGGACCTGAGTGTGGCTGCGGACGGCGGTCTGCAGAATGGACAAGGGGCCAGAGCTGAACTCGTACTCTTCAAGGAGCGAGACCTCGTATTCGCTGTGGGAAATTAGCTTGTTTCTGATGGCCGCATATCATGAACTCGGGGTGACAAAAGGTAAGGCGGGTCAAGAGGTGGGCTATGATGCTGGGAGCGGCGTACGTCAACTCGTTTCGGGGCTTCGTTTGAAGCTCCCTGTTCACAGTTAGCTATGCTCGACCGAGGCGGGAACAAAAGCGGCACACTGACTGGATCTTTGCGTCGGCCATGTTGTGAAGCTGGTGGTGCAGTATGGCGGCGACAAGAGAGAAATGACTTGACAAGGCTGAAGTGACGGGATGTAGCACTGTTATTGGGATGGCACTTGGCGACGATGTTGTTGTCGATAAGAAATTCAGATTCGCCCATGCATAGAGGTAAAGGTAGGTGACGATCTTTGTTACCAAGACATGAGGATCCTGTTACCGGTACCTACATGTGCCATACACGAGCTGGAGGTACCTAAAGCTAGCGGGAGCTATGAAAGCCATAGGTACCTACCCTGACCTCCCAGGCAGGCCTGGCCGATAGCAAGACAGCCTACCTAAGCCTCTGCCTAAGATGCAAGGTCCTAAGAGGTAGGCCCAAGCTCTCGAGAAAAACGAGTCCAGACTTTTAGGTTTGGTAGATTGCCGTGCAGCTTGCAGCAGACTAAAGACCGTCGGCATAGATCGCCAACGTGATGAGAACAGTGGAAAACCATTGCCGCAGCCTTAGACCTCGACCCATACCTATCACCTACTCGCCGACCCATTCGACACACTGCTTCTCGATGCGCACCCCTCTATTGCATGCGCATCGAGGAAAAGTGATATCTAGATAAATGTCGTTCCGCTTACTTGTGACGAGGGCGGGCACCACAGCTCATACTGCTAGACGCAGCTTGAGTGTGAACATGCCTCTCAAAGCGAAGATCTTCAATCCCACCTTTGCTTCGAGAGCACAGGTAGGAGGAGCCTGCTGCGACTCCTATCATGATACCCATACTCACTCAAACTGCCTACAGATGTCCACCAACTCAACTTACTCCGAAGTCATAAAAGAACTGCCCGGCGACGAGATCGACGATGTTGTCTTCAATAACCTCTACGGTGTCCGTACCATCGAACTCAACCGCCCAGCCAAGCTCAACGCCCTCAATGCCTCCATGATCCGAAAGATAGTCCCCCGCCTGGTCGAGTGGGAGAAGTCAGACATGGCCAACGTCATCGTCATGAAGGGCGCCGGTGACAAGGCCTTCTGCGCCGGCGGCGATGTCGCCGCTCTGGCTACCCAGAACAGGGAAGGGCCCGAAGGCCAGAAGAGGTCGGCCGACTATTTTAGCCTTGAGTACAAGCTCGACCACCTCATCGCCACCTACAAGAAACCCTACATCGCCTTCATGGACGGCATCACTATGGGCGGCGGCGTCGGCCTCAGCATCCACGCGCCCTTCCGCATCGCCACCGAGCGCACTGTCTTTGCCATGCCCGAGACCACCATCGGGTTCTTCCCGGACGTCGGCGCATCTTTCTTCATGCCTAGGCTGCCCGGTGCCGTGGGCACTTACCTAGCCTTAACGAGTGACCAACTCAAGGGCGCCAACGTATTCTACTCGGGTATCGCCACTCACTACCTGCATTCCACCAGTCTTCCCAGTCTCGAGTCCCGTCTAGCCGAGCTGCGGTTCCGGGACTACGACAGTATAGAGAAGCGATTGGGAATTATCGAGATGACCATTGAGGAATATGCGACGGGCCTGCCAGCCAATGAGCCACCGTTGATTGCTGGCTCGCTTCGCGCCGCCATCGACCGCTGCTTTAGCAAGGAGACTGTGGCTGAGGTGGTTGATGCCCTCAAGGAGGAGCAGGGTGGTCCCGCCAGTGAGTGGGCGGAGAAGACTCTGCACACCTTGCACCAACGATCCCCCACCGCCGTACACGTTACTCTCAAACAGATGCAGGTCGGCCGCGAGTGGTCTATCAAGGAAACATTCCAGAGGGAACAGCAGATAGCTGCCAAATTCATGCAGCACGGCGACTTCACCGAGGGCGTGACGGCACGCTTGATTTCACGGGAAAAGCCCAAGCCTGCGCCCCAGTGGCAACCTGCTACGCTAGATGACGTGCAAGCCGAGGACAAGATCGAGGAGTCGTTCTTCGAGGTGGAAAAGGTGATGCCTAGGATGAAGATGCTGGTAAACCGGGACTACGAGGAATACCCCTACAAATCATTTGGCGTGCCTACGGAGGCAGAGGTAGAGTACAGCGTGCTAGAGGGGAAGAAGACGACCAAGCAAATAGTAGACTACTTCGTCCAGAAGAAGAACGGCAGACAAGGCATCAATACCATTGTTCAAGAGATCTTGGACCGGAAAACGTCGATAGGGGAGGACGGCAAGCTCGTTTGGAACTGAAAACCCGAAAGTACTACTCAAACAAATAACTGTACAAAGCTAATGCGTCATCCGCTTGTAGAATAGAAATTCATCTAGTAACATACTGGAAGTGTATTTTGAATCAACTTGATATCTACCTACTGCATCTACATTGAGGTGGCATCGGAAATGGTGGATAACTACTTGGTCGGTGGCTTACCTTTGGAAAGGAGCACTTCTTATCGAGGGGGCGACGACAAGGCTGCAAATGGAGGAAGGGCGGCATCATATGCTGTGACAGTTGTTCTAAGTGGTTGAGTCACATGTGCGACGGGGATAAACGGATGTTGGAATGGAGGTGGGGGCGGATGCAATTGTCTGGAAGGTATAAATACAGCAGGGAGTCCCCCGAGGGGCTTGAAAATGACGGGAAACTCCCACCAAGTTTCTATCTCACGCCGTCGTACCATAGACAAACTGACCAGACCCCGGTCGCAGCCTGGTTTGCTCTTGGGGTTGAATGTCATTCTTTGCGAACGGCAGCCGAGTGTGGAATTTCACACACGTAAACTCCGGGTGGAGACTCTTCTGAATCTCACACAACGGGCGAGACGGGCTGCATCACACTGCATCACACTGCATCCATAGGTACCTTGCTTACCTTAGCTCGAAAGTGGCTCGTGCACTGCAGGTCTCCCGGCCCCACCAAGGACCAGAGGTACTTACCTAGGTACAGTTTCGGCGTCTCCAAGCCGGCATTCGGGTGGCTGGGGCTGTTCAGCTCGCACCTTAGGTAGCCCCACTGCCCAGTTCGAGAGCGAGCTCTGAGAGAGGTGACGTCCACTGCACGCGGGACACGGTGGGTGACGGGACACGGCTCCACTCCAAAAACAACGCGCGCTTATCAGAGGAAGGAACAGTCTGCCTCAATCCAGCTGCATTTCACTCCACTGTTCAAGTGCTTTCCTATCGCGCGACATCCCCACGGTCGCGCGCGTCGCACGCAAAGACGCCAAAAAGATACATGCATCCACCCACTAACCTCCGCAGCAATCTTGTACCTCTGACAACCCGCACCGACCATCGTCTTCATTTCTACTCCTCCTCCTCCTACCTGTACCTCTCCTTCAACACCACCACGATATACCGCATTCCACAGCTGTTGGGGCGCCGTTCAGTCTGCATTGGCTCCTCCTGGCTGTGCCTTGCGGTACTCCAAAGGCTCCTTCCAAATTATACTGTCGATTGGGAAACTTGAGACCATCCGTTGTTTTGTTGCGTCTCTCGCCTTTCGTCTGGTCTCCGCGTTCTTTCCTTTATGGTTGTGTTGTCGTCTGAAGTTGTGCCAAACCGACACGTGCACAGACCCTTAACGAACATGAACGAATCTTGACGAGAGCAATCAATTGCTGCCACCATATTTACTGAATGACCGTTATATCAATCGTTTTCATACACAACCACAATCGTTGCGGGCCTGGTCGGGATCGACATCGCTTCCCGATTGCATCGTCCACGTCGTCTACGAGGAATTGTTGCCTAGGATGGCTCATAACCACCAGGTATGGGGCAACACGCCTCCTCCCACCCAGCATGGGGAGAGCGAGCCTCAATTCAGGCCCATGGGTTGTATGCATCCAGCCATTCTCCTGCAGCTCTTCAATTGCTCACAGATTGCTTAGTGAAAGTCCATTACACCTTCGATAGAGATAGCCAGGAGAAATGCCTCGCTCGATTGCCGCATCCCCTCCAAATTCAGACGATTGCCTTGGATACGCAGACTATTGGCATTGTTGACCTACGAATCTGCCTACAAGCCGTCTCCCACTGCAGTCCTGAGTTGACGGGGGATGGACAGAGGGATTACGCCATTTATGCGACCGACTATTCAGAAGCCGACACGCCCTTGGTTGGCCAAGGGCTTTTATCTCAAGGATTAAATCCGGGGCTTGGTCAGGAATCCAAAGTTGTTGTCGGACGCGTTACGCAGAATGTCCTTGCTATCTTCGGCAATGGGGTGAGAGAGACGTTGGAGGTTAAACTCAAGCTTACCGCTCTCCCCAACTTTCCCCGACATGAACGGCAGGACTCCATGTCACGCCCATCGCCAGCTAGTGCGCCGCCGCTGAACCTACCAACGGCCTCGTCCATGGTATCTGAGTGCAGCGAATGGAATAACTCATTCATGCCGCCTCAGCCTGGCCCTGGTCAACGGCAGTCTGCGCCGCCTATGCCCTTAGCCATGGCTCCGACGGGGCCGGCGCCAATTCACGCTCAAAGCAATGCGAGTTTTGAAGCCAGAAACGATACACCAGTGCGAGAGTATCCGCTTATTCAACCTGCGCCGGGTTCTCGACCAGGCTCTGTTGGTCCGTACTCAATGGAACCAAACACAACCACTTTCATCCATGTCCCATCGGTCGCACCCATGAGACAGGAAGATAACTCAACCGCAAAATCCACAAAGTCTCGTTCTCAGTCCCGTCCAAATTCCAGAGCTTCGAGCCGAGCACCCACGGGTAGGCCCCGTGGCCGCCCTCGCAAGAGAGCCCTGGCTAGTGAAGGTAATACCTCTGGATACGAGGATGGCACTGATGGAGATGAGGGTCCTTCGCGACCTAAGAAGCGAGCAACCGTCACCAAGGGCGAGCGTACTAACACAGCAACTTTCGGGTCCGCTCCTGAGTCACTCCGTGTTGCCGCTAGCACCGCTGGTTCCATCCGCAGCATTCGTCCTTTTGGCCCTACTGGAGAGGCTCCCACGGGAAACCACTTGCAAGAGGCGCCAAGAGCACCCACCCCAGTTCCTGGACCTCGTTTTCAGGGGCAACCAAACCAAAGACCAGCTGGCCAAAGCAGCTTGAGACGTCAATCCACGACGAGTCCTTCAGCCTTTGTACCAAATCCGCAGTATCTCGATGCCAACCGTTCCTTCAGCCTGGACGCTCGCTCACCATCAGACTCACCTGGTCTTTCACCCTTCAGCGATGAACCTAGCCCTGCTGACATCGGTTCGTCACCTCCAGTGCCACGTTCTGCGATGTATAGCCTGAACTCCAGTCCTGCGCCATCCAGTCCCATACTGCCACCGATGCCCGCGCCAGTATCACAGCCCGACTCCGGGTTTATGAGTGGTGGCTTAGATGAGAATCGCACGGATGTCGATGCGGCAGTCAAGCCTATTCAAACTCCTGTCCCCGTTCCGATTATACCTCAAATATTCTCATTGCCACAAACAGTACCATTGCCAAAACCAAAACCGCGCCGACGGCCCACCAAGAAGCAAGTCGCAAAACCTCAGCCCCAATCTGAGCCAGCGTCCATGCCTGTACAAAATTCTCAGATGGCCTCTGAGATTCCTGTGCCTCCTCGATCACTGCCTCAAACGTATGATTCACGATCTCCGGCAATAACAAATCAGCCAATTGTCGAAACGCCTCTCGCAGTTCAAAATGACGTCGAAGACTCGGATGAATTCCCCATGCCAAACATGACTCTCAAGCCGGAGATCGTGGGCGCAGACACACGCGAGAATGCCCAAGTGTGCGAGCCTGAAGTTGCTCAAAGTAACGACCGAAATCAAATGCAGACGGAGCAGCCTCAAGTCCAGGGCCCACAAGTAGATTTCACTCTCTTGGAGGCAGCTCTGAAGGACTACCCAGACAATCAAGACTACCTCGAAACATTAGGTCTCGGGGGCGAGCCCTTCAGCCCGACCCACCGTCTGCCAACGGAAGAAGCTTCGTTTGCGATTTCGCCACCTAGTGAGACTGAGGGTAGACAGAACGGCAAGATGAATCCTCCTGCTCTTCCTACGCCGGCTGCAAAACCCTCTGTTGAGCCGCAACTATCAGCCATTCCCGCAAGTGATCCTGTCCTGCCGCAAATGACGCAGTCTCTTCCCATGTCTGAAGCCCCGCATCCCCAAACAGATGCCGTCGACGGCATGGATTCTCGGATGAACAAGAACTTCGTGAAGAGACAGGCGATCAAACAGAAGCTGGAGGAGGCGGTAGCTGCGGGCCAACTACCATCATTTTGTAGCAACTGCGGGGCTCTGCAAACGCCGACCTGGCGTAAAATCTGGAAACAGGAGCATCGTGGTGTTCCCGTCTACCACGAGTACTCAGAAAAACCCGGACACGTCACAGCCATTAATGTTCTAGAAAGAGACGAAAGTGGTACACCCAAGTTATACGAAACCATTAAGAAGTCATTGGGCCCCACGGATGACAAGAGTAAATGGACCGAGGTTCTACTGTGTAATCGTAAGTATTGTATCATCTCTCGAAGAAGATGTTTCTAACATTGAAAAGCATGCGGCATATGGTTTTCTAAATGGAAGTCCCATCGTCCTCCGGAAAAGTGGGAGAAAGACGAGCAACGGCTCACTCAAACCCGCAAGAAACGAGCTGGTGCAGGGGGAGCTCCCAGACCCAGAAAATCTCGAGCGAAGAGTGATACACAGCTCACATCGGAGGCTTGTCACACCGATTCAGTCGAGCCACCAGATGCTCCAAATCAGCCAGTTACAAGCGCATCGAGCTTCGACCAGAACGAAAATGCTTCTGAGCCTGGGTCAGGACGCAACCGTAAGACTGTTGCCACGGAAGCTGTAGATCGAGGGTCGACACATTCACGTACTTCCCGAGCTGGTGATTCGGCTATAAGCCCTATCAACCTGGACGACGAGCTCGGAGGCACCCGCCGACTCCTCTTTCCTTCGCCACGCAAAGAGGGAGAACAGAAGATTCTAGGAGAGGTTGCAGTCAATATCGTACAAACCGGTCCAAAGACATTTGAGTTCAAGGACGATGAGGGAGTCGAGAAGAAGATTGGCGTAGTCCGAAATGAGACACCAGAACCACAATCTAATGGATTTGCTGATCTTTTTGGTCCCACTCCACGGCCATCAACGCCACCTCCCAGAGCCGCCAACAGCGGACCTTTCAAAACACCAACACGCCCAACACCAAGCCATCGCCCCATCACCAGGAGTGTATCGAAGAGTCTGCGTTCCACGAGATCGCCGGGTCAACGACTCCTGGATCGGACTCCTACCCGCACACCCAAGAGAACACCCCGGTCGGCTTTCACAGGGTCCGGCTTGCCACGCCGCTCGCCTCGCCACCTGACTTTGTCGGATGCCATAGGCGGGAGCCACTCAAACTCCCCCATGTCACAATCTATCAGCCAAATGCTGTCGGACAGTAATCATCTAATGCTGCAGACTCCTACGCATGGCTTTGAGTTAGATTTTGGGTCGCTTGGACAGATGGATAACATTGATCACTTCGGCGACTTCGATTTCAGCCTCCTTAATACGGATCCACTAATGCCAAGTTCGCCGCCTCTGCGGGATGGTGGGATGATGACTTTTGGTGGAAATCTCACCTATGATACGGGGCACGAGAGCTTTACGGAGCGCAATCCTAAGGGGAAGCGCCCAGATGGGATCTGACCTAGGAGTCTCCCGTCGCACTGAGCATTATAAGGCCTACACCCCCCTCGTCATTTGAGGAAGTAATATCGCCTTCCCCAAGCGCCGGAGGGGATTTCGCAAAGAAAGATGCGATAACACCACGGAAAAGAAATGTTTGAGAACTTTGCCCGCAGCAGCAGCATAGAGTGCCTATGCAGCTGATCTTTGATCAATCACGGGAGTTCAACCGCATGAAGCAGGCTTTCGGCATTGAGAATGAGTACATTCACACGAGGCGTTTTGCGGTGTTTTGATAACCAATTTTTTTTCTGCCTTTTGAGGAGTTGGTCAACGGTGGACATACCCTTGTGTTGGTTAAAGACAAATGGCGTTGAGGAACACGTATGCTTGATGACATCATGGTTGTATCTGGCTTGTTGAGATTAGATGCGGGAAAGACGCAGCCATTTCGGGCTCGTGTGCTGGATGAATATACCCATACCGGCGGAAATGAGTTGTCATGTTAGGTGACTTTGGGGGGGATTATCATAGTGTTGTCTTGCCGAATAAACCTACCCTGACTGTGGTGCATTTTACTGTGCTTTAATTGCTTGCTTGCGACTCATTCCGAGTGCCGTTGTGACTTGGATCATGTCTGAGGTAATGGTAGACTGATCTTCGAGTTGATTTGTTTTCTCAGTATTACTCCATGTATAAGAGCCTAGTTGTACCCCTATCTCAAGTACAGAAAGTCGAATGCTTCGATATACGTACTGGGAGTTGGTGTTCCTCTTTTTCGGGTTGGCCATGCAATTCCGGGGTTGGAAATCAATGAAGGACCTTTTTAGACCTCGTTCGTGTAATGTCAAGCTAACAATAGCTATTAGGAAACCAGTGCGACATGTGGCGATTCAAAGGTTTTCTTTCCCGCGTTGAATGCGAGAAGGTTCCTACAAAGATTCCAGTGGCGTACTCATACAGCCTGGATATTCCAGACATGGTAGTTTCACGAATACATAAAAGACACGAGCATCACGAAGCGGAAGTGTACACTTGATCAAGTTTTTCATTTCATTCGTTCATCTCGTAAATGACCATCTACGTCTCCACGTCTGCGTCATCTATCGTAGGACCCGGCTCGGAAATGGAGTTGATCCTCCATCGCCCTATGCTATCTGTACTCAGAGGTATCGAGCGTTCTTCGTTTCCCATCTGGATGCCAGCCAGGACAGCTGCCAATAATTCTGCTTCCCATCTTCTTAGCTCCCGGAGCTCAGCAGCACTTACCAAGGTACCGGATCGCCGCCGATACAAGCGCCCTGTCCGCGGGGTTGACTGTGTGGAGGATTGAATTAGAGTTGCTGCAGGGTGTTGATGTTCGGAAATAGTGTATGAGTTTGGGGATGACATCTGCGAGGCTACAGAAGGCTGGCGCGGCGGTGTAGTTTGGGTCGTCGAGTCGGTATATTGGGTTTGTTGTGTTGCTAGTGTTGCTTGGGTTTCTTGGGAAGCTTGCTGGGTTTGCTGGGAACTGAATGAAGACTGCTGCAGGTCATGAGCTAGAAAAGGAGGTGATGATGATGGAACAGTGTCGTCATTAATCACCAGTCGTGATAACTCGCCGTCAAGTGAAGACGAAGACGAAAATGACGAACTGAGTACCACGTCCGAATCCGAATCCGAAAAGGCCTGGATACTCGCAACAGAAGGGGGACGAGACCGGGGCTGGCCACTCATCCAAGGCGAAGATGAGGGGTCGTCAGTAATGACAAGTCGTGATAGCTCGTTGTTTAGCGACGATGAAGACGAAATTGATGAGCTGAGTAACTCATCTGAATCCGTGAAAGAATATACAGTAGCCGGTCGAGATGGGATATCACGGCCATGCAGTAGTTGAGATGGAGGTTGTGTTCCAGATTCCAGTGTTGATGACGGCCCTAAGCTAGCCGACCAACCCAAAGACACGCGTCCGCGTACGAACCGTCAGTTCATTTTTGAGTCGGTAGGAAAGACGAAGAGTTCCTTGTATTGATGAGTGACCTCGACGACGCTCTGAGCAAGTTGGAAGTCTGCCATACTCAGTGATCAGTCAAAAGCAACTGCCCCTGAAGCAAGTGGGAAATGATTAAATTGACGTGAGAGGCAGATAAGATGAGCGTAACGCTTTGTAGGTGCGCAATAAGGCTGTTGGTGCGGACTGCATTGTTGGTCCGAGATGCTACATAGTACATACCAACATTACTGCCTAGATCCATGGCATTCCAAACCTTGATAGACATATCAGGATTCACCTTGCCAATGATCTGAGCACCGTTGCCAGCGACAAGATGAACATTCTAGACGGTCAGTTTTGTCAGCCAGCGTATTTTAACAGTAGGCACGTTTACGTCAAGCAAGACTGACGTTGTCGATGAGAAGGCTGATCTGGCCAGCGGCATCCAAAAGAGCAGTGTCGCCTCGCAGTTGGATGACTTGGCCGACGACCATGACATTGGCGCCCACATGCGAGTCGAGCATGGAGGCTGAGATGCGGGGTGTTGAGACGGAGTCCATTTCGGAAGTGCAATGCAGCGGATGGTAGTCGTTGGCAGTGTCTCTCGAGGTAGGCGAGTTTACAATACGACAGTTCAGAAGCTGAGCAGGCGGGTTAATCAAGCCGATGTAGTTGGTGGCAACCAAGAGGTTTGCTAAGAGCCCCGACGTTGGTGGTATCTTCAATGTTCTTACGATGAAGCTCCCAGCGAAGACGCAACTAACCGCGTTCTCTATGGTGGGGTTACTGCGACCGAAGAGCAAGAGACGCAGCTGCTGGCAGCTGCCTGACTCCGACTCTGTCGTCATACCCTCCTCCACGAGAGCGTGCTTCCCAAGGTATTGTTATTGTTGTAAAGCCAGTCGAGCCAGTGTCGTGTGTCTTCAACTCTGGCCCTGGGTCTCTAGCAAATAGGTAGGTACCGCATTTCAATGACCTTGTCTGGATGAGAAACAAATCCGTCTGATTCTTGTTCGATACGACTGCCCACGACCTCACGCTAGTCATGAGATGCTGAAGGTTTAACACTGCTGGTCATACTTGTGCAGCTTTAGGGTGCAAATGCTCGAGAATGAACTGGCGCTATCTACCAACATTCCGTTCAGAAGTTTATCGAGGTCATCAAGCAAGTAGTAGGCAACGCATCGCTGTGAGTGTCGGGAGGTGTTGTGCGGGAGGCCTGGGAGAGCGGCAGGCGACAGGCTCGATAGCTACCTACATGTAGGTACTTAAACAAGGTAGAGGATGTGCAGAGGATGTGGCTTGACTTGCCACCATCACAGGCACTGGCAACGTGAACTGTTAACAGATCTGTTGTAGTCTCGGCAGCCACTACCCAACCAAGAACGACCTGGGAACAGCATGTCCTCAGATAAGGTAATATGGCCTTTTTCCAGCTGGGCTCAGCGGTTTCAAGCCGCCCTTTGTGGCGAACTGGGTACATGTATCTGTTGAGATGGTGAAGCAGAGGTCGGCATGGCGCACAAGCAACAACACTTGGCCCAGGAACGAGCCATGGCAAAATCGGCACTACTCCGATTAGTAGAGTATATGAAGATCTTTCACTGAATCGTACACCTTCATCGAAATGCGCCGCCCACTAGGTATTATATCTCGATGGCCCCGGACCCCTTCCTCTTACACACTTGTAGCCCCATGCAGCTCATCCAACTTTTGGCCACCGCGCAGCCCGCTGAACCCTGCCGCTCACCACAGGGCCGCCAATCACACCTCCCCTCCGCAAACCTCTCTCGCAAAAGCTCCTCTCACGTTAGACTTTGCTGCCAAACTCTCTAGATAGAGTTGTGGTGTGCTCACAGCACGCCAGCTCCAGTTTCTAGGCATTACTAACACTGGGCCAGGCACGTATTTCATCACTCCTTCGCATTACTTCGACGAGTGCATGCTGGTTAGTGGGGTACCATAACCCGCCTACACAATTCTCCTCTGTGTGACTACGAGAACCATGTCCGCCATGCCTTTCCTTGGTCTCGGGCTTCTGCGTCGCCTTCGATGGAAGATATGTTTCCAATCGCCCGCCTGCCCTGCTTGCTGTACATCTGCCGTACATCTGCATCGGCGTCGGTATCCCCATCCGGCATTCACATACCCTGACTCTCGTTCACCGAGATGGGTGGACGTACGCCCTTGGCTGCAATGGCAGTGTTTGTCGATCCTCAGCAAGCCCATTGACTGACGCGTCTGTTTCCACAGGATTAGAGGTTTCACGTTGCTTCGACCAATGCTCTGCTAATACAGTCTCCCAACCTGGGCATCGCTGGAGAGTTGACACAAGGCTAGCTTTGCTTTGCAACCCAGCCAGACTTCGATATCGTATATCGACGAACCCAAATCATGTCCTCGCCCAATCAGCTTCGACCCCTTTGGCAACTTTAAACGGCTTTCGACTTGGCCTAGATATTACCAAGCACGCAAGGTCCGGGCATCCAATCACGCGGAAGCAGCGGACTGGAGCCTTTGCTTGCTTTGGCTTTGCCATCTCGTACCTGAGGCTCACAGGCATGGAATCCCTGCAACAGCGCTGGCCCATAGATGTATGTCTGGAGACTAGCCTGCGGTCTCTCGTTAGCCTCCAATTGGGCACAGAAACCTAGAGCTCTCATCTGATGTTTGTTCAAGGCTAAGGGGCGGGCTTGTCCAATCCAAGGCCGTTCAGCCCTCAACTGAAGCTTCGTCCCATTTTTGACAGTTGCCATCTGATGTGTTCCCGAGTTCTCCCAAGCTCTGGGAAATTACGGCAGCAAAGCCCCAGCCTGAACCCGTTATGGACTGCAGAAGTGTGGTGAGTGGAAATAAGCACGTTGAGCATCTGCGGCTCTAGAGTCGTCGTTTCAAGGGCATACATCCTCCGCTTCTGGGCAGTAGATTACCGCTCACTACCTTGAGATCTCCTCGCTCTCTCCATATGCGGATGTTTAGCATTGGTCTCTGTCGTCGGAAATCCAATATCCCTATCCTTGTCTCGCGGTTGTCCTGCTCTGTGGGATAGCTGGCCGCTCTGTCTGCCTTACGATGCATATCTCAGCTGGGAGCACTATACTTGAATAGTCAGTGGCCAGTATAGTACATACCTTATCAGTTTGTGCCTCTCGGTCACCATTATGATGGTGTTGTTCTCGTCAGCGCCGTCGTTCTGGTGCCTGGGCCCTAAGCCACTCACACTCTGCTTACTCTCAACTCCGAATTATGACAGTCAACGCTCCTCTAGTCATCCGCACCACGGTGCCTACCATATCTTTGAACCGGTTACATGCAAGCTAACGGCACTGTCCTTTCAAATGTAGTCTTGAAGCCGCCGAGCAGCAAGACAGAAGGGAAGATTTGAGGGGTTGAGCAAAAAGAGTTTCGCTCTGAGCTTGACGTGGCGAGTGTCTCTCCCTATTGGCCCTAACACAGTTCAATCACAAATCACATCCCTGCGCCGTGCAAGACGGTCTAAGTAAAGAAACCTTGGGTCGGGTCGGGTAGGTAAGGTATGTTCACATACATCTCACTAGTAATGCCGACCATACTCCTGGAGAATGCAGGATACGCGCCGGGCCTGCCAACCTCTGAGTTTCTCAATTCTCAGCCCACCGACTGCTACTACTCATCGTGAAGTCTTGTCACGGTCGTTATAATCGTCACGGTCAATTACTGTACTTGACATCGCGATCAAATACTTATCGACACTATCCGGGTTGCGGCACATATCCTATCGTACGTGGCAGTCATTTTTAGGAGAGCACACTCATAGATATGTGATGCCAGTGGGACCTGCATCTCCTCGCAGCGTGGCATAGGAGTCTTATCTCGCTTGAAACTCGCCCATAGCCTCAATTCGTCAATTCCAAGCACATCTGCTTGCTCGCCCGTATATCGTCGGATAATACACCGAAATCGACGTCGTTTCATCAATAGTCGATATGGACACCACACTAGACTATCTCCATTACGATATCCAAGAAGGAGAGAATGAGGCTTTTGGCGTGTTTGGAGCCGAGGCTGCCCAAAGTCATGGCCAATTCCCTCAGACACTGGAAGCGGCCGCGTACGACGAAACCTTTGCGTTGCGTTCACCGCCTCTCTCTTCGAACAATTTCCCAGGGCACAGCACGGCATTTACATTCATTCCGAGAGAACTTGATGCCTCACAAAGCAACCATCACGCTTCATCGGCAGCGTATCCAATCGCGACTAAGTTTGAGTCCCCAAGACTGTCAAGTGGATCGTCGTCAACGCCCGAAACCAACGAGTCGCATCTTCTAGTACCGTCCAATACCATGTCCTCTTTCGGTCACTTAGCAAATGGAGCGGGAAATGACCTCGGCGGATATACCGATGGCTCCATGGCTGCTCCGCAAGCGACTCGTAAAAGGTCAGGCAAAAATCATACAACGGAGCCATTCGGCCTGGACCCGGAAGAAGTCAAGCGTAGACAATTTCTCCTCAGAAACCGAGTCGCGGCCATGAAATGCCGCAAGAAGAGAAAGGAGTGGGTGACGGATCTCGAGGATACTAAGCTGGGACTTGAAAGCCAGAATAGTCACCTCCATCTAGAGCTGGATGGGTTGATGGAGGAGGCGAGTCGGATCCGCGCGCAGCTCATGGCTCACGCGAACTGTAACGACGTCAACATCGACAAATGGATCGAGAATGAAGCCAAGAGGTTTGTCATTGGGACAAGCGACAGGTACGATCAGATCCTGGCCACTTTTGGCCCCACACCCGGGTTAGGAGGTCGACATGACAGCAGCTCTTCGGCATCCGATCATCACCTAGCCGGCGGGCCGTCTTTGGTCAGTCCGATGCAGACGCCGTCGCTACATTGCCGCGCGCCGACTCCCCATGGATCCCATTCTCACGTCACCCCTTCACCCTCCTTCTTCGATCCAAACACAGGCATGCATGCGACCGGGACCCATGGCATGTCGGTCCGCGCGTCGCCGTTTTCTCCGGATGATGGAACTGATTATGACGGTATGCCCATAGCACTGTACGACCCTTCTACCCATTGAGTCGTCACTTGAAGGTATGAATGGTCATAGGAACGGGGAGTATTTTATGGGTGACTATATAGAAGTGGTGCGATTGTCTTAATTCTTTCGTTTCTTACTGGTTGGTCAGACCAGTCCGCTTTATACCCCACAGCAATTCATTTGTTTGACTTGATGCATGGTGTCGGTAGTTGAACTTGGGTGAGCGTGAAGACGAGGGCAGGTTCCGGTCTTTACATTTGAGGGACACGACGCTCCATGACTCTACGTGTTGTGAATGGAACTTGGACACTGTATTTATTTCCCGACTAATGTATCTAATTGGGATATGAGTATATAGGTAGGCAGCACCCCCGTACACAGTAGGGTTGCGGCAATGCGATGTTTATGTCATGATCATTTACATATATGAATCCGGTGGCACAACCCACAACCACCATGGGACATTAACGAGGAGAAGAAGTGGTCATTTGGTTTGCCTTGCTTGGCCGTCATTCGGTCCCAACTCCAAAGACAGATATCAACCTTTCCGTGCGATTTGGCGTATATCGTTGTAGCTATACTACTCCCAACGGACTCTTTTCTATCGCGTTTTCGAATAACGATTCGATACAGCATTGAATAATGGCTCTCTACAGTGGCTGGCGACAAACAACGCAATGACATGGAATACATCATTCAAAGTAGCAGTTCACTGTGTTGATAACCCGCGGGGCTAAACGACCTAGTTGGTCAGTGATCGAGATATTGTCCTAGTCCGAGATCAACGGGTTCGATTTCCATGCGTGCCGACGAAATTGACCTCTTCAGCCATGTCACCTGCGCTTGCGCCCTGACTTTTGCTGAGAACTCAAGACTCAAAGGGGCTCTTGACGACGACCGCCCTGTTTGTCCTCTTCTTTTTCTTTTATTTTTTCTTGGGAGTTTATCTGCCTCTACTATGGGATAGCAGCTAACGTGTAAACAAATAAAAAAGCACAGTCAGTGGGCAAGCAAATGATATTTACATTTTGCGGAAGGCTGTCGTCGCCATATATTATGCTATGATACAATATTCGACACGCGTTTCCCACCCGCAAACCCATCTAATCTAGCCCACTTCACCTATTCCTATACATTACATCACTCATGTATGTAGTCTCGAATAATATTTGCATTGCTGGTTTATACAGGTGGTGTTACAGCCACTGAAAACATGACGTGTGAAATACAGTCCACAGAGCTGCCACTAGCGGCGCCTGTTCATGCCGTGGATTCTCTTGCTGTACTTCCACAGATGCTTGTATTTGAGGGTGGAGTGCTTGGCCTCCCAGCCACGGGCCTTCTTGGGGCCCTTGAGGGAGTAGACACGCTTGTGTTTGAATTGCATGTCGGCGCCCGGCTGCCCGGCACGCTCCATGACGGTGGCCGTGTTCTCGTCCCAAACAGTTCGGAAGATGTTGAAACCGACGGGTTGGACACCGAATTTGTCGCGGAAGCTCTTCAAGCTGAAGCCGTCCCGGCTGCGGTATAGCTCCCGTAGCTTGGCTATGTCCAAAGTAGCTCCGTCTGTCTGTTCGAGCACGAAAACGGCTAGGCGATGGTAGGGCGCACCCTGTTGAGAGAAGGCGGGGAGCCAAGGAACGGCGAGCTGAGTGTCCTTGTCCACCTTACCCAGAGGCAAAGACGGCTGGTCAGGGGCAATTGGTACGTTGGCTGCGAGGTAGTGGCAGCGTCGGTCAAAGGAGTCGGTCTCGGCGTTGGGCACATCGAGATCAACCACGGCCACCGTGACGAGGCGTTCACCGGCATTGAAGACTTGGACTTTGAGTCGCGGCGAGTTCTCAGATACGAGTGAATTAATGATCTCGCCAGGCTCGACCTTCTTCCGCCGGAAAAACATCTGGACGTCGGCGACGGGTTCGAACTTAGGGAAGACATCGGGCACGATGTGTAGCTGTTCGATACGCTGCTTGATGACGCGGAAGGGCATGCCGCGCCATTTCGTCTCAGCGAGATGACGATAGATCGGCTTGGTCATATCGCCTGTGTAGTACCATCAGAACTGTGTTCTCGCAGTGTTCCAATTGGGAAGCATAGATTCGAGGATATAGCTGCTAGGGAGTGAAAAAGCAAGAGTATACTCACCGAGTCCATCTTCGAACTTGCGCTTGACCATGGGGTCATTGATATCTGCAAGAATCTTGAGCTCCTCGACGTACTTGCGCAGACTCTTAAGACGTAGGTCCTTCTTGCGCTGGCCACCGGGCACTTGGTCGGCGGGTGTGCCCTCGAGGCGCTTGATCTTGGCGAGCTCCTTGGCGATGGCGGCTATCTTCTCATTGCGATCTTGCTGAAGAATCTTGCGGGCCTCCTGGAAGCATTGATAGGGTAATTGATCGAAGGGGACGTTCTCGGAAGTACGGACTGCAGCACGGCGACGACGGGAACCGACGGGGGCTGAGCCCATGCGCATTAGCTTGCGTTCGGCCCAGTGAGCAGTGGTGGTGTTGGGGTCCAACAGTCTCTCGGCCATGCGTTGCTGGACTGAAGCAGCCTCGAGCTGGTCCATAGACGAAGGGGAAGCATTGGAATTAGAGGGCGGTGGCGGTGTTGTCGAAGCTGAGGTCGAGGTTGTGGCAGTAGCTGGAGGAAGTTCGTCTGGTCTCGATAACGAGTGTGAAAAGGATCGGGCGAGGTTGGGCGAGGCGCTTTGCCTTAAGGAGTGCATCCACGGCCGAGCGACGACGGCCCTTTGACAGGCCGACATGTTGGCCTTGACAATGGATGTAGGATGTAACGATGTGATGGTGGAGTTGGCGATGCTCGACAAGTCGCGGCCGTCCAAAGGTCGGAAAAATCACGGGCGACCGCTCAACCGGGTTGGCAGACCCGACAAGTGCATGCGTATGCATTTAATCCGCATACAGTGGCCTACACGGACTGCAGAGGGGCACTAGTAGCGTAGAGCGGAGTCCCTCCAAGCTCTCCCATTCGCCGGTCGACGCAACGCTGGCAACTCCCTGTTCGATCGTTATTTTCCTCTCTTCACCCGACGTGCGGCGGCCGAAAACGACTTCGAACATCACCACTTCGACTGTCTCTGCCTTCTCTTTCTCTACCCTTCATCCTGAATAGGCTACCCTCCGCCGGACTCCGCAGCTGTCGCACAGCCCGCAGCCAGCCATGGCCGCCAAAGGTGCGAGAGGTGCCAGAGCCCTCAACGACGCATTCAAAGGCCTGACCCTCTCGCCATCCTGTCGCACATCCCCCAATGCGTCGTTCGCACGATCCATGGCCACTGAAGCCTCCTCACGCACACCCTACACGCCAGGTCTGTTCCGACTTACAAATAAACATACTCTCACTCGGCGATCCCACCATCTAACCTTATATCCCCACTTGTAGTCACCTCTGTTCCGCTCACCATCTTCGACTTCCCTTCTTTCGAACCCCAGCGCCTCGAGTCCTGGTCCGCCAAGCACCTGAACCTCCCCCTCCGACGTGACATATTACATCTGGCCGTCGTATACGAGGGTGACAACACCCGCCAGGGTACCGCACACACCAAGAACAGATATGAAGTCCACGGTTCCCACAACAAGATGCGCCGGCAGAAAGGCTTGGGTATGTCCCGCATGGGCACTAAGCAGTCACCCTTATTACGAGGCGGTGGCAAGGTCTTTGGTCCCAGGCACCGCGACTTCGGCACTGGCCTCCCCCGCAAGGTCTATGATCTCGCCTGGCGCACCGCGCTGTCCTACCGCTACCGCCGCGGCGAGCTGATCGTCTGCCACGACGGCATGGATCTAGCCCTCCCCCGCGAGCTCGATGCCCTCCTATCCCAAGATGCCCAGTACTACACCGCCGCCGAGCTCGAGACCGGCTTCAAGACCAAATGGGTCACCCAGATGCTCGAAGCCAACGATTGGGGCCGCAAGGCTGGCCGCAGCACCTTCATCACCTCCTCCCGCCGCGACAGCCTGTTCGATTCCATTGACCTCGTCCCCAACATGGGGCGCGCTCTCAACGTCAGTGATGTCGACGTCAAGGATTTACTCGAGACCGGCCGCCTCGTCATCGAGAGGGAGGCTCTGGTGCAGTTGATCGACAGTCATCAGAGTGATCTCACCAACCATGTATTTATCACAGACGCAGCAAAAGCAAGAATACCCCGGAGCGGCGAAATCCTTGTCGAATAGCGTGAACGGCTTGATGGAGAACAATGGTCGGTGAGGTCGGGGTGTTGAAATTTCGCCGTATTCGGACCTACACTGGGAAAGGGAGTGTAGACCAAGACGGCGGAGACACAAGATGTGTATCTATGTATGATTGTATACGTTAGTTGTAGAGCATGTAACAACACATACACACAAGTAATGTTGAAAGTCTTCTGTTCTCCATATGGAGCGAGACAAGGTTTGAGTACATGGTATTACTCGGCTTCCATGGATCATTACATTTTGCTTCCATCACGCTGTAGTATCATCTACGGATCATACCTGAGACTCTGAATGTTGCCTCTGATCTGAGGTTGGACGTGCAGATAAGGGGATACCTAAATGCCTAGCGAGCAAATTGCAGCTGTAAAAGAAGATGAATATCGCGAGACCCGAGCATTATCAGCCTACCTACTTAAAAAGGCATCTAAGGAAACAAGGTCTACCCAAAGCTGAAAGCGTATGGAACAAAAAAAAGCTCTGTTAAACCAGTTCGGAGCCCTTGGCTTTCAACGTAAAAAAGACGATATACTCCTTGACTATTGTAAATTAGGCTCTGGGGATGGGGCTGACATAAGGTCAAGGTGGAATGATGGCTTGCATCGGAGCAATCCAACTCTTTAAACTCGCGCTGGTAGGAACCGCTATCTAATCAGGAGCGTGTATGGAATGATGCCTAGCATAGACGAGAATGTATTACGGCTAGAATCGTTATACTGGTCAGTTCGGGTCAGAGTCAGTATGGAAAAGCTACAACCACAATGATGGGGCACATGTTTAGTTCACGATCCTTAAGATAGACTGAAGAAAATCTTTGAGACTCTTCTTCGTAACCTAATATGGGAATGCCCTGACAGTAATAAGTGTTCTCTAGTGCTTAAACATTAAGATTCACACTAAGAGACAAACGAAGTTCAGCATAGGGACCAATACACACACAGATTCTATTCGTTTGCAAGCCCTTGAAGCCATCCCCTTTAGAAACTTATTATAACCACGTCAATACTATACATGCGGCTCTATTACTTGGTGGCTTAAGATAACACTGGTTCGTCTTCGGAATTAATAACAAAGAGCGCATATTTCATTTTACTTCGTACTCCAAGATAGAGAGGAGAACTCATTTGTACCTTGTCCTTCTTAAAAACGCAGGCAACTGCACAAAGAGCAAGGAATTCAACGTAGCCCTATGGTGTTAATATGTATGCTTAGCTACCAGCTCTAGCATGAGTCGATCTTAGAGATCATCTCGGTTACGCTGAACATGGAGCAGAGCCCTTATTCTAGGAAAGCTCACAGGGGTCGATCCAAGCTAGCATGTCAGCACTTGGGGATAGCCTCACTTTGGGTCTTTAATAAGAACACACACAGCAGTCTTCCTGCCGGCATAGCCTCCGTGTGGAGGGAATAAAGCATTATGGAGTCTGGACCGAGTCCTTCACTTTCAAAGTAATACTAACTCATGATGGCTTTATGTATATCTTGCTGCCATTAGAACCCCGGGAAGTTGGCCGTCGTAAAATCGACATATATAAATACGCATGTCCTGTAAGATCCGCAATACTAAAGCAGAGGCATTTGGAACGCACAGCTCACACTCGGCTTTCGTCTTCAATACATTTTCCTCTTCGACGTTTTCAACCTTTGGACCGATCATCAGCATGCAGTACATATTATCAGTTCTTGCTCTGGCCAGTACCGCCATCGCCGCCTCCTCAGTATGTTCCCACAGGCTCAACTTTTTATTGTACTTCCAACCAACACAATGCAGTGTCCCGGTGGCAGTGGCGAAAGCAGCATCAACGATTATACCTTCTGTTGCCCCGGAAGTTTGTACACATCCAACACCAACGGCGAAGTCACAGAGGCAGCCTGTATTGTGCGCTGTGACGTTGAGGATGTCCGCCCAGACTGCTGGCCGCTGTGTGAAGACGGCGACCAAGGATACACCACAACAGTGGGGAGCTGCACGACCGTCCCGCTCACCGCGAGTGATTACTCCGAGCGCGTAGGCTACAGCACCAGCGGCGCTGCTATCACCGTCTCGGCCTCCCCCTGTTACCACGGATGATTCAAACTCGGCCACTACGACTGATAAAGGGAAGAGCACCTTTGATACCTCTTCGAGCTTTTCCACGATCGTCCCCACCAGCACTGCGGATGATTCGAGTGCATCTACCACTCTAGCACCGCTTCCACCTCCGGTAAATTTGCCTGAATGTCGTTACCGAACAGGACTAACTCGACTCTTGTGTTAGGAACTTCTCCCTCCAGCTCTGGCACGTTACCGACGAGTTCCAGCTCAGGGGGTGGTGCTCCCCTCGTCACTCAAGGCCCCGTCCTTGCCTTGGCCGGCGCACTCGCTGGGCTTGCCTTGCTTCAAGTATCCTCCGAGGTGTTTGCTGTTATTGCTTAGAGAGTAGTATCACAATGCAAGGGAGTAAGGTCTATTACGTACGGTAGGAGCCTGGAATGTACAGTTAGTCGGGATTTATTACAACTCTTCATCTAAAATAGCGGAATCGTAGGATATTCCAACAATTCATTGCGCACGATTGACCATCGTAGCATACCTTTGATGCCATGCAGACTTCAACGCAATCTAGAACACGAAGCTGTCCTTGAAATATCTCCTATTCTTATTTTTTTTTCAACACTTATTTCTGTTATTAGGCCTTTTGCTGTCAAGGCCGTATAGTCGGCATCGAACCCGCATCTCTTTCGTCCAATTGTCCGAAAACAAGATCGACGTTACAATCCTCCACGCCGAGAAAACGAGTTGCAGGTTCTACATATGAACCGACGTCATACATGTTGCCTATCTATTCTCCGAGACCGTACTTTTCTTAATATCCTATCTCTAGTAAACACGTGCCATCATTGCATCGGCCGAGGGTTTGCTAACCAGGAGATTGCAAGAACGCCGCACTTAGCTGCTAGATCGTGCACTGCATATAAAATACATATCCACTTATACTCTTTATTGGAAGAATTCTTCATGTGTGTTATTCCCTCATAACTGTGCGCGAAACTAGCCAAACGAGCACACTGCCGCAGACCTTAAGGGGAAGTAGTATCATGCATTTAATTCTACACTTTCCAACCAACAAAGAGTCCCGATGCTAAACACCATAGGCCATCCTCTCTTGCGAGTTTAGTATATGCTGGCCTGTTTGCCGGCGATTCTTAGTGCTACCCATCATTCAAGACTTGCTATCGAGATACCATGCAAACTTAGTCCCACGACACACAACCTCATGAACATGTGTAAATATGCAGTAGGACGGTTATGTATGTTAGCAGCCTATTAAATGTAAAACCAATCCAGAAAAAAGAAGTGGTAAAAAGGAGCCATTGCTACAGCTCGAACCTGTGACCTCGTAAGCTGTGAGCCTTAGCTGCAAATCAGGGGAAATTATCTTTACTTCTTCAAATAACTGGTTATGTCATTGTGTCATCATATTCTGCATGCCAGCTTTTTCCATAGGCGACACATGTGGACGAATATTGTTGCCGCGGACGTGCCGCGCATAGACTAAAAGTGTGATAGGATATCAAACTATATCTGTTACCCTGGGCATCCCAATCTTGACCAAATCAGTCAGCAAATTTCTTTCTACCCTCTCAAAGCGCGTTTCGTGCCTAAAAATTTGGTAACTTCTTACGTTTCAACAATACTGCGGGGAATCCGCAGTTCGCGGAAATTGCAATATCAGTTGGTTCGTCTATTGAGAACGGAACAGCCCTTTGTGCCGGTGTTGAATTATCGTCTCCAAACTCACAAAGATGCCATCGACAGAGCTTATACAGAATGGGTAGGTCTGTATTATGGGCTTGTGAGAGATCTGAGTAGTCTCACGCGAGTGTGTCCACATTGCAGTCTCAAGATCCTAATCCGTTCTGTGGGTTGCCGTTCACCCTCATTATGCGACTGCTGCTTCCTGACTTGTCAGGCTCGCTTAACTGATGATACCAAACAGTTTCCATCTAGTCGTAGATCGACTATGGCAACGTGTGGCTTGGATTCGAGCACTGACATTCGGGTCGGTTACACCACCGCAAATAACGTCGCGCATCTTCTCGAAAGTTTGAATGTCTGCCGGGTTATAGTCGCAGTACAGCGGCTGGAGTAATTTCAATATGCGCACCTGATGCCACAAAACTCGCTGGTACTTTCCCCTTTTCTTGAAGGCTCTCGGCACGGACTATCTTGCTTGAGCAGAAGATGAATTAGCGATCACGAATTAAGCATACCGTCTATCACTCACCATCCAATCCGCGAGACCATGTTTGGAACCATGATTCTTGGTCGTAAGGAGGCACAGCACTGAAATTTCGTGCATCAGCCTTCTAGTCCATTTGCAAAGTGATTCCAAGGCTTGCCCACATATAGCCGAGCATGCTTGGAATCTGGTGATGACCGGCAGCTCCGCAAAAGTGTTCCTTTCCATACTTGAATTCGCTTCTGTACGAAAACCATAGATGACGATGCCCAAGGCAGAATAGAAGTCCCGGATCCATGTTTTTGTCCGCGTCTTTAGTGCTCCAGAATACTGACCGATATTGACAACATTTTTAACAAGGCTAGAATTACCAACACGTAACAACAAAGAGCCTAGAGTTTATTGGGATGATAGATACACAAAGCGTCTAGTCCGCTATGAAACTCCAAGGTCTGCATTCGAAACGGAGCATGTAGAGGCTGGCACTTTGGCAATGTAAAGTCCCCAAGTTTCAGTAGGATCAGGGTCTCCGATAGAGCTGAAGGTGTTGTGGCGTACCTTTGACAACATTAGCGAGAACATTGATCTCGTTGCAACAAATCAGAAGTGGACTATACCCTTTGTTTCTCCGTCTTTCGTGACAGCCTCAAGGTTACCTGGTACGGTCATAGGTTACATAAATTATATCCTAGCAGGATGTTAAATGCAGGTCTGTCAGCGATAGGATTCAAATAGGCAATATCCACTCGATCTTGACAGGAGGAGATTTGGCAATGTCTGCCTTGCGCTGTCCTTTGAAAAATATAACCATTTCTGGCAGATATAAGCATCTTACCTTCGGCGCTTATTCTTTCTGTTCTCACCCCCTTGGGTTCCTGACCCCTATCGAGAACCAGGATCTGCATGGTTGTCATGCCGTATGCTGTCAGCAAATCTCCTTCAGACCATATCCGCGAAAGACTTCCTAGCTGTTTGTGAGAGTGGAACCCCGTGAGATCACCAAGTTGAATCAGTCTGGCTACCTAGTCAGCCCGTTCGGGCCCACGCACATGGGCGACTCATTTGCTGCGTCGGAAATAGTCACTTCAGCATCTCCGGAGACCACCCTTGACCACATGAGCTTTTGTCTTCAGCTTATATTCTCGTCTGGGAACAGGTTGAAACTACAGCGAAACTCCCAACTCGCGAGCATATCTCCATAACATGTCCCTAGAGTAGAACTCAACACTCTTCGACTGGATCTATCAAAGGACCTTTGCCGCGCTACTTTATCCGGCAGTGGTGTCCGGTTGGACCCATTTGAAATGCGGCATGCGTTTTGAAGTGAATGGACACGAAAATCCCCATGATGATTTCTATAAACAACACATGCTAGCTTCTGCAAGCACAAGGACAGTTACCAGGATGATTCACGATGGGCAACGTGTACTGTCTACATAGCGGGTCAACTGTATGTCAAGTTGTAGACCGCGATTCATGTTGCACACAGACAGGTTTGCACGAATGCGTCGAGTGAATTTGTTAGTCGAAGAAACTAGGATGAAGCGGTGGCAAACAGTGGCTTAGAGGGCAATCTTGCCGCATCTTGAAAAATCAGATAGTCATATGCTCGGTTAGGTGACGATATCTGCGGCATGAAGGCCACATGCTGAGAACGCGGTCAGAGCTGCCCGCGAGACGATCAAAACCTATGACGGTGTCTACTTGAGTAGAGCTGATTATCGGGCATCGTCTTGGCTGACAACGAAGCCGTAAGATGTAGGGCCGAATATGACAAGGCAAATTGGTCTACAGCCTCCAATGAGAGGTGCTTGTGCAACCAAAACCTACCGCCGCCAGGTC
This sequence comes from Xylariaceae sp. FL1272, assembly GCA_022432385.1. Classification (NCBI taxonomy): domain Eukaryota; kingdom Fungi; phylum Ascomycota; class Sordariomycetes; order Xylariales; family Xylariaceae; species Xylariaceae sp. FL1272. The sequence continues at coordinate 582,021 of JAJJXC010000029.1, forward strand.
AACGTGAAGAGAACTTGAATGGATTGTTATACAACGTTCCGCCTGGTGCATTGTTCGCATGCGAGAGCGGGACGGGAGGTGATTGCAAAGGACATTGTCAAAGGGCAACCACGAGAGACATGTTCAGGATGTCGAGACGCTCATTTCAGCCTGTGATGTGGAAGCTGAGACCTGAAGTATCAACGGGCAACATGACCAGGGAAGTTGCGATGTGCTTCTGGCTTCGGTGTTCATCTGCTTGCGACTGTCGAAGACCGAGGCATAGCAACCAACAGTCTCTGACGTGGGACTGCCGGGGCCGTCGTGCGCTCGAGTCCGACGACGACTGGCAACCTACCTTGCTACAACCGGCGTTATCTTGGCCATCGCCTCCCCATGCGCCGGGCGGCGATGGTACGACCTCTCTCCTCTCTGACAGTAGTGGTGGTGGTCTTGTCTCGTCCGGTGAATCAGACGAGAGATGGAGCGGATGCTCCGATAGCTGGAATGCGGTTCAATGTGAGAGACTCCGGGCTGTCGGAGCACACGATGGGCACAGGCTCACGACGAACAACTGACTCCGAGGGCAACAAACATCTTGACCACTGACGGGACGAGGGGGTCGCCTAGCTGACAAGGGTGAATCTGCACGAAATGCACAAATGCACGTGCCAGGCCAGAGTTTTCCACAGTACAGTAGTACAGCCTCTAAATTTAGGTACAGAAAGCAAACTCTAGCAAATCGGCAGCTTGCATCGCTTCCCACATCGCACAGTCCTTCAACCCTGGGCGCCCACTAGGCCCTATCTGGCTCGATTCTTCGAGAAACCGACCGGGGCTCTCATGCGGACAATAGCCAGCTAGCAAGCAAACGGGGGCGTTCGGCCACTTGCTTCGCGCTTCTTGGCCTCTTCTTGCTCAAGTACCAAAGGGCGCATCTATGCCGACGAACCTACATACATAGTCGCACAGAGATACAGCAAGCTTGTGAAATATCGACGGCTTCCTAGCGAGATCAACGATTCTCAAGCGACGGAATATGTTCTGTGAGCACCGAGACCTCTCTTTTTAGTCCCGCGCGGGATTGGGCATCGTGGAGACGAAGCAAACTGCGCACGCCTGCTGTGGCCGAGTAGCTTTGAACGTAATGCGCAGAACTTAACAATCCATAGATTCCAGCAGGGTTGATGGGACGCCATGCAGCTCTGCGGCCACAAAGGTGTCTGCAAACTACTTGCTCACCGCTTCCATGTGCAGAGCAGAGATTCCGGTCTTCTTGTGACTGGCGAGACCGGCACGCAATCGCATCGACCAACCCCCCTGGCGACCAATGACACGTACGTGGCAAAGGTTGCTGGTGGATGTCGATATGTAAGGTAGTTATTATATGGGCACTACTATGGGCACAAATGTCTATCTCGAGCGCTCCTCATCAAGCGCTGTCGCCGTTCGACAAGTTGAAGATATGGGTTGGCCCAATATGAGCGCGCTGCCCTGAGCGGCACTTGCTGGCCGGCATGCTAGGCCACAATGAAACGAAACATGATTAATTGGCGGGTAGATCGCAGTCGTGGACTTAACAGGATATATCTTTGATCGCTGATGACGTGTGACAGCTCGACTTTTGGATGGGTGGGAGGATTTGATATTCCATGCACACGGCATGCGACTAGCGAAGTCGGGTGCCTGCGCAGTGCAACAGGGCATGAAAATCTGGAGATCATGAAACGTTGTATTTTGCTGGGCCTGGGGCCACCAAAGCGCAACGGCTGCTAAGTTTTCAATACCTGCAAGACTCTCGTGGCAGAATCGAAGCCTCAACCCGAATAGCAGCCAATCCAGTCCACCACCGATTCTATACGGTGGAACGGTATAGTCAAATCTCACATAGAGGGGCAGGGTTGACGAAGCAGTCGCCAAACTGCATTTGCAAAAAGAACCCAATTCCTGGCGATGATACGGTGAAGGTGTCCCGGCCATGTGTCATCAGAGCCTAAACCTGACATCTCAGCACTGCCACACCTTAAATTGCAATAACAACCCAAGGCTAATTTGTCTTGTACCATGTCATTGGTCAACAGTGACGATAGAGTGACGATGCAGTTCTCTTCGCTGCCGGGAACAAACTGTTTGACCAAGTTGATTTGGTGACCCCAAAGTGAAAACGTACCTTACTGTCTTGTCTATATGGGTTCTGGAGTTGCAGCCCGGACAGTCAAGAGCTATGGACCTAATGTAATGTTCATGAAGTGCGTGAGGACCCCTACCTACATCTGCGCCGTGGCTAGAGTGCAGTATTATCCGTACAGTAGTCGAGTTGGATACTTGACGTAGTCGAGAGGTCACGCTGGATTCCATGACTAGCGAAACAGGCCATAGGCTCATGGAGTTTCGAGCTGCAAGTCGGCAGGGTTGGCGGACGATGGATTGGAGATATCAGATCCGTGGCCCACGCGGACAGGGGTTACCAAAAATGGATACGAGAAATACATGTTTCAGCCAACCAAAAGGAGCATCTGTTCTGAACATTCTGTGGGTTCAGCGAGCAGCCCTTGCCTCCTTTTGCAACGGTGAAGAGACGACTTATGAGTACGTACTACGGTATACTCGGCAGGTTGGCGGGTCAGAGGCATACTAGGTACAAGCTCGACAAGTATGAGTAGGTAAGAATGCAGGAATGTGAATCGAAATTTCCGTCGACACATGCGCGAGTTCTATCGTGGAACACTACTACTGCAAGAGAGGCAAGCACATTTGACCATCTTCAAGCAAATGAAATCTGTCTGAGGGCGACGCTCTCAAAATAAACAATCGTCGAGGTGCAAGACTCTTCGCTGCAACGAGTACTGGTGCGATTTCTTATTGGTACCGGCAATTCTCTTCGTCGTTTCCCTCTCGCGTTGTATAGGCGTGATCGAGCAGTGGACTGCAATCGATGGAGTTTTAATTTTCTCCCCCCGTAGCCATGGGAATTTTCAAATCCGAAGGTGCATCGCATCGGTCGATATGTGGAGTTGGGCAGGAGACTGTTCCGAAGAACCGTTTTTTCCAGGTCCGAGACGTCTCCTCCAATACCCACTGTTCATTCCAGGATTAAGCACCCCCGGCACCGTTGATCGATATGACGTTGATCCGAGGTTGATCTACGTGGAGAGGAGCAACATGGCTCCGACATGGATGACATCAAGCGCCCTGGTCGGTGCTAGGGTACAGAAAATGTGCTAGAAAAATCGCAACTCTAGGTTCTCGAAACGTCCGTTGCCTGACGGCAGCAGACTGTCAATATCCTCGAACGAAAGGAAACACTACTATGCTCTACCTTTCATTAACCAAGAGCCGGCATTCCGGGCCTGGATGTCGCCTCGACTTGCACTCACGCTGGTGACGATTGGTGTCCCCTCTCAGTGGCCGAAAGAATTGCTAACGGCTTCACATTTCAAAGTACGGGCGTGTTTTTGGCCGATGGTGCATCTGAAGCCACCTCTTTACCATTCTGCAAAGTTATAAACTATATGGCATAGTGGCAGATTATGCCACAATTCTCCTTCGTCAGTCGTAAAAGTGTTACAGAAACACACACCACTGTAACCCGTGAAGATGCGTACCGTAATGGCCAAGTTTTCCACAGTTCCATTCTCTTTGCTTATTCTCTTTCGGCGGCTACCGAAAACGTCACGCGCGGGAAACCGGAGAGGATCACGAATAGCGGCTCCGAAGAAGACAAGATATTTTTCAGCGTCTAAGCCTACCTACCTATGCAGGATGTCCTCAGCGCTCAGGTCGATGGTCAGCTGTTGTTATTATCAATTCGTTCCTGTACCGCTGCCGGACCCTCTAGATAGATTGGTGTAGATCTCATGTATTTACGGCCTAACGAACATAGCACCACTATGTATGGACAACGTCTTGGAGTTGTGAGCTAATGGAGCGAGCACTGTGGACAGCTCCTCGGACAGGTTTCCTAGAAACGCAATCCGTAGCAACGCTAAATAATAGCACACACTTATTATATGGAGGGGAGAATCACCCGCGAGACCCGTTCCAGTCTGACTCTCCATTCGGGCTGGGGACCTACTGTGGACTTGGTGTCGTTACATGTCAAATATCTTGCGAGGACTTCCAGCACCTCTCGTCCCTCCAAGGAACCTAAGTAGAAGCCTGCCAACCTCTTCGTGAGCAAAGAAACTAGCATTCTTAAACCCCGAAAAGAGAACGCAATACTACTATATGACACGTTGTCCAGATGCACTGGCCTAGCAGTGCTGGCATGGCGTCTGTGGTTCCTCGCTCGCTTCGCGCGCAACGCGAAACACTAATGCTTATTCAATGGGATTCCAAGATAGCTCACTACGTAGGTACTGATCGTTCCATTTCGCGGGCCTTGATTCGACACGGCGGTGGTAGCTGGAGCCTGCTCGCCTGTTTGATTAGTCTCATAGTGGCATGGGCACAACAGACCGCCACTGGGGTCTCTGCAAGTGACTCCGTTAGCTGCGCCGCAACTACCTATGTAGCTAGCCAGCATCTGGTCCGTAAGTCATGTACAAGAGAACATACTGAACCCTCCGCAACGGCCGCCAGGACCGCAACTACACCACACTCCACATGCGCTTTCGCCGTGACATAAAGGCGATCCTACCTTAGCACATCAAGTTACACCTCTTTCCGTAGGTTGCTGACATGAAGTAAGAAGTGAAAACAGCCGAAAGGATTCCATTTAAACCGATGACACCGCCTACTTCGCCTCAGTGCTGTCAAATCCACCAGAGAATGGGGAGTGGTGTATTAGAAGTCGATACAAATCATGCTGCCAATCGATTAGCCGCTGGCAGGCAACCCGATACATCAGGCAAATACCCAAGTGTCACATCACGGTACAACTGGAGCACGGAGGGGAAAACACATACAACAATCAGGGTAGTAACACATTCAACGTGCCGTGGACGTTTGTCTAGCTGCATCTTGGAACCACAGGAGAAAGCATAGAAACAACAGGTCGGATTCGGGGTCAACGGATGATCGATTACATACATGTATGTAGTCAATTGTCTTTTTCCCCAAACTGGAATATTTGCCTTCTACTGGTACCTACCTTTGTTATGCACACACCACACAGCAACTAGAGCTCACCATTTACTACTTGTATTATACATAGATCCGGGGTTGGTTATTCGCTCAGCACATGGTACCTCGCTACTTGACGATGCTAATCAATGCCTAACAACGAATGGATGCCGGTGATATGATGTGAGCAGGTTGTTCTAGACGAGAGAGTGCCTGATAAGACATAGCCGCCATGGCACTTGCAATCACTTCATCCGCTTTGTGACTTCTTGGTTTCCGAATCGTTGCATGCGAGTGGCCAATACACGCAACACCTGCCGAGTGCCAGAGTGCACGCGTGCTGCAAGTCCTCTCGGATATAGCATCAAGTTGCGGTAAGGGTCCTTCCAGTACGTACTAGGTACAGTGTCGAGTGTGTCCCATCTTGCATCTGCTCAGCGGTGCGTAGGATACGTACACGTATGTAGTACCAGGGCTTACTCCGTCCTGGGCCGGAATGATGTACAATTCCAAGGTAAGTCAGGGTCTGTTGGGGTGCTTGAATAGTACCAGCCGAGCCAGTCTAATGGCCACCCAAAACTGTGGTAAGACTCGACGATGTGACCTCGCGAATCCATACCCAGACAGTGTGCTCTCCGCCGTCTGGCACCTTGGGACGGTCTTCGTCGAAAGGGCCCGGCAAGGAGTGCAAAGCCCGAGCTGACCTGGGCGATGCTGACTGGCACTTTAGCAGCCTGAGCTGGCACCATCCGCCGACCAAGCGTTCTGCCCTGTTGACTCCCTGTTACGGGTTACATGGCAGTGTTACCGCGTCGCGGATGTAGGTACCTACCATCCTCCAAGGTATCTATATATGTAAGCATGTTCTGGATGCACCATCCTGCAGTGGGCCTCAGCTGCTCTGCTACACCCGACGTACACGCATGTGGACAGTCAAGTTACCTTAAGGTAGGTAGTAAAGTTCCTAAGCTTGGAGATGGTGCTGGTTGGCGCTGGCGCTGGTGCGAATGCGCGCGTTGGCTCGGGGTTGGTTGGCTCGTCTGGTGAGGTTGGTACAGTACGGGAGCTGGGTGGCACTGCAAGTCGACATGCAGGCGGCGGTACTTTGCATGGCGCTGGATCGCACCCGCAAGGCCCCGTACCGAGGACAGCGCTGGTACATGCGCTTGACCTTGGCCTCGCCTGACGAGCCTGCCCCAGTCGAGCCAGTGCCCACCTCTTCAGACCCGACCCCAGTCTTGAGTCCTGTCGATTGTCCTGTGTCCTGTCTCCTTTGTCCTCGGCCATCCTGGCGCTGCCGTTGCCGCACAGCCTCCTCCCTCTGCCCATCCTCTCTGCCCATGCGCGCCAGTGTGCATGCTACTACTCGGCCGTGGCCCCATCAGGTATAACAACCCACGACTCTCCCCTCCAACTCGCTCCGGCTCCATCTAGTCCCATCCATCCATAATCCAAGATATCCTCTCGGCTTTGCCAACCTCACCACCACACTCGCTTTTTTGCACCTCAACTCTAGGAAGTCCTCGTCGACTCCTGTCATTCGCTTGTTCCTTTTTTTGTGTTTTGGGAGATTTTGGATAGCTGTAGTCACTTCTCACCAAGTTACTTATAACCACCCATCGTACTCTTGCCAACCCCTCCTGTCTGCCATAAGCATTACCATCTTCGCGCCCCCGAGTTGATAGGAAACACGCTAAGAGCCTCTCAACCGTCCCGGCCTGCAACGAACGAAACTTTCTAGACCTCGCTCTTGTCGTTGCCTCCGCTCTTGGACAGTATATGACTGGCACAGCCATCCCATCCGAACAGAACCTCGTGGCTACTATTCGGGGTATTCAGTCGCTTGAAACACCATTAAAGAAAAGGGATCTCCGCCTCAACGACGCATTCGATCCGTTTCGAACCACTCTCCGTGGACTATTGTCGATCCTGGCTCGTGCTGGATTCCTGCCACGAACGCTCTGGGAATTGCCAATCAACATTCTGCCCGTGTGTTTGTGACCTGGCCACTATAGCCTGGATCGATTCATCTCTCCCCTCTCCGATCTGCATCAATAGGCTGGCGACCAAACAGCTCGTATGACGGATCTATACTAAAAGAAACAAACTCCTCGACTTACCCACCCACGCTCGCTTCGCTTTGGTACGATACTCTGCTCGTACCTTGATTTATGTATGTATCAAATCTTCACGTTATTTTCAGGGGTGTGCATATGTTGCCGTTATGCACCCAATCTGAATAACACAACTGTTCGGTGATCATTCGCGCAGCTCACGCAACCCACCCTCTCTAGTGTACTATTCTAATTCTGGTCCAGATTTTCTTCGTTCGTTTCTCTTTTACAAACATTCAGTTTCTGCAATGGCTGGCCCTGGCGGTGGTCCGTCTCGACGCAGGCAAGTCGATTTGACACTTGATTCTAAACCCAATTCTGTGCTAATATCAGGCTAGCCACACCAAGTCGCGCAAAGGGTGCGAGAGCTGGTATGAATAACCGCTATGGTCCTATGATCTTTTTTGGACATATGAAATTGACTTGTAGAGTGTAGCAAACGGCGGCACATTCGGTGCGACGAAAACTTTCCTCAATGCCGGAACTGCACCAAACACAAAGTGCGATGCCCATACAACGATGCACCTCCAGACGAGAAAGCTTCCACCCCTGACAGGCCCTTAGGGCCCGACCTGATGTTGACACCTCAAATTGAAGCCGCAATTTTGGACTGGCAGCGATCCGGAGATTTCCCTTTTCCAAATCTCGTATATCCGGCTCCTAATCCTGAGTGGTTTACCTTTGAGCAATTGTGTCTCATTTTCCATGTGGCCGCAATCTGCTACGAGCTGAACGCTCTTGATGCCAACGGTGTCACTATCTGGACTCGACATATACCGACGTACGTACTAATCTCATTGTCAACTCTAGTAGACGACAGCGCTGACTCAAATCAGAATTCTTGCCATTGGTGCCAGTCATCGCTACGTCATAGATGCCTTGCTTGCCTTCTCTGCTGAGCATATAGCAAATTTGACAAATTGTCCGATAGTCGGCAGTATGGCTTTCGAGTACCGTGGGATGGCCTTCAAAGGACTGCAAGAGGCAATCAGTACCTTCTCGCCTGAGAATGCCGACGCTGTCCTGGCTTGCTCGCTCGTACTGTCGTGGCAGGCTACAGATTGGTAAGCATTATAATGCAGCCATCCGAATGACAGGCATTAATCGTACATTTCTACAGGAAAACTTGGACACAGCTTATGCAAGGAACCTCGAGTGTATGGACTCAACTCTTCCATCAGAACTGACGGTGTAGACTAACACGGTCTCAGATCATTGATGCCATGGAGCCTTTCAAACACGAGTCTAAATTCACCGACTTCATCAACGAGAGCAGCACCTTTCCCACCGCCCCTCCGTCACCACAGCCCGACCGCAAGCCTAAACAGCCTCACAAAGACGACTTGGATGCATTTCAGCGCAACATTGCGCAGCTAAACAAGGTTGAGGCGTACTTGAAGCAACACAAAGCGGACCATCAACTCATCCAGCAGCTGGTACAGTTTCTTAAAGGTGCTCGCAAGGTTAGCCCCATCCAATCGATCGAGGAACAATTCGATCGCCTGCGACCCCTACGAACTTGGCTATTCTGGCTGCCGGTGGATTGCCTCCAGAGCATTGGTTTCTCGCCGAGTTCCTTAGTCGTGATCGGTCACTACTATACAGCTGCCATGATGATGGAACGCCTCTTTCCGGAGATTGGCGCTGCCTATTTTGGCAGTATGTCGATAGCACCATTGGAAGAAATCGGGAGACGGCTATTGTCTTTCACGGTCGCAGGCAACAATGACACATTATTTGCGGAACACCTCAGCCTGATGGAATTCCCGATAAATACGATCAGCGAGTTCCGCTATCGACAGGGTTGGCATCAGCCCATCCGTACACCATCGTTCCCTCAGTTCGATCCACCGAACTTCGTCATGACCGAACACATGTCGCACGAGACGCCACCGATGGCAGCCACCTTCCTGCCTTACGCCGGAAGCCCTGCGTTCACTTTGAGCACTGAAGATCTTTCTACTCCTGCACCCGAACATGACTCTGGCAGTGCTACGAGTCCCATGACTCTGTCGTCACCCTACCTTAATGGTCATTACCTCGGCATTCCGTCTCCATCATTTGCACCTTACAGCCCCACTTCCTCTTTCGGTGAAGGTTCAACGGGATACAGCGACCACGAGGAGTACGGTTCATTCGACAGCACATACGACAGTGCGTTCGACAATTACATGGCTTATTGCTCGCCGGAGCCGAACCATTTGGGTGTTGGGTTTGTCTCCCCAGTCCAGTCTGTGTGGATCTAAGCGGCGCCTCGCATATATCAGAGCCGCGGATATGGACTCATGGTTGACGGAATTCAGGACCAATAGTGCTCAGCATGCTGCACTACCGGGCTACCCTCCGCTTCAAATTCCGTTTCATCGCCACAACACGGATGATTCGGTGGCAACTGTGCAGTCCAGCGCCTTTCAGACCATGCCCTCCCCATTTCTAGGGCCCGAGCAATGGTCAGCGGCTCATCGCCACGATTCTACCACACCACTTTCGATCTCGGCACCTTCGCCAGTCTTCACCTACCCGCACCATATCCAACACCATCGCCACACTTCGTCGACATCGTCAGCTCCGCTACATCTCAAGAGAGATGAAGAGAGCTGACATGTCAACCCGCTCAAGCCAAACCACAACGCATTAACTGAATGTCTTTTTGCACGCTTATAATATTTAATACTACTTCGACACAGACGCCATGGTACACCACGCTCCTTTGACAGGACCTACGATCCCACATGTTCGCATCGACACAATGAATGCACGCATTCCTTATTTGCCACAACTATCAACAATCCTTAATCAGTACATCATAATGATCCAGCTTACGACGTTCCTTACGAAGATACCCGGGAATTACCCCATAGACACTCCTTACGCAAGTACCGGATCATAGACCGGTTTTCGACGCTCCTTACGACTCACGGCGATTTCTATACCATGGTCATAGAAGGTCATCCATTCCTTTCAAAAGTTGAATCATTTGGAATTCGAATACCCAAACTCTTGTTACCAAAATGCATAGCGACTGATTACACCCTTTACACCGGTGCCCAAAATTGCACGATTGCGCAGGCTGCTCTTATTTGCATGGATGGCGTTTTTGTCCTTTACGAATTTTTTTCGGAGCTATCTGTTGGACACGACAGATCGTTTTCTGTTGAAATGGAGTTGCTTTTATTTTTGATTCCTAGGGTGACAGCTGATGCCACCTGCCTTGGTTCTAAGAGAATTATCTATGGAGTTAATGGCGTTTTTGTCCCTCAAGACGACAGCAGAGGCGGGAAACACAAGAGGCGAAACACTGCGGATATGGTCTGAAGTTTGTTACCGGATGTTGTTGTTTCCCGACTACTCAGAGATATCGAGAGAAAGAAAGAGATGCAAATGGACACGACACGAACGAAGGCTATTATATCAGTATCGTCAAGCGATGGTTAGCTAATTCTAATAATAATCCGTACTGAGTTGGTTGTCATCAATGCTGGCACCCTCTATGCTTGAAAGTGAACAGTACAGACAAAATGCTGAAATAGTACGTCAGGGTGCATGGCGTTTCACTGAACGTTGGACAAGGATGCTTGGTTCTCATCAGCTCTCCATACCTACTAGACAGTCATAAACTCTTTAATGGCGTATGATCTATATGCCAGAGGCCCCGTAAATTTACGATGTATCGCATTTTCGTTTGTTTTGTAGTGGTGATAGCCAAGTGGTCTGCTACTGTACTAAAACTTGCAGCAAATAGGAAGGGACGAGCTTCCGGCGTTTATAGGTCACTTATTTCCGTCCCTGCTCATGAGATGTCAAAAAATAATCATAGAGTTCGGTAGTCAGGTATGATATCGTAATGGGCAAAGAAAATGCTGCTCCCAAAAGGCCTGTTGTATGCCACCAGCCCTAGCTGCCTGCTCAGGGGCAGGTCCCGTTGCTTCATGGTCGGGAATGAAATGTAGGTCTTAAAGAAGACCACACCGGTGTGCACCAATGGGTCACAGGACCGTGTGCAATACAACGCCCTCGCTGTTAGGTACGATGAGGAGTATGAGACAGCCATTGTGAAATAGGGTACGATCTTCGAAGGGCATACTGATTAACCGTCTTTGATGGGATGCCGGTCTCTGCACGCACCCGCGCCAGAGAACAGATATACGTCCGTAAACATGTAAGGAACCGTTGACTACAGGCAAGGCGCAAGGCGTACACGTCCTACTTAGTACGCTTGCGGTTCCGCGGAAAACCAGTCGGTATCAGTGGACACTGCTGAACATGTGGGCTCATTCCTACAGTGTTGGCTTCACTATTTCGGGCAGACCGAGAAGCAAGAAAGCAGACAATGCATGATATTGGGGTCTTCAATCTATCATATGAACCTGTTCACAGCGCAGATGGAGGGTGTGTTTTGACCTTGCAGGTTCGGCTAATTACTTCAGGCCTTCAGAGCAGGGAAAGACGTTCGCATGAGATCGACTGGATGAGGTTTCTACGCCTGTACACTTGCCTCGTCATGTCGTCGTGATGTTACACACCTCTCTTGGTATTTGTCATGAAATATGAGACCTGGTCTTGGAGTTTGTAGGCGGCAGCAGTGTAGTAGGTAGCCATGGAACAACTCGTGGTTCGTCTTGTTTCTTATTTGTCAGATACGAAATCTTTGGTCTCGTTTTGAATGCTATAGGTACGGTAATTTGTAGCCTGTGCAAGGGAATGTTCCATTGCCTGTTCCAGCACTAGCTACCAGGGAGGGATTTTCAGTCAGGACCGACGGGATTACAGTAACTCTTGAACCAATGCCTGAAGAAGAATTGCTATCGAGCATCCCAATATGTACCTATCACAATCGTATATTACATGGGGAACATTGCTCAACGCTGAGCTCACAGCCGACCGAGCCTGGACTGAAGTTCCTTTATTTGAGGGAACCCTCGTGGTCTCTGCCGACACATTAGATGGTCCGGGGCCCAGTGAAACGAGACATCATCGAGATAGTTCCAAATGTGCTTGTTTTTTTTGCTGTGACGCTCAAAGTTCACACATGTGTAGCTACTTTGCTTCCCGACACGGCAATGTCAGCGTTAGTTAATTCACATTTGCTTCTACAGATCTGTTTCCAGTAGCCTTTACGCCGCCGCGATGGAACATGATTATCACGGAACGACTGTGGCTTGTGATCTTGAACAGTCTTTGATTCGATTCACACTCTTCCTACTCGACACATCACTACCAGCTATGAGGCAGGATATTCGGACACGTTCTTATCCTCGGCCAGACACCCAGGCAGATCAAGATGTTGGTTCCACTACGATATGTCGGCTAAAGTGATCATGGCTGCGCCTGTGACCATCTGTGAGTCTTCGTGTCGTGGAAATAGATAAGTTAGTTGGACCTTGAGAAGCCGGGTGATCCGGCATCACGCTGTAGTCGCAAATGGATAGACGGGACAGTCCCCGACACAGTCATACTGAGGTACGCAGCAGTCCAACTAGCACAGGCTTACTGATGGCCTCCTTTGGCCAGGGCAGATGAGTGGCACGGATGAATGAGGACGGTTTCTCGTCTGCCATGATGCTCGACAACCTCAGGACATGATGGTTCAAATATGCTTGTTTTTCGCTTTGCATTTCCACTCCACAAATCGCACGATCATTGGTTGCTTGCTCCCTCCACACAGATCCGATGAGGCCAATCCCCATGTCGTGCGGTCGGGAGCCTTTGACGACGGCGTGGCGCCGGAGTTGCCCACAACGGAAATACTCTTCCCCCCATGCATGTCGGCGCCCAGGAGAGCACCGGTATTTGCTTCTAGCTTGCTATTCGTGGTTTCTGGTCACCACGCCTGGCGATCTGGGTCACGACACCCCATGCAGAAGCCCATAACCATACCCCACGCGGCTATCGTATTGCGATGAGCCCATCCAACAATGAGACCAATTCCGAGTAAGAAGTCAGGCGCGATGTCTTCTCATAAAGACATGGGGCCAAGCATCAGAGGCTCGTGGGAATTGATATGGGAAAACCCACACCATTGCCTTGTGCTTGCTCACCGCATCAGCCCATCGGGTATAGCAGTCCTGTGACAGCTATAAGTGACAATGGCAGCTCCGAAAAGACCAATCCGTGTGGGCGGCGCCTCAGGCGGCTTTACAGATCGCCAGCGAGCTATCCATGATTTGGCCAAGAACTGCAATGTCGACGTCATCGTGGGCGGTACGCTTAGTCTCAAATGTCGTTAAGAAAGCACTGTCATGCAGAAGAGACTGACAATTTGCCTCCAGATTGGATGTCAGAATGTACCATGACAATTCATGGCGCAACAAAGGTCGCCAACGCGGCTAAAGCTCTCCAAGACCAAGCTTCAACATACGATCAATGCTTCCTCGGCAGCATCGGGCCCGGCCTAAGAGCCATCCAGGACACCGGGACCAAGATCGCCGTCTACGCCGGTGCGAGCGATCCCTCTTTACTGGCAAGAGACGTGAAGAATGAGATCACAAGACAAGGCCTTAGCTTGAAAGTTGCATACATCGAGGGTGACGAGGTCACAGAGCAGTTCAACGAGCTGAGGAGGCAGGGTGATAAGTTCACGAGCCTTGACACGGGCAAGCCAATCGATGAGTGGGATTATACCCCTATCTATGCTCAGTATGATTGTCTCCTTCTCCTTCTAGTGGTCCTACGCTGATTTGTTTCAGAGCTTATCTAGGTGCCCAGGGTATCAAGGCTGCCTTTGAAGCCGGTGCAGATATCATCATCTGTGGTCGTGTTGCGGATGCATCTCCCACGATCGGCGCAGCTGCATGGTGGCATGGCTGGACTGTGGACCAGGTGTGTGCAAAATAACCCCGTTTCTTTTCTAAATCAAGGTAGTTATTTCTCGAAGAGTACATACTAACATCCGACATAGTGAGTGCCATCTAAATCGATTGAAAAACACGGCGATGGTTATCTCCAACAGAACGATTCTATTCCATACTAGAGCCAATTGGAAAAACGGACTAACACTTGTTCACACACAGATTCGATGAACTTGCCGCATCATTGGTTGCTGGGCACCTGATCGAGTGCTCATCGTACGTAACAGGCGGGTATTACTCTGGCTTCAAGGACCTTATGGACGGGTGTGATAATCTCGGCTTCCCCATCGCCGCCATTGAGAGCAATGGTGAGACCATAATAACAAAAGAAGCAAACACCGGGGGTCTCGTATCTGTTGGCACCGTCACATCGCAGTTGGTCTACGAGATCCAAGGACCTCTTTACTATAACTCGGATGTCACAGCTAGCCTTGAAGGCATTAAGATTGAGCAGGTGAGTGTCGACGAGGTGCGCGTGTCGGGCGTCAAAGGTCTCCCACCGCCGCCTACCACCAAGGTTGGTGTCACCGCACATGGAGGCTACCAGGCTGAGTTCCAATTCATCTTCAGCGGCCTGGACATCAAAGAAAAGGTACCAACATGTACAATCGTTGACGTGAGCAATGGACTCCGATAACCGTTAACCAAGATATAGGCCGCATGGACGGAAAGGCAGATTCGCCGCTCGATGGGCAAGAATTCAGAGAGGTTCTCTGTTCTCAAATTTCAACTCGTGGGCGCGTGTGCAGAGGATCCCGAAGATCAGGTCAGTAACCACGGCCTCCAGTGCAAGTCTCCATTCGACATTTACGTAGAGGCTAACTCTCGACTGCCATTCAAGTGGGCTTCTACTGTACTTTTCCGAGTTTTCGTAGGTGTCCATATCTTGATGACTCACTCTCACCTATGTCCGTAGATGAGCTACCACATCTCATAAGCGAAAATGGGAGTATTACGGAGCCCCCGGAAGCTATGCACTATCCAACCCCGCGATATTGACTGAATATGTCCAGGTGCAAACAAAAGACCCTGACGTTATGGGGTGAGCGTTCAAGCGCCTCTTTCTTCCTCTTCTCTCTCTTGCTAATGTCTATCTAAAGCATTGGCAGTGGCAGCATGGCGAGCATGGCTGGCGCCTCTTTCACGCGATGGTGTATGGAGAATTTCCTACAGAGCGCGCCTGGTGCTTCAGTTGCCCCCGATAATCGACAAGCTTCGGCCAAGGCCATCTTTGGTACGTATAGAAAGATCCCATTTAATATATTTCTTACCCATATTCCTAAAATATCGTGCTGACTTCTTTAAAGTAAGCAATCCGACCTGTAATATATCAGGAACCAGTCCTTTGTCTTAAAGCCTAGGGTCCCGCAGGGAAAACTTGAGGGAAATAACTGACGCAGCACCTTTGCGACTGCCAGGAATACTGGCCCACGCTGCTACCACAGTCTGTGATTAAGCAACGTGTGTGCTTGGAATGGTCAGACGAGACGATCGACATCGCTGTGCCCCAAAAGACGCAGGAGTATTCAGGGCAACAACCATCCTACGAGACTAAGGATCCTGTTGACCTATGCCACTTTGGCCCGACGACAAGGGCTCCTCTTGGATACGTCGTACTCGGCAGATCTGGCGACAAAGCTAGCAACGCCAACGTCGGCTTCTTCGTACGTAGCGACGATGAATGGGCTTGGTTACGGAGTCTACTGTCTACCGATAAGCTCATTCAGCTATTGGGCGAGAGAGAGTACCTCGGTCATGGCGTGGATCGTTTCGAGATGCCTAACATCAGGACGGTGCACTTCCTGGTTAAAGATCATCTGGATAGGGGATTCAATTCGTCATCAACCGCGTATATGAAAAGAGCCCGCGGCAGTAATTTTTCCAGGGGTCAACTGAGTCAGGGGTAATCTTTTTTTCAGCGGTCAAGTAAGTCAGGGGGTCTCATAAGTCATGGGTGGCTAGTGTCTTACTTACGTCACTTTTTAATAAAGTGATTTATTATATTAAACCGGCTATTTAAGTCAATCCGGCGTTATGCAGACAGACTTTTTTACTATAGAAAAACCAGCTTTTGTTATCGAACAAGTGGTAAAAGATCTTAAGTTTAGGTAAAAAAAATCTGCAAAAGTTAGTTTTAATACGATTTAAGTAGAAAAAAGCTTCGAGGCCGTTTTTGATTTATTTGCCTTTATTTAATGCTTTAATTAATACTTTCGGGCTTTAATTTAACGAAAATAGCTAGATTTAGCCGGAAAGTAGCTTTAAAAAACTTTAAAATATAATAAATATAAGCTTAGCTATTTATAGCTTCGTTTTTAAATATAGTTTTGTTAATATTACTATTTTTGTTATTACGTATACGTTTTTTTATACTTTTATTTATATTATTAAAAACGAAAATAATTTCGGTTAATTTAAAACGTATAAATAAAAAGCTTTTATTAAATATAAAATAAACTAAAATTAAGTAAACAATAATAAAAATAATATAATAGTAATATAATATTATTTATTATAATGTTTTATAATTTGTTTATAATTTTAATAAAACTTAAAAAAACTAAAAAATATATTTAAAATAAAAAGCTATTAATAAAAATAATAGATTTTTAGTATTATTTTAAGCTAATTATTAAAACGGGATAATAATATTATTAAAAACTTAAATTATTATTTGCTATAAATATAGCGATAACAAACGCTTTTTTTATTTATTAGTTTTTAATTTTATATTAAAAAAATAATAAAATATAATAAATATTTGCTAGGTTTTATATAGTTAATATATGCTTTATTTTATTAAATATTAAAAGTAATAATTATTAAATCGAAATTTTTCGGGCCGAAACCGGAGCCGGAAATAGTAATTATAATAACTATAATAATATTTAAAAGTTTAAAAAATTTCGAGCTTAATAGCTATACGACTTATTAAAATAACGGCTTTAATTATAACGTATTATTACGTTATATATGCTTATTAAATAGCTTTTATTTTAATAGTTTAATAATTTTTATTTTATTAACAATAATTTAAACTACGTAATATTACGGAATATTTACTTTTTAAATATTATAAAACATAGTATTAGTTTAAATTTAAAAACGCCGTTACGAAAAACAAAAAACAAATAGCTTAATAACGTATATAAACTATTAATAGTATTTTCGGCGGAATATAAATAATATACGGTAAAATAACTCTTAAAATAAACAAAATCGCTTTTTATAAATTATAATTTATTAAAACTAAATAATATAGCGCGATTTAATATTAATAAAACCTTTACGGCGATAAAAGCTATTAAACGGTACGTTAAAGCTTATAAAATAACGGTTAAAAAAAAAAGCATTATTTTTATATTTAGCACTATTTATTTTTAACTATACCGGCTGTTTTTTCTAAGCCGGAAATATATAGCCCGAATTTTTCTCATTTTTTTTAAACGGTTTTTACAAGCAATTATATAGTTACGAACTACGTTTTTTAAACTAAAATAATACAAAAAATCGATTATAAACTTTAATAAAATATCGAAAAAAAAATTATTATAAATTTAGACTTGTTAATATATTAAAGCTAAAATATATAATATTTTAAAAAAAACCGCTTTTAATAGTATTTTTAAAAGCTTTTAAAATAAATATTACTATTTGTTTTTAAATATAAACTTTTTAGCTTTTTATTATGTTTTATTTTAAAACAAACACGTAATTAATATTTAATTAATACTAATTAAACGATATTAATATTAATTATTATATAAATAATTAATATATATTATTTTATAAAAAAAGTTATAATTTTTCGATTATTTCGTTTTTAAAATAAATAATAGCCTATATTTATATAATGTTTTTTTTTATTATATTTAAAAATATATACGATAATTTTTAACGTATAAAAACGTTTTTTTTATTTAATTAAGGCTTATTTAATACTATATAAATAATAGTTATTATAATAGTAATAATAATATTAAAAGTAACTACTAATTATTTTTTGTTTTATTTTTATTTATATTATTTTTTAACGTTTAATTTAACGTTATTTTTAACTTAATAATAATATATAATTAAATTAATTAATTAATAATTAATAAATAGTTTATTAGTTTAATAATAATACGTTTAATTTTATTTTATTAAATAAAAAGTTTAATTTTTTTAGTTAATATATAAACTAAACGTAATTATATAAATATAATTATATTTAATCTAATTTTTTATAGTTAGTATAAGTTTTTTTATTATTATACGCGATACTATTTTTTTTTAATTTTACGTTTAAATACCTTATTTAATTAGCTTTATTTTAATGTTAATTATATATCGGTTAAAAACGTAATAAACGAAAAATTAAATTTCGAAAGTTTTCCGTTTTATATTTATTTATACAATTTATATTTTATCCCGATTTTTGTTTTTAATATTACTTTTAGCTTAATTAAAATATATATAATTAAATAAATTAATTAATAATTAATAAATAGCTTACTAACTTAATAATAATATATTTAATTTTAATTATTAAATAAAAAGTTTAATTTTTTTAATTAACGTATATATTAGGCGTAATTATATTAATACGGTTATATTTAATATAATTTTTGCTTACTATATGCAGTTTTAATTTTTTTTAAATTAATTTTTAAATAGTTTATATAATACGCTTTATTTTAATATAAATAACGCTTTAATTAAAAATATAGTTAATAAAAAATTAAATTTTAAAAATAGTTTTATAATATAATAACTTATTATTAATAAACGTAAAATAATCTTTTATATTTATTATTAATAATATTATATTTAATATAACTTATAAATAAAAATAACGTAAATCGACGTTATTTTAAGCTTTAAATTAATTTATTTTATATAATATTTTAAATATTAACTAAATAAAAAAACAAAATTAAATATAAAATTAATAATAACATTATATTTTTATAATAAAATTTAATAAAAAAAGTTTATTATAATATTATATATTTATTTTAATTTATTTATTTATTTTAAAGTTTTTATTTTTATTAAATAAAATATAAAATAAAATAAAATAGCTTAATATATATATATATTACTTCGGCTTTTATATTAAAAGCTAAAATATATTATTATTATATAATAAATTAAACTAAATTACGTAAACGTTTTAAAATATTTATACTATTTAATATATAATTTTACGCATATTTACGGCTTTATATATTACGTATAATATTTATTTATATATATTTATAACGGCATTTATATTGTAATAACGTTAAAATAGTTATAGTTTTTTAAATTATATATAATATATAATATATTATTTTATATATATTTATAGCTATATATATATTTTGTTTTTAAAGCGTATATTTATAACTATGTATATATTATAAATATTAAATAGTATATAGTTAAAGCTATATATATATTATAGCATTAAAAAAATATTAAATCCGTTAAAATTATTTTAAAAAAAATTACGTTTTTTCCGCTATATATTTTGTTTTAAATACTTATTTCCGTAATATATATAGTTATAAATCGTAATAAAATTAAAATATATATACAATTATAATTACGTATAAAATAGTATATTAAATAATATATACGGTTTTAATTATATATGTTTATATAATAAATAATAATAATAAAATAATAGTTTTTATTAAAAAATTAATTAAATTAATATATTATTATATTTATAAATACGTATTTAAAAACGTTTTTAACGTATATAATTAAATAGATTTTTATTTAAAATATATTAACCTAAAACGAAACATATTTAAAATATATATATAATATAAGCAATAAACTATTTTTTATTTTTTTTATTTTTTTTTTTAGCGAGCTTTTTCTTTTTTTCCTCCGCTATACGGCAAAAGGCGGCGGCTATATTATAAGCGATATCGACGGAATTAATAGCGGCGACAGCAATAAAAACGGAAGCAGCAAAGCTAAAAAACGCAATAAATAATAAACTAAATTAAATTATTTAAAAATATATAATAATATATAAAATAAAAATAACGTAATTTTAATTATTTAAAGTTAATTACGTTATATAGAAAATAAGCTATAATAATCGATTTATGTTTTAAAAAACCGTTTTAAAACGGTCGGTAAAAAGTAAAAATAACGGAAAATAACATTATAAAAAACTATATATAATTAATATTAAAACATTACGTTTGCTTAAGCGTTAAAATAATTTAATACGTATTAAAAAGTATATTTTTTTATTAGTTTTATAATAACGTAAATAATAATAAGTTTTTTAAACCGACGGCTTTAATATAAAAACCGTTAAAATAATTACTAAAAGCCGAATTAATATACGAAAAAACACGGTAATATATAACGACCATTAGCGATAGCAGAAATTAAGCAACGGGCGCGGCGACAAGTAACGGTGGCAAAAACGCTAACGGCGGAGTTACAAAAGGGGCTAGAGCTAAATTCGACAGAAAACCGTTATCGTCGTTATTATCGTTATTTTTATCGTCGTTATTTTTATCGTTATTATTTTTATCGTTGTTTTTATCGTCGTCGGCGCGGGAAAAAAAAGCAAAAAACGAAAATTATAACGGGCAAAGCTATAGCAGCTAATAAAGCAGTAATAAGCCGGCTAAAACAAACGCTATATTAAAAGCATTAGCAAGTTTTTATTTTAACGTTTTCGTTTTTAGAATTAAAATTAAAAAAATATTATAACTCGTTAATAAAACTTTACGTAAATAAACGTAGGTAATATACGTAATAACTTATTTATAAAGCAATATAATAAAAATTTAATAATTATTCGAAATTAATAATATATATAATAACGGCAAAAGCTATAATATTTACGTAAATTTATTTAATTAATTTAAAAACTAATTAAAAATAGTTTAGTAACGAGTTTTTTAATAAAATCTAATAACGCGGTTATAAAAAAAAAGTTATACATATAATATAATATTAATTAAAAAAGAAAAAGAAAATTACGTAAAAAGTTTATTATTTATATTAAAATTTTTTTAACTAATAATTAATATAAACTTTATTTATAAATTAAAAGTTTATATAAATAAACATATTATTAAAATAAGCTTAATAATTATAACGTATAATTAATTATATTTAAATTATTTAAATTATATATATACGTTACGTTTTTTAAAATATTAGCGCTATAGTCGTTTTTTTTCGGTAATATTTTTTTAAACTAAAAAGTATTTTTTAAATATTTAATTATTATATTTAAATTTTCTTAAACGTAAAGCCTATTTTTAATGCGCGTAATATTAAAAATTTTAAGCTTTTTTAATATAAAAATAAATAATAAAATATACTTTTTAATAAAAAAAACAAGTTTTAAATTTTATTAAAATTATATCCTATTATTTTAAGAGAACTTTTTACATAATTTAGGCACTTTAAATATTCGGAGAAATAACTATATAGCCCGTTTTCGAAAGCTTTATACTAAAGAAAATCTGGTAAATTTATGCTAATAACTTATCGACGGACTCGGTAAATCTGTATTAATAACTTATCGACAAACTCGGTTAATAATCTGTATTAGTAATTTATCGACGGATTTAGTTAGTAAATTTATGTTAGTAATTTGTTAACGGACTCTATATTACGTATTTTATACCCGAAATAATAATAAATAACAAAACGTTTTTTAATAGTATTAAGTTAATTAGTTAATTGCTTATATTAGTAATACCGTATAATGCTAGATTTATTCGTTATTAATATTATGTTTATTATATTTTTTTCTTTTTTTTAATATAACTTTCGAATTTATTGCCGAAATTATTAAGGTCGCTATTGTTATCGTTTTTACTGTCGTTGTTACTAAGTTCGATTATAGCGTTGCTTTTAGTATATAAAACAAAAAGCTTAGCTATATTTGTATTTATTAAAAGAATTAAGAAAAATGTCGACTTTAAATCTTTAATTTATTTAAAAGTTTTTAATTTATTATGTTTTAATTTTTTTATTATAAATAAATTAACGTAAAAAAATAGCTTTTATTATATGTTATAAATATAGGCTATAATTATAATTCGATATAAATAGCTAATTAAAAATATTTTAGTCGAAAAAGGAAATAACTTTAAAAAATAGTTAAATATAACGAGATTAAATAAAAAATCGATTAATAAATACGTTAGTTAAAAGCTTAAAACGCGCAAAAAGCAATAAGAAGTTATTACCGAATATACCGCTTAGCGTTATTATATACTAGTAATAGGAGTCGGCGTTTAAAGCTTTTTTGTTTAAAATTAAAAAAAAAGTCTTTATTATAGTTATATTTATAATAATTAAAATTTCCAATAAACTCGATATTTCGGATTTTAATTTTTTTAAAAGTTTTAATTAAAAATATAATTAAAATAAAAAAATATTAACAGTACGATTAATAAATTATAAGTTATTATATATATAGTTATCGTAAACAAAACCGCCAGCACTTTTTTTGCGTTTAGGCCGAAAAATAATATAAATATATTCGGACTTTAGTTTTTTCGAAGGCTTTTAATTAAGAATATAATTAAAAAAAGGAGGTATTAATAATATAATAAGTTATAGGTTATTATATACGTAGTTATCGCAAAAAAACCGTTAGTATTTTTTTTGCGTTTAGGCCGAAAAATAAAGTAAATAAAACATTCGGTTACGTTGCCGGCGTTTTTTTTATAGGCTTTAAAAACTTTTATATTTTTTAAAACCTGAACCGTAATATTTAATAGGTTTTAAGTTAAACGTGCTTATTAATAGTATAATTAATAAAAACTTAGCCGTAAAAAGGATATTATTTACCTAAAAGTAATAATATATCGTACCGGATTTTTCGATTTGTTTTTATTTAAAATAAGCTTAATTAAAAGCATATTATAACGTATACCGCATTCGGTAAAGGTTTTAACAATTATATTAATATTACGAACTAAATAGTTTAAAATATTATCGTTATTTTTAATTATTAAACTATGCGTTATTATATACGTTGTTTTTTATATTTAAAGGTTATACGCCTATAAATAATATAATATAAATCGTTTATTTAATATATATAGATTTGGTTTTTTATATAATAGTTATTTTACGTTAATTTATATTATAAACTACTGGTATTTTTTATTTTTATTAGTTAAATAGTGCTTTTTAATGTTATAAAAACGCCGTATAAATATAAGTAGTAGGCTTATTAACGAAACGGGCTTAAAAAACGGTATTATAATCTTTAAATCGTTAATATAGGCTAAAATTATAGGATTAAGCCGCAAGCAGGAAAATAGTCGCAATTGAAAATAATAATAACGGAAAAGTTATATTATTATACAATATCGGGTAAAAAAGTAATAAAAATATTTAAAAATCGTAAAGTAAAATAAGAGGTAAAAAACTTAATCAATTTAAAAATAATTTTATAAATATTAAAAACCTATAAATTATAACGATTAAGTCAAAAAAATACAGCAAATAAAAGTTTTTAATAAAACGAGTCGATTAATATTATTTACGTACTTTTTACGGTAACGCGGCGGGTTTATATTAAAGCGAAAAGTTTTTAAAGCTATAATTTGGTCGCGGTAATAAGCGGGTATGCGATTACTGCGTTAGTAGTATTTCCGCCGAAAATCGTTAAAATTAAATGTAAATAACTAAAATTAAAATATAATAGAAAAACGTTTTAATATTATTAATTAATAATAAAAAATACGCGCGTTAATAATGCTGGTTTTAAAAAGTGGATAAGTTATTAGGTGGATAATAAAGTGCTAAAAGGATTAATAGTGTAAAAATGGTGGTGTAGAAGTGGTGGTGTGGAGGTAATTGGCTATAGACGCGACTTCGGCGACCTCGATGGCCTAGTTATTAATTACGTAAGTATTTGTATGTAATAAGCAATTAGTATTAGTTTTAAACGCTAACGTATTTAGCTATCGATTTAATATTAAAAGCAAATATTATAAAGCTGATTTATTATATTTTATCGGTAACGTATTATAATATATATTTATAATAATAATTTATATTATATTATTTTAATTTGTTTACGTTATTTAATATGTTTTTTTTTAATAAAAGTTTTTAATTTTTTTAATGTTTTTTTATTAATTATGTTATATTATACTGTTTTTAAAACTTAGATAACGTTTGTTTTTATAAGCTATGCCGTTTAATTCGTCCGATATTAAAACAAGTATTAAAAATAAAACGATTAATAAATATTTTGCTAAAATATTATTTAATAAGTAAGTAGGCTTAAATAATAATATATTAAGCAATCGTTTATTTAATTTATTTAATTTTTAGGTTTTTATATTTAAATTAAACTTTATTTAGTATTTATTTATATAAATAAGTATTAAAAATTATAAACCGTAAATTTTTATAAATAGTCTAAATTTGGCCCGCTAACCTTTTTTACGTTTTTTAAAAAATAAATATAATTCGATACTATATTATTTAATTCTTATTTTTTTTAATTTTATTATTTAATTTTACTGTAATAAAATGTTTTAAAAATATAAACGCTGTTTTTATATATTAAATAAATTTAATTAAAAGTTGCTAATAGTAAATATAAAAATATGCCGTAAATATAAACTCGAAATTTTAATTATTAATTTATATTAAATAAATAAAGTATATTAATTATTTATAGCTATATAGTTTATATAGTATTAGTTAAAACTTAAAATATTGTTTTAAATAGTTAAATAATTTAGTTTAGTAT